>CM066042.1:85765188-86365188 GCA_033557465.1 Ichthyophis bannanicus
TTTCTGCATTTATTAAAAAAGTATATTTCGCCTATTTTTGTTTGAAGTTAGGCGATCAAGACAAACCGTGGGCTCCTCACAAAGTGTGCAAGACATGTGAGGAAGATCTACGCTTATGGATGAAAGGTAAAAAACAAGCATTTCGTTTCGGAATACCTATGATGTGGCGTGAACAAAGAGACCACAGCAGTGACTGCTATTTTTGCTCTTGCATTGTGAAGGGATACAACTTAAAAAATAAGAACGTAATAAGTTACCCCAACCTTTCCTCAGCAATTAGGCCTATGCCTCATAGCAACGAAGTACCTGTGCCTGAACCACCAAAATCTTTGGATCATATTTGTGTGGACGGTTCTGATCAAGATGAGACTCATCAGATGGCTTTTCCCGATGAGTCCAGTACTTACGAGTTTGAAACTGAACCAGATCCGAAACCTGAACTTTTCTCTCAAGCTGAATTGAATGATTTAGTCCGGGATTTAGGACTCCCAAAAGATGCTGCCCAACTGCTAGGTTCTCGGCTTAAACAGAAAAATCTATTGTCACCAGGAACAACTTTTTATTGGTACCGCAACCGCGAGACACAATTTTTGAAGTATTTCAGCAAAGAGGAAGATTTGGTATTTTGCAACGATATATACGGAGTGATGGAAAAGTTTAAACTCAAGTATGATCCTGCTGAATGGCGGCTGTTCATTGATTCGTCAAAAGACAGCATAAAAGGTGTTCTTCTTCATAATGGCAACACATTCGCTTCAGTTCCTATTGCTCACTCTGTTATTCTCCAAGAAAAATACGAGAATTTGGCCCTGATTCTTCAGAAGATTCGTTATGATGAGCATAAGTGGATGATTTGTGGAGACTTTAAAATTCTATCCATGCTATTAGGGCAGCAATCCGGTTTCACCAAATATCCCTGCTTCCTTTGCTTGTGGGATAGCCGGGCCCGCGACCTACACTGGGGGAAAAAAGACTGGCCAATTCGGGAGTATTTGAGACCCGGTGAGAAAAATGTTCTTCATGAGAGCTTGGTACCTCATGATAAAATTCTATTACCACCTCTCCACATTAAGTTGGGTCTCATTAAGCAATTCATCAAGTCCCTTCCAAAAGATGGTGAGTGCTTTCGGTACCTTTGCTCAAAGTTCCCCCGACTTTCTGAAGCAAAGCTAAAGGAAGGAGTGTTTGTTGGCCCTGATATAAGGAAACTCATTTCAGATGGAGCATTCGCTGAAATGATGTCTGAGAAGGAAAAAGAAGCCTGGGATTCCTTCAAGGATGTTGTTCTCAAATTCTTGGGGAACAGGCGGGATGAGAACTATAAGGATATTGTTGCCAGGATGCTCAATGCCTTCAAAGAACAAGGCTGTAACATGAGCCTGAACGTCCATTTCTTGCACTCCCATGTGAACTACTTTCCCGAAAACTTGGGGGCGTACAGTGAAGAACAAGGTGAAAGGTTTCACCAGGACATCAAGGACGCAGAGAGAAGGTACCAAGGAAGATGGAACACCACTATGATGGCTGATTTCTGCTGGTTGCTGCTGCGGGAAACCCCAGATGAAAAATACGCCAAGCAGCGCACCAAGAGAAGCATTCGGGGGAAGAAGAAACGGGCCCACCAGAAGATTGATTGACCCAAGAATGACTTTAAAATCTAAACTGTGTTGACAAATATCGTGTTTTTACTAAACTTTGAAATAAAAATTTGCTAGTTATTACCACAGTGTCGGATCTCATTTATTAGAATTTTATTTTCACACCATCGGGTGTTTGTCTTCATGTATTGCAATGGTGCGGTTTGCGTTTTCTATTCTTACATACATACCTGTACAACATGTTTTGCACATTTCTTTGCTTTGCTTTGTGTCTAACCTCGCTCTTATATGCTCAATGTTTGTGCACATGTATGTGGCTGTTTTAAGTGCAGACAATTTTGCTACCATCACAGTGTGTTTTGTTGACATTACTCTATTCTTATGTGCTGCCTTGTTACAATTTTCTTTATTCTTATTTGAATAACTACTAAACAATTAGTATAAAGAATTCATCCAAGAAACTTTTATCTCGATCGCACTCAATCTGAAACGTTCACCTCAAACTGCTAACCCAATGTAGCAAAAAATCTGTACGTGATGGAGCAAATTGGTTACCAGATTTGGATTCAGCGCACCAAAAAACGTAAAAATCAATCGAAACATTAGAGGCAGTTTAAAAAAAAAATTTTTTAGTGTACCTGTGTTATCCATCATCACTGACTTCCAGTCCTGTTCTTGACCTTCAAAGCAATTCATGACGAAGCCCTGGAATATCTTTCCTCATTAATCACACTGCATACTCCCCAATGATCTCTTCGTTCAATATACATACACCATCTTCACATTCCCACTCCTTCCAGAACCAAATACGACTCAACTCGCTATTCGGCTTTCTTTTCAATCACATCTTTTTTATGGAACAGCTTACCCCCTGAAATTCATCTAGAGCTTCAAAACCAAACTGAAAACATATCTATTTGAGTGAGCTTATCTGGTCCCTGGCTGACCCTCAACCTATTGCAAAGGCCTCTCACTTTCTTTCCCCTTCCTTCCTTTGCTTTATACATAATATGGTGTGCCTTTCTGGTTTTTAATTGAATATTTTTATTGCCATGCTTGCCTACATATACCAATAAACCACAAACCAGCAGTGTATGGTTAAAGATAGCCAGTTCAGTCTGAAGGCCGAGTTTGGGATTCCTCATGCCTCCCAAAACTTGTTCATTGAACTCGCCAGGGCAGTAGCATCTAGTCTCCACATTTCGGACTGCCTCTTTTGTGGAGGGACTAAGATGGGAGACCAATGGCCCTGGGAGGCACAAGAAGTGAACTATTCTATGCCTTATAATCAAACTGATTTACATCAGGCTACTAGTGAGTGGGTACTGGCCCACCCCATTGTTGGTAATTTGTGTTTTGCTCGCTTTGGACCACAGTTTGCTATGGAAGTTGGACAGCTGGTCTGTCTCAATCAGAGGTTCTACAACAGTACCACTAAGAAGACGTCCTGGTGGTCAGGAATCAACGCTTCAGAGCCCTCCAACCCTTTAGTTCGTTTCCCTAATCTTGCCAGCATCTGGACTAATCTAGCATCTTATAATGCCTGGCAAGCACCAACTGGACTGTACTGGATTTGTGGAACCCGAGCATATGCTAGGCTTCCTCACCACTGGGGAGGAGCATGTGCCTTGGGAACCATACGACCTTCCTTCTTCCTGTTGCCCACATCCCATGGAGAACAACTGGGTTTTCCCGTGTACAAGAGTGGACAGAAATGAGAAGTCTTGAAAATAGGCCAATGGGACAAATGGAAGGATGAGTGGCAACCTGAGAGAATCATTTCATACTATGGACCTGCTACTTGGGAGCAAGATGGTACATGGGGATATCGTACTCCTGTGTATATGATAAATCATATTATACGCCTAGAAGCTGTTGTTGAAATAATAACCAATGAAACCAGTAAAGCACTAACTCTTTTAGCTAAGCAGAGTACACAAATGCGTATAGCTATTTATCAGAATCGTTTAGCTCTAGATTATTTGTTAGCAGCTGAAGGTGGAGTGTGTGGAAAGTTGAATTTAAGTAACTGTTGTTTGCAGATTGATAATAATGGACATGTTGTTGAAGATATAGCTACTCAAATGCGCACACAGGCATATGTGCCTGTTCAGAGCTGGCATGGCCTGAAGCTTGATGGGTGGTTTGGTTCAGCATTTTCATGGTTAGGTGGTATGAAGACCCTTGTGTTTATTGTATTACTCATATTAGCTGTATGCTTGTTGCTCCCATGTCTCCTACCCCTTTGCTTACGCATGATAACCTCAGTTATTGATAACACTGTAGAATGGAAGGCAGCTACGAAAATATTGGCTATGTGGCAATACTCCCCAATATCCCAAGACGATGCTGTTACGCAAGTTTAATATGTGATTTAATTCTCACCCTTTCTCACTAGCGGGTGCGAATAATCAAAGGGGGGAATGTGGCAGGCTATGGCCTGTAATAGTCTGCAACTATGAAAGGCCTGTAAGTTAGGCCCTGATTCCAACCCCCATCTCAGTAAAGAACCAAAGTCTGTAAAAGTTTGAGAAAAACTGTTTTAAACTGCTTAATAAGAAGTTTTCATGAATGCATAAATCTTTCATTATTCTCTTGTGCTGTGAAAATAGAAATGTTTCAATACTTGCATTCCTAGAGCCAGAAACGACCTTGCAGTAGAGAAGTATCCAAACCTAGAAACTGCACCATTGTTATTACAGTCCTAGAGGAGGGAGCTGGGTGCTAGGCCCAGGAGGGATCTCTGATTGGACAAATGCAGGGGGCGTTGGGGCCAATAGAAAGTTTGCATGTATCAAACTGAAAAGAAATGTATAAATGAATATGTTTCTGTAAGAACTTTGCTCAGTCCTTTTTGAAGCTTGACTAACTGGGCCTTGTGCACAATAAATTGGCTTGGACCCTGTAAATTGACTCCTGGATTTATTCATTGTCTGCACTTCGCTGCTACAGCATGCTATCCAGACATCTGCTTTTGAATATTGGCCTGTTCTAGTATTTAACATGCGAAACATAGAAGCATGATGGCAGATAAAGACCATACTGTCCATCCAGTCTGCCCTTCCATACCAAATTACTAAGTGCTACAGTCCTTTTTTTTTCCTTTAGATATCTTCTGTGTCTGTCCCATGCTTTCTTGAATTCAGATACAGTTTTTGTCCCTACTACCTCCACTTGGAGACTATTCCATGCATTTACCATTCTTTCCTTAAAGAGGTATTTCCGCAAATTACCCTTGAGTCTATTCCTTTCACCTTCATGCTGTGCTCCCTCATTTCAGAGCTTTCTTTCATTTGAAAGAGGCTCTCCTCCTGTGCATTTATGCCATGGAGGTATCTAAACATTTTATGCCATGGAGGTGTTTTACCATCTCTATCATATCTCCCCTCGTCCATCTTTCATCCAAAGTATGCATATTGAGATCCTTAAGACTGTCCCCCAGAGTGGAGGAGTAGCCTAGTGGTTAGAGCACTGGCTTAATAACCAAGATACCATGATTCCCACTAGCACTCCTTGTGGCCTTGGGCAAGTCACTTAACCTTCCATTGCCTCGGAAGAAAGGCCTGGAAATCAGGGCCACCCGTCCATTGAGCGAGAATGTTTTTTTCAGGGGGCCCCGCACAAAGAACATTCTGCATTAAAAGTAAATTGAAAGGAAAAAAAAAAGCTGGCTGCTGCTGCTGCTGCCGCCGTGGCAGCAGCAGAATCGAGTGTCCTGTGGCTCCCCCCCCCCGTGCCCGGCAGAGTCCTCCCTCCCTGCAGCATCAGCTCCCTCGCCGCAATGGCTTTCAGAGCCGCGAAGAGAGAGTTTCTCCCTCGTGGCTCTGTTAAGCCCGGCAGGGCTGATGGGAAACAGGAAATACCTATTTCCCATCAGCCCCGGCGGGCTTAACAGAGCTGCGAGGGAGAAACTCTCCCTTTGCGGCTTTGAAAATGGCACGGAGAGGGACTGAAGCAGGGAGGGAGGGATCTGCTGGGCACGGGGGGGGGGGGGCGCCGCGGGACACTTGATTCTGCTGCTGCCATGGCGGCAGCTGCAGCAGCCAGCTTTTTTTTTATTTAAAAATTTCCTTGGGCTGATGGGGGGGAGGGGGGCTAGGACAGGAAATGGGTTGAAGGGGGGATTAGGACTTGAGGTGGGCTGATGGGGTTAGGACTGGTAATGGGCTATGAGGGGGCTAGGACTGGAAATGGGCTGCTGGGGGATTAGGACTTGAGGTGGGCTGATGGGGTTAGGACTGGTAATGGGCTGTGGGCTGATGGAGGGGTTAGGACTGGTAATGGGCTATGGGGGGCTAGGACTGGAAATAGGCTGATGGGGGTTAGGACTTGAGGTGGGCTGATGGGGTTAGGACTGGTAATGGACTGTGGGCTGATGGAGGGGTTAGGACTGGTAATGGGCTATGGGGGGCTAAGTCTGGAAATGGGCTGATGGGGGGGTTTAGGACTAGTAATGGGCTATGGGGGGGCTAGGACGAGGTGGGCTGATGGGGTTATGACTGGTAATGGGCTGTGGGCTGATGGAGGGGTTAGAACTGGTAATGGGCTATGGGGGGGCTAAGACTGAAAATGGGGTGATGGGGGGTTAGGACTGGAAGTGGGCTGATGGGGGGCTTAGGACTGGTAATGGGCTATGGGGAGGCTAGGACTGGTAATGGGTTGGGGGAGGTTGCTAGGACTGGAAATGGGCTGAGTGGAAGGGGAGGCTTGAATTGCAAATAGCTGATGGGGACAGGGGCTTGGAATGGAAATGGGCTGAGTGGAGGGGAGCTAGGATTTGACATGGGCTGATGGTGGGGCTATGAAAGGACTAGAAATGGGCTGATGGGGGGCTGGAATTGGAAATGAGCTGATGGAGAGACTCGGATAGGACTGGAAATGGATGGGGGAGCTAGTACTGGAAATGGGCTGATGGGGGGCTAGGACTGGAAATGGGCTGATGGGGGGCTAGGACTGGAAATGGGCCAATGCGGGGACTAGAAGCGAGCTGATGTTGGGAGAGGATTAGAATGGGATGGGGTTGGGAGAGTGAAATGGAGAGGGGAAAATATTTTGTGTGGGAGGGAAGAAAAATCTACAATTGGCCGGGTATTGGGAAAGTAAGTGGGGATTGAGGATGGAGGGGTAAAATTTGAGTGAATGAAATAGGAATGAGGAAAGAGCAAAAGGAGAAAGATTAGTATGTTAAAGCAGATGTAGAGAGAGAATGGAAAAAAAAACTAGAAGAGAGAAGAAAGGCAAATGGACAGCAGACAATGGAGAGTTAGCAGAAGACACAAAGAAACCAGAAGAAAGTGGCTGGAACACTTGCAACTGAATAAAGAAATGCACAAAAGGTAGAAAGATATCTCTTTATTTTGAATTTATTAACTGGAATATGTCAGCTCTGGGAAATGTGCATCATTAACGCCTGTGCTTTGTTTAGTACAAGAGGAAATTAATTTATAGTTTTATTTCTACAGTGTTGTTGTACATTCCAAGTTTGGCTTTTGGGGTTCCCAGTTTAATTATTGCCTTCCTGTTTCTAAATTGTGATTCCTTGTTTGGTGATGGCCTATGTTCTGCATGTGTAACTGAGCTGAGGTATTCTGTTTATGTAATTCCTGTTTGACATTGCCACTTGTTCTCTTTCCCCAGTAGGTCATGTATTGTTATTCTCTGAGATGTATTGGTTTAATATTTGCAGTGTTGCCTTTTGATAGGTAGGGTTTGGTGCTTTGTGAGTCCTGGTAGTGCTGTTAGGATACGGCGGGTTTGCTATGGGTTCTAAATGGGCAGTGTTTGTAGTAGTTCCTAATGTGCCTGGCGGTTGGCACTGGATTATAGTAATGTAAAAATCTTTTAGTCTTTATTTATCCAGACACTCATTAAGAGGCATGTTTACCCAAAGTTAATGTATGGTAACATTATGTAAATATTTATGCAAATGAGGCCCCTTATGCAAATGATGCCCCTCACCTAGTCTCCACACATGGCCCTGCATCCCCCTTGGGCCGCCCCTGCTGGCAATGTAGTTCCAGTCACTCTGTCAAGAAAACCGAGGAGCTGCTGGGTTGCCAGGAGTCAACACGGATTCCTTGGCACACATTGCATTGCAAGACTGTCCCCAAATGCCTTATGATGAAGCTCACTGACCATTTTGGTAGCCACCCTCTGCATGCTAAATAGTACCCTAATAACTAAGGGCCCGATTTTCGAAAGAAATTTACATGGTTTACAGCCCAGTAAACTGGGTAAATGCCTTAGATGGGGATATTCAATGACACTTACATGGTTTGTGCTGTTGAATATTCACTTCTAAGTCCCCTATGCTCCCTGATGCTATCTGGTAAGCATCGGGGCCTATTGGGGCATTCTGGGGTGGGGCTGAGGCATAGACTGTTGCTAACCAGGCATCAGCGATATTGCATGCTGCCCAGTTAGCGATCTGCACCTTAAAGATAGGCGAGGAAAACTCTTGCATATCTTTAAGGCGCAGGAGCTAACCGAGCAGCATCCAATATTGCTGCTGCCCAGTTAGTGACATTGATTGGTTGGGACTCCGACATTTTACCATTTCTCGCTGTAGAGAACCCCGTGTCGTGTGGGGATTCCCTTCTAGTGATTGGTTCTCTGATACTGGGGGGTTTTTGCAGTTAGCTATCCTGAACAGGTATCCCTGATTTCATCGGCCAGGTGTTCGGCGTTTTTTTGTCAGTTATGTGAATAGAGGGCACACACTGAGTTTCATCGGGAGCACTTGATACAGGGGCTTTTGCCTCGAATCGTGCACGTCATGCGGTTGTTCAGCTAAGTGTGGTCTTATCTTTACTTTTGTTTCTTGAAGAACGTATCATGAGAACATTTGGATGAATAAAAGGGGCATGTACTATATGGGAGGAAAAGAGTGTTTCTATTCCTCTTTTGGTTTATGCCCGACAAAAATATTTAGTGGGTTGAGGAGGGGATCTACGGTATTGCACTTATTTTGAATTTCGCCCAGTTAGTCCTGGCAGCTTCCTGTCTTTGCGGCGATCACTGGATATTCAATGCCATCACCATGGCATTGAATTACCAGATTAGAGGTCGGCGGGGAGGGCTATGCACCAGCGAGGTGCATAACCCTTCCAAAATCCGTATGACTCAAAATCGGGTCCTAACAGTTTAGTACAGGTCACCTAGTTTGGTAGTTTCAAGTACAGAAGCCCCTGGTAATTCCTTTCAGGTACCTTCACACTTATGTCCTATTTTGTAAAGTCCACATGTACTTGATTTATCAAACAGGTGTGAAATATGCACATTAAAATGCACATTAACCTAGGGGCACCTGGATCAAAATGACCAGCACTACTCAAAATCAGAAAGCTATCACTTACTCATGGATATTTTCCACCTACCCTGAAAACTACTTCAATTCGACCCATTTTAAAGAGTCACATAGCAGATATCAACCAGTCTTCATCCTACAGACCAGCATCCCCTATCTAGCCAAAATAATAGAAAATGTTATTCAACTCCATCTTCAAGACTTTGTCGATTCTTACATTCCCCAGACAGAACCACAGTGTCGAAACTCTCTTTACTTCCCTAATTGACACCCTACTCAAAGGTATTGAAAAGTCAAGACAAGGATTCATCCTTATATTCATTGATATCTCAGCCGCCTTCGACGCCATTAGTCACAGTAAACCCATAGAGCGCTTGATTGACACTAGAATAAGCTGAACTGCACTAAGATGGTTCTGCTCTTACTTGTCAGATCGCACGCAACAAGTAAGGATAAAGAGCAAGACTTCCAACCCGTGCAGGATACATACGGGTATACTCCAAGGATCTGTCCTCTCACTTCTTCTCTTTAAGCTATATATCTAACCCATTTGCAACATAATCCAAAAGCAGAAGCAAATGTACCATATTTATGCAGATAATCTTATTTTATATTCTCCATTCAGCTCTAATATCCCTGCTATCTCTTCTATACACTCATGCCTCAAGAAAATGACACACTGGCTAACAGATCACAGCCATTCGATCAACCACAATAAAACCAAAGTTCTACTCATCAATCAAGACCAATCATTCATACTCTCAAAACAATTGCCATCAATGATCACTACCTCCCAGTAAAAACGGAAGTGAAATACCTAGGTGTGTCTTTAGATCATAAATTAAATTTTCGATCACACATTAAGAAAACCACTGCCACTATATATCATAAGATAAGGATTCTATACAACCTTCATCCACTGCTAGAAGCAAACCTTTTTCGCATAGTTTGCCAAGCAATCATCACCCCCCCAATTCGACTACTGTAACTCAGTACTTCATAGCCTACAAAAAAACATACTCCTTCCTCTACAAAACATTGTAGTCAGACTGATCTCAAGGACATCAAGGCAAGAACATATTATTCCAGTCCTAAAAAGCCTACACTGGCTACCTATACAAACACGTATAAAATTCAAATCAATTATGAATACATATAAAACCATCCATAACATGGCACCTAACTGTGTACATTCCCTCATATGGAAGATCCTTGACAATAGATCACAAAGACCACAAAACCAAAACTTGCTCAAAATACCAAAGCTAAAACAACCAGCACTCAAGCTCTATGTCAGAGATTATTCTCAATCTATGGTCCTTCTTTATGGAACTCTCTCTTAAACAATATAAGAGCAATACATGGGATACACTCTAGAATACTGGGATACACCCTAGAATACTGAGGGAACTTGGGGACATTCTAACAGCTCCACTGACTGACTTTTTCAATGCCACGTTAGAGTCGGGAGTGGTGCCAAAGGACTGGAGAGAGGCTCATGTGGTGCCTTTACACAAAAACGGAAGTAAGGATGTGGTTGAAAACTACAGGCTGGTTAGTTTAACTTAGGTGGTGAATAAATTATTGGAAACGCTGCTGAAAGAGAAAATAGTGAGGTTTCTGGAGTCCAGTGGATTACAGGATCTGAGGCAGCATGGATTCACCAGAGGCAGGTCTTGTCAGACAAATCTGATTGATTTCTTTGACTGGGTGACCAGGGAGTTGGACCGAGGGAGAGTCCTAGATGTGGTGTATTTAGATTTCAGTAAAGCCTTTGACACTGTTCCTCACAGGCGACTTATAAACAAACTGAGCACCCTAGGGATGGACCCTAAAGTTACTGCTTGGGTTAGAAATTGGTTGGGTGGGAGGCGAATGGGTTAGAAATTGGTTGGGTGGGAGGCGACAAAGAGAACAGGTAAATGGAGCTCACTCTGAGGAGAAGGATGTTACCAGTGTTGTGCCCCAGGGATCTGTCCTTGGTCTGATTCTTTTTAACATCTTTGTTAGTGATATAGCAGGAAGGGTTGTCGGGTAATGTTTGCTTCTTTGCGGATGATACCAAAATCTGCAATAGAGTAGACACCCAGGAAGGTGTAGATAACATGAGGAGGGATCTAGCTAAGCTTGAAGAATAGTCTAGAATTTGGCAGCTGGGATTTAATGTTAAAAAATGTAAGGTCATGCACTTGGGCTGCAGCAATCCAAGGTAGCAATATGGTATAGAGGGTGAAGTACTTTTGTCCACTAAAGAAGAGCGGGACCTAGGTGTGGTTGTGTCTGATGATCTTAAAGTAGCTAAACAGGTAGAAAAGGCGACGGCAAAAGCTAGAAGGATGCTTGGGTGCATACGGAGAGGAATGGCTAGCAGAAAAAAGGAGGTGATAATGCCTTTGTATAAGTCTTTGGTGCGACCTCATTTGGAGTATAGTGTGCAATTCTGGAGACCGCACCTTCAAAAGGATGTGAACAGGATGGAGTCGGTGCAGAGGGTGACTACTAAAATGATTAGTGGTCTTCATTATAAAGCATATGAGGACAGACTTAAGGATCTTAATATGTACACCTTAGAGGAAAGGCAGGATAGAGGTGATATGATTGAGATGTTTAAATACCTCCGTGGAGAGCTTCTTTCAAATGAAAGCAAGTTCTGCTACGAGTGGACATGGGATGAGGGTGAAGGGGGATAGATTCAGGAGTGATATGTGGAAATATTTGTTTACGGAAAGAGTGGTGGATGGAATAGTCTCCCAGTGGAAGTGGTGGAGATGAGGACAGTAACTGAATTCAAATGGGACAAACACAAAGGATCTCTAAAGGAAAAAAGGGGACTGTTGTAGTTATGGAAGGACAGACTAGAGAGGTCATGTTTTATTTATTTAGACAGTTTTGCATACCACCTTATCCTTCAATCAAGGTGGTCACAACACAGCTGGAGGGTACATTTAACATGAGGGGATATGAGACACATACATGAATACTTACAGGGAACAAGGGCAATGGAGGGTTAAGTGGCTTGACCAAGGCTACAAGGAGCACCTGTGGGACTAGAAACCTCAGTCCTTCTGGCCCAATGTTGCTGTCCTCTAGTGGGATTTGAACCCCCAACCATCTGGCTGGAGGTAACTTGCCCCAGCCACTAGGCTAGTCCTCCCTCATGTGGTCTTTTTCTGTCATCATATTTCTATGTTTCTATGTATAACCGACTTCCAGGAAAACCTGAAAACCCTCTTATTCCAGGAGTCATTTGGACCCATTACTTAACCCTCATATCAATGCCCTGTTCACTAAGCATCACAAAAATTCTACAGGATAATCTCATTGTAGAAGGATGTCACTTACCTCTCCCTACGCCATAGATCTTAATTAGATAAGGTTGTGTTGTACTAAGTACTTCAGTTGATATAACAATATATACCTGTGACAAATGTAGTAAATATTTTAGTTGATTGTAACATTATGTACCTGTTCCTAAAGTTAACACTTATTCCAAATGTTCTATGTAACTATTGTTTTGTTCAATGTAAACCGCTTTGATAACTTGAAAAGCGGTATAAAAGAATTGCTAAATACATAAATACATAAAATAACCTTCATGGGGCAATTTTCAAAAGCCTGGGCAGTTTGCAGGTTCATAGGCATTTCTGCCCACAGGGTTTCAAGCTCATTTTCAAAGACAAACCATCTCTGTTTTTTCCCTTTGAAAATTAGCTTTGGCAAGATCTGTAGAGCAACGGTACCTGCGGGCTTTGAGGGCAGAATCTGTGAGATGAAGTGCATGTGGGTGTTTTGAAATTCAATTCCTTACACATACTTTCCCTCCTCTATGCTCTCTCATACCCCTAGAATCACCCCGTTTTCATACAGTCAAATCTAGCTGCTTTGTGAAACTCAGTCACTAGATTTACTACTGCTACTACTAATAATTTACATAGCGCTACAACTACATGCAGAAGGCAGTCCCTGCTCGTCAGAGCTTACAATCTAATTAAGACAGACAATACCATAGCTGAGAACAAGATTTAGCCAATCAGGAGCGAGGGAGAGGTTATATTTTTAGCCTCATAAATTTAGCGGGGTAACTCCCTATTTAAGTAAGCAAACCCCTTTCAAACTTGTCCTCCATGCCTTTCTAAAATGTTCTCTAATTGTGTACGTTACGATAAAGTCCTATTGTAGGAACAGATTCTTGTCTTTTTTAAATCTGTTCTTGTTGTTGTTAAGTGCCGTCGAGTCGGAGTCGACTCATGGCGACCCTCTGGATAGCTATCCAAGTGGAAGCTCTGTAAGCTATCGCAGGGTCAATTTCCTTGTCTCCTGAGGTTAAGACAATGTGAAAGAAATACATTTTGACATCTTAAATAATGTAATATGGAGATGAACTCTTGTCCATCACTCAGGTTTATTGCTATCATTTTATCAGCATAATGTGATTTCAAAGTTGAACATCCTGGTCTCTGTTCCTTGCAGGGAGAGTCTTTGGTGTGTGGATTATGTGATGGAGCAGAAGGTCAGTAACTTCCATTTCACCGTAACTCAACTAGTCCTCAACATGATTTTATGAATTTATTTGGTTTTACTTTGGCAAATAGTTTCTTGATCACTGTGAGATCTACCTACATTTGCCTAGCAAAAGCCATGTTTTTACCTGAAGATAAATGATATCTATGGAGGTCATTCTGAAAGGCGGGTTGCATCAGGATGGGGAGATCCAGAGGGGGGAGGGAGGAATCGGGGCAGAGTGGGGGTGGGCCAGCCCGGCAGTACGTACAGGGTCGATTCAGGACATGGCCCTGTACATGCTGCCAGGCCTGTTGGGATGTGCTGCTTATACCACCTTAGAGGTGGTATAAAGCAGTACAGTTGGGAGGATCCGAGGCAGGTGAGCCACCCTCGGGGTCATGGCCGAATGTGGGAGGGTCCCTGCCACCTGATCCAGGCCGTGGGAGGCCAGCCATTGGTCAGACGACGATGATTTGGGGTCTAGAATCATGGATATCTGTGGCACCTGCGGGGAAGATATCCCCGCAGGCAGGAGGGGCATGATGGGCCGTCCTCGGGCCCGATTCTGGTCCCCGCGGAAACGTTTGTTCCTGCGGACCAGAATCGGGTCCAAACATCCCTGTCTTCATCGGCGATGTCCGGATATCCTGGATGTCCCCTTCCTGGAATTGGGTTCTATTATGGGTATATTAAAATTTTATGGTGGCGTTTGATGTTTTTTTATGATTGCACACCATTTCATCTTCTCTACTGCACCAGGCTTCAACTCGAGTATGAGAAACTCTTCCTCAGCGTACTGCTGAATGTACAGGCCAAGTTTTGCTGAATGTGAAAATTTTATCTGGCCTTTGCAAATTTTTATCACTTTTAATTTCGAGCTGAGACTATTCATGCAAAACTAATTCTGAGTGCTCATTTACAGTGAGCACCAACAGCCATTGATATTCCTTATTCTAGGTCTAGCTCTCTATTCCTTACCCCCTGTTCTGTCAAATAGAGAGAGGAATGTGAATAACCAGAGATAGCCATGAAAGAAGTCTTGTGCTGGTGAAGATGATGGAAACAGATATCGTTAAGAGCCCAGAAATTAAAGAGGGAAACGCGATGGAGCTCGAGAAGGCTAAACTAATGAGAGTATGGAAAAAGAAAAGTATGGAGACTGCAACATTTATATGATGCCACAGTTTCATTTTATTGTCTAGGGTACTAGTAACCATATTGGTCCTGGATAAAAATAAAAGTTTTTTAGGTCTACAATTGAAATGCCACATAATACCAGAAGATTTGCTACACTGGGGTAGACCAATGGTCCATCAAGCCCAGTATCCTGTTTCTAACAGTGGACAATCCAGGTCACAAGTACCTGGCAGGGTCCCAAAAGATAGACAGATTCCATGCTGCTTATTCCAGGAATAAGCAATGGATTTTCCCCAGTCCTATTCAATAATAGTTTATGAACATTTTTCAAACAAGCTCCACTAATAGCTTTTACTACATACTCCGGAATTTCTCCAAAGCTTAATTATGTGTTGAGTGGAAAAATATTTTCTCCAACAGTCTTAAATATACTGTAGCTTCATTTCATGTCCGCTGGTCTTTAAACCTTACATATACTCATTCTATTTGCTCATTATTATATAGACCTCTATCAAATCTTCCCTTAAGTGTCTTTTATTCAAGCAGAAGAGCCCCAACATTTTAATCCTCTCCTCATAGGGGTATCCTTCCATCCTCTTTATCATTTTGGTTGCCCTTCTTTGTACCTTTTTTTAATTTGCTATATCTTTTTTTAGACATGGCAACCAGAGGTGGGTACAATACTCAGTGTGGTCACACCAAGGAGCAATCAAGAGGCATTATGATTTATTTATTTCTTTAAACTTATTTTTATACCATCTTTCTACCATTCAAAGTGGTTTACAGATAGCAAAACCTAACAGGGCATCAAAATGCTCTCTCTTTTACAGCGAAACAAAACATATAAAAGACAATAGTACCGTGTACAAAGTGACATGAGGGAGCAAACAATCAACATTTATACATCGTGCAGCTCGTGTAATTGTGGGGTGTGCATCTAAAAGACTGTCTGCTAGGTGTGTTGTGTCTTGGGTTGAAGATGTGTTGAAATGACCCTGGAAGAGGTATGTTTTCTGTCTTTTCTGAAAGTCACTCTGGTCAGAACATGCTGAGGTCTGGAGGTAAGGAATTCCATAGTGTGGGTGCGAAAAGGACGAATGCATGGCTATGAAGGTACAGCAGTATTACCTTTTCTGTGTTTTTAACCAGTTCCCAGTCCACAATAGAACCTATCCCATAACTTTTTAATTTCTCATGAGACTCTCCTAAGAGTCCTTGTCAAAGGCTTTTTGAAAATCGGGATATACTATGGGGGTCATTCTGAACAGCATTTAGCGGGGATGTACATCTGGGTTGGACATACATCCCTGTCAAATGCTTGTTCCTGATTCCCTGCCCAAAGCTCCTCTCACGTACAGAGATGTGCAGGGAGCTCTGGTCAGGGATAGGAGGGGGAGGGCCAGTATGTCCGAGGTTGTGGAGATAGACGGGTGACTTATTCCATCTCAGAGGTGGAATAAGTCCCCCCGACGTCAGTGGATCGGGCAGGCAGGCTCCCCCACAGTGGCATTGGCGGCAGGTGAGGACCCCTCCACCCGATCCCGGCCCTGGCAGGCCCCTCCGGGGGTCAGGCAGCGGGAAACAGTTGCTGGTTGGTTGTGCAGGGCACTGGGGCTCCTGCATGGCGTCTTGGTGCCATGGCTATGGAACGCCACAGCACCGAGCCTCTATGCAGGAGCATAGGATGGCCTAGATGGGCGGGGGTGGGGGGGGGGAGTTTCGCACATGCAGCAGGCCTGAATCAGGGCACGTCTGGGCCGTCCAAGTGCCCCGATTCTGCTACCGCAGGGACAGCTAGCTCCCGCGGGTGCAGAATCTGGGACAGATCCGGGCCATCCAGATTTTGGACATCAGTTTCAGAATTGGCTTCCACAGGGGTCTTTTACTAAACTGTTGTAAGTGGATACTGTTGGTTTAATGTGCATTAAACCCTCACAGTAACCGCTACCGTGGACCGATTGCAGGCAGTACATGTAAAAAAACTGCGTTGTCTGCACTTTCCAAAGGTGGGAGGGATTGGAGCAGGATCAGGACCAAAAGGGGATATGTCGGCTGATGACAGCTAGTGTGCTCCACAATGGCGTGTGCTAGCTGTCACCACTGCTGATAGCATGGCTGCAATTACTGCAAACCAAAAGGTTGGCAGTAAGTGCAGCCATGGCACAGGCAGCGCAGTAGCGTGTCTGCATCTGGTGTCTGGCTATTGATCATCCCCCCCCCCCCATGATCACCCCCCCCTGCAATCAACCCCCCACCCTACATCTGCCCCTGACATCCCCCCCCTCCGACTGGAACCCCTTTTCAGGACCACCATGGCCAAAAAGCAATCTGGCCATGGAGGTCCTGCAAAGGGGCCCAACAATTGCCCAGAAGCAAGCCTCCCTCCCCCAAAACACACCATACCCTCCCCCCCCCCTCCGGCACTTACCCAGTGTCCAACCAAGTCTTCCCTGGTGGTCTAGTGGTGAGTGAGGCAGGAGTGGTTCCACTCCGCTCCTGCCCTGGCTCCGACAGCCTTCAAAATGGTGCCTTGGTCACCTTAAGCTAGTCTTGCGGCATCACCACTAGGGGTATGTTAAATCTCTACAGTAACTGCTACCACAGGCTGATTGCAGACAGTGTGCATCAACAACCTGAGTCTTGTTTTTCTGGAATGGAGTATTTCCAGATTGGGGCTACATGATGAAGGGAGTCCGCTAGGAGGTGGTTCCATGTTCCCACTTGTTGAGCTACAGTAAGGAGGGAAAATCCTCGAGGAATGGGTGTGAAGTAGAGGATGCTTGATAGCCAATACTGATCTGGGGATATTAGGTTACCTAAAGAGAACAATTAATGAGTGATCAGTCCATGGAATTGGAATGATCTGCAGAGATTGTACTTGCCGTATTAAATGAGAAGACAAAAATATATGGTCGCAGATTTGACCACCTAAATGGGTAGGAGAGTCTACTAACTAAGAAAAGTGAATCCTGTAATGTGATCAAAAAGTCCTTCTCTATTTTAGTAAAAAGATTATCACAGTGGACATTGAAATCAGAAGAAAAAGAGGAGATTGATTTAGTGACTGAACTGAAATAAAATCTAAAATTGCATAAGAAGAGGTTGAAGAAAGAGGGAGAGAAGCATATGTAAGACAAAACACAAAAGGGGTAAGTAGCCATCTGGAAGGCAAGACCTTCAGTGTGAGATAATGAAGAAGTAGAGACCAATTTAAATGGAAATTAGCTAGAAAAAATTACAGACAATCTACCCCCTCAATCAAGGTCTCTATTGACATTAATACAACTATAATGGTTTAAACTGGTTGAAAGATAGAAAATAGAGAGTAGGGTTAAATGGTGGAGGAGGGTGAATTGTGGAGTACCCTAGGGATCCATGTTTTATAACATATTTATAAATGATCTGGAATTGGGGGCAACAAGCGAGGTGATTAAGAGGGGGATTTTAGAAAGGATGTCCAAGTTAAATCTGGTCCATCCAGAGCAGAATGTGCAGAAAACCTCTAGGGACATCTATTTCTCTGGCCAGTTTCATGACCACAGATGTCCCCAATGTGGACATGCATATGGGCAGCCACATTGATGTCCCCATTAGGAAAGCTTGGTTTGGGGATGTCCATCTCAGACAAGTTAGAATAAGGGGATGTCCATTGGCATAGCAAAATTAAAACATGAGCCCCATTCCCCGTCTTTGTTCACTGAGATATTGTATGGAGTATCAGTGTGGCTCCTTCTCCACACCTTCCAGATGTCTGCCTGACAAAATGAGCACTTTTCAGATACCTGTTCATGTCTGTAGCAAGGTTAACCTTAGATGCATCTTGGGACATCCAAGGCATTTCTGAGATCAGGCAGGGACATCAATATACTTAGGAAAACCATGGTCACGCCTCCACCACACCTTCATTCAGATTTGGATGTCCTTGCACTGGGGTTGTCCATAGACCCAGCTTCTAAAATGTCTCTGGAGATGTCTCTGTGATTTGGACATCTGCATTCCTATTTGCAGACGTCCAAAGTGCAAATAGCACTTTTAAAATAACAGCCTAAATTGGCAAATGACCCCGAATTAATCAAAGTTGTTAAATCGAGTGCGGATTTTGAGAAATTGCAGGAGGACCTTGCGAGACAAGGAGATTGGGCATCCAAATGGCAGATGAAATTTAATGTGGACAAATGCAAAGTGATGCACATAGGGAAGAATAACTCAAACTATAGAAACAAGGATTCGCAGCCCAGGAGAAGGATCTAGGCATCATTGTGGACAATGCGTTAAAATCAGTAGCAGAAATTCAAATTATGGGCCTCCAGAATTGAGAAAGTAGCTACAAGTGGGCCCCCTTCCATCTTGGGGCCCCTCTGCACTGCAGGGGACACTTGGGCAGAATTTATGCCACTGGTTTGAAATCTTCAATTCAGTGTGTGGTGGTGTAATGTTAGGAATCATTAGGAAAGGAATAGAACATAAAACAAAGGATAACATAATGTCTCTGTGTTGGTGCATGGCAGTGGAAATATCAAAGGAATTTCCTATTGCATTTCAAATTTTATATCATTTTTAATCTGAAAACATTAAAAAATCCAAAATTTGTTTTCCTCTTCCAGGCTGGCCTCAAACCTTAAGATTTAAACACATGCATCTTGCAGAAGAGCTATTACATTTCAGTAGGGGCTGGTTCTAGCCAGCCTGCTCTTAACTCTGCTGATGATCTTCCTTTCTGTTTTCTGTTGGTCCAAAGATTGTCTGCACTGGAGCTGTATGGAAAATGCTAACTGGATTTTTTTTCCTTTGTGACTTTATTGACTCCTGTTGTAGAGATTTATTCCGATTTTTCTTTTGCCATGTCCTTGTGCCAGAAATTCTGTGAAATCAAGGCTAAGTACGCTATCAGAGACATTTACCAAGTCTAATCCAGATCCTGCTTGTCCAATTAGTGATGGTCAGTGAGGATCTGGATTAGGTTTTGTAAACATCTTTGATGTTTAATTCAGCTGAAAGTTTGGCAGTTACACTATGCCCTAACTGACTTTAATTTAACTGGAAGTTTGCCCGTTATGCTATGTTCTGACTTTAATAGATTTAGAAGGCAAAAATTCCAGTTAGCATTTTATATACAGCTCCAGAGCAGACAAACACTGGGCCAATGAGAAAACAGGAGGGAAGAGCATCAACAATGCAGCAGTCTGACAGTACCCAACTCTCCTGGAGATGTGGTAGTGCTTCTATAAATTGCTTAGTCTTGTAACCAAACGGGCACTGGTTCATGGCCAGCCTCTGACTTGAAAGAAAAAAAAAAGCCAGTTGAATTTTTTTTATTTGCCTGAACCCTCGAGTAACCTTTGAGCTATGTTTTTCATTTGGGCAGCAGCCACATCTACTTTTTTAATTAACAAAATTGCCCTGAAGTGAAAATTTATGAAAACAAAATAAAAAAGTATTAAAATGAAACACAATAGAATGAAAAAAAATCTGCAAATGAAACAAGAAACAAAATGACATTTTTTGCCTGCACCCCTCTGTTCCATGATGTGACCACAGCTTGAGTACTGTGTGCAGTTCTAGTCTCCACGTTTCAAAGATATAGTGGCATTAGAAAAGGTACAGAGAAGGGCAAAGAAAATGATAAAGGAGATGGGACAACTCTCCTGTGAGGAAAGGCTAAAGAGGTTAGGGCTCTATAGCATGGACAAGAGACAGCTGAGATGAAATATGATAGAGGTCTATAAAATCTTGAGTGGAGTGGAACGTGTAAATGCAAATTGATTGTTTGCTCTTTCAAAAAGTTCAAAGATTAGGGGACATGCCATGAAGTTACAAAGTAGTGTTTTTCAAACAAATAGGAGAAAATATTTTTTCTCTGAATGAATAATTAAGTTTTGGAACTCATTGTCAGAAGATGTCGTAAAAGCAGGTAGTGTAGCTGGGTTAAAAAAAAACATTTGGATAATTTCCTGGAGGAAAAGTCCATCAGTGGTTATTAAGGTAGACTGAAAGCAAACCACTGCTTACCCTTGGGGACAGGTAGCATGGAACTGACTACCTTTGGGATATACCAGGTACTTGTGACCTGGATTAGCTTCTGTTTAAAACAAGACACTGGGCTTAAAAGACTTTTGGTCTGACCCAGTATGGCAGTTCTTATGTAGATATAACCGTTCACCCTCAGACAGCCCATCTCTGTCAATTATAGGCCATCAAGGAAGTGGACTTACAATAAATCTTGAACAAGAATAATTTTATTGCAAATGGAATGAATGAACGTTAAGTAAGCCTATCGAGAGACCATGTGAAACTGTGCAGGAGTAACCTAATTTTTAGTACGGTGGCATAGACACAGGGAATCCAGGGTCCAGATCCCACCGCTGCTCCTTGTGTTTTTAGGTAAGTCACTTCACCCTCTCTTACCTCAGGTCCAAACTTACAGTTGAACCTTCAGCCTTACAACGTCGCCACTTGAGATTTTGACAATGAAGCTCAACAATCATGATTATAGGATGCCACCCCTCCCATGACAGTCCTGTAAAAATGTGTTTAAATATTAAACTTTGCTTTGTATGTATTTGTGTTCCCGTTCTCCATGCAGGTGAAAGAATGTGCTGAGGGCTCTTTGAGGTTGTCTGGATGTCGGGATCTATTGTTTTGCTTTGACTGCTGATTCTCTTTGCTGCCCCTCTGAAGCTGCTGTCTAGGCAACTGCTTAGTCATGCCTAATGGTTGGGCTAACTCTCACTCTCTGAGACGTATGTAGATTCCTGCTTAACCATGTCATTCTCAGAACAGGAGATTACGTTGCTAACAAGCAAATATTTCAGCTGCTTCACTCAGCAAAATTATTACATCCTCGTGTAATCAAACCATGTTCAGCCTCATTGCCTATGTTTTCTTCAGGCGTCTAGTCGAGTGGGAAGGAAGAAAGTAGTTGATTAAAGAAAATGACAAAGCACGCACACCATTTGAATAATTTACTGTACGTGCAACCTAAATGACTGTGCAAATATTTTAGTTTTATTTAATTTCCTTTATGGTGACCTATTTAGGTCAGCTCATGGTGAGAGAAGAATGCAGCAGGCAGTGCAAAACTAAAACACTGCAGATCATTTTGCCTGCATTGAGAGTAGACAGGGAACTGCTCAAAGAGAAATCTTGGTGCTTTTTTGTTGTGGATTGAAAAGATTAAAAGCATCTTGCAACATCGAGCTGCTTTCAGCTAAGGAGGCAGTTAGTTTGTAGGGATGCCACCGATTTCTTTTTTTCAGGTCAGAAAGGCAGGCAGAGATCTGGATCTGGATTGCTGGAGAAATTTCAGGTGTAGAGAGGTAGATCTGGGAGTCATCGCCATAAAGATGGTACTGAAAGCCATGGGAAGAGATGAACACACCAAGGGACTGTGTTTAGAGAGAGAAAAGGAGTAGACCCAAGACAGATCCTTGGGGTACACCAACTGAGAGCGGGATAGCAGCAGAGGAGTAGCCACCAGAGCTAACACTGAAAAAGCGATGGGAGTGATAGGAGGAGAACCAGGATAGTAAAGAGCCCTTAAAACCAAGTGAGGACAGGGTATTGAGGAGAAGAATGTGGTCAACAGTGTCAAAAGCAGCACAGAGGTCAAGAAGGATGAAGATACTAAAGGCCCTTGGACTTTGCCAGGAACAAGTCACTGGAGACTTTTGCAAGAGCCGTTTCAGTAGAGTGTAATGGACGAAAGCCAGATTGTAAACGATCCAGGAGGGCAGGAGAGGAGAGGAAGTCAAGGCAGCGGCGGTGAATCGCGCATTCAAGTAGTTTAGAAATGAAGGGGAGGAGGGAGATGGGTCAATAATTAGAAGGACAGGTAGGGTGGGTGTCTTGAGGAGAGGTGTAACTTCAGCTTTCTTGAAGGCTGCAGGGACAGTTGCAGTGGAGAGCGATAGGTTGAGAATACGAGAGATGGAAGAGATGGGGCTTAGGAGACGGGTGGGGATAGGATAAGAGACTGCAGGTGGTGAGTTTGGAGGAAGAAAGAAGGTGTGCAGTTTGCTCTTCAGAAATCACAGAAAAGGAAGAGAGGGTAGCAGAGGTAGAGGGGGAAAGTTGGGAGGGGAAGGAGGAGAAGTAGCTGACTTAGTGGGGAATTGGAGGGTGATCTTGTGGATTTTGTCATGGAAATAGCTAGGGTTTGGGCAGAAAGGGAGGGGTCAGAGACAAAGGCACTTTGAGAAGAGAGCTGAGAGTAGTAAAAAGATGGTGAGGGTCAGAGACAAGAGAGTTAGTCAGATAGACATAATAATCTTGTTTGGCAAGAGCTATGGCTGACTGGAAAAAAACAAGCATGAATTTGAAGTGTAGAAAGTCTGGAAGGGAGCGGGATTTGAGCCAAGCACGCTCAGCTGAACGGGCATAGGAACGTAGATAGCAGGTAATGGATGAAAGCCAGGGCTGGGGTGCAGTACACCTCACAGGACACGGCATGGGCATAGCCAGAGCATCCAGAGCAGAGGAGAGTGCAGCGTTATAGGAAACTACTGCCTCGTCAACAGACTTAGATGACATAGTGGAGTAAAGAGATGAAGAAAGAGTGGAGGAGAGAACCAAAGGATCAATTGCATGAAGATTTCTAAATAGGTTGGAGGAGACAGGACGAGGTTGAGACGGATGGTGATGAAGCGTGAAGCTTAACAGGTGATGGTCAGATAAAGGAAGAACTGAGGTACAGAGGTTTGAGGATAAGCAACTAGAGAAAAATACCAGGTCAAGGCAGTGGCCATGCTGGTGAGTGGGGGCAGTAGAGCAAAGCTGGAGGTCAAACGAGGAGGTAAGGGAAAGGAGCTTCAAAGCTCAATATCTGTCTTTAACTGTGATTTGTTCCAGCTCATGAGGTTTCCAGGATTCCTTTTACCAGTGGCAGATTTCAGCTCTTTTCAAAGGTTCTCGAATGGATTGAGATCAGGACTCATTGTTGACCAGTTTAAACAGTCCATTTGTTCCTTTTTAACCATTCTTTTGTACTTTTGGATGTGTATTTTGGGTCATTGTCCTGGTGGAGGACCCATGACCTTCAACCCAGACCTAGCTTTCTGACACTAGGTAGCACATTTTGCTGAAAAATACCTTGGAATCCTCTGACTTCGTGATTCCTTTAATATGTTCCAGGCCTCCAGTTCCTGAGACAGCAAAACAGCCCCACAACATTATGGAATCTCCACCATATTTAACTGTAGGAAGAGTGTTTTTTTTCCTTATAAGCTTCATTTCTTTGCCTGTAAATGTATTGCTGGTCTGCATTGCCAAAGAGCTCAAGTTTGGTTTCATTTGTCCACCGAACATTTTCCCAGAAGGATTATGGTTTCTCAAGGTGGGTTTGTGCAAAGAGAAGGCGTACCTTTTTATGTCTGTCTTTGAGCAGTGGTGTCCTCCTTGGCCTTCACCCATGACATCCTTCTTTGTTTAGTGCACAGTGTATGGTGCAGGTTGAAACCACCACTCCAGCCTTAAGCTGTTTGGATGTTGCACGTAGTGTTCCTTATCATCCCTCCAGTCCAGTCCCAGACCTCTGGGCAGTGTACCTCTTCCAGTAGCTTGGAGACTGAGCATGTCATTTTTTGATGACACTAGTGTACTTATGCAGTTGGCACCGCCTACCAGCCCCAGTATGCTCAGTCTCCAAGCAGCTAGAGGAGGTAGTGAGCCAGGATGTTGGATTCAATGAAGGGACAACTAAGGAGATAGGTTTAGTTAGAGTTTCCTTTTTATTTCCCCTGTTAAGGTGCAGGTTTCTTTGTTTTTAAAGGCAGAAAAGAAATGAAAAAGAACACCCCCCCACAGGGACAGATCAGAAAGAGCCCAGAGGACAACAGGGCTGAGGGAAGGATATTATTTCTCCCCCCAAGATTTCTGGGGGGAGTTCTGTGGAGGCCTGACTTTTGGCGGCTCCCGAACCCGTTATTGAGTGAGGAGTCACCGCAGGGGCAGCAGTGGATTGGCGGGAGTGAAAGCCGGCAGCCCCGTGTCACCCCTTCAGCACCGAAGCCGAGAAGGAAGACTGAGTGCAAGGGATAGAAAAGCCACGCAGAAAAGAGGCCCCAAGGTAAGAGCAGCAGGGGGGGGGACGACAGCAGGAACCCCTAGCAACCGCCGGAACACACGGAGACAGAGAGTGGCCTGCAGCTGTGTGTATGGGAGCCTGCAACGGCAAGGGAAACTACCCCCGCTGTGTTTAGGCACAATTTCTTCTTCTTCAGGCCTGCGTGCGTTTTGACACCCCCCCCCCCCGCCCCCGGCTGTGTTTTGAGCGCCTGGGGAGAGGAAGCCACTGGAGAATAAAGCAGGACAGAACAGCTTCTTCCTAAGGGGCCATTTGCTTTTTCTTTTAAAATTCAGTTTCTGTTAATTAGATTTCAGTAAACTGGTTTTATTTTATTTTAGATCAGGTACTCTAATGCTCTGTGCTTGAGCCTGTGGAAGTGCATTGTGCTAGGGATCCTTCTACCTACCCGGGTACAGATTGAGGGCATTCCTGGGGAGTACCGGCAGCCCTTCTCACCATGCCTGCCAGACTGCAGTGCATGGTATATAATGGTATCAAGGGGGATGAACCCACACTTCATAACACATCCTTAAGCATTCCTAGTGTTATACAGCTCAAAACGTATTCAGTGCACAATGACTTGTTGCAGACCTGTGGCAAAAGCCTAACTAAATGTGCCATTGTCTTGTTGCTGGGCAGATTTCAGAAAACTGTTATGCCTGGTCAGGTGGTCAGGAGATGTAAATAACAGTTTATTAAGACATTGTAACTTTTTCCTGAGAAGGATCAGGCAAAAAAGTCAGACAGAAATAAATGAAAGATAAGCAGGAAAAAGTGCTAAGTAATTTGTATAGCTACTGTGAAGCAGGAAGTACCAGCATACAAGAAATATATATAACTAGACAAACAGAGACAGTGGATAGGAGACAAATGAAATCCTTCCATCTGTCTGTGGTCAGTGAGTAACCTGACATGATAAGCTTTTGTCTCTTAGCCCAGATTCTGCACCTACTAAATTTTTGATATTGTTTGTATGGGAAGCTGTACTCCTTACAGCCATTGGCATTACTTATAATAAAAATATAAACTTTTACTTGGAGAAAAGTGTCAGAGTCTGATTGGATGAGTGCGTAGTCCATTTCATAGCTTTGTGGTACAACACGGCAGCGCAATCTAAAAATCCTCAAGATATGTGGACCCGATGGGGAGCGATCTTGGAGGCAGGTGTCTGCCTAGACTGCATGCAAGAGGCTAGGTCATTGGAGCAAAGCCTGCAGGACGAGACAGGACAAGGGACCCTGGAGCCGGGGGCACCGTGTTATCTTCAATGGATCTGGGCTCCAGTCCCTGCATGATGGCAGAACCATCCACCCCTCAAGGCCAGGGAGCAATAGGGCTCCCGGGGGAGTTCTCACTGGAGTTTGTATTACTTTTGCATAAGGCGTTTTGCTATGTCAATGGAGCTTGGCAAGAGGCTCCTCAGCCCCAGAATGTGGGGCTAAGAGGGCGTTGGACACAAAAGAGCATGAGTCAGGGGCAGTGGCGACTAAGCGGTTAGAGACTCAGAGGAGTGGCAGCAATCACCGGTGTCAGAGGGGCTGGATGGAGATGATCTCGACATGGAACTAGATCTGTCAGAAGGAATTGGAAGAAGGAGAGATCCCAGAACAGGAGGATCACACCCGGATTGTTTGGATATTCTGCCATAAGGAGCTGCTGGCGCTCAATTTCGAGCTCCTTAAGGCTCTGAATATGCCTGCTAAACTCCTGACAGAGGAAGGGGCTCTGGAGGATACGCTGCTCCAGGCAGTACGGAAATCACAGAAAGTCTTCCCTTTACATAAAGTAGTATGATCCAGGATGAGTGTGATATGCTGCAGGCCAGTCTTAACCTTTTTCCTGGCACTACCACAAAAACGCTATTAATTTCTTAAGAGTGTTCTTTTTCTTACTACATGTAATGACTGCAAGACGTAAGTATAGTGTCAATAGATTCAGAGTTTGTCTTTGTAGTTTTTTATCTATGTTCCTATACAGGAACATTGCCAAGAAATTGTACGTTCAACCCATGCAAGAGAACATCCTACGAGAACGCAAAAATAACAGACAAATGAAGCAGATACTAGTGACTAATGATACAGTATGGATGCCTGTCACTTCTGGTAGTCCACAAAGCAAGATTTGCTCTTATCGGAGTGAAGCCGGACCTTGCAGACCCTGCACATGACCGTAGTGTTCTTCGAACACATGCAACAGCGTCCCTGCATGTAGCTAATGTGTTCATGAAGTAACTCTTGTGCCTGCCGGACATCTTTCGGCAGGTTGGTTACGTGATTTGATCTGATTGAATGTTCCTGAATGGCAGTGCCCTTCAAGAGACACAAGGTGATGTCACGTCTGAATGTCAGATGATCCATGTCACTTCCATGAAGGTGACAATGTATTTTCCAAGCAGCCACGGCAGATACGTTGAGGACGTTTGTGAATAGTGGCCTTCACCATTTCTTTCCATGCACAGATGGCCTGTAGCTTGCTAAAAGCCTGTCCATGAGATCCACTCCACCCATTCCTTCATTATACCGCTTCACCACAAAGGGTTGAAACACAGCAACATCTGATATACCCTTGACTCGGCGACGTGCAGTTTGAAGTGGGTCATGTGTGAGATTGTTGCTGGCAATTCAGACAACAGAATTGTCATGCCACTTTGCTACATAGACTGACCCATCACATCGGTAATCATAGTCTCCTTGTTGGCCACTCTTCTTCATGTCCATTGTACTTTGAAGTTCTTTGTGTGCTCTGCCAGTTCTCAGTTCCCGAATGGTTCCTGTAGCTTCAACATTTCTCTCTTCGAGTGACTTGATCAGTGCGTAACTTGTAAAAAAAATTATCGAAGAATAGGTGGTGACGAATTACATCTGAATGCTTTTCAATAATATCAACCATATGGTTTATGACCCTGGAGCCCAGAGGTTCCATCGAATGCATAGAACTTTCTCATCCAGTGTACAGCTTAATGTTGTAAGGGTAGCCGTCGATGCCACACATACACCACCACTTAAAACCAAACCTAATTGGTTTTCCTCTTATAAACGTTTTCATGCTGTGGCAGCCAAAGTATGGAGTCATAGACTCGTCAATACTCAATTCATGGTGGAAAAACCCAAATTGCACCAAATTCGCGTTGACGGTAGTAATAAATGGAGCAACCTTAGCCGTCTTGTCGCCTGTTTTGAGTTCAGCATTGTCAGCCAAGTGAAAGTATTTTTTGATGGTCTGATACCTCTTGCTGCTCATGGCCTCAAGGACAAAAGACACCCCTAGATCTTGCTGACTGCTCCAGTAGTCTGACTCCTGTGGCAGGACGTGATAGCCAGACAACAGCAGGATTCCCGGAAAGCGACAAATTTCATCCACTGTGACTTGAATCTGACTGTCTTTCTAATCTCGGTTAGCGTAAAGGTTACTTTGCGTTACAATTTCCACCAGCATTTTGTCATTGAATTTAAGGCTGCATATGGAAAATGGAGAAAGCGACAACAGAACAGGAAAACTGTCAGATAAATGACTTGGCACCAGCGATGAAATTACCTTAGTGAACTTTGTTGACTTTTTCCACTGAATTGCCTGTTTCTGCTTCAGATTCTTACACTTTTTTGCTGGAGGGCTGCTTTCATCTTCACTACTAACACTCTCATCTTCATCTGTCTCCTCTGCTATCACTTCCAGTTTGGCAGCAGTTCCAAAGGGGTCATCATTGTTCAAATTGTCAAGAACATCTTCGACATCACTGTCAGCTGCAGAATCACCTGCAGATGGCGGCAACACAATGATGGTTGTCGGACGAGTTAAACGTTACACAGTTGACATAGCATCTTGGACTGTAACTGCCCGATGAATTTTGCTACGTCTGGTGCCATAGAAACCTCTTGTATCCATTGTTTATCAAACCTGAAGGAATTATCTGAAAACAATGTGCATTGGCAATTATTAGTCGACTTTTGGATAATCCTGGCAGTGTTCCTATATAGGAACATGAGACATATACATAAAATTTACCCCATCACATATCAAATAAAATGTGAGTGCACCTGTGCAATACAACCAGGCATACCTTGTACACAATGATCAGCGTCAAAATGTAAAACAACCCAGTATCTCAAAATTATAACTGCTAAATTTGACTTACCCTCAAATTGTAAAAAATGTGAAAATTTAAGTGAAATTAAAACTGTTGTGCAACTGAGACCATTTAATGTTTGCACTGCTGTTAAATATAACGTCACCACTTGTTCACATTCTGCAAAGAATATTTGTATTCAAAAATCGCGTACATAAAAAATAGGTAACGTTTGTCATATTCCCATACAGGAACATTGCTGGGAAAAAGGTTAAAAGGGTGTGACGTGCCTATAGCCGCTACCGGAGCAAAAACGAGAGCTCCTTCGGTCGCCCAAAGTAGACGCAGTGGTGTCGGCGGCAGTAGAGGAGACCTTGACTCGTTTGGAACTGGTTCCGCGAGACCAGTACAGCGGCGGTTGATATCCATTTATTTTGTGGTGCCCAAAAAGGAAGGTTCCTTTCGCCCGGTTCCCGACCTCAAGGGCATGAAGTGTATCTGCATATTTCCATCCATCCAAAACATCAGCAGTTTCTCCGCTTTGCAGTGCCCAGGGGCCATTTCCAGTTTCGAGCGCTGCCCTTCATTCTGGTGACTGGCCCCCATACCTTTACCAAGGTCATTTTGGGGGTGGTGGCAACTCTCTACAAGGAAGAGGTTTTTGTCCACCCATACCTAGACGATTGGCTGATCCGGGTGAAGTCCAGGGACGACAGCAAAAGAGCAACAGTGCGGGTGATGGAGTTCCTTCAAAGTCTCGGTTGGGTAGTCAACGGCCGGCCCAGGAGTTAGAGTATTTGGGAGTGTGCTTCGATATCCATGTGGGCAAGGTTTTCCTGCTGGATTGTCGGGCGCAGGAGCTATGACAGTTGATATGGCAGTTCCTGATGATGGCGAGACTGTTGACATGCCATTATCTGCAGGTTCTGGGGACCATGGCGGCCACTCTTGAGCTAGTTCCATGGGAAAGGGTACACATGTGACCGCTGCAGAGGGGTTCTGCACCAGCATTGGTCCCATCAGAGTCAACCCCTGTCCCAAATACTCCCCTGCCCGCGGAGGTCCATAAGAGCCCTCAGGTGGTGGCTGCATCCGGGGAACCTGGAAGGGGGCATGCCATTCGTGTCCCTAGTGTGGGTTCTGCTGATGATCAATGCCTTTCTGTCAGTTTGGGGAGCCCTTTGCAAAGGATGCTTTGTTCAAGGACAGTGGAATCCGTAGGAGGCTATAACAGGCTCGAGATGCGAGCAGTGACCTTGGCGCTAAAATGTTTTGAACCATGGTTGCAGGGAAGGCAATCCGAGTCCTCTTGGATAATGCGACCATGGTGGCTTACATCAACCGGCAAGGAGGCACAGGCAGTGCAGTCATGGAGGATGAGGCCGAAAGGCTGTTCAGATGGGCAGATACTCGTCTCCAGGCGTTATTGGTGCACATATATCGGGAGTCTACATTGTGATGGCAGACGACCTCAGCCGAGTGCGCGTAGACCCTGGAGAATGGAAGCTCAACTAGGGGGTGTTCGAGCAGGTAGTCCGTCGATGGGGCACACTTTTCATGCACCTAATGGCAACATTTGAGTTGGCCAAGGCCTGCCAGTTTTTCAGCAGAAGTTGAGAGGATGCCAGAGGGCCTGGATGCTCTAATTCAACAATGGCCCAAAGAGGGTCTTCTCTGTTTTTCCTCTGTGGGTGTTTATAGTGCAATGGATAGAGGCGCACCGGGGAGTAGTAATTCTGGTGGCACCAGACTGTCCGAGGCACCTGTGATATGCCAACCTGATTCAGATACTGGCGGATCGACTGTGGTGGCTTCCGGTTCGGAAGGACTTCTTGACACAGAGGCTGTTTTACATGCCCCAAGTGGATCCATTCTTGCTTATGGCATGGCTCTGGAAAGGGCAAGGTTGAAGAGGAAAGGATATTTGGGCTCGGTGATAGCGACCTTGCTACAGGCCCAGAGGAGGTCTACGAACCTGGCGTACATCTTCATGTGGCACATCTTTAGATCATGGTGCAGAGAAAGGCAGTTGTGCCCTTCCACTGTCTCCATCCTGGACATCTTGGCGTTCTTGCAATCCAGTTTTCATAAGGGCCTAACTGCCAGTTCCTTGAGTATGCATTGGCAGAGATTTCCTGTTATCATGGGAAAGTCCATGGAGTGCCGTTGGGTACACACCCAGACGTGCTGAGATTTCTAAGGCCAGTGACCCACCTCCATCTGGCGAGGAGGGCTGTGGTACCACCTTGGGATCTCAATCTGGTGCTGATGGCACTGTCTGGGGAACCCTTTGAGCCACTGAGTTGAGTTTCCCTGAATAATCTGACTCTGAAAATGGTATTCCTGGTGGCGATTTGTTAGCATGCAGGATTTCGGAGCTTCAGGCCTTGTTGTGCCAGGAGCCATTCCTTTTCTTCTCCAAGGAGAAAGTGGCCCTGCACTCGGTACCTTCATTTTTGCCCAGGGTGGTGTCAGCATTTCATGTTAATCAGACCGTTTCCTTACTGGCTCTGGCGAGCGTGGAGGTGGGCCCTGCCACTCCGCAGCTCCGCCGCCTGGATGTTAAGCACCCTTTCCCATGGAACTAGCTTGAGGGAGGAGTGGCTCAGTGGTTGGGACAGGTTACCTCAGGCCAGAGGTCCAGGGGTTCAATTCCCACATGGGGACAAGCAACCTCAGGCTGGAGGGACTGGGGTCTCTAGTCCCATGGCCACTCCTTGTGGCCTTGGGCAAGCCACTTAACCCTTGATTTCCTCAGGTACACTTAGATTGTGAGCTCTTTGGGGACAAGGGAATAAAAAGTACCTGTTAGCATACATGTAAACTGCACTGATTCTAAAGGGCACGGTATAAAAAAGAAATAAATAAAATAGAAAAAGAGCCCTGTGAAGGTATGTGAAAAGGACATTGTCCTTTCAGAGATCGGACTGTCTGTATGTTCTGTTTGGCAGGTTGCGCAAAGGTGAGGTTGCAGCTAAGGCCTCCATTTCTAGAGGGATCAGGGAGGCAATTGTGTCAGCATACATCTTGAAGGGTAAAGCAGTGCCGGCAGGTTTGCTGGGACATTCCACGAGGGCTCAGGCAGCCTTGTGGGCAGACTATAGTTTAGTTCCGCTGGTGGAGATCTATAGGGTGGCAACGTGGTCGTCGCTGCATGCTTTCTCTAAGCATTATTGCCTGTATGTCCTGGCAGTGGGGGACTCGTTTCAGATCGGCAGTGCTTCAGGCCAGTTGTTCAGGTCCCTCCCTGTTAATTTAACTGCTCTGATACATCCCAGAGGTGTGGGACTGGACGAGGGATGTAAGGAAAGAGAAATTAGACTTACCTGCTAATTGTTGTTCCTTGAGGAACTCCAGTCCAGTCCCGGAACCCTCCCTGAGTGCTTTCTGTGATAATCTGTGTGCACCCCGTTCCTGAAGCAGGTTCCCTTGTTGGAAGAAGTGGCCAGAAGGAACCAAAGAGTGGGGTGTAATTGTTGTTTGGGAGAGGTGGACCACAAGAGCTGTCGGTCGCTTGCTCTCCACTAGTTGGAGTTGCTCGGGTGCTCAATAGGTAGGCCGCCTCATCCTGGAGTGGGGACGGGGCATTCTTCCCAGGGGATGGAGGGGGTACTCATTTATTTAGGTGTAGGAGTGTTTGTTGCATGTTTAACTACTTATTTGTTGCTCCTGTGAGTCTGTTTTGTCATAGGTACTGGGACTGGTAGGCGGTGCCAGCTGCATAAGTACACTGGTGTCATCAAAAAGATGACATGCTCAGTCTCCAAGCTGCTGGAAGAGGTACACTACCCAATCTAATTTTATTGCAGTGAGAATGTGGTTCTTCTGTTCAGACTGATTTGAATTGTTTATAAGGGTGCCAATAATCACGCCCTGGCAATGTCCCAGTTTTCATAGTATTTCCTACTATTCTCTTTTTTATAGATCTTGTTTTATTTGGTTCTTTTATGTGTCATATATGTGTGCATATATAATCCAAAGCTATTTCATGGGCCACTTTTATTTAGGTGATATTGGACATTAAGGGGTTGAACTGCAAGGGTGCCAATAATGTTGACCACAACTGTATTAGCTCGACTCTTCCTACAAAGCTCTGCCTCCGCTAAAAACTTTGCAGGTAGCTTCACGCACTCGATTGGTGCCTATTAGTTTGTTTTCACAACATTAAGTATAATTAAACAATTAACTGCTATTGAACTTAACGAGAAACAAAGTTCAGTGAGAATCATATCTAGAAGCGTTTTCTAAGCAACAAGGAGCAACCGATGAAACATTGGACGGTACAGGTTGCATTGCAGAAGGAAGGTAGGGGGGGTAATTAGTGCTCATCGCTAGCTGGTTGTGTTGAAACTTTGTGAATTCCATGAATATTAAATAGCTTACATGACAAATTTGCATACTTACACTCTGGGTGCTTGTCTAAATTTATATTTTTCTACTTGGTCTGGGAGCCTAACCTAAAAGGACTGGTGTACAGGATATCTGTGTGAATATGCACGAGATATATCCATTCACTGGAGACCTTGTGCAGTTTCTGCAAGCAAATAGTTCTTCTGCATAATGGGGACAATCATGAGCTTCTGTGAGTTGCAGCAAATCGTGTGAGTAATTTTAACCACTGGGGTTTGTTGCAATAATGAAAGCAAAGATCTGCACCCATATTTTCTTTCTTTATTGCCCCTAAAAAAACTACTCGCAGAGAACTGTGTCTGCTTTTTTAGCAGATAAATATTCTGTTGGAAACCTCACACGCAGTTACACTAAACAAAACCGTTCCATCCCCTGCCCTCTTCCTACCCCCAAGAATACCTCTTAAAATGTGGGCAAAACTACCTTCTACAGTTGAAGAAGCACACAGATAATTTTGCCTGAACTATTTTGCCAGAACAGTTTAGTAAGGGGCGGTATAATAAACCTCTTAATAAACAGAAACATTAATGAGCATAAAGAAATATATATTTATGAGTATGTGAAACATTTTCTGAAAGATAGACTTTGCCCTGCAAACTATCTGCAGAGTGTTATTTTAAGGATATTCATAGAGATGGCAATAGTCAAAGACATTTTCATGAGTAAAACTGTGTTTACCCCAAGAAATGGTGTTTTTTTAAGCTCATTAATGTGTTATGACAAAAAATAAATGTAACCAGGTTCCCATTGTAGAGGCGGATTTGTGGGACCAGAAAATAAGCTTTTGTATTTATTGGTCCTGAAGGCATGGGGAGGGGCGAGGGGAAGACTCTTCTCCAAAGCCCTACATCACTGCTTGCTCAGCTAAGTACACTTTCTCCAACCAGTCCACTCTAAGAGACCCCTACATGTAGTGGGTGACTCGGTCATGCATATAAAAGATCTTAGGCCCACTCTTCAAAGAGAGGATTTTTGTAAATAACTCCACAGCACATGGTGAGGCATACTGAAACTCCAGCTTTGCTAATCAATGTCAGGGCAATTTAATTTGGTACAAAACCTAAGCAAAACTCATCTGGAGGTCGCCTCTCTTTCCCTAGCTATCTCCCCTCCACTGGGAGTTCTCCTTGAGCCCTTGGTATTTGTTCAGGGTTGTTTCTATGTTTTTCTGCACCCCCTTTTTCTCCACAGTTTTTGATTGTATCGCCCCTCGCAAGATTTGAAGCTCTTACCCACTCAGTCCCAGCTCATCAGAGCTAATCCAGACAAACAATATCACAAAGCTGGGGACTAGAGTATTTACCATACTCTAGTCCCCAGTTTTGTGATGATGTTCATCTTGATCAGATTGGAAGCTCTGATGAGCAAGGACTGTCTCTTATATCTATACGTACATCGCTGCATATACCTCGTAGTGCTATACAAATGATAAGTAGAAATAGTCAAGCTCTGACGGGTCAGAGCTTCAAAGCTTGTGAGGGATGAAACCCTCCAAAGCAGCAAGCAAGAATCCAGAAACCTCCTTTCCTTGGCGTGCTCTCCTTTTACTTTTGTCCTGACATCTGAGTGGTTCTGAGTGGTCTACCCCAAAAGGCCTTGGATTGCAATGTGCCAGTGTGGCAGAAAAGTAGCAAGAGAAAAGACACATACCCTCCGAAAGTAGGGCCTCCGGGACCCACCTATGTTCTCCCTTGGGCACATCTGAACTGGGGGACTCAGCTAGGTGTTTATCCCTGTTTCCATCCCTATGGGGCATGGACAGAGGATCTTCCCCTCTAATGGCTAGGCTGTTAGTGACATCACAGTCACAGAAGAACCACATGGTTTAATGTTCCTCTGTTGCAATGCTGTTAGCTCTGTTTTGTTCCTGAACCCAGGGGTGGCCCAAGGGGGGTGCGGGGCCATGTGCGGAGACTCGGTGCGGGGCCTCATTTGCATAAGGTACCTCATTTGCATAAATATGTGCATAATGTTACCATACACTAACTTTTAGTAAACATGCCTCTTAATGAGTGTATGGATAAAGAAAGACTAAAAGATTTCTACATTACTATAATCCAGTGCCAACCACCAGACACATTAGGAACTACTACAAACACTGCCCATTTAGAACCCATAGAAAACCCGCCGTATCCTAACAGCACTACCAGGACTCACAAAGCACCATACCCTACCTATCAAAAGGAAACGCTGCAAATATTAAACCAATACATTTCAGAGAACAACAATACATGACCTACTGGGGAAAGAGAACAAGTGGCAATGTCAAATAGGAATTACATAAACAGAATACCTCAGCTCAGTTACACATGCAGAACATAGATCACCAAACAAGGAATCACAATTTAGAAACAGGAAGACAGTAATTAAACTGGGAATCCCTAAAGCCAAACTTGGAATGTACAACACTGTAGAAATAAAACTATACATTAATTTGCTCTTGTACTAAACAAAGCGCAGACGTTAATGATGCACATTTCCCAGAGCTGACATATTCCAATTAATAAATTCAAAATAAAGAGATATTTTTCTACCTTTTGTGCATTTTTTTCAGCTGCAATTGCTCCAGCCACTTTCTTTTGGTTTATTCGTGTATTCTGCTAACTCTCCATCGTCTGCTGTCCATTTGTCCTTTCTTCTCTCTTCTAGTTTTTTTCCATTCTCTCTCTACATCTGCTTTAACATACTAATCTTTCTCCTTTTGTTCTTTCCTCATTCCTATTTCATCCACTCAAATTTTACCCCTCCATCCTCAATCCCCACTTACTCTCCCAATACCTGGCTAAGTGTAGATTTTTTTATCCCTCCCACACAAAATATTTTTCCCCTCTCCATTTTACTCTCCCAGCCCCATCCCATTCTAATCCTCCCCCAACATCAGCTCCCGTCTGGTTCCAGCCTCGCCCAGCATCCATTCCCTTCTAGTCCCTGCATCAGCCCATTTCCAGTCCTAGCCCCCCATCAGCCCATTTCCAGTCCTAGCAACCCCCCAACCCAATACCAGTCCTAGCCCCCCCAACCCAATACCAGTCCTAGCCCACCCATCAACCCACTTCCAGTCCTAACCCCCCATCACCCCATTTTCAGTTTAAGCCCCCCTATAACCCATTACCAGTCCTAACCCCCCATCAGCCCACTTCCAGTCCTAACCCCATCAACCCATTTCCAGTCAGCCCCCCATAGCCCATTGCCAGTCCTAACCCCCCCATCAGCCCACAGCCCATTACCAGTCCTAACCCCATCAGCCCACCTCAAGTCCTATCCCCTCCCCATCAGCCCATTTCCTGTCCTAGCCCCCCCATAGCCCATTATCAGTCCTAACCCCCCCCATAGCCCATTACCAGACAGCCCCATCAGCCAACAGCCCATTACCAGTCTTAACCCCCCATAGCCCATTACCAGTTCTAACCCCATCAGCCCACCTCCAGTGTTAACCCCCCCATCAGCCCATTTCCAGTCCTAGCCCCCCCATAGCCCAATACCAGGACTGACGCCCACAACTACCAACAGCCCTGTACAAGTCCTAACCCCATCAGCCCACCTCCAGTCTTAACCCCCCCTTCAGCCCATTTCCAGTCCTAGCCCCCCATAGCCCATTACCAATCCTAACCCCACCCAACAGCCCACCTCGTCCTAACCCCTCCCCATCAGCCCATTTCCTGCCCTAGTCCCCCATAGCCCATTACCAGTCCTAACCCCATCAGCCCACCTCGTCTTAATCCCCCCAGCCCATTTCAGTCCTAGCAACCCCCCCAATCCATTACCAGTCCTAGCCCCCCATAGCCCACTCCCAGTCCTAATCCCACCAGCCCATTTCCAGTCCTAATCCCCCATCACCCAATTTTTAGTTTAAGCCCCCCATAGCCCATTACCAGTCCTAACCCCCCATCAACCCACTTCCAGTCCTAATCCCATCAGCTCATATACAGACTTAGCTCCCCCCAGCCCATCACCACTCTTAACCCCCCCAGCCCATCACCACTCATAACCCCCCCAGCCCCCCCATAGCCCATCACCACTCCTATCCCCCCAGCCCCCCCATAGCCCATCACCACTCCTAACCCCCCCATCACATCACCACTCCTAACCCCCCCAGCCCCCCCATAGCCCATCACCACTCCTACCCCCTCCATAACCTCACCACACCTAACCCCCCAGCCCCCCCATCGCCCATCACCACTCCTACCCACCCCATCCCCCCATAGCCCATCACCACTCCTACCCCCCCCCAGCCCAGCCCAGCCCAGGGCAAAAAGTTTTTAAAATAAAGCTGTCTGCTGCCGCTGCCGGGGCCGCCGCGGCAGAATCGAGTGTGCCGCGGGGCCCCCCCTGCCCAGCAGAGCCTGCCCTCCCCTGTATCACCTCTCTTTCAGCTACCTGCAGTCACACGCGCCGGCTTTCAGAGCGCAAAGGAACTAGTTTCCCTTTCGCGGCTCTGTTAAGCCCGCGGGGCTGATGGGAACTTCCCATCAGCCCCCGCGGGCTTAACAGAGCAGCGAGGGAGAAACTCTCCTCTCGCGCTCTGAAACCGGCGCGTGTGACTGCAGGCAGCTGAAAGAGAGGTGATACAGGGGAGGGCAGGTTCTGCTGGGCAGGGGGGGGCCCCGCGGCACACTCGATTCTGCCGCGGCGGCCCCGGCAGCGGCAGCAGACAGCTTTTTTGCTTTTTTTTAAAATTTAACTTTTACATCAGAATGTTTTTTGCGCGGGGCCCCCTGAAACGCGGGGCCCTGTGCAAAAAACATTCTCGCTCAATGGACGGGCCGGCCCTGCCTGAACCCTGCCTTTGCTTTCTGTAAATAAGGATCTTCTGTTCATGCTTTCTTGAATTCTCCACTATCAGTTGTTTTACCCATCGCGCCCCTTTTTTGTGAAGAGCTCTTTCCTGAGGTCACTCCTCAGTATTCCCCTTTCATTGTTATTTCCTGTCCCTATGTTCTGGAATTTCCTTTCCACTAAAAATGCTTGCTCCTTGTGCATTATTTAAACCTTTGAAGTATTCAGATATCTGTGTCATAGCACTCCTCCCCTCTGGTGTGTTTATAGTGCAGATTCATTTTTTAGATGGGCTATGGAATATTCCTGGAAGCACTAGGTTAGTCTGGGTAAGTTATAAATAAGGATTGGAAAGCTGTAGGTATTGGTCAGTTAAACGAGGTGTGCACCTAAATATGGTTGGTATGTTTAGTGGATTTAGGGACAGTTTAGTTGTGGAATGGGGTGGGTGGGAGATATGGGAGCGAGCAACAGAGAGGGAAGGGCTAGATGACACAAAATATTCCTGGTGTCAAAGAAACACGCACATTCAGTGATTTCAGGCTGAATGCAATTTTATTGCAGTAGTACTATAGGGGCCGAACAAGGGTGCTCTGACCAACTATACAGCAAATATTCATAAATTTTATACTTTGTTATAAGCTTTTAGCATATGTCTTAGAAACATTTTCCATCATATCACAACTAGAGTTCTTTATACGTATATGTTCATCATAAGTTGAAAAAGTTTTACAGACAATCAAAACTATAGCATTTAACACTATAGCTGGAATTAATGCTCGAATCTCATCATCGGTCGTATTTTCCGTTGCATATCACATTTCATTTCAAATGAAGTGTGATTTCTGAATCCCACTGCCCTTCATCGGTCCACAGAAGTCCACTGAAGTTACAGCATTTTAGTTTCTCTTTTCCCATAAGCATGGAAAGTGCTCTTGCAGTCCTTGGGCAAGTGCATATCTGTTCTTGATAATATTTTCTTTGCATATTCATTAGGCTAATGTATCACTGTCATTAGGTAATTTGACCATTTCTGACTTTTCCTTTCCACTCTGGTGACATTCAAGACCAGTTCTTACTGTCCATCGACATCTTTTTTTGTTATTCATGATGGGGTCTTTTCCATCATACTATCTCATCCCATCTTTCACAACATCTCTCATGACATGCATCACCCCACCAACTAAGCACATAGGCCTTCCTTCATACTGTATTAATTTGTTCTTATATGGTAAGGCTTCTAGAAGCATCAAGCAACTCTTAAGTATTGCTGTAGTGTCTGCCAGGCTGTGCAGTTAAATTTATTAAAAATTTGATATACCGCTTCTTGTAAACAGCGAAGTGGTTTACAATAAACAAAATTAATAAAATAGAAAGGAACTCCATTAGTGACAGAAAAGATAAAGTACTGTTTAAGTGAAATGCATGTAAACGATATAAATTTATAAGCTATTTCAACAGTAAGCAAAGCACTGTGAGAATAACCGATGTTCCTTTTCCAATAAACTCATTCCTCCAACAGGTGCACGTGTTCAGTCTCAACAGCAATTCCCTAAATATAAGGCTTTATTAACAGTGAGCCCTTAATAAAATGTTATGTGAAAGTATTCTTTCTGTGATTCTTTTGCAGTGGTCAGGGGACATATGGAGTGACGCATAACCAAACGCACCGTAGTTAAGCAGGGACTTTTAGACCGTGGTTTTTTTTGCCTGTCCCAAAGTTAAAGTGACGAGGAAGACTGCTAATGTTATGTTAATCCATCATTCCTAAAAAAGGAGAGCAGAGGTTTATTCATGATTTGATTGACAATTTGGGGCTGATTTTATAAGGGGTGAGCACAAAGTTACGTGCTACTTATGCACTTTATTTCCTATCTTAAAGGACTTATGCATGTGAATGGGCACTTACGCATGTGATTTAGGCGATCGTTATTCTGTAAGCATGCACGTAAGTCCTATCATGCATGCAGAGGGGCAGAGCCTAAATTTATGAATGCAAGTTATAAGATATTATGATTACATGTGTTTCTGAACAATTTACTGTAGGCATGGGAATATCTCCCGTGACTAGATTGAGGCATGACTTTATGCCCCTATTTCATAAAGTAAAGCACACATGTACTTCACTTTATACAATGGCCCCAAATATGCATGTGGCAACTGCATGGGAGTTTATAAAATTACTTTCCACAAGTCCGATGTGATACTGTATATGTATTTGTATATATATATGTGTGTGTGTGTGTGTGTATGTATGTATATATATAGCTATAATGGAATCATTGTTTCACGTGGAAATTTTATTATTACTAACTAGGTCCCATTAAATGACATGAGATTTATGTTAAAATAATACACGTTAACATTTGTATACCTTAGTAACTAGACCCCTACATCAAATAAACTAAACTAAATGAAATTTGTCCAATTGGCTGTTTGCATGAACATCACTCACAGATGTGAAAGCATGGGAAAGTTATAAAGAACTTCTGAGTTGGGTTAAGAAGCCTGTAGATTTTGCAACACACATGCTATGCTTTATATATTGCCCTCCTGGAGCAGAGGCTGTTGACTCACCGATGTTGGTGGAAATCCTTTGACACACTTCCAGTTGATTAGGATAGGTAGGCGATAGTTTGAGATTTTAACGTCCATGTTGATGAATGTTCTACCCATGTAGGTTATTTTAAGGCTTGTATGGAAGCACTTGGCTTGAAGCACTTAAGGTAATATTAGATCTGTTATTCTTCCCAGCTCAGCTTGGAAGGAGTGAATTTAGAAGATATATGGGAGGGAGGTGAGGAAAGGAGGAAATGGCATATTTCTGTTTAACGATTGAATGCATTGTTGAACTGCTGTAGAGTTATTGTATTGCTTGATATTTAGACACTCTTTTAAGAATTAATAAAGAAGAAAACCCATATTATGGACTGGTCTAATGGCTTGGTTGGACTCAGGATTGAGTTGATTTTTTTTCTTTGGGGTAGCAACAGGGGAGGTTGTCTGCAGAGGCAGTCATCCCAGCTACAGGGGAGAGGGACAAGGAGGAGAGTCCCAGCTATGGTCCAACAGCATCATCGCCTGGTTCAGGTTCAGTTGTATGATTACTGGGCTCTCAGGTGAACCATGGTCTGTAGTTCTTTTGGGCAATGAGATGGTTGTTGCTGTGACTGTACTATAGGTGATAGTAGTGCGGGAGATGGCGGTACTAATAAGGTAGAGGACACACCCTGGAATAAAAAGAATGGTAAAAAAAAAAAGCATTATTTTTCATCTGAAACAGTATCACGGGCATAGTAACTTTAGAAGTTGACTTGCCTCCTGAGATGGGAGTGATCTATACAGGGCTCTATTTCACAACGAGCTGGCGAAACCTTGCCATTATCTTCTGTCTACTTTGAGGTAATGGTTCGGAAGGAACAATTGTGTTTTTATTTTGTTCGGGGTATAGTTAATGAAGTTGTCTCTATTAATGACATTAAATGCATATCACTCTGTGCTTATTGCACTCCTATTATCCTCCTTCAATTGCATTCACGTCAGGAGGAAAATTGGATTTCAGTAATGATAGAATTAATTCCCCACTCAAATCTCAGTTCACTTCTCATATCTGAAAAGTGGCGATGAGGAAGACTGAAATTCTTGCAAGCGTTCAGCAATTCTGCTGATGGGTTTGCATTTTTTTTTATGTGCTCATTGACATGTGGAAGCACAACCTGGGAGAATGGCATATTAGCTCTTTATTTTGTTTTTCTAAGGAGCCAGTCAGACACAGCCTCTTTGACCATCTCAAATATTCTTCTGTTTACCTAATAGCGGCTCTGCTGGTGCATGCCAGGGGCTAGAATTTAGTTTCACGTCCTACAGGGAAACTGGCCTTATAAGAATCCTGCTTGTCCGTGCCCGCCTAGTAACCTTTGAAGCGCTCATCCAGTTTCATTCATATTCCTGCCTCAGTGGAGTTATCCAGGAGTCCCAGCTCATGCCATCGATACCCTCGGATGCTTAGAATCCATGTTTGTTTTTATTTCTTAGAGGGAAAGCAGCCGGTTCAATCAGAGTGAGCTGGATTCTCAGGGAGATCAGAGAATAATTTTATAAAGCCTTTTCCATATATAAGGCATATGTCACATGTGGAAAAAATCTCTTATAAAATCGGGTGCTGGTATACATGCGTAAAAATTACATCTACATACTTCACCTGCCAAGAACAGAATGACAAGAAAATGTGGTTTGTCCAATCATGATTCATGGATGGATGGGAATTGGCATTATGGAATATTGTGTATCAAGGATCCAATCTTGATGTTTCCCTTGAAGCAGAACAAGGCAATTAAGCCGGTGTTTGAAACACGGCGCTGGTTCAGGCAGTTTCTGGCATCATTCAGATAAGTGCAATGTTATATTTTGAGGCATATATTTTAGATTTCAGTAACATAGCAATCAAAATGGTTATATACCTTTGAGTAAGAAATTGCTACGACAAAACCTTTTTTTGTATGGGTTGTGATTGTGATGGATTGATATGATATGGGTTCAATAGCTTATTATATTTTGTACATCATCTATCATATAAATGCACCAACCTTTACGTGATAGACGTGAAAGAATACATGTACATGCAAAGTACACAAGCATATTTACCCTTCCTTTGCAGCAGGTGTAAATATGTTTGAGAGAATTTGAGCCTTTTAGGGTTAGTTCCAAGAGCCTATTTAATTAAGGCAGAGGGGGCCCTTTTCCTAAAGCGCACTAAGCAGTTACGCACGTTTTAGCACATGGTAACGCCAACATGGGCCATGATAACTATTAGCACATGGTCATTGTCATGTGCCGGCATGGTATCTCTTGCCATAACTGCAAATCGTATGATGGATGCCTAGGTTGCCTTTCTAAAATAGGTCTATGTTAGCCACATGTGATGTTACTGAGCATTTTGGAAGCGGCCTAGAATTGGTTAATATCTTTAGCATCAGGAAGTGTTTATACATTGCCTTATAATACTTTCAGCCTTGGCTCCTCCTAGACTTCTGATTATTAGCTGTTCACATTTTGTACAATTTCATGAAACATTTTCCTTTATAAAGCCTCTGTAAGAAATACCTTTAGTTCTGATTTTATGACTCGAAGCAACACACAAGTTAACCTGCAGATAAAATAAAATTTTCAATACCTTTTGCATTACAGTTGAGGCTATTAAATGAAAACTATATGAAAATATACTATTATAGCAGTTTTATGCAGGGGAGGGGGGGGGGGGGGGAGTGACGGAGGGCACCAGCAAGTGTTTTGCTGTTTTTTAAATTTTCAGTATTTTTTCATCTATAGTATTTCATTAAGCATTTACTATAAGTCCAGTATCTATGTGCCTAAGTTGACTTTATACACAGAAAACTGCTTTTGTGACTGTAAAGTCACATTTATGCTTATATAGGAGGCATTTTTCACACACAAGGACCTTTTATGCACGTAAAAGGGTAATATACGCACATGATGCCCCCCCCCCCCACATTTGATTCCCCCCCCCCCCCGGTTATATGTCCCACCACTTTGACCCGGTGAAAAGCGGGATATAAATACAGTTAAATAAATAAATAAATAAATGTGTATGCTCGTGAGCAGGCATAAATGTCCACGGTTTCAATCTAGCTCCTATTTCTGATGGTTTACCCTTAGTATTTCTTTGTAAGATTTTCATACCGGTAGGGTACAGAATATCTAAGTGGTTTACAATTCATGCAGTAGGGGAGCCAGAGGAATCAATTATAGTTGACACTGACAAATATGAGAGACGCAACGGGGGAGGGGGGGCGGTGATGTAGGACAGTATCAGCCAGGACAGGTATTGAAACAAAAAAATTGAACACATTAGGGAACACCTAGGAAGTGGTTATGAGGAGTCGGGTGCCAGGGCACCAGGAATTTAATCCATTCTTTTATAAAGACACATAAGTGTCTTTGGGGATCATTTTAAAAGCCTTTGGCACATTTTGTACATCAGAAAATATGCATGTGGACATCAACATCTCTGGCTTGGGATGACCAAGGAGGCAGGGGCATGGTGGTACAAAGGACTTTAATGTACTCACTCGATTTCAAAAATGTTCAGGAACATTTGGGGACATCTGCAACGTGTCCAAAGTTAGACCTGCTCCAGCCACAAATAGGCATCAGGAAAGTGCTCCTTCTGGCTGTAAAGCATTGTGAGGGTGTAGAGAAGAGGGCACTCCACCGTCCCCAGTACTCTCCACAGGATTGAACCCTGGCTTCTCTGGTCCTAGTCCTCTACTCTATTCCTAGACCGCCCCGCTCTTGAATGCTACTCCAGGCTCATCTGTGTATAGGTCTGGCAAATGTCCGTATCGGGGAAACCAACATTTTTGAAACTTTGATGTGCCTTTTTAAAAAAATATTCTGGCTTGGACGTCCCAGATTTTACTTGGATGTCATTTGATAAATGTGCCTTTTAGTGTCTTTGTAAAATGACTAAAAATAGGGACCTCTGTGGCCTTTACACATAGTTGACCTGCTATAAAATTATCCTCAAACAGGGTCGTTCCAAGGCGTGAATAGCGTGGTCATTCCGAGGGGTGAATAGTTTGGGCCCTCTTCCAACCCCGACTAATTTCCCCACACGTTGTACGGGGAAGCTAGATGGGGGCGGGAAAGGGATGGAGAAGGGGACGGCGTTAGGGCAGGCAGTGGGTGGTCAGCGGCCCCGAATGTACAGGGCCAATTCCATGTCAGCCCTGTACGTCCGGGACTGGCGGCCTGTATCGGGAATGTATTCCCACCTCTGAGGTGGAATAAGTTCCCCTATCGGTGCGGGATGGCGGGCCCGGCCATCGGAGAAAATAGGAGGGGGTAGAGGGGATTCCCCACAGCCTGACCCTGGTCTTGGGAGGCCAGATCGGGGGTCAGCCTGATCAGGGGTCAGCCAGATTGGGGATCAGGCCAGATCGGGTGTCAATGTCAGCCAGATTGGTGGGTCGAACTGTTTGGTCTGGCTGCCGGGAATCACGGCTTTTGAATGGAGCTGTGCTGCCATGGCAACTGGACGCCATGGCTCCATTCAAAAGCCCTGACTGAGTTATCTGGGCAAGGCCTGAATATGCAGGCCAACCTGAATCGGGATCCTGGCCTGCACGTACAGGCCTGGACGCGATTCTGATCCCGCGGGGTTAGATGTGCCCCGCAGGATCAGAATCCCGGCTAACTCTGTGCGTCCGGTTCCAACTTGGTGCACAGAGGGCCAGGATTGAATCGGGCCCAAAGTGTTTATACACAAATGAAGCAAAGCAAAACAAATGCACATCCCTGGTTTAAAGGGTCATTGTTACGAGCCATTGTTAGATATGTAATAATAATGTTTGTAATAAATTTCCTTTAATGTAGTATTTCTCAAGCTGGTCCTGTTGTACCCCTAGCCAGTCTGTTTTTTAGGATATCCACAGAGACTATGCATGAAACATTTTTGCATGCAATAGAGGCAGTGCATGTAAATCTCTCTCATACATATATGTTGTGGGTATCCTGAAAACCAGACTGGCTAGGGGTACAATAGGTCTGGCTTAAGAAACATAGCTTTAGTGTACCCACTCATAGTTTCCAAGGAGACTAGGGGACATGCAATGAAGCTACAGAGTAACCTATTTAAGACTAATAAGAGAAAATATTTTTCCTCACCGTGTAATCAAACTCTGGAATTTGCTGCCGGAGGATGCAATAAAAGCTGTTAGTGTAGCCGGGTTTAAAAAAGGTTTGGACAGGTTCCTGGAGGAAAGGTCCATAAACCATTATTAGAGGGGACCCAGAATATACACTACTTGACCCAGTACAAGCATTGTGGAACCTGTGTCTTTTGGGGATACTGCTAGGTACTTGTGACCTAGATTGGAAACAGGATACTGGGTTTGATGGACCTTGGTCTGACCCAGTATGGCATATCTTATGTTCTTATAAGCTGAGGTGTATGCAATGAACACTTAGATGCTTATCAGTGAATACGGTTAAAGAGCACAAGATTAGGTTGACTGGATACCTTTCTCCAGACACGGATGCTATAAAACTAGAGGGCATGAAATAAGGCTGAAAGGAGGAACATTTAAAAGCCATATCATAGAAACATGATGGGAGAAAAAGACCACATGGCCTATCTAGTCTGCCCTTCCATATCAACTACAGTAGTGCCCTGTTTTCCTTTAGAGATTGTCTGTATTTGTCTCATGCTTTTTTGCATTCAGATTCTGTCCTCGTGTCCGCCACCTCCACTGGGAGATTATTCCACGCGTCTACCACTCATCAGGATGCTTTTTCACTAAAGTGACAGGGGCAAAAGTGATGATAGAATTCAAGAAGGAATGAGCTAAACACAGAGGATCCCTATGTAGGAAGAGGAACATTCCTGCTCAAAAGAAAACTTGACTTTCAAACTTCAAAAAATCATAGCAGGAGTAGCTGTCACAGAGCTGCAGTTACAACCCAAAGTAAAAAGCACAGAGTGGGGGTGGGGGTGACCTACACAGAGCTGCAGTTACAACCCAAAGTAAGAAGCATACAGTGGGGATGACCTGCATGGTGCAACACTTACCCCCATTCTATGCTTTTTACTTTGGGTTGTAACCTGAATGGAAAGGCAGTTATTATCCCAAACACCTTGCCGGGTGGTCTAGATGGGCCATGCTGTTTTTTATTTGTCGTCGTTTGATCGGGCCTGAGTTTAGGCATAGACAACATTGGCAATTGCCTAGGACACCAAGTTTGGCACGCGCCAAACTCTGACTATCCCACTTATTTTAGTGCTATTTGCATGTAGCACTATTGCCTTCTTCGCTCCTCTTTTGACTCTCCAATCTCTGAGATCCCTGATACCTGCTGCCCCCCCCCCCCACCTCCTGTTCTTCGGTCTTGCCTATGGGCACCAACATGCAACATCTTAAATGCATCCCCGCATTTACCATGATACTATGTAGATCTTTATTCTGGGGAACTATCAGTTGCTGAAGGAAAGAATTCTTATTAGAAGTCTGTGATATGATGGGTTATAAGAATTTTAAAATAAAAAATATAACAGTTATCAAGATTAAATAGTATTAATAAGTAAGAGTTTTAAGATGGTTTGATGATCTGCTTATGCTACTAACAACATCACTTTTTTGTCAATAGGAATATCATATAATATTTTGATCTATGTAGCTGAATATAGTTCATTCATGGTTCACTGCTAGGCTGCATTTTCAATATGTTGAAGGATGACTTTACATGTCTTCCACAGTTCCATTCAAAATGACATGTTAACTATTCCTTTGAATTGAGTGGAGGGACAACCGAGTGGTTAAAGCAGTACGTTGAGAACTGGGAAAGCCAGCTTTCATATCCCCCCGTCAGCCTTCACTGCAAACTTTCTGCGGCAAACACCTACCAGCTAGATTATATTTCTTTTTGGATTTGGAAAGGTAAGTAATCAAATCAAATTGTCTTATTAACATTATTTATTTATTTATTGTAATGTTTTGATCCTTTTGCAAATGTATGAATTGAAAAAAGATGATTCGAACTTCTGAAAGCAGAGTATGTATAACAGACTCAATGGAGAGCCTGTTTTTTCACATTGAGATATTGAAGTTCTAGCTATTACATATCAGTTAATCTCTTGTAGGTGATTTATAATTTCTTATAACTGTTTAGTAAACAAAAATAAGTCTAGTTGAAGGTATTTCAATCTTATCCTGCATTATATTATATTATGTCCATGTTTAATGTGGAATGTCACTCTTTGGCATTTGTTGATCCTATGACTAGTCATTGCAAGAATAGAGATCTGGCTCTATTCATGCGATATAGTAAAACCAATACAGCCTCAGTTGCCTTACATGATGTAATACCCTATGATTACACTAAATGCCACAGTTTAGATAGTTTATTTTATTTATTTATTTAACTAGGCTTACATACTGCTTTTCTACAAGTCAAAGCGGTGTACATTCAGGTGCTATATATATATTGCCCTTGACCCCAAAGGACTCACAATCTATGTTTTTGTACCTGAGGTAATGGAGGGTTAAGTGACTTGCCCAAGGCCACAAGGAGCACCTGTGAGACTAGAAACCCCAGTCCTTCCGGGCCAAGTCCCCTAGTGGGATTTGAACCCCTGGCTCTCTGGAATGAAGTAACTTGCCCCAACCACTAGGTCAAGGTCATAGCATTCACAATTCCTTTGGATTTTAGATAAGGTTCTGCCAAATATGGAGCCTTTTCTAAAATATATAGAAACAGAAACATGTCAGCAGAAAAAGACCATATGGCCTATCTAGTCTGCCTTTCCATATCAAATATTATAGTCCTTTTTTCTGCTGGACATTCCTCTCCCTATGCACCCAAGCATCCTTCTGGCTTTCATCGTTGCCTTTTCTACCTGTTTAGCCACCTTAAGATCATCAGAAACAATTGCGCCCAGGTCTCACTCTTTTTTCATGGACAGAAGTACTTTGTCCCCTACACTATACCGCTCCCTTGGATTTTTGCAGCCCAAATGCATGACCCTACATTTTTTAGCATTAACTCTCAGCTGCCAAATTTTTGACCATTCTTCATGCTTAGCTGGACCCCTCCTCATGTTATCTACTCCTTCCTGAGTGTCTACTCTATTGCAGGTTTTGGTATCATCCGCAAAGAGGCAAACCTTACCCGACAGCCCTTCCGCAATATCACTAACAAAGATATTAGAAAGAATTGGACAAATGACAGATCCCTGCGGCACATCACTGGTAACATCCTTCTCCTCAGAGTTCAATTTACTTGTACAGTTTGTTACCTCCCACTCAACCAATTTTTAACCCAATCAGTCACTTTAGGGTCCATCCCTAGGGTGCTCAATATATTTATAAGTCGCTTGTATGGAACAATGTCAAAGGCCTTACTGAAATTCAAGTACACCACATCTGTTCCCTGTAAAATAGTTATCTCCAAGTTATAATGCCCTGTTCAATGTAATTTCAGTTTGTTCAATGTAAACCGCACTGATGCAGAATAGCGCGGTATATAAGAGAATGTAAGAGAATGTAAATAAATCTAGGGCTCTCCCTTCGCCAACTCTTTGATCTCCCAATCGAAGAAATCAATCAGATTTGTCTGACAAGACCTATCTCTGGTAAAACCATGCTGCCTTGAATCCTGCAACCCACTGGACTCCAGAAACCTCCATATCCTCTGTTTTAGCAGCGCTTCCATTAGTTTACAAACCACAGAGGTCAGACTAACCAGCCTGTAGTTCTCAATCTCATTCTTTCTTCTGCTTTTGTGTAAAGGGACCACATGTGACTTTCTCCAGTTCTCTGGGACCACTCCTGACTCTAAAGAAGCAATAAAAAGGTCAGTCATCAGAGTCGCAAGAACATCCCCAAGTTCCTTCAATATTCTTGGATGTATCCCATCACTTTGTCTACTTTTAGTTTAGCTAGTTCCTCACGAACCCACTCTTCTGAAAATCATTCAAATAGATATGTAAATAGAAATGTCAGCTCGCTGCCTATTCCCTGTAAAAAGTTAGAAACTTCTGATCAAGATATACACCTTGTAAATAGTTTTAATAATTTACTGTTCTATGTAAAAAGTTAAAAAGTTCTTGTTCAATGTAATGTTATACGAACGTATACAAAACTGTTAAATTGTTCCATGTAAACCGCCCCTGATCTCTGGAAGGGGCGGTATAGAAGAAATAGATAAATAAATAAATAAATAAAATCATCTTCACTTCTGGTCCTATTTGTGGGTGTTTTCTGAGGTCCTGCTCCAGACCCTTCCTCTGTGACCACAGAACAAAAAGTTTTGTTAAGCAATTCCGCTTTATCCTCATCAGCTTCTACATATTCCTCTCCTTCCCCCTTGAGTCTGACAATACCACTTTTGCACTTCCTCCTCTCGCTAACATATCTGAAAAATGTCTTGTCCCCTCATGAAAAATGTATTGGCCCCTCAAAGGAAGTACGGGAGTACCTGTGCATGTGCTGATGTGTGGAACCAAACGTGCCATTTTACAAATCTATTCATGGGAAAAATCAGTGGAGGAAACACGACATACCTGGTCCTGCTTTAATCCTATCACCATGGTATCACTCACTAATGTTATTACCTCTTCCTCCATAACTACTTGTGCTACCGACCCCATCCCCTCTGCCTGGGTTCCTGAGGCTTCTCTAGCACTCCTTCCTCCTGCTCCTTCTCTGTTCAATAACAGTCTGTCTACTTGTGGTTTTCCCTTAGTGCTGGAAGACTGTCATAATTCGCCTCCTTCTAAAGAGTCCTGCCCTTGACCCTTCCCTCCCCAACTGCTTCCATCCAGTCTCCAACCTTCCCTTTCTCTCCATAATCCTTGAAAAACTTGTATTTACTCAACTTTCTCATCATCTTGAACACACTAACGTCCTACACCCAAGACAATCTGGTTTCCTGGCTGGTCAGAGTATGGAAACAATATTGTTATCTGTACTTAATGAAATCAGGACCGTACCTAGCTCTGTGCAAGCGGTGTGGCCGCACAGGGCGCAGAGGCTTAAAGGGCACATTTCGGCTGTCTGCCGTTGCCTGCCGCCGCCACTTTTTCTTCACTCAGTGGTTTCAGGCAATGGCAGACATCTGAAATGCGCCCCTTAAGCCTTCTCGCGGCATGCTGCAGATCTGTCCCTCCCTGCTCTGACGCGATGTCAGAGAAGGGAGGGACAGATCTGCTTAGTGCACCGGCAACATACACAGCGGGCGCGCCTCTTTTCTCCTGCTGCGGGGGAGGGGGCGGGCGCCCATTGTGTAAGTTGCACAGGGCGCGATTCAACCTTGGTACAGCCTTGAATGAAATATGGGCTTCTTTGGACAATGGTAACATTTCACTGGCTGTTTCTCTTGACCTTTCTTGTGCCTTCAATCTCGTTAATCACTCTCTTCTCCTGTCATGACTTTCTTCTGCTGATCTACGTGGGACTGTCTTATGCTGGTTTCATTCCTTCCTCACCATCCACACTCTTGTGTCCTTTCAGGCTTCATCATCCTCTCACTTCCCTCTTTCCTGTGGTGTCCCTCAAGGTTCTGTTCTGGTCCCCCTTCTTTTCAATGTCTTTCTTGCTCCTCTGGCCACCCTTACTCAACAGATGACATCCTGCTGCTTTTTCATACCCATCCTATTTCCCCCCGACCTCACTCCCATTAATTCTTGTTTCTCTCTGGTAGCATTCTGGCTGCATTCTAATTGTCTAAATCTTAAGAGTTCCAAAACCTCTGCTATTTGGCTCACTGGTTTCTCCACTCCTCCCTCCATATCCTCTTCACTTAATGATTTTTCTATTCCTTTCATCTCTTCTCTTAAATATCTTTGGGTTATTCTGGATACTTCCCTTACCTTCCATGATCACATCAGCGCTGCCATGAAATGTTCTTTCTTTGCACATCATCAGATAAGTTCTAGCCGGTCACTTCTTCCTGATTCTTTGGTTATCACTCTTCTCCTGGCCCTGGATATCTTACGGTTAGACTATTGTAATGTTATCTATTCAGGCTTACCCCACTATCAGTTTAAATGGCTTTAGTCTGTCCAAAACACCGCCATCCTTTTGCTTCATCATGCCACCAAATATGATCGTGTTTCTCCTCTTCTCATCAAGTCCTATTGACTGCCTCTCACTCACCATGTTCACTTCAAGCTTCCCACCCTCACACACAAGATCATGCACTCTGCCGTCCCTGCCTATCTATCTTCCTACCTTATCCTGTATGCTTCTCACCGGGTCTTCCACTCTACCCATGCAAACCATCTCCCTTCACCATCATAGGCCCATCTTGAATCCACCCGGCATTCTGTGTTTTACTTCTTAGGTCCCAGTCTCTGGAATTCCCTCCCTGCTGAGCTTCGTCTTGAAGTCTCCTACTCCAAATTTAAGTCCACCTTGAAAACCCACTTGTTTCAACTCACCCATAGTCTCCCCCTGAGGACCACACTGGATTCTGCTCCCTAACCTTGACTTCCCCCGTCTCACCCCTCTTTCCTGTCTTATTTAACTTTTCTATCATTTCAATGGCATTCTTTTCTCTTTCCTGATTTGTTTTAATTTTTTATTTTATTTTACACTGCTCTGCTGGTACGAAGGGCAGTATATCATATCTTAATAAATCATAAACCCTAACTTACTCATGTAAGTACCAATGCTGACACATGGAAGTTGGTTCTTCATGACTTCCATGCTTAAGGACCGGCACTTTACACATGTATGTACTGCAGACCATTTTTCAAATCTATATATGTAAATACCGCCAATTAACTACAGAGGCCGCTATCTTCATTTAATTAGAATTTTGGGATAGAAACAAAGAGGGTATTAAGGAGGATAATCTCCTTAATACCTCCTGTATCTGGCCAAAACAAGCACTTTATAAAGATCTAAACAGGCCAGGAAGCAGGTACAAATTCTGATATGAACAATTTTGGTTATACGCGTGCATTCCCTATTGGAAATGTGAAATTTGACCTACCCAAGCCACTCAACATGTCCCCTTGCAATTTCTGAGTTGTAAGGATATCCATACAAGACTTCAGCCATTTCTAAAATGGTCATGTACATGTGAATGCCATGTTTATATGAAAAAGGCTGATTTTTATTTATTTATATTCTCTTATATACCACGCTATTCTGCATCAGTGCAGTTTACATTGAACAAACTGAAATTACATTGAACCGGGCATTATAACTTGGAGATAACTATTTACAGGGAACATGGGCTATGGAGGGTTAAGTGGCTTGCCCAAGACCACAAGGAGCACCTGTGGGACTAGAAACCCCAGTCCTTCCGGCCCAAGGTTGCTGTCCTCTAGTGGGATTTGAACCCCCGACCTTCCGGCCTGAAGTACCTTGCCCCAACCACTAGGCCACTCCTCCACTCCACATTTTGCACATGGAAATTTCAAATAAGACTTCTAAAATAACACATTAATGTATTGCACACTCATTAAAACAATCAAACAATTATGACCTGATAGAACCCATCCTTTTTATACTGACAACTAATACTCTTCTTAGAAAACTGCTAAATAGTTAAAAGCACATTTTACAAATGATGTCCAAGTGCAATCTGGAACATCCAAGCCAGAAGGTCTGAAAAAAAAGTAGACACGTCCAAGTTTAGGCACGATTTCATAAATATATACATACCCGATATAAACATCTGCATAGACACCTCCAGAATAGGATTCCAGACTGAGGACATCTAGGAATAGCTAAGACCAGCTCAACTCCCACTGCTGTTATCGTTGTGATAGAGGGGATGGTGAAGTGCTATCTTCACCATGCCTCTAGATGGTTTTATGCCACTACAAGCACTTTTTCAAGACGTTTTGAACTTAAATGGGCTTACAGTTGTTTCTGAAGTTAAGTGGAGGCTTCTAAATCCATTGCACTGGCATGCTTCCTGTCTACTTGGCCATCCCAGCACAGGAGATGGCTTAAAAAGCCATTTGTAAAATGGTTCTGGGGATGTCTCTGCGACTTGGACATCTGTATGCATGTTTTAAGATGTGCAAATCACGACTAATGCTTTTAAAATGATCCCCTTGGTCAATAAGCAATAGGTAGTTGTAGAATCAATGTAATCAGTGTAGAATCAGCCTGGCATCTACTTCTGGTCACACTGCCAAGAAAACCCAGGTGCTGCTGAATCAACAGGAATCAGCATTAACAAAGGCACACGCTGCATTGTTCAACCTAGTTAAAAAAGGCTCAGCAAACCTGGATCTTTTTCTAAAATATGTAGAGCACCACCAAAGAAGTATGCACATTTGGTGCCATGTAGAAGAGGAACAGTAAGTTAAGAAAAGAACGCATTCCAAAACAACAACATCACTAGGAGTTTTGCACATGTATCTAGTGCTTTTGCACATAAGCGGTGATTTTGCAACTTACGTAAGAGGCATCATTTGCACATAGATGTAGCAGATTATGCAAAACTGCATATCCATAGCGAAATGATTAGAGAGGAAACGTCTATAATTCAAAACATTTTGCATCTCACGGTAGTTTTGAAAGCCAAAGAGGTAAGCACAAATTCCCTCCCTCCTTGCCCGCAAACTCCCGCAAACCCCAGATCAAAGTGGGACATTAAGTGAGTGTTATGCATAGTTAAAAGCAGGTGTAAATGCTGATGGGGGAGTTTTCTGGGATATACGTGTAATATGAGGCCTAGCCAAGCTGGGGGTATTGGCCCATAATCAGGGCTGCCGAGAGAAGCGAGGGCTCCACACCAGAGGATAGATGGGGAGGAAGGGAGGTGGTCTGGAGCAGAGGAATGACGGGGGAGGTGGGTAGGTTGTGAGATATCCCCTCCAAGAAATGACCCAATCTAGAAATGCCCTCACACTGCAGTGTAGATAGATTATGTATATAGTTAACCCAGTTATCCAAGTTTGTACTCCTGTTCAATGTAAAACCTGACAGTTTGTCGTAATGGTCGTTTTGTTATGATGTAAACCGCGCTGATTCTAAATAGCGCGGTATATAAGAAACTGTAATAAATAAATAAATAAATACAGCGGCTGGACAAGCAACTGCAGGGGGGGGGGCTGGGTGAGCGGCAGTAGGATTAAAAGGCAGCGGGGCTTGTGGGGGTCAGGCCTATTTGGGAAGCAGCGAAGGAGGCAGCAAGAGGACCATGTGGAGGGTAGAGCTGGCTTTGCTTACCAAAAAATATGACATATTGCCCCGGGCCTGGGGTTCAGCCTTGTGTCTCTGCAGTGCTGGGCATTTCTCGGAGCCACCACCAGCAGCTTCTGTGAGGATCGACTGCGTAGACTTTGGAGGTAAAGCACCTAGCCACAGCCACTGCAAGGCATGCAAGCCTGGACAGAGCCATGCCACTGGAGAGCCAAGCCATCCCATCGCCACTGTCTTGGCCTTCTCTGCACATCACTGCCATAGCCAGGAAAGGGGGGGGGGGGGGCACCCAGAACTCCATGATCTCATGAGGGTATGATCACTGCAGCTATCAGCTCACCAATCACATGCAACTTCTCCATCCTTCCACTGGTGATTTGGGGACAGCAGCCATACAGCCTGAAGCCTTAAATAATATTACAGCCTTAAATAATATTAAAAGCTATAGAATTGCTGGGCTTAAAAGGAAGAGAGGAGGCACCGTGGGTTAAACTAGAAAGAGGGAAAGGGAAATCCATTTGCATTGGATTTATATACAGACCCCCCTCACGGGGAGTAGAAGTGGACAAAGATTTAATAAAAGACATACACAGTATTGCCATGAACGGAGAAGTGCTACTGATAGGTGATTTCAATATGCCAGATGTTGACTGGCGCATCCTGTCTGCAGTGTCATCTAGAAGTAAGGAAATCCTGGATTCTCTACAGGGAGAACTATTCCAGCAGCTGGTAACAGAACCCACATGTGATGGGGCCATACTCGACTTAGGGCTTACCAATGGGGAAAATGTTTCTGATGTTACAATGGGAGATCATCTTACATCCAGTGATCACCAAATGGTGTGGTCCAGTATTAGGACTAGGGCTAATAAAATCCATTCAAAAGCGAGGGTCTTAGACTTTAGGAAAATTAACTTTGCCAAAATGGGACAATACCTCAAGGAGTCGTTAGCAGGATGGGGACACTGGGGGATGTAGAAAAACAGTGGGCAAAACTGAAAGGGGATATTTTAAGGACAACAAAACTTTTTGTTAGAAAGGTAAATAAATGTAAAAGAAAAAAGAAGTAGCTGAAAAGGCGAAGAAAAAGAGGGAGGCCTTCATGAATTACAAGAGATCACGGAGAGAGGACGACAGGCATCTATATTTGGAAAAACTTAACAGAAGCTAGCAAAGTAGTAAGGAAATCAAAGGTACAAAAAGAAGAAGAAACAGCCAATGCAATAAAATGCGAGGATAAGACATTTTTCAGATATGTTAGTGAGAAGAGGAAGGGCAAGTTGTATTGTCAGACTCAAGGGCGCAGGGGAGGAATATGCAGAAACTGATGAGGATAAAGCAGAATTACTTAACAAATATTTCTGTTCTGTTTTCACAGAAGAAGGACCAGGAGCAAGACCTCAGAAAACACCCACAAACAGGAACAGAAGTAACGTGGATCTCCAATAATTTTCAGAAGACTGTGTCTGTGAGGAACTAGCTAAACTAAAAGTAGACAAAGCCGTGGTTCCGGATGGGATACATCCAAGAATACTGAGGGAACTTGGGGACGTTCTAGCAGCTCCACTATCTGACATTTTCAATGCCTCTTCAGAGTCGGGAGTGGTGCCAGAGGACTGGAGAAAGTCACACATGGTCCCTTTACCCAAAAGTGGATGTAAGGATGACATTGAGAACTACACGTACAGGCCGATTAGTCTCACCTCTGTGGTTAGTAAATTATTGGAAAGGCTACTAAAAGAGAGAATAGTGAGGTTTCTGTAGTCCAATGGATTGGATGATCTGAAGAAGCATGGATTCACCAGAGGCAGGACTTGTCAGACAAACCTGATTGATTTCTTTGACTGAGGGTACCAGGGAGTTCGATTGAGGGAGAGCCCTAGATGTGGTGCATTTAGATTTCAATAAGGTTTTTGACACCATTCTGCACAGGCGACTTATAAACAAACTGAGTACTACAGGGATGGACCCTAAAGTTACTGATTGGGTTAGAAACTGGTTGAGTGAGAGGTGACAAAGGGTACAGGTAAATGGAGCTCACTCTGAGGTAGAGGAGGTTACCAGTGGTGTGCCGCAGGGATCTGTTCTTGGTCCCAGGGCCGGATTTACCTTGAGTGAGGCCCTACGTCAACAAAAATTGTGGGCCCCCAGCAGGGGTGGCCCAAGGGGGGTGCGGGGCCTCATTTGCATAAGGAGCCTCATTTGCATAAATATTTGCATAATGTTACCATATACTAACTTTTAGTAAACGTGCCTCTTAATGAGTGTATGGATAAAGAAAGACTAAAAGATTTCTACATTACTATAATCCAGTGCCAACTGCCAGACACATTAAGAACTACTACAAACACTGCCCATTTAGAACCCATAGTAAACCCGCCGTATCCTAACAGCACTACCAGGACTCACAAAGCACCATACTCTACCAATCAAAAGGCAACACTGCAAATATTAAACCAATATATTTCAGAGAACAACAATACATGACCTACTGGGGAAAGAGAACAAGTGGCAATGTCAAATAGGAATTATATAAACAGAACACCTCAGCTCAGTTACACATGCAGAACATAGACCATTACCAAACAAGTAATCACAATTTAGAAACAGGAAGACAATAATTAAACTGGGAATCCCAAAAGCCAAACTTGGAATGTACAACACTGTAGAAATAAAACTATACATTAATTTGCTCTTGTACTAAACAAAGCGCAGACGTTAATGATGCACATTTACCAGAGCTGACATATTCCAATTAATAAATTCAAAATAAAGAGATATTTTTCTACCTTTTGTGCATTTTTTTCAGCTGCAATTGCTCCAGCCACTTTCTTCTGGTTTCTTCGTGTCTTCTGCTAACTCTCCATCGTCTGCTGTCCATTTGTCCTTTCTTCTCTCTTCTAGATTTTTTTCCATTCTCTCTCTACATCTGCTTTAACATACTAATCTTTCTCCTTTTGCTCTTTCCTCATTCCTATTTCATCCACTCAAATTTTACCCCTCCATCCTCAATCCCCACTTACTCTCCCAATACCCGGCCAATTGTAGATTTTTTATCCCTCCCACACAAAATATTTTTCCCTTCTCCATTTTACTCTTCCAGCCCCATCCCATTCTAATCCTCCCCCAACATCAGCTCCCTTCTAGTTCCAGCCTCACCCAGCATCCATTCCCTTCTAGTCCCTGCATCAGCCCATTTCCAGTCCTAGCCACCCATCAGCCCATTTCCAGTCCTAGCAACCCCCCAACCCAATACCAGTCCTAGCCCCCCATCAACCCACTTACAGTCCTAACCCCCCATCACCCCATTTTCAGTTTAAGCCCCCCCTATAACCCATTACCAGTCCTAACCCCCCATCAGCCCACTTCCAGTCCTAACCCCATCAACCCATTTTCAGTCAGCCCCCATAGCCCATTGTCAGTCCTAACCCCATCAGCCCACAGCCCATTACCAGTCCTAACCCCATCAGCCCACCTCCAGTTTTAACCCCCCCAGCCCATTTGCAGTCCTAGCCCCCCATAGCCCACTTCCAGTCAACCCTGATAAGCCCTAAGAGCATTTTCAGTCTTATCCCCCCCAAAGCCCCTTAGCAGTTATAACCCCCCCCAAGAGCCCATTACCAGTCCTAACCCCATCAGCCCACCTCTAGCTTTAACCCCCCCAGCCCATGTCCAGCCCCAGCCCCCCCCATAGCCCATTACCAGTCCTACCCCCCCCCCATAGCCCATTACCAGTCCTACCCACCCCCCCCCGGCCTAAAGTAAAATTTAATTTTAAAAACAAATCTGCTGGCTGCCGCCACCGCGGGGCCCCCTCTGCTGCCGCGGCAGCACGGACTGACCCGCGGGGGCCCCCTCTGCAAGCTGACTCCGTCGGTCCGTCGATCCCTCCCTCCCTCCCTCCGTGCACGCTGTGAGAGGCGCGAAGGAAGAGGGTCTCCCTCGCGTCTCTGTTAAGCCCGCAGGGGCTGATGGGAAATTTCCATCAGCCCCTGCGGGCTTAACAGAGACGCGAGGAGACACTCTCCTTTCGCGTCTCTCACAGCCTGCACCCTGCACGGAGGGAGGGAGGGAGGAAGGAACGAACCGACGGCTTCAGCTTGTAGAGGGGGCCCCGCGGGTCAGTCGGTGCTGCCGTGGCAGCAGAGGGGGCCCCACGGCGGCAGCCAGCAGGTTTTTTTTTAAATTTTATTTTAAAAAAAAATTAACTTGTTCTTTTTTTGTGGGCCCCTGCCAGCTGTGGGCCCTACGCCATGGCGTACATGGTGTATAGGTAAATTCGGCCCTGCTTGGTCCGATTCTTTTTAACATCAGTGCGGAAGGGCTGTCGGGTAAGGTTTGCTTGTTTGTGGAGGAAACCAAAATCTGCAATAGAGTAGACACCCAGGAAGGATAACATGAAGAGGGATATAGCTAAGCTTGAAGAATGATCTAGAATTAGGCAGATTAAATTTAATACTAAAAAATGCAGTCATGCATTTGGGCTGCAAAAATCCAAAGGAGCGGTACAATGTAGGGGGTGAGGTACTTCTTTCCATAAAAAAAGAGCGGGACCTGGGCATAATTGTGTCTGCAGCCTTAAAGTAGCCAAACAGGTAGAAAAGGTGACTGTGAAAGCCAGAAGGATGTTTGGATGTATAGGGAAAGGAATGGCCAGCAGAAAAATGGATGTGATAATGCCTCTGTATAAGTCTCTCGTGCGACCTCATTTGGAGGATTATGTGCAATTCTGGAGACCGCACCTTCAAAAGGATATATTCAGGTTGGAGCTGATGCAGAGGATGGCTACTAAAATGTTTAATGGTCTTCGTTATGAAGCATAAGAGGACAGACTTAAAGATCTTAATATGTATACTTTAGAGGAAAGGCGGGATAGCGGCGATATGACAGACATTTAAATATCTCCGTGGCACAGATGCACAGGAGGATCTATTTCAATTGAAGGCAAGCTCTGATACAAGGGGACATAGCATGAGAGTGAAAGGGGATAGACTCAGGAGTAATATGCGGAAATATTTCTTTATGGAAAGAGTGGTAGATGTGTGGAATAGTCTCTCAGTGGAGGTGGTGGACACAAGGACAGTATCTGAATTAAAAAAAGCATGGGACAAACACAGATCATCTCTAAAGGTAAAAAGGGGACTATTGTAGTGAAATGGATGGGAAGACTAAATAGGCCATGTGGTCTTTTTCTGCTATCATGTTAATATGTTTCTACGGTGTCCTCTCCCCCTCGCTGATCCCATATGGTGCAGCTAGGCTGGGCCATCTGGCCCGGGTTAGTGCTGTACCGCTACTGGTGACCCGCAATTTAGAGAGGGAGATAGGAGAAATCTGTCAAGTGGAGAGAGAGGTGCCAGGGAGCTTCAACAAGGGAGTGGAAAAAGAGAAAAGGACAGCCTTCCCCATCCACAAGAAACAGCTGTGCTCTTCCAGTTTCAAGAGACCTGGTAGAGGAGCTGGTTTGACATTTATTTATTTATTTATTTAACAGCTCTTATATACCGCGCTATTTAACATCAGTGCGGTTTACATTAAACAAAATACACTCAGATTTAGAGAACATCAGCTGGCTACTATAGAGCCTTAAAGGGGCAACAACAACATGGCACAGAAAGAAGCCAGTAAGGGAAACATGGGTCAAGAGCATAGCTCCCAAGCAAAATGGAAGAGCTGTGTGGTGGGTGAACATGGCTGCTTAAGAAAGAAGCAGTCACAGAATGGTGGGACAACTGCACCAAGTGATAAGGATGAGGTGCAGTGGATGAAAAGGGGAACGAGGAACAAACAAGATGGCAAGAGAAGTCAGAGAGCCGCAGAAACAGGTAGCGGAGCCAGGAGTAGTGGAACCAGGAGCAATCGTCCAGTTGGACGGAAGGCCAGAACCATGGATGGATAGGTCCAGGCTTCATGGGTAGCTACATGACAAGCCTGAACCACAGCTGTGCACCCCTGCAAATGGGCACACATACACAGGATAATGCAGGTATGCTGGACTTGGTGAATAGATGAGAGCATTGGCCAGTGTTCACAGAGCAGAATGTGTGCAGGCTCTCATGAGCAGCCTGGAGGAACCACAAAGTGCTCACCATGGACAGTTGAGCGAACTGTGATACAGTCGCCACATGCAAGGATGGCAGCCAGGCACTACTTGGGAGGCAAAGGGTTGAGTATGAATCATGTGCATGTGGCAATGGGGACAATGCAGTGGTGCAGATGGATGGGGTGGCACTGAGGGGGGGGGGAGGTTGGATGAGGTGATAATGGTGGGCGGTTCACAAAGGGGGGAAGGCATGGATACAAAAGGGGCTTCAGCGACAAGATAGGTATGGAGGGGTGGAAGCACTGGTTGAGAGTGTGCTGGGTGGGGGGGGGGGGGGGGACAGATGACCAGCTGGGTATTATGGGTAAATTGCAGAAGCTGGTCCAGATGGTCAAAAAAGTGCAGGCTAAGATAAGCCCCTAACAGCTGCAGAACAACAAGGGGTTTCAGAATAGGGATCCCACCCAGTGAAAAAACGGCGACAGCGCATTTTCCCCCTGGGGGTGAGGCATCCAGGGTGGAGGGGTGCTGAGGCAACAGGTTTGTAAGTAGATGGTGGGGTCTTGGTTATGGAGACAAAACCAGCGGAATATATTTGCATGACTAGTGCAATAGATAGCCACGTAGCGATGAATATAAAAGTGGAGTGGAGGAGTAGCGTAGTGGTTAGAGCACCAGCTTGGGAACCAAGACACGAAGGTTCAATTCCCAGTAGCACTCCTTGTGGCCTTGGGCAAATCACTTAACCCTCCTTTGCCTCAGAAGAATCCAGGTTATCGGTGCCCCTGTTTAATGTACATTACCAAGTTCAAGTTACAATGTAAACTGCTTTGACTAAAAATGATAAAGCAGTATAAAAGATCTGGAGGAATGAATATATCAGTGGTTGCTGGTTAAATAGAATGAGATTAATTGTGATTGCACAAATTGTTGGGGTAGGCATAAGCTGTTTAGCAGGAAGGCGGACAGCATACCAAATAGTAATTAGATCTTACCTGCTAATTAGTGTTCCTGAAGGAACGACAGTCCAGTCCCTTTACTTCTGGGTTACGCAACCCTTCCAGCAGCTTGGAGGCTGAGCCCAACCTTTTTGGAGGTGGAGCGGTATAAATACCCCTGGGACCACCCACCATCTCCAGTATTCGAATGAAAAAGCAGACTTAACGAACATCCATCAAAAAACTTAACATGTCATACACTAACCTAAATCAATACCTCAATACACAGGACAAGAGATTATATATATATATATATATTTTTTTTTTTTTTTTGAAAGTGTAGGAGAAGGAGAGGAGGAACGGCAACGGACGGGGGAGGTGGCTGCTTCTATCCCGTCCGGGCCTGCCCCGCACTCCCTCCCGCCGACCCAGCTCCGCGCTCGGGCCAGCGCTCCTCCATGAACGTGATGTCTTGCCAGTTTCCGGAACCGGGTGGGATCAGGGACTGGACTGTCGTTCCTTCAGGAACACTAATTAGCAGGTAAGATCTAATTACTATTTCCTTATCGTCACTCCAGTCCAGTCCCTTTACTTCTGGGATGTGCCAGAGCAGTTCAACCCTGGGTGGGTTCCGGCAAAACCGGTCCGAAGAACCGCTATCCCGAACCGAGCATCCGCCGTGCTCTGCACGTCCAACCTATAGTGTTTGGTGAAGGTATGCAGCGAGGACCACGTCGCTGCTCTGCAAATATCCAGTGGAGGGACAAGACTGAATTCTGCCCAGGAGGTCGCCTGTGCCCGAGTGGAGTGAGCCCTTAGACCCACTGGGACCTGTTTCCCCTTGAGAATGTAGGCGGAGGCAATAGCCTCTCAGATCCACCTGGAGATCGAGGCCTTTGCCGCCGCCTCCCCTTTGTGTGGACCTCCGAACTGAATGAACAGGCGGTCGGACTTCCGGAATGGTGCTGTGCGAGCCAGGTACCGTTTCAAGACTCTCTGGACATCTAGCAGGCGCAACTTGTTATGCCTTCCCTCCTGCCCCTTGGCCGCGAAGGCCGGCAGGGTGACTGTCTGGTTCACATGAAAAGGAGAGATAACCTTGGGTAAGAAGGACGGCACTGTGCGCATGACCACCTTGTCCTTTAGGAAGGTCAGGAAAGGAGGCTGGGCGGAGAGCGCCTGGAGCTCCGAAACCCTCCTGGCCGAGCAGATCGCTACCAGGAAAACTGTCTTTAGGGTCAAATCCTTTAAGGAAGCTCTCTTCACTGGCTCAAAGGGCTCCCCGACCATGGCATTCAGCACTAGGTTAAGGTCCCAAGGTGGGACGACCACCCTCCGCTGAGGGCGTAGCCGGCTAACTGCCCTCAGGAACCTGGATACGTCCGGGTGCTCCCCTAAGGGTTTGCCCCGGACCTTGCCTCTATAGCAAGCGATCGCCGCTAGCTGGACCCGTAGGGAGCTGTGCGCCAGGCCCTTCTCAAAACCTGCTTGTAAGAATTCCAGGACCTCTGGGACAGAGGCCGAGAGAGGTTTCCGTCGATGCTCTGCACACCAGGCTTCGAAAATGCGCCAGACCCTTACATAGGATAAACAGGTCGATCGCTTCTTCGCCTTCAGTAGCGTCGAGATCACTGCTCCTGAGTAGCCTCGTTTTAGGAACCGCGCCCTCTCAATAGCCAGGCCGTAAGCGAGAATCGATCCACGTGAGGCATGCGGACCGGACCCTGCCTCAGAAGGTCCCTTTTGCAAGGGAGCCGCCACGGGGAGTCGGCGATCAACCTCACCAGATCCGCATACCAGGGGCGGCGAGGCCAATCTGGGGCTATGAGGACTACCAACCCCTGGTGAGACTCCACCCGCTGCAGCACCTTTCCGATCAGAGCCCACGGAGGGAACACATATAGTAGCCCTTTGTGAGGCCACCTTTGAGACAGGGCATCCAAGCCCTCGGACATTCTTTCCTTCCTTCGGCTGAAGAACCTGTCTACTTTGGCTGTAGAGAACCACGCCATGAGGTCCATGACTGGGAGCCCCCAGCGGGCCACTATCTGTTCGAAGATCTCCTGATCTAGTTCCCACTCCCCGTGGTCTATCTTGCATCTGCTGAGGAAGTCGGCCGTGACGTTGTCCTCGCCCGCCACGTGCTGAGCTGAAAGGGCTAGGAGATTGTGCTCCGCCCACCGGAAGAGGGCGTCTGCTTCCTTCTCCAGGGCAGGGCTGCTGGTGCCCCCCTGGTGGTTGATGTAGGCCACCGCCGTGACGTTGTCGGAGAGGACGCGAATAGCTTTTCCTTGAACTAAGGCCGAGAACGCCTTGAGCGCCAGCGTGACGGCCCTCAGTTCCAGTCTGTTGATGGGCCACTGAGTCTCCAACGGTGTCCAGCGGCCCTGGACGAACTGGTCCTCGCAGTGTGCTCCCCAGCCTGACAGGCTGGCGTCCGTTGTCAATAGTAACCACAGATGAGGTTCGAGGGGCATCCCGCGGTCCAAATTGTTTGGACACCGCCACCAGAGAAGGGACTGTTTGGTTCTTGGGGCGCAAGGTAACTGCATTGCCAGAGGATGATGCTGAGGAGACCATCGACGTAACAGTGCCCGCTGTAGCGGACGCATATGTGCCCTGGCCCATGGAACTACCTCTATCGCCGCCGCCATAGTTCCCAGAAGCTGAAGATAATGCCAAGCCGAGGGACTTCGCCTGCCGAGAAACTGCGTGACTAGACGCCTCAGCTCTCTTGATCTTGATTGTGACAGGAAGACCTTGCCCCTGAGAGTGTGGAATCTTGCCCCGAGGTACTCTAGGTCTTGTGAGGGGGTCATCCTGCTCTTCAGTCGATTGATGACCCACCCCAATTCTTCTAGAACCTGAACCACTCTGGCCGTTGCCGCATGACTCTCCTCTTGTGACTTTGCTCGGATCAGCCAGTCGTCCAAGTAGGGGTGCACTAATATTCCCTCCTTCCGAAGGAAGGCCGCCACTACCACCATTACCTTGGTGAATGTCCTGGGGGCTGTAGCTAGGCCGAAGGGAAGGGCCTGGAACTGAAAGTGGCCTCTTGGCACTGCGAATCTCAGGAATTGTTGATGGGACTTCCTGACGGGGATATGAAGGTAGGCCTCTGTCAGGTCGAGGGACGTTAGGAACTCCCCTCCCCTTACGGCCGCTATGACTGAGCGTAGGGTTTCCATCCGGAAGTGTGGTACCCTGAGGCAACGGTTGACCTGCTTTAGATCCAGGATCGGTCGGAAGGATTCTTCCTTTTTTGGCACTACGAAGTAAATCGAGTATCGACCAGAGCCGCACTGGTCTGGTGGTACTGGGACCACCGCCCCTAGAGCTATTAGTCGAGCAAGAGTTGCCTCTATTGCCGCCCCCTTTGCTGGGGAACCGCAGGGAGACTGAACAAACGCTGGAGGAATTTGTTTTGAAAATTCGAGAGCATAGCCTTCTCTGATTACCTCTAGGACCCATTGATCGGACGTGACTCGGGACCAGGCGGGAAGGAACAGCCTCAGGCGACCGCCTAGTGGCTGTCCTTCCTCCTGGACCCCCGGCAACTCATTGTTGTTTTCTGGGTCCCGAGAAGGAGGAGGAGGCCCCAAAACCCCGTCCTGCTCCCCGAAAACCTCTGAAGGCTTGTCCCTTCGAGGGAAAACGGCCCTGGGAAAGGAGCCTGACCTGGCTGGACGAAATCTCCGCGAGTCCCTAGGTTGGGAGCGCACCGGGACTGGAGGGCGCCCTTGTCTTGGTCTATCTTCCGGGAGCCTGCCTCCCTTTGACTCACCCAGGTCCTTAACTAGCTTCTCCAAATCCTCTCCAAATAAGAGTTTCCCCTTAAAGGGGAGTCGGCTCAAGCGTGACTTCGAGGATGCGTCCGCTGCCCAATTTCGTAGCCACAGGTACCGTCTAGCTGCCACGACCGAGGCCATGTTCTTGGCTAGGCTTCTGATGAGGTCATAGTGACTGTCCGCCAAGTAGGCCGCTCCGGACTCCACCTTAGCCGAGTTGGTCTGTAACTCGCCCGTTGAGCCCTCTGACTGGAGGTGTTGGGCCCACCTTAAACAGGCCCGGGCCACCCAAGCTCCCGACACGGAGGCCTGTAAGGCGATGGCGCTTACATCAAAGGCTTGTTTCAGGAGCGTATCCAACTTCCTGTCTTGCGCGTCCTTTAGGGCCGAACTGCCCTCCACTGGTATCGTGGTCTTCTTGGTAACTGCTGATACCGCTGCATCTACTCTGGGAGATTTTAGCAGCTCTTTATCTGCCTCTGGGATCGGGTATAAACGAGACATGGTCCTGACTCCCCTTAAGCTTGATTCAGGCTGGTCCCATTCTTCCTGGATCATCTGGCGCACGACCCTGTGGATAGGGAAGACCCTTTGGGATTTCCTGAAGGCCTGGATTAAGGGGTCCTCCAACGCTTCTTCCTGCGAGGGCGTGTCTGAGACCACATTGAGGGCCTTTAGGGACTCATTAATTAGCGCCGGGAGCTCCTCACGGCGAAAGACCCTGACTACCCGTGACTGATCTTCTTCCGGGATCTCTCCTTCTTCTAGCTCCTCTTCATCCTCTTCCAAGTCCTTAAATGAGCTATCCTCCTCCGGAGTACCCTGGGATAGGGACGCTAGGAGCTCTTCGCCGCCCAGACGTGGGCGCTTAGCAGGGATACCGGCGTCCTGAATGGTAGCCCCGGGGGCACTAGCTGATTTGTCCTCTGCTGACGGGACAGCCTCTTCTGCCCCCGGCCCTGCTTACGTAGGCAGTAGGCCTTATGGAGTAAGAGGATGAAGTCAGGAGAGAAAAATTCTCCGGGCCCCCAGCACTGGCGTGGGAGGAGGGTAAAGGTTGAGGAGGCATAGGAAGGTCCGCCGGAGCGGAGATAGGGAACTGGGACTCCCCTTCTCCTTCCAGAGGATTGCCTGATCCCTGGGAGGGCTGCGACATGGCCAGGCTAATCTCCTGTTCCACTGATGCAGCCTCCGCAGCACAGCTCCTGCAGATTCCTGAATCTGCGGAGGTGCCCCTGCGCGTCCCACAGGAAGGACACCGTGGCTTGGATGCCATGGAGAGGGTAGGGAGAGAGCCGGGGCCTCTCTTGTGCGCGGCCAAACCAAGGAAGTATATAAACTCCCCGATAAAGAAAATAGCTTGTAAAGCTTTCCTAATATGGAACCAAGCTAGAGAATCAGAAATTAAACAGCTTAAAATAAAAATAAATTACAATTAAAATTAAATTTAAAATTGGCTTCAGTGAGAAGAATATGTGCCAAAAATTATGCCCAAGTAAACCCCCCTGCCAACATAAACTGTGTACTTGCTGTTAGAAGTTCTTCCGATGCTGTGCAGAGGGCCGAGTCAGCAATCTCGGGCCGTAGGCTCCACACGTGGTAGGCCTCAACCACGTGGAGCTCGACCCGGGGAAAGCACTACTGTGCCTTTGCAGTGCTGGGAGAGGAGAGCCAGGGCCGGGAACACCCTCCGGCGCTAGGAGCGGCTTCCTCCTGCTGTCGCTAAACGATCTCCGCGGGCCCGCTGTGATCGCGGCTCCGGGGCTCAACTCCGCGTCCCTTCGGGCAGGAGCGGGACGAACGGAGGAGGCTAGGTGCGGCGTGCCTCCAGCGCTCAGCCACCGGGGGGCTTCGGCGCGAGGCAGAACAGCAGCACAGGACTCCGAGGAAATGCGGGGTAAGCCCGGAGTAGCAGCGAGAGGATCCTGACTTGTCCTCCTCGCTGCTGCCGGTGAAACTCTCCTCCGACGTCCGTCCCCGGGGGGGGGGGGGGGTGGGGGGGAAGGCAGGGGAAAATTTAAAGATATAGAGACCAAATAAAATACAAAACTCAAACGGGATTAAAAGCTATTGTTAACCCTATCTATTAAGATTAAAATTAAAGTTAAAGTAAAATTTAAAGTAAAATTCAAGGAAAGGGGGACTCCAGTAAGCCCTAGGCTTACGGAACCCTCCAGCTGCTTGGAGGCTGAGAATACTGGAGATGGTGGGTGGTCCCAGGGGTATTTATACCGCTCCACCTCCAAAAAGGTTGGGCTCAGCCTCCAAGCTGCTGGAAGGGTTGCGTAACTCAGAAGTAAAGGGACTGGACTGGAGTGACGATAAGGAAAGACCATTGCTAATTGGTGTGCTGCCTTCTGGATATTAGCAAGCATAGTTGGGGAAAATACCCAGACCAGTGCAGGGGTCTTTTCAATTATCAAGATTCCATTTGCAAATCATAAATGGTATACGAGGGGACTGCATGGTTAAATTATGATGAAAGGTTCCACAGAAATATGTCAGTAATAAAGGGCTCAGCTGGGACAGGAAAGACATCGACTTATAGATCAGTCTTATGACCCAAGGCCAGAGGATGAGCAGAGCAGGTGTGGGCAGTCAGATGCATTGGCTCGGCAAACAGCAATGGTCCACCCAGCCCTTTTGGGGGGACGGAAAGGGGGGGGGGTCTGGGATAATAGTGGAAGAGCAGCAAATTGCCAGGGCAGTAGAAGAGGGGTGTGCAGACTTTACAACAATGGTACAGCAGATTCCACTCCAACTGTAAGTACAGGCACGCGTGCACCATTTGCGGTAAAGGACACCCCAAACCAGAAGCAGTAAGAGGGAAGGCACCACATTTTTGAGGGGGAGGAGGATTTGAGGCAGGCTATGACACCAATAGTGACAGAGACCCTACAGTGGGTTATGATAGAGGGAGGGGGGAGTGGCTAATTCAGGGTTTTTCAGTGGGCTGTCCTATCCTGTACAATGGTCCCCCCTGGGTCACGGGCATCTAGCAATTTGAAGTCTGCAATGGAGAAAGCAGGTGTGTGCAGAAAAAGAAATGATTCTGGGTAGGGTGGCTGGTCCTTTCAGGCACAGACCCATGCCAATTTGATCCTATCACCTTTGTGATTGTTCCAAAGAAGGAGCTGGGAGAGTATCGGCTCATCCATCATCTATTCTACCCAAAGGGAAACTCAGTCAATGATCACCTGGATCAGTCACTGTACTCAGTTAAGTACACTTTGGTTGATCAAGCACTTGAACTAATGAGGACCCATGGCGGTGGGGCCTGGCTGGCAAAGATGGACATCGAATCTGCATTCCAGCTGCTGCGGGTTCATCTGAGCAGCTTCCATCTGCTGGGGTTCCATTTTGGCAGCCTCTATTACTTTGACAAATGCCTTCTGATGGGATGCTCGGTATCCTGCGCATACTTCAAGGAGTTTAGTACTGCACTGCAGTGGATAATTGAGAGGGAGATTGGGGAAATAGGAGGATATATTATCTGGATTATTCCCTTTTAATGAATAGCAATCGTCATGCCTGCCAGAGGTAACTGCACATTTTTCAAAGAAAAGTAGCCAAACTGGACATCCCATTGGCTAGTAGCAAAACAAAAGGACCCAGTCTATGCTTGTCCTTCCTAGAGATTGAAATAGAAATACCAGAGATGGTGACGGGACTGCCGGTTTAGAAATTGTTGGTTCTAAAGGAAGGCGGTAGGGGCGGCTAAGAAGGTCACCTTTAAACAAATGCAGTCATTGATCAGCCACTTGAACTTCACCTGCAGGGTGATACCAATGGGACAGGCTTTCATTTGGAGGCTAGCAAACTCCACAGTGGGGCTCAGGAGGAGGTATCATTTCATCAGAATGAGTGCCACGGTCAAAGAAGACGTGGAGGTTTGGTGGACATTCTCTATGGCAGTGATGGCTAACCTTTTTGAGCCCGAGTGCCCAAACTGCCGCACAAAACCAAAGAATTTCCTCAAAGTGCCAGCACGTCAATTAAACCTTAACAACAAGATTTTAGTATCTAAAAACTCTTTATAAAGTTGCCTGAACTATGTAACATCATTTGTAAAGTTTGGAATCTTTGTATTGTCAGAGAATCAATTTGATTCACAATCCTTTGGTTTTCATTTCAATTTATTGGCAATTTATAATGTTTTAATGATTTCATTCAATTTAGAAACAGGAAGGCAATAATTAAACTGGGAACCCCAAAAGCCAAACTTGGAATGTACAACAACACTGTAGAAATAAAACTATAAATTAATTTCCTCTTGTACTAAACAAAGCACAGACACTAATGATGCACATTTCCCAGAGCTGACATATTCCAGTTAATAAATTCAAAATAAAGAGATATCTTTGTACCTTTTGTGCATTTTTTTCAGTTGCAATTGTTCCAGCCACTTTCTTCTGGTTTATTTGTGTCTTCTGCTATCTCTCCATCGTCTGCTGTCCATTTCTCCTTTCTTCTCTTCTTTTTTTTTTAAACTTTTATTTTCATTTTGCAACAAACAAAAGAAACAACACACCAAAAGAGACAAAACAAGTATACAATAAGGAAAAGTAAACCCATTACCCCCCTCCCCGATGCTTCTTCTCTACCCGATTATATCAGCATGTGAGCGCTTCCAATTAACAGTGATTATACATCGAACAATCAAAAGAGTATCTACAATACAGCATGATCATGGGACAGAGATATATACAAAATTAGACAGTCAGATGAGAGCATTTAGCAAAATGTACATAGTCATTGAGCATCTTCCATTGAGACCAATGAGAAGGAGTCTGAACGGAGGAAGCGAACAGACGAGGAATTTGTTCATATTTACTGTAAAGACAGGCATGATTCCACCATTCATTGGGGCTCAGATGGGAGCTAATTTTCCAGTATTACTTAATTAGGGAAATAGCAATGCCAAGCATAAAGTTCGAAAGGAGATAAGCCATTTTTGGGAGAGAGGGGATCCCCGCAACTGGGCGAAGTCCCACTATCCTCCAAGAAAGGGACTCCTGAGAGTGCGAGATAGACTAAATACGACCCCAGACCCGACGCCAGTAATACTGTAGTGCGGGATATTCATGCATAACATGAGGCAATGAACCAATGGCCGCAGGACGTGTCCAGCAACCATTGCCCTGAGTAGTGTTCCATTTGTCTAATCTGTGAGGAGTGTAAAAACACCGGTGGGCTAGAAAGAAGAGGGTCTGAGTGAGTGAGGCGGGTTGGGAACCCGTGTCCCTCTACTCCAGATAAGGCTCCATTGCTCCGAGGGCAAAGTCACATGTAATTCTCTCTCCCATACTTTCTGCGCTATAGAGGTATCTCTAGTGATAGCATTACATAAGGTTTAGTAAAATTGGATAAGAACATAAGAACATAAGAAATGCCATACTGGGTCAGACCGAGGTCCATCAAGCCCAGTATCCTGTTTCCAACAGTGGCCAATCTAGGTCATACGTACCTAGCAGTTTCCCCAAAAGACACAGGTTCTGCAGTGCTTGTACTAGGCCAAGCATTGATATCCTGGGTCCCTTTTTAATAGTGGTTTATGGACCTTTCCTCCAGGAACTTGTCCAAACCTTTTTTAAACCCAGCTATACTAACAGCCCTTACTACATCCTCCGGTAACAGATTCCAGAGTTTGATTACACGTTGAGAGAAGAAATATTTTCTCCTATTTGTCTTAAATAGTTTACCCTGTAGCTTCATTACATGCCCCCTAGTCCTTCTATATTCTGATAGCGTAAACAATTTATCCACGTTTATCCGTTCCACTCCATTCATTAATTTATACACCTCTATCATATCTCCCCTCAGCCGCCTCTTTTCTAGGTTAAAGAGCCCTAACCTTTTTAGCCTCTCTTCATAGGAGTAGCCTTCCATCCCCTTCACCAATTTGGTGGCTCTTCTCTGTACTTTTTCTAATAACTCTATGTCCTTTTTAAGATACGGTGACCAGAATTGCACACAATATTCAAGGTGCGGTCGTACCATGGAGCGATACAGAGGCATTATAATATCCTTTGTTTTATTCTCCATCCCTTTCCTTAGGATACCTAGCATTCTATTTGCTTTCTTGGCCGCCGCTGCACACTGGGCGGAGGGTTTTAACATGTTATCCACGATGACTCCTAAATCTTTTTCCTGGGTGGTGGTTTCTAATGTGGAGCCTTGCATCTTGTAACTATAGTGTGGGTTGTTCTTTCCTAGGTGCATAACTTTGCACTTGTCCACATTAAATTTCATCTGCCATTTGGATGCCCAGTCTTCCAATTTATCCAGATCCTCCTGCAGTTTTCCACAATCCTCTTGGGTTTTAACAACTTTAAACAGTTTTGTGTCATCTGCAAATTTGATTACCTCACTAGTTATTCCCTTTTCCAGGTCATTTATGAATATGTCAAAAAGCAGCGGACCCAGTACAGATCCCTGGGGTACTCCACTATTCACCTTTTTCCATTGGGAATATTGGCCATTTAGCCCTACCCTCTGCTTTCTATCTTTTAACCAGTTCCCGATCCACAATAGTACACTGCCTCCTATCCCATGACTTTTTAGCTTCGCCAAAAGTCTCTGATGGGGGACCTTGTCAAAAGCTTTCTGAAAGTCCAGATACACTATATCAACCGACTCACCTTTGTCTACCTGTTTATGCACACCTTCAAAAAAACAGATCAGATTAGTAAGACAAGATCTGCCTTGTCTAAAGCCATGTTGGCTGTCTCCCATTAGGCCATGACTATCTACATGCTGTGTAATTTTGTTCTTTATGATGGCTTCTACCATTTTCCCTGGTACTGACGTCAGGCTCACCGGTCTGTAATTTCCCGGGTCACCCCTGGAACCCTTTTTAAAAATTGGTGTTACGTTGGCGACCCTCCAATCTTCAGGTATTACAGATGATTTTAATGAAAGTTCACAGATTACCAATAACAGGTCTGCAATCTCATATTTCAGTTCTTTCAACACTCTGGGATGTATACCATCCGGTCCAGGTGATTTGCTACTATTCAGTTTATCAAATAGTTGTAATATATCTTCCCGGTTGTAGCGATATTTCTCTCAATTCCTCTGCAGTATCACCTTTAAATACCACTTCAGTCTTGGGTAACACCCCTACATCTTCCTCAGTAAAGACCGAAGCAAAGAATTCATTCAGTCTCTCTGCTATAGCCTTGTCTCCTCTTACTGCCCCTTTTACCCCTCTATCATCTAATGGTCCAATTGACTCTCTCACAGGCCTTTTGCTACGAATGTACTTGAAAAAGTCTTTATTTCGTGTTTTTGCTTCCGTAGCAAGTTTCTTCTCAAATTCCCGCTTTGCCTGCCTTATCAATGCTTTGCATTTAACTTGCCAGTGCTTGTGCTGTTTCCAGTTTTCATCATTTGGCTCTTTTTTCCATTTTCTGAAGGTTGCTCTTTTGGCAGCAACAGCCTCTCTGACCTCACCTTTAAACCATGCGGGCAGTTTTTTGGACTTTCTTCCACTTTTCTTAATGCGTGGAATACAGCTGGTCTGGGCTTCGAGGATAGTATTTTTAAATAACACCCAAGCTTGCTGTAAGTCTTTAACCTTTGGAACCGCTCCTTTTAGTTTTTTCCGAACTATATTCCTCATTCTATCATAGTCACCCTTTTGAAAGTTAAAAGGTAGTACTGTGGATTCCTTTACTATCTGTCCTCCACTGATTAAATCAAACATGATCATACTATGATCACTATTGCCAAGTGGTCCCAACACCCTTATTTCTTGCACCAGATCTGGCGTTCCACTAAGGACTAGGTCCAGTATGGCTTCCCCTCTGGTCGGTTCATGAACCAGCTGCTCCAAGAAGCAGTCATTTATTTCATCTAGAAACTTTATCTCTTTAGCTTGTCCTGCTGTGACACTGTCCCAGTCGATACCGGGGTAATTGAAATCACCCATTATTACTACTCTGTTGTGGCTTTTGTTAGCTTCCTTGATTTCTTTGAGCATTTCATCATCCATTTGTTCATTCTGGCCAGGTGGTCGATAGTATACTCCCACTGCCATCACCTTCCCCTTCATAAATGGAATTTCAATCCATAGAGATTCTACAGCATATTTTGTTCCCTGCAAAACTTTAATCCTTTCTGACTCAATGCCCTCTCTAACATAGAGCGCAACCCCTCCACCAATTTGTTCAGCTCTATCATTACGATATAGTTTGTATCCAGGTATCACAGTGTCCCACTGGTTATCCTCCTTCCACCATGTCTCTGAGAGTGCAATCATATCTAACCTCTCATTTAATGCTATATATTCTAATTCTCCCATCTTATTGTTTAGACTTCTAGCATTGGCATACAAGCATTTTAGAGACTGCATTTTATTAATATTAATCTGGCTATTGGTAGGCATGGGTAATTGGGAATCTTTATGCTCTGTCTGCTCCTTACTCAAGGGCCGTTGGGCTACTATACTCCCTTTTGGAACCTCACTGCTTTTGGTAGTATCCTTCAAGGATACCTTTGTCCGAACCGTGCGCTCCTGGGTGACTGTCGGCTTTCCCCTATTTTCTAGTTTAAAAGCTTCTCTATCTCTTTTTTAAAGGTTAATGCCAGCAGTCTGGTCCCATCCTGATTAAGGTGAAGCCCATCCCTTCGGAAGAGCCCCCCCTTTCCCCAGAATGTTCCCCAGTTCCTAACAAATCCAAAACCCTCATCCTTGCACCATTGTCTCATCCACGCATTGAGACTCCGGAGCTCTGCCTGTCTTTTGGGTCCTGCACGTGGAACAGGAAGCATTTCGGAGAACGCTATCCTGGAAGTTCTGGATTTCAACTTCCTACCTAAAAGCTTAAATTTAGCCTCCAGAACTTCCCTACCACATTTTCCTATGTCATTGGTACCAACATGTACCAAGACAGCAGACTCCCCCCCAGCACTATCTATGATCCTATCTAGGCGGTGCGTGAGATCTGCTACCTTCGCACCAGGCAGGCATGTTACCAGGCGATCCTCACGTCCACCAGCCACCCAGCTATCTACATTCCTAATGATTGAATCACCAACTATAACAGCTGTCCTGACCCTCCCCTCATGGGGACATGGCCCTGGAGAAACGTCCTCGGTGCGAGAGGGTTTTACATCACCTGGAGGACAGGTCCTAGTTACAGGATCACTTCCTGCCACACCAGGGTGATGCTCTCCTGTCACGTGACCTCTCTCCTCCATGGCAACAGGGATGCTGCCAGACTGGAGGTGGGACTTCAGGACTATATCCCTGTAGGTCTCGTCCATGTACTTCTCTGTCTTTCTTATGTCTTCCAGGTCTGCTACTCTAGCCTCTAGAGAACGGACTCGTTCCCTGAGAGCAAAGAGCTCCCTGCACTTAGTGCATATGTAGGACCTCTCACCAACTGGGAGATAATCATACATGTGACACTCGATGCAAAAGACTGGAGAACCCCCATCTCGTTGCTGGACCTCTGACTGCATCTTAGTTTAAAGCTTGTGTTTAGGTCTTTTAAAGCGGTATATAATAAGGATTGGTGTAGATGCTTATACTAATAAAAGTGTATCTAATACCCCTAATACACCCTGTGTACCTGAAACTAATTAATCACAGGTCCTCTGTGTATGACTGATTTGGATTAAGAGCTGCACCTGAGAGCAGCCCCTTTCCTCTAAGATGTCCAAGTACCTATAAAACTACAATTTCCCCAGGGGTGGGTGGGTGCTGGGGAGGGAGGGGGGGAGAGATAAGTCCTATTAAAGAGGGCAGTTACAAGGTACCCTGTCCTGAACCCTCAGCAGGGGGATGGGGGTACCACACAAGGCCCAGTTAATTGAGAGAGGCAAGGTAAGTACAGCTGAGAAGGCTGAATTAGCACACCACTAAGACAAACACTAAATAATTAAACAAACAACAGTTAGACAAACAGTAAATAATTAAATAAACAGCTAGAACTCACAGTAAGATGTCCCAGGAGGCAAAAATCCACTCACTAGCAGAGCTCTGTAAAAGTTCAGCCTTTCTCTGATCAGAGAAAAGCAAACTAAAACAGCCTATGCACACGTGGAGAAAACAGGAACAAGGTTACAGGATACCTCAGGGGGAGGGGGTCAGGGGGAGGAGTCACTCAGGCAGGCAAGGACAGGAAAAAGCTTAACAGCAGGCTCTGGGGAGAGAGATTAATTCAAAATGGCTACCACACACAGGGGGAGGAGTCACTCAGGCAGGCAAGGACAGGAAAAGCTTAATAGCAGGCTCTGGGGAGAGAGATTAATTCAAAATGGCTACCACACAAGGCCCAGTTAATTGAGAGAGGCAAGGTAAGTACAGCTGAGAAGGCTGAATTAGCACACCACTAAGACAAACACTAAATAATTAAACAAACAACAGTTAGACAAACAGTAAATAATTAAATAAACAGCTAGAACTCACAGTAAGATGTCCCAGGAGGCAAAAATCCACTCACTAGCAGAGCTCTGTAAAAGTTCAGCCTTTCTCTGATCAGAGAAAAGCAAACTAAAACAGCCTATGCACACGTGGAGAAAACAGGAACAAGGTTACAGGATACCTCAGGGGGAGGGGGTCAGGGGGAGGAGTCACTCAGGCAGGCAAGGACAGGAAAAAGCTTAACAGCAGGCTCTGGGGAGAGAGATTAATTCAAAATGGCTACCACACACACAGGGGGAGGAGTCACTCAGGCAGGCAAGGACAGGAAAAGCTTAATAGCAGGCTCTGGGGAGAGAGATTAATTCAAAATGGCTACCACACAAGGCCCAGTTAATTGAGAGAGGCAAGGTAAGTACAGCTGAGAAGGCTGAATTAGCACACCACTAAGACAAACACTAAATAATTAAACAAACAACAGTTAGACAAACAGTAAATAATTAAATAAACAGCTAGAACTCACAGTAAGATGTCCCAGGAGGCAAAAATCCACTCACTAGCAGAGCTCTGTAAAAGTTCAGCCTTTCTCTGATCAGAGAAAAGCAAACTCACCCGGTGAACTACCGAGAGATCGGAAAGTCTCCAATCAACCTTATGTAGAGAATGCCGATGGCGGGAGTACGCTAGTGCTCCGAATGCGATGCTGAAGTTGCACTGACCAGAGTCGGGAGTCGAAAGATTGCATAAGAATATTAAAGGCACCTAAAGTGTCTAAAAGCAGTGGTGGATAGTGGGAGTCTGATGGGAGAGTCATACCAGGGAGAAAAGTAAGAGGAATCGGTTAGCAAAGGCCCGCTTCTATATCTAGCCACACAGGTCTACTCTGTACTGGATCTTCCAACCAACGAGCACCTTGTTTGAGAAGAAAAGAGTGAGGGAACACTTGAGTAAAATCGCCACCAAGTATTAATGGAGCATTGGCAGAGGCCGAGGCCGACTGCGCAATACTTGCATAGTAAGCAGGGTTGTCCACATTCGGGGCATAATACAAATACACGTGAATTCACTATCTCCAACCTCAAGGTGTACACGGGCCCATCTACCCTCCATGTCAGCGCTAATATCAGGTACAGTAGCGTGCAAAGACTTCTTAACCAGAATGGCTATCCCGTACCATTTGGAAACGGTGGGAGAATAGGCAGCTACCATGTGAGGCCTAGCATTGAGTTTCAGTGTTTCAGCAGAGTTTAAATGCGTTTCCTGAAGAAACACCAAATCAACATGCTCATGGCTAAGATAGCTAAGGATTTACGTTCCTTTGAGTGGACCATTAATGCCTTGACGATGAATAATAAGATTTACATAAGGCCATTCAGAAAAGTTAAAAATTCTGAGCATAATAGCACACATAATTTCACTATGTCCCTCAAACTGACTGTATCTGGCTGTACACATGACATAGGAAAAATAAGCTAATATAATACAATGAAGCGCCCCACATTAACAAAGAAAACCGCAGTACGGTAGAGGAGAAGCAAAACCCCAAAATTACTGGCGACCATGTGTCTGCGGGGAGAAACCCCAGAGAAGGCCGAAATTGAAAAAACACATAACCTGTAGGACTGTGCGTGCTCCGAATCCGACCGAGGCACACATCATGAAGGGATAGGAGACCAAAAAACAAAAGTCATACAGAGAAAGAAAGAAAGTCCAGGCTATTTCTGTGCTTGGCTATGACCGCCGCATCGGGCCCTTCAAAATGGCGGATAGAGCCGGCAGATAAGAGTCCAAGATTTGGGATTAGCGCATCTGCTCTGCTTCTTTGGAGTCCAAAAATGTTGATAGTAGATCAGGATCCTCGAACGTCCTGGTCTGGTTGTGGAGAGTCACTCGGAGCTTCGCTGGATACAACAGGCCAAAGCGAGCCTGTAGCTGTTGAAGTCGAGGGCGAAAAGCAAGGAGTTTCTTCCGACGGTCAACGGTAGGCTTTGCCAAATCAGGAAAGAAGGAGACCTTACGACCTTCAAATTCCAAATGATGATTCGCTCGGGCAGCATGTAAAATTTGTTCCACTTGTTGATATCGTAGCAAGCTAAAGAGAATAGGCCGGGGGGTCGTGCGGTTGAGCGCCATGTGGGCAGGAACACGGTGTGCTCGATCGATTTCCAGTTCTCTGTGAAAAGTGATCTTCAGTAAGGAGGGAAGAGTTTGGAGCAAGAATTCTCTTATATCTCCTGCTTCCACCCCCTCCGGCATTCCGAGGAGCCTCACATTGTTGCGACGGGCTCGATTATTGCTATCTTCCAACTCCTTTTGAAGATTCTGTATCTGGCGCTCAGCCTTGTCCAGTTTGCCCAAGCGCACCTCGTGCGAGTCGAGGACCCCCGCCATATTGTCCTGCCGTAATGAAAGACCTTCAAGTCGGTCCTGGAGCACTCCAAAGTCTTCTCGCATGGCTCGAAGCGCTTCTCCATTGGACTGCACCAATTCCTTCACGCCGCGTATTTCCTCCAAAATCTCCAGGTGCATTGCGGGGTTTTCACGAAATGGAACCATCTTCTGCGGGGAGGACACCTCTGTTTTGGAGCGTTTTCCGTGAGAAGAAGAAGGAGACCCGAAGTCCAAGCGCGCTGGTTTATGGGCCGCCATCCCCCCGAGGTGCCCCGGTCAGCTCGGAGCGAAATAGTAAATTTGTATAGGTATTAAGTCAGGATTCTAAGTAGGCCTCTCGGGAGCTTCAACGCAAAGCGTCCTACCCGCTGGACATCAGGCTCCGCCCCCTCCTTTCTTCTCTTCTAGTTTTTTTCCATTCTCTCTCTTCATCTGCTTTAACATAATAATCTTTCTCCTTTTTTAGTCTCCCAATACCCGGCCAATTGTACATTTTTCTTCCCTCCCACACAAAATATTTTTCCCCTCTCCATTTCACTCTCCCAGCCCCATCCCCTTCTAATCTCCCCCAACATCAGCTCCCTTTTAATTCCAGCCCCACCCAGTATCCGCTCCCTTCTAGTCCCCACATCAGCCCATTTCCAGTCCTGGCCCCCCATCAGTCCATTTCCAATCCTATCCGAGTCCCTTCATCAGCTCATTTCCAATACCAGCCTCCCATCAGCCCATTTCTAGTCCTTTCCTAGCCCCACCATCACTCAGCCCATTTCTAATCCAAGCCCCCCATGAGCCTACTTCCAGTTCTAGCCCCTCCATGAGTCCATTTCAATCCAAGCCCCCACCACAGCCCATTTCCAAACTTAGCTCCGCCAACACCCAATTCCCAGTCCTATCCTAGCCCCTCCATCAGCCCATTTCCTGTCCTAGCTCCCTCCCCTAAGAGCCCATTCCAAGCCCCCCTTCCCATCAGCTATTTGCAGTTCAAGCCCCCTTCCACTCAGCCCATTTCCATTCCAAGCCCCGTCCCCATCAGCTATTTGCAGTTCAAGCCCCCCACTTCCCCTCAGCCCATTTCCATTCCAAGCCCTGTCCCCATCAGCTATTTGCAGTTCAAGCCCCCCACTTCCCCTCAGCCCATTTCCATTCCAAGCCCCGTCCCCCATCAGCTATTTGCAATTCAAGCCCCCTTCCACTCAGCCCATTTCCAGTCCTAGCAACCCCCCCAACCCATTACCTGTCCTAGCCCCCCATAGCCCACTCCCAGTCCTAATCCCACCAGCCCATTTCCAGTCCTAATCCCCATCACCCCATTTTCAGTTTAAGCCCCCTCATAGCCCATTAACAGTCCTAACCTCCCCATCAGCCCACTCCCAGTCCTAATCCCACCAGCCCATTTCCAGTCCTAATCCCCCATCACCCAATTTTTAGTTTAAGCCCCCCATAGCCCATTATCAGTCCTAACCCCTATCAACCCACTTCCAGTCCTAATCCCACCAGCCCATTTCCAGTCCTAATCCATCACCCAATTTTTAGTTTAAGCCCTCCCCATAGCCCATCACCACTCCTAAACCCCCCCAGCACCCATCACCACTCCTACCCCCCCCCCAGTGCCCATCACCACTCCTAACCCCCCAGCGCCCATCACCACTCCTAATCCCCCCGCAGCGCCCATCACCACTCCTAACCCCCCCCAGCCCAGCCAAAATTTAAAATAAAAAAAAGCTGTCTTCTTCTGCCGCTTCCGGGGCCGCTGCGGCAGAATCGAGTGTGCCGCGGGGCCCCCCCTGTGCCTGGCAGAGCCTGCCCTCCAGATCCTGCCTTCCCCGGTATCAGCTCCCTGTTTCCAGCTTGTCACACGCGCCGGCTTTCAGAGCGCGAAGGGAACTAGTTTCCCTTTCGCGGCTCTGTTCCGCCGGGGGGGGCTGTGGGTCCCGCCCCACCCCCCCCCGCGGGCTTAACAGAGCAGCGAGGGAGAAACTCTCCCCTCGCGCTCTGAAAGCCGGCGCGTGTGACAAGCTGGAAACAGGGACTGATACCGGGGAAGGCAGGATCTGGAGGGCAGGCTCTGCCAGGCACAGGGGGGGCCCCGCGGCACACTCGATTCTGCCGCGGTGGCCCCGGAAGCGGCAGAAGACAGCTTTTTTTTATTTTTTTAAATGCGGACCTTCCCGCGTGCCAGCTGCAAGGCCTTCGCGTGCCACAGCTGGCACGCGTGCCATAGGTTCGCCATCGCTGCTCTATGGCATACAATGGCAGGAATATTTGGAGGGAAAATCTCACCAGAGATGGCCAGCAGAGTGGCACAGGCGGGCAATAATGAAGGATATCACATTCCTGGAAATGTTCCCAATAGTGGTAGCTCTAGTGTTATGGAGGGCCAACTTCGAGAATAAAAGAATAATCTTCTGGTTATATAACTCTGCAGTGCTCTCTGCAATAAATAAACAGTCGGCTAGGGCTTGGAGAGTAATGAAGTTAATCAGAAAGATAGTTTTACTGAGTCTCGAACTGAATGCTTTCATCACAGCTAACCATGTCCTGGGTGCATCAGGGGTCTAGAGCAGTGTTTTTCAACCTTTTTTGTGCAAAGGCACACTTTTTTCATGAAAAAAATCACGAGGCACACCACCATTAGAAAATGTTAAAAAAATTTACCTCTGTGCCTATATTGACTATATATAAAGTAATTCTCTTGAATAGGAATCAAACACTCACACCAACCCCCCTCCCCTGCTGGTTCACACCAACCCCCCTCCCCTGCTGGTTCACTCACACCACCCCCCCCCCCCTCCACTGCTGGTTCACTCACCCACCCCCCTGTCACTTACTCACCCCTCCTGTTGGGTCACTCACTCACTTACCCCCCCTCCCCTGCTGGTTCATTCACACCATCGCCCCCCCCCTTGATGGTTAAATAACACCACCCCCCCCTCCACTGCTGGTTCACTCACACTCCCCCCCCCCCCTTGCTGGTTCACTCACACTCCCCCCCCTTGCTGGTTCACTCACACACACACACACCCCCCCTCTGCCCAAGCCGCTGCTTCTGCTTTGTACAGAGCAGCGGCTGCACTACACTTACATTGAAAAGTAAAGAGAAACTGTGTCAGGAGCCCTCCGGTCATCGCAGAGCCCGAGGAAGTGATGTCATGGGGGCGGGCTCCTCACAGGCTGTCTTTCCTTTTCAAATTAACTTTATTGCAGCTAAAGTTAATTTGAAAAGGAAAGACAGCCTGTGAGGAGCCCGCCCCCATGACATCACTTCCTCGGGCTCTGCATGATCGGAGGGCTCCTGACACAGTTTCTCTTTACTTTTCAATGTAAGTGTAGTGCAGCCGCTGCTCTGTACAAAGCAGAACCAGCGGCTGCACTGCTATAGGGAATCGCGATCGCGTTCGCGCCGCGGACTTCGGCACAAAAGCCGGTTTTTTGCTCTGGCCGCTCCCGATCTTGCGGCCAGAGCAAAAAACCGGCTTTTCAATGGCCGGTTTTACAACTGTGCCGGCAGCCGGCCTGGCCATGGAAAAACCGGCCAGGCCGGCTGAAAACCGGCCGGTTGGCAACCCTAATTTGTGAGCCGAGGCCACATGTTACGGATGAAATTGGAATTTTTCCCACGGCACACCAGACAATATCTCACGGCACACTAGTGTGCCGCGGCACAGTGGTTGAAAAACGCTGGTCTAGAGGGAGTGGTGGCATCATAGCAAGAGTTTCCTCCTTATACATAAGGGATGGGGTTCATTTGAATGACGTTGGCCTCATTATTTTCAACGCTGATCTGTGAAAAGCAGTTGGCTTGGTGCTCATGGTGCAGTGAGTCAGGGCGCAGCCTCTCATGGTGGTGGGACCTCACCAGAGGGAGTACCATAGTTGTTTTGGGACCCAGGTGCAAAAGAAAGAGGGATACCCAGGCCCAGCTGGAGCTCATAACAAAAAGGGGGCTCAGATACCGGATAGGGTGCCTGGGCCTGGAAGTGGGGAGGCTAGATACCACTTCCTGGGGTGCCTGGGCTCGGTTGATATATGACTGGCAAAGGCCGAATCCACACAGGCAGAGCCCCTAACATGGAGCGGTTGGTGGCAAGGTTGAAGACCAGGTCATGACAGTGCCTCTCACCCTGCCCAGGCATAAAAGAGTTTTCAGTAGTCAGATTTTTTTTCTTTTTTTAAATTTAATTCTTTTTATTAGAAATTAACAATAAACCAAGGAAACTATAGTCAGGTGGTTTGATGTTGTCAAGTTGTTAGGTTAATTTGGGGCAGTTTCTCCAAATGGGCGAGTTTTGTGCACACCATGACAGTTCTGAACCTCACTTCTAAGCCAGGGTATGTGGAGTATGATCTCAGTCTCTCAAATTTACTGCTTCTGCTTGGCGTAGTACTTGAAATCATGCCAAAGAGAGCCTTCCTCTGGAGTTCGTAATGTTATGGTGTGTTGAATTATGTTGTTGTAAACTGTGGCCTATTAATCCCACCAATAAAAGCAGTTTGTTTTGTACTAACAAGTGAGTGGTGTTAACTTTGGGGGTGAGGGGTGGGGTGGAAAGAGGATTGGATGGATTGGGAAGGTCCAGGACTGATGGGGGAGATCGAGAACCCAGTGCGGCATGCCCCAGTTATGCTCTTTTAAAATACAGAATGCGTGTATGCTCTTATTGACCATCAAAACCATGTCCTGAATACACTACCCTGACTTCTCTGCATGTTACAGTCTATACATATAAGTAGCACCTTTTGTAATATCGTTCGTTAAACATGCATGCCGGTGTCTCTGTGTAAACATGTGACTCAGTATTCAGAAACTGTGGCCAGTGCTTCTATTCAGTGCCAGCACAGCGTTTAAATCTATTACATATATTGAGCTCCATTATTCACACAAGCAGTGGTGCCAAAATATATGTATTCAGCGGTGACCCCCGCTAGCTCAACAGATAGCACAGATGTTCAGTCACTAAGAGGATGGTTTTAAGGTTTAAGTTAGGTCAGACTTTTTGCTAGTCTAATTTTATCCATAGTGGCTGATGGAATGCCTGTGTGCCACTTTTGCTGTGTCCCAGCACTGTCCAGATAGTGCTAGGGTGGTCTGTAGGAAATCCCTTTTTTCTATGTTTTACGTATTTTATTTCATAAACAGTTTATGGTATTTTATTGTGTTGGTTTATGCATTTTTATGTTGCATTTGTTTGTAAACTGCAGTCTTTTAAATTAAATAAATCTTTTTGTTTTTTTAGTGCCATCAAGCCAGTGCTGACTCCTAGAGACCCAGTTACCTCTGGGTTTTCTTGGCAATGTATCATGGAAGTAGATTGCAGGGCCTTTTCTTCCAAGACAATGGAGGGTAAAGTGACTTGCCCAAGGTCACAAGGAGGGCTAGTGGAAATTGAACCCTTATAGGCACTAGGCAGTTGCTCTAATCACTACGCTGCTCCTCCACTCCACTTATAGTTCACAGCAGCAACTACTATCTGGGCGAGTTCCCTCTCTAGATAAAGGCTTTTGAATATTGACCTGATGCTTTTCAAGTGTGCAAAGAGTGTGTAAATCTTCTAAGACTGTCTCCATTGTATATTACATTAATTTTCCTGGAAACTTCCTAATATATCTGCTTAGATAATAAACAACCCCAAATTTGGTTATGCAAATTCCTTTTACAATTGAACGATAGCGTGAATTTTCTCATGAAAAATTAGGAGGCATTATTTAAAATATTCTAAAGTGACTTGAGTAGCAATTGTTGATTAACAATAATATGATGTAGAAGAGAAAATTATTATAGCAGCAGGAGGAAATTGGCAGAGTCTATTATTGTAGTAGTTTGATGGAAACAAAATCAAGCAGTTCAAATTACGTCAAAAGCCTTTCTTTAATATAGATGAGTTATTCAGTAAACAAAGCTAATTTTCAAGCCTGGATCTTGTATCAGCACAGTGCCAGCTAGTGTTAGCCCCGGAGAGCTCTGATTCTGCAGGCTTCGTTATGCATTAACAAGGAAGCAAAATGACAAACGTAGGTTTAAGATAACTTCATTAGAATTCTCTATCCACATTACTACTGCAAACAAAATTAAACCTGATCCATCATTCGTGCAATTAAAGACAGATGCATCAAACTTGCATAACGCTACAGTGATATACTTAAATACATGATTAATAGGTGAGCCTATTAAACCGTGCAGCTACAGTACCATTTGGAGTGGAGGAGTAGCCTAATGGTTAGAGCAGTGAGCTAAAAGCCCGAGAAGCCAGAATTCAAATCCCATTACAGCTCCTTGTGATCTTGGGCAAATCAGTTAACCCTCCATTGCCTCAGGTACAAACTTACATTGGAAGCCCTCTGGGGACAGGAAATACCTATTGTACCCAAATGTAAGTTGCCTTGTCCTGGAACCTGATAAGAAGGGCGTAGGCGCCCCCAGCTGAGGTTCTTATTCATAAACTCTTTATTATATATTTAGTGATGTTCCTCATGATAATATAAGACTGGGTAAGATATGGATTGGTGACTTTTTGTATGTGTGGACACCTTATCCGAGACAGTTTTTTCCATCTTCCTCCAATGACTTCTATAAATATAGATCCTACTGGTGTGCTCGATCTTTGAATATTTAGCTACTTTCATGGTATTGCCTTCCTGACCCCTTCTCCCTCTTTCTCTTCTCTAGCAGTAGAGTTGCATTTTCTTTAAGTACCTCTAGCTGGCATCTCTGCTCATAACCCCTGAATTATGCAGATCCAGCAGGCATGACCTCGCTTCCTCTCTGGCCTTTAGTAAGCCCTTTAGAGTGTCCCCTCATTGCAGACTCCTTGAATGCAGGTAAGGTGTGCCTGCTTGGCTAGAAGGAGCAGCTATTCACACACACGGCTGGCATCACTGTGTTTTCAGAGATTTACAAAACTCAATTATAGAATAAATGGAATCCCTAGTCAGGACTGTACCTAACCCTGTGCGAGCGGTGCGGCTGCACAGGGCGCAAAGGCTTAAGGGGTGCATTTCAGCTGTCTGCCAATGCCTGCCATCGACACTTTTTCTTCACTCAGGGGCGGCAGGCAATGGCAGACAGCTGAACTGTGCCCCTTAAGCCTTCTCACAGCACGCTAAGCAGATGTGTCCCTCCCTCCTCTGACGCAGCGTCAGAGCAGGGAGGGACAGATCTGCTTAGCGTGCCGGTGACTTGCACATCAGGCCGCCTCTTCTCTCCCTCCACCGTCCAGAAAGTGGCTAGATGGAGGTGCGGTGGGGGGAGGGGGGCACATGCCTAATGTGCAAATTGCACAGAGCACGGTTCACGATCGGTGCGGCCCTGTCCCTGTCCCTAGTGAACCTAAGAGGTCAAACCATAATCAAAAATGAATACCATTGGGGCCCAGTCAGGGCCGGTGCTAGAGTCTCTGATGCCCCCCTGCAAGCTACAAATTGGCACCCCCTCCCTCGGTAGTATTAATGATAGGCTGCGCCTCTCCCTTTCCCAAAACACCTTATTGAACTCTGTTCATGCGATGCTAGTATTTCTCCTTCAAATCAAATATTGTGAAAAGAAAATTGCAGTAAAAGGGCATCACTGGATTAAAAATAAGTGCTGAGGAGTAAATATTTAACATCATTTGAACAGGCTTTGATAGCAAAGGCTTAATGTGATCGAAGCAAACACAATCAATATGAGATTAATTTGCATATGGTGGATGAAGTGTATGCCAATACATTTCGTGCATATTTGATGTGGATATCTTAAAAACCTGAATGCCCTGTAGCACTCAAAGTCCAGAGTTGTCTATCCTTGTGCTAGAACATAAATAAATCTACTGGATTCCCACACCAAAATTATACACTAGCAGAATCCCTCAAACTGATCCTGAACACTGAACACAGAAAGAGTCTTACCAAATTTAGAAGAAGGACCACAAATGAGAAAATGGATAAACATGAACTGAAACGGAGACCCTAAGAAGCTAGACTCTGTAAACCAGGGGTCTCAAACTCAAATTGCTTTGAGGGCCAAATGAGGACTTGTAGAGTAACCCGGGGGCCGCACAAGACGCAGGCCTCATTTGCATAAGGGCATCATTTGCATAAGGGCATCATTTGCATAAATATTTGCATAATGTTACCACACACTAACTTTTAGTAAACATGCCTCTTAATGAGTGTATGGATAAAGAAAGACTAAAAGATTTCTACATTACTATAATCCAGTGCCAACCACCAGGCACATTAGGAACTACTAGAAACACTGCCCATTTAGAACCCATAGCAAACCTGCCATGTCCTAACAGCACTACCAGGACTCACAAAGCACCATACCCTAACTGTCAAAAGGCAACACTGCAAATATTAAATCAACACATTTCAGAGAATAACAATACATGACCTATTCGGGAAAGAGAACAAGTGGCAATGTCACACATACAATCTGTGGGTGCATAAGTTTGCCTGAACTGCATGGAGGTTTTCCCAGTTGGTGGAGTTGAGGAAATGCTAGTGTTTACATGCAGACTTAGAAAATAGGCACCTATATGCATAAATCAACCTTGGAAATTTGTATGTGGTCAAGAGCAAGTGCATATATAAATGCATAAATTCCCTGTAGAAATTTTCAAAGAAGAAATACATGCATATTTATTTATTTATTTATTTATTTATTTAACATTTCTTATATACCGCGCTATTTGTCATCAGCGCGGTTTACATCAAAACAATATTTATGTAATAAATACAAATTTAAAAACAGAAGGAACAAGAATGAGAACTGAATCCTTGGCCTGGATTATTACTTTGAATAGCCTGCATATAATATCACAGAGTGAGATGGTTGATTACTGCCATAGTATGTGCAAACCTAACCCACATAACCCTACATTGGCTTCTTTGAAAATCTACTTGCACTGTGAATGCCTACATTTTTAATTAAATCTGGAAACATTGTCCCCAGAAAGAAAGTCATCTCTAGCAAGGAAGGGTACCTCAAAAGACCAATTCACTGCTAAAGATCTCCAAAGCCTGCTTTGGTGAAAGGAGGTATTACCCACACTTGGTTACTATGGTGTTAAAATAGTTATCAAGTAACACGTTATAAATAAAATTGAATCAATACATAACATAACTATTTTTTTTTGCTCCCAAGTAGAACCTACAAACGTTCTTCCCTTTCCAAAAAAGCGCTATATGCTCAAAAACTGCAGTCCCTGAGTAATCCAGACAAGAAAAATGTGTGCGTATCCATATGCAGATCCGACCCACGGCCATACCACTACTACTGCTTCGCGCTCCTCCCCGGGCGAGGACTTGTTGGCGAAGAGGCAGCAGAGGCTCCAGCAGCAATTGTTGCTCGTCTCGCCTGTGGCTCCGCCTCGCTACCTGTCAGCGCGCTTCTGCCGCCGCCGGTGCTTCTTCTGTTCATCCGATGTGCCTGCGGCGGCACAGGAGGGACGAGCGCCGGGGATTAGCCGGTCGGCAGCGGAGAGGAGCTGAGAAAAATGCTTTGCCGGGCAGATGGGAAGCCGGGGGGAGGTTTTTGTTTCTTCGGCATCGCGGGCCGCACAAAGGTCTCTCGCGGGCCGCGTGTTTGAGACCCCTGCTGTAAACAGTGCAACAGTTCAGAAACACAACATTTCCTTTTGTATTGTACAAAATGCCAGAACATAAGGAATACACACCACATTTCAAGCTTGACATAATCCCACCACTAAACTAAAAATTAAATTCCTTTTTTAACCTTTGTTGTCTGGTGTTTTATTTTTCCAACAGCACTGGTACACTTGTCACAAGGTGCAAGGAGCTCTTTGCTCTCAGGGAACGAGTCCGATCTCTAGAGGCAAGAGTAGCAGACTTGGAAGACATAAGGAAAACAGAGAGGTACATAGATGAGACCCACAGGGATATAGTCCTGAAGTCCCACCTCCAGTCTGGCAGCATCCCTGTTGCCGTGGAGGAGAGAGGTCACGTGACAGGAGAGCATCACCCTGGTGTGGCAGGAAGTGATCCTATAGCTAGGACCTGTCCTCCAGGTGATATAAAACCCTCTCACACCGAGGAACTTTCTCTAGGGCCATGTGCCCTTGAGGGAAGGGTTAGGACATCCATTATAGTTGGTGATTTGATCATTAGGCATGTAGATAGCTGGGTGGCTAGTGGATGTGAGGATCGCCTGGTAACATGCCTGCCTGGTGCTAAGGTAGCAGACCTCACGCGCCACCTAGACTAGGTCTTAGATAGTGCTGGGGAGGAGTCTGCTGTCTTGATTCATGTGGGTAGGAAAATGTGGTAGGGAAGTTCTAGAGGTTAAATTTAGGCTTTGAGGTAGGAAGTTGAAATCCAGAACTTCCAGGGTAGCGTTGTCCGAAATGCTTCCCATTCCACGTGCAGGACCCAAAAGGAAGGCAGAGCTTCGGAGTCTCAATGCGTGGATGAGACAATGGTGCAAGGATGAAGATTTTGGATTTGTTAGGAATTGGGGACATTCTGGGGAAAGGAGGGGCTCTTCCGAAGGGATGGGTTTCACATTAACCGGGATGGAACCAGGCTGGTGGCATTAACTTTTAAAAAGGAGATAGAGCGGCTTTTAAACTAGATAATAGGGGAGAGCCGACAGTCGCCCAAAAACGCATGGTTCGGAACAATGTATCCTTGAAGGATACTACCAAAAAAGTTAGGGCACATTAGCAGAGAGGTTCCAATAAAGACAAAGGTAGCCCAAATGCCATTGAATACAGAGCAAACAGAGCTTAAAGATTCCAAATTAACCCTGCCTACTGATAAAATACAGTCTCTAAAATGCTTGCATGCAAATGCTAGAAGTCTAAAAAATAAGATGGGAGAGTTAGAATGTTGTTGTTGTTAAGTGACATTGAGTCGGTGTCAACTCATGGCGACCCTCTGGATAGTTGTCCTAAATTGTGTTCGGTCTTCAGTCAGGCAGCTCATTGTTGACAGACTGGTACCCGTAGCTGCTGTTATTGTATTGATCCATCTCATTGCTGGCCTTACTCTTGCGTTGACCTTCTATCTTGCCAAGCATGATGTCTTTCTCTAATGGTTTCTCCCTTCGCATGATGTGTCCAAAGTATGAAAGTCAAAGTCTTGTCATCTGAGCTTCTAAAGAAAGTTTAGGTTTGATCTCCTCTAGTACTGACTGGTTTGTTCTTCGGGCAGTTCATGGTATACACAGTATTCGCCGCCAGCACCATAATTCAAAGGCATCAATTTTCTTCCTGTCTATATTTTTCAATGTGTCGTCGGATTTCTTGACAGCTTGTTGCTTCTTTATTGATAGTTGATCCAAGTAGGTTAAAGTTGTTCATGATTTCAATTTCTTCTCTTTCAACAATGAACCTGTTGATTTTGCCAGTTGTCATGATCTTTGTCTTCTTTACATTAAGGTGCAGGCCCATTTTGAGACTATGTTCTTTGATCGTGAGAAGCAAATGTTTCAAATAATCTTCACTTTCAGCCAGTAATGTGGTATCATCAGCATAGCGAAGGTTGTTGATGAGTCTTCCACCAATCTTCACACCTCTGTTGTCTTCATACAATCCTGCTTCTCTGATGATTTGTTCTGCATATAAATTAAACAGGTAGGGAGAAAGTATGCAGCCTTTTCTTACACCTTTGCTTATTTTAAATCATTCTGTTTCTCCTTGTTCCGTTCGAACTGTTGCTTCTTGATCAATGTACAGATTGTGCAAGAGAACGATCAGGTGTTCTGGTATACCCATGCTTCTTAATGTGGCCCAGAGTTTCTCATGGTTTACACAGACAAAAACCTTGCTATAGTCGATAAAGCAGAAATAGATATCCTTTTGGTATTCTTTGGTCTTTTCAAGGATCCATCTTACATCCGCGATGATGTTTTTTGTTCCTCGCCCTTTCCTGAACCCTGCTTGCACTTCAGGTAGTTCTTGTTCCAGGTATGGTTGTAGTCTCTTTTGAATAATCTTCAGTAGAATCTTGCTGGCATGTGGGATCAGAGCGATTGTGTGATAATTTCCACAGTCAGTTGGATTACCTTTCTTTATTATTGGTTTAAACACAGATCTTTTCCAGTCAGTTGCTGTAATACCTCTATGGGAATGCCATCAATGCCTGGTGCTTTGTTCTTTGATAAGGCTTTCAATACTGCTTCAACTTCTTCTTTCATCATCAATGGTTTTGGATCATAAGGTACAGGTTGAAATGGCTGTTGGTACACTTGATCTTTATCATATAAAAACTCTGTAAATTCTTTCCACCTTTTCTTGATCTAGAACCTTAAGCATCTTGTAACATTCAAATTCGAGGCTGGAATTTTTTCTTTAACTCTCGTAGCTTTAGGAAAGCCGATCTTGTTCTTCCTCTAATAGTTTCTGCTTCTATTTCCTTGCATTTGTCATTGTAGTACCTTTTCTTGTCCTGTCTTGCTGCACGTTGGAAATCTCTGTTGAGTTCTGCGATTGTCTTTCTTTCTCCTCTGGCTTTAGCTTCTCTGCGTTTCTGGGCAATTTTCAGAGTTTCTTCCGTCATCCATTTTGGCTATTTTTGCTTTTTCACCTTTTGTAGAGACTTCTCGCTTTCTTCCAACACAACCTTCTTGATGTCATTCCATAACTCTTCTGGAGCTCTGTCATTTCTATCTAAAGCAGCAAATCGATTTTGCAGGCAGTCTTTAAAATTGCAGAAGTATATTCTCAAGGTCATATTTTGCTGCATTCATGAGTGGTTTGCTCTTTTTCAACTTTAGCTTGAGTTTGCATACTAGTAGTTGGTGATCTGTACCACAGTCAGTGGGGTTGTACTATCAACCACCTGGCCAGAATGAACAAATGGATGATGAAATGCTCAAAGAAATCAGGGAAGCTAACAAAACTTACACAACAGTAATAATAATGGGTGATTTCAATTACCCCAGTATTGACTGGATCAGTGTTATGGCAGGACATACTAGGGAGATAAAGTTTCTAGATGAAATAAATGACTACTTCTTGGAGCAGCTAGTTCATGAACCGACCAGAGGGGAAGCCATTTTGGACTTAGTCCTTAGTGGAACACTAGATCTGGTGCAAGAGATAAGGATGTTTGGGCCACTTGGTAATAGTGATCATAGCATGATCATGTTTGATTTAATGGAGGAGGGATGGTAAGGAAATCCACAGTACTACCTTTTAACTTTTAAAAGGGAGACTATGATAAAATGATGAACATAGTTAAGAAAAAAACTAAAACGAGCAGTTGAAAAGGTTAAAGACTTACATCAAGCTTGGGTGTTTAAAAATGCTATCTTGGAAGCCCAGACCAGCTGTATTCCACACTTTAAGAAAAGTGGAAGGAAGTCCAAAAAACTGCCAGCATGGTTTAAAGGTGAGGCCAGAGAGGCTGTTGTTGCCAAAAAAGCATCTTTCAGGAAATGGAGAAAAGAGCCAAATGACGAAAATGGGAAACAGCACAAGCACTAGAAAGTTAAATGCAAGGTATTAATAAGACAGGCAAAGAGAGAATTTGAGAAGAAACTTGCTTTGGAAGCAAAAACGCATAATAAAGACTTTTTCAAATACATACGTAGCAAAAAACCTGTGAGAGAGTCAGTTGGACCGTTAGATGATCGAGGGGTAAAAGGGACAGTAAGAGGGGACAAGGCTATAGCGGAGAGACTGAATGAATTCTTTGCTTCGGTCTTTACTGAAGAAGATGTAGGAATGTTTCCCATGACTGAAGTGGTATTTAAAGGTGATACTGCAGAAGAATTGAAAGAAATATAGATACACCGGGAAGATGTATTACAACTATTTGATAAACTGAAAAGTAGCAAATCACCTGGACCGAATGGTATATATCCAAGGGTGTTGAAAGAACTGAAATATGAGATTGCAGACCTGCTATAGTAATCTGTGAACTATCATTAAAGTAATCTGTAATACCTGAAGATTGGAGGATTGCCAATGTAATGCCAATTTTTAAAAAGGGTTCCAGGGGTGAGTTGGAGAATTAGGTGAGCCTGATGTCAGTACCAGGAAAAATGGTAGAAACCATCATAAAGAACAAAATTACTCAACATGTAGATAGTCATGGCTTAATGCGAGACAGCCAACATGGCTTTAGACAAGGAAGATCTTGTCTTAGTAATCTGTTATGTTTTTTTGAAGGTGTGAATAAATAGGTAGACAAAGGTGAGTTGGTTGATATAGTGTATCTGGACTTTCAGAAAGCCTTTGACAAGGTCCCTCATCAGAGACTTTTGGCAAAACTAAAAAGTCATGGGATAGGAGGCAGTGTACTATTGTGGATCAGGAACTGGTTAAAAGATAGAAAGCAGAGGGTAGGGCTAAATGGCTAATTTTCCCAATGGAAAAAGCTGAATAGTGAAATACCCCAGGGATCTGTGCTGGGTATTTCACTATTCAGCTTTTTCCTTTGAGAAAATTAGCCATTTAGCCCTACCCTCTGCTTTCTATCTTTTAACCAGTTCCTGATCCACAATCTGCACAGTCTCTATGCATAACGCCCTGCCAACATTTCCTGATAATACAGCCCACCGTTGCTTGTATAGCAGATTTAAATGTGTTTATTTCATCAGGTTTTGAGTTGTCCTTTTGGCTGGCTATGACATCAAATGCCTCCCTTTGATATGTACAGAGAAAGCACAAACAGCGTAGATTGATTGCCTGTGTGTCCTCTAGCTCTTGTAGGAGCGGAGATTCGTTACAACACTTTTCTACAAAAAAAACCCTTCTCTTACCTCTGCTGATCCTAGTTCTTCCAGTAAACAGTTTGTTTCTACATTTGCAGCGGCGTAATATAATTCTATATCCTCTGGATCCATTGTGTTGTCAATTGTTAAGTCAAGTTCGGTGCCAGAATCACAGAGCTCTTGAGAGTCGAATAATATCTGACCATCTGGAAAATCTACATTCTCTCTTATTTCTTGTTCAGGCTCTGCCGGACTCTCTTGTAGTTCAAATGGATTTTCAATCGGTGGATACCCCTCTGCTGCGGCATCACTATCCTTAAGAAAGTAATTAATGTTGTGTGCCCTGCTGGAAATTCTGCTTGGTGTTCCAAAAAGAGCCATTTTTTTCTTTTTGAATCTCTGTGTTAAAATGTTCCCCCACACAGGACCACAGCCTTACACCAGGAGCATGCTCAGAACACCTGGAGCATGCTCAGAACAGACCTCTTGTTTCAACCAATCACGTGTTACCACACCCTAGAGAGGCATGTACAGACTTGTCTGTCTGTATTGGTTTTTTCAAAGCCACTAAAAAATAGCTGCATTAGGGGGATTTGAACTCAGCTCTCTCTCTCCAAAAAATAGCTGTATTAGGGGGATTTGAACTCAGGTTTAACCATGAGGTCTTAAAAGCAAAATTCTATCACATGGACAGCACTGGTTTCTCTAACAAAAGATGTGTTAATTGAGGTTTAACATTTGTAAAGAAAAGCTTCTACCCTGTCTGTGCCTCTGTGAAAAGCCTATGCTGTGCTAAGAATCTTTTGTGAGAAAAAAGAACTGGGGCAGTGGGAGAGAGGAAAGCATTTTTTGTTTTCCAGGGTTCCTGCTTTTTGGAGATGTAAACATTAACCAGAAGCAAAACACATTTCCGGAGTCAGTCACTCCTGCTTGGTGTTCCAAAAAGAGACATTTTTTCTTTTTGAATCTCTGTGTTAAAATGTTCCCCTTACACAGGACACACAACCTTACACCAGGAGCATGCTCAGAACACCTGGAGCATGCTCAGAACAGACCTCTTGTTTCAACCAATCACGTGTTACCACACCCTAGAGAGGCATGTTCAGACTTGTCTCTCCGTATTGGTTTTTTCAAAGCCACTAAAAAATAGCTGTATTAAGGGGATTCGAACTCAGCTCTCTCTCTCTCCAAAAAAATAGCTGTATTAGGGGGATTTGAACTCAAGTTTAACCATGAGGTCTTAAAAGCAAAATTCTATCACATGGACAGCACTGGTTTCTCTAACAAAAGATGTGTTAATTGAGGTTTAACATTTGTAAAGAAAAGCTTCTACCCTGTCTGTACCTCTGTGAAAAGCCTATGCTGTGCTAAGAATCTTTTGTGAGAAAAAAGAACTGGGGCAGTGGGAGAGAGAAAAGCATTTTTTGTTTTCTAGGGTTCCTGCTTTTTGCAGATGTAAACATTAACCAGAAGCAAAACACATTTCTGGAGTCAGTAACTCTGCTTCCGCTGAGGTCATCGGAAAAGGACACGGTCCATTTCTGATGACACTCTGTTTCCGGTGATGTCAGCAAAAAGTGACAGTCCATTTCTGATGATACCCTGTTTCCGGTGATGTCAGCAAAAAGTGACAGTCCATTTCTGATGACACCCTGTTTCCGGTGATGTCATTTCCGATGATGTAGGCAGGGGCGTGGTTGAGGGTGGGAGGCTGTGGGTGGGACACAAACTCGGAAGTGGGTGCTGATTGGCTAATGCCAATATTGTGGGGTGGGGTGTGGGTGTGGGTGTGGCACAAACCCGGAAGTGGACGCTGATTGGATGGTGTCATCCTTGGGGCGGGGTGGAGGCGTGTCAAGTGGTGGCGGTGGCCATGCCTGGGGGCGGGAGTGGGCAGGACTAACTCACCATTCACTTCTATGGGAGGGGGCATGGCCTAAGGCGGGACATACACTGGAAGTGAACGCTGATTGGCTCCTGTCATCCTTTTCTCACCTGTCAATCAGTTTGACGAGCAGTGTACCCATTATACTACTCACCTTATTTACCTTGTTTCATCAATGTTGCCTTATTCCTCTTTCATTTTCTTTGGCTGGCACATCCTGGAGATATCCTAGCTGTAGATGGGGCCCCTCCTTGCATCTTTTGCTGATAGAAACTGGTACATTCACTGTTTGATCCCGCAGAGCATGTATATATGGAGCCTTTGCTTGGTTCAAACAACTGATGACAGCATAATGTGCTGAGCCCTGTGTGAATCATTCATCAGTTTGAACCGTGCAGGGCTCCATACATACAAATGTGTGTGGTTCAAAAGGAGGCTGTGTGTTTGCTGCATGAGCATTTATGCAGTTCATAGCAGTTCAAGAGCCAGTCTGCATTAGGTGAGAACAGGGGCTGGGTTAGAGGTGTGTCAATGCGCACAGCGGCTGACCTCAGGCTTGTGGCCCTTGAGTTTTGTTCCCAGCGCTTCCCTCACTCCTCTGCAACCCTATCACGACCTTTATCTCCTTTTTGACCCACGGGAGCAGCCTGTCCCAAGGGCACACTAGCTTTGGCACCCCTTAACACTTGCACCCTGCCATGCTTACCTGACTTACCAGGTAGCGCCGGTCCTGGGCCCAGTGAATGCTGTAAATAAACTTGACTCTTTAAAACCCATGCATCACTGTATTCCACCTTTTCTGATTACAGTTTGACATTTACATAGTGATTATGATTTCAGCTCTCAGTATTTCTTGCTCATCAATGATTCACTAAATCAAGTGCCTTTGCATCCATTTAATCATGAACTGATACTTGGTTACTCATCCCAAGAAACTGGATGACAAAATTGACCTGTAACGGTGGTTGTCACCTTCCTGACAGCTCTTCACAATCCATCGGTGGCAGAGGACCAGTGCAATGAAGGGAAAAGAAAAGAAAGGCTTAAGGAGGTATTCTTTCATGGCCTAAAGAAGAGCTTTGGCATTGTTGGGACAAGGAGATCAGACCTACCTCATTCTACTTCCATAATCTATTTTAGGCTCAGACAAAATAAACCCAGGAAAAAAATTACTAGATGAGCTCTATACTGCCAAGTTCTAGTTTCTTTCTTATTGAACCAACATAAAAAGGAAAATCCATTCTTTAAAAGTACAATTTTACAAAAGAAGAATTTATGATATAGCTACTAGACTTGTTTGCTCAGGTCTGTTCCATATCTTCACCTTGACTAAGAAAGGATTTTAGGAATACCTTTGGGCCAGGGGCTATTGGACAGAAGCAAGAACGTTTACCCATGTACTCCCCTCCTACGGGGTGCTGATATTTCTCATCGCTCTCAAGAAGTGGACCCTGTCATTTTCTTCTCTGGGGGATTTGGGAAATATTGGTTTTGCTTGGCTTCTCTGCCCAAAGGGTCTTTTGATGGCAGGTAGTTCAGAAGGAACTAGATACCAGTAGTGTCAGGGGAGTGGATTTCAGATTGAATGTTGATGGATCAAGAATAATCAAAACTTCTTGCTCTATTGAAGTACATTTTTTATTGATTACAAAGATATCTGAATTTCAGTTGTTCAGTATTTATTCCAATTTTTTTCAGCAAAAAGTTGAGTTAAAAGCACAGTGGGACTGGTGAAATGTCTTTACTTGGCAGGTCTATTCAGAATCCTACATTTGCATGCAATGATGGTAACCTCAGCTATACATGCAAAAACATTTTCAACAAACCAGACTTCATGAAATCTTCACTAAAAGCTTACTTTTTGTACAAGCATTTAATATTATGTGATATTATTTTAGTTGTTCAAGTGTGGCTGCAATACCTTGATGACATCATTATCTACAGCAGAGCCTGGACCACCTATCTAACCCTGTGGAAGTCCTGGTTGATGGCCAACACCAAGAAATGTTTTCTGGGAGGTCAGGGTGTTCAATACCTGGGATATTTAATCATGAATGGGCAGATATGACCTCAGTTATGAAAGATGGATGCCATTGCCCGGGTCCCCACCCTGAGGTCGAAGAAAGAGGTTTGTGTCTTCCTTGGATTGATTGGCTATTACCTCACAGGGAGAGGTTAAGAACCCAGCAGGCTGCAGGAGGGAGAGAGGCCTGTGGAGTGAGAAGTCCTTCAAAGACAAGCCAGGCAGAGGAGTTCTGAGGTAGGAACTTTTACCGGGGCTGGAGGAAGGGCCGGGAAAACCAGCATGTGGAAGTTTAACAAGCTAAGACAGAAGTAACAAACAATTTTGCTTTCCCTGAACTGCTGTCTTTTCTGGGTTTTGTTTTGGGGAGGTTTAACAAACTAAGAAGTAGTAAAGCTGCTTTTGTTTTCCCTGAACTTCTGTCTGGCCTGTGCTATACAAAAAACCTTTTCCCACCGCATGCCACACTACCACACCACCTTACTGGGCAAAATTGATGGATGATACTGGCCTTTATCTGCTTTCATTTACTATGTTACTGTGTTATGTTGTACACCATCTTGATATCCTTTGGTACAAAGGCTATTTAGGAAAATAATGTAATGTAATCTAATACTCCAGAGCTAACATTCAAGGCTTTATAGACCTGATAGTCGAAAGGCATTTACACGGTTTATAGCCCATGGTTACATGGTTAGTGCCATTGAATATGCCATTCTATGTCCCCTATGTCCCTCGATGCTATCCGTTTGGCATTGGAGTGAGTCGGGGCGTTCCGGGGCAGATCGGAGACAGAGACTGCTGTTAACCGGGAAGTGGCAATTTTTGCACCGCTACCCGGTTAATGATCTGTTGCTAAAACTAGGCCAGCTTTTGGTTCACCTAGTTTTGGCCGTGGATGCTAACCGGGTACTGGTGCAATATTGATGCTATACCCGGTTAGGCTCTGCAGCTGTGTCTTTTCTGTGCCCAACCCAGATATTCAATGCCGTCACCGCGGCATTGAATATCCGGGGTTTAGGGTAAGCGGGCAGGGCTAGGTGTCATAGTGGCGTGAGGCCTGCCCAAATTAATTTCGGGTTCTATATATATAAGAACGTTTAAACTCTAGCCACTGAGCTGTGGGAGGCCAATGCAAGTTCTTTAGTTCAGGAGAAATTTGTATTTCCCTGTTCAAGGGCTTACAGTCTGAAGAGTGTAGTTACTAAACTATGCTAAGGTTTTGCACCTAACACATGTTAGCTGCAAATGTTAGTTAATTTTAGGTGCAAAATCCTTGCATTTACTGTTGGGGACATTTCCAGTACTTTGGGAAAGGTAGTCATGCAGCTAGCACAGAGAAATGGTTCCTAATATGTGTTAACCTTGCGACCCCATGCAAACAGGAAGTCTGCATCAGAGAGGGCAGAAGCAGAGAGCAACAAATGCAACGCAGCATTGGAGGCTTTGGGTAAGTGCTGTGTCACTCTTTTAATGACATTGCCACTGCAGCAGGTCCCTGAGGGACAGCAGAGGCAGCAATGAGCCACCTGGAAACGGCACTCTAGGTGACTGCCTAGTTTGGCTAATGGATAGCGCCAACCCCTGCTATTACCTTTAATTGATCCAGTGCCTTAGCTCATTGTAACTTCAAATCTGGGTAGCATGCACTGACCACAGATGATTCAAAAACCAGATAACAGTTTTTCCAGACTGTAAAGGAAATAAATTAAATTGGCTGACTTGGAAAGCTGGACTAAGGATGGCCGGGCCGAGGATTTCTGCCGCCCTAGGCAAACTCTCCATCCCACCCCTCTGAAGACCACGGTGCTGCCAGGCTGCCATGCCGCCCCCTCCTGGTATCCATCTTCTCACCTGGGGAGGGGGATGGCACAGTGATGTCTCTGCTACATCGGGCTTTGAAGTGCCCATTCTAGCATGCTCATGACCTGCCGCTCCTGCTCCCCTCCGAAGCAACTTCCTGTTGGAGGGGATAGGAATGGCAGGAAGTTTACTTAGCCGACTGCATCTCTCTACATTCCCCTCACCGCCAACTCCGCTTAATCCATGCCAACTGCTTATCACTTCCCTCACCGTCCCAGGCCCACTTAGAACAGATTCGCCATTCTGCCTTTTTCTTTTTTGGACCCCTTCTCTGGAACATGCTACCAACTCCCCTTCGGCTAGAACCCTCCTATCCTCAGTTTAAGTCATTGCTCAAGACCCATCTATTTCAGAAAGCATATGACCTTCCCCCCTGAAGCCCCCTCCTGGTTACCCTGTTTTGTCTTTGTCCTTGTAGGTTGTCACTTGTTTGTCCCTTGGTCGTTTGTTTATGTTGCCTGGCTAGGCTATGGCTGTCTATGATTTGGTTGTAGTGTGGTGTAACTATTCTGTCCTTGCCTCCTTCTTTCCTATTTATTATTGGCGTTCCTTTTCTGGTTTGTAGTGTTGAATCCATCCATTTTATTGTACACCGCTTAATGTTTTTACAATAGCGGTTTATCAAATACAAATAAAGATAAAGATGAAGGGGGGGGGGACAGGAACAGCAGGCTGTGAGCATGTTAGCATGGGCACTTTAAAGCTCGATGCAGCGGAGGCATTGCCATGCAGCTACCCCTCCCCCCAGATGAGAAGATGGATGCCGAGAGGGGGCAGCATGGCAGGCCTGGCGGTGATGAACTGCTGCTTCACTGGAAGGAAGTGGGCCCAATGCCATCTACTGGGGCATACCATCCTAGGTGACTCTCAAATCTATCTTTCTGCACCTGTTATCTCTCCTGATATCCATTCTAAGATCTCACTCTACCTCTCTGACATTGCTGCCTGGATGTCCCACCGCTGCTTAAAACTGAACATGGCCAAAACTGAGCTTCTTATCTTTCCCCCGAATGCTTCCCCTCCTCTTTCCCCTTTCTCTCTCTCTATTGATAACTCTGTACTCCTCCCTGTTTCTTAAGCACGTAACCTTGGTGTTATCTTTGATTCCTCTCTCTCTTTCTCTTCACATATCCAGCTCATTGCTAAAACATGTCGTTTCTTTCTATACAATATTTCCAAAATTCGCCCCTTCCTCTCTGTTGACACCTCTAAATTGATTGTCCACTCCTTAATCACCTCCCGTCTTGATTATTGTAACGTTCTCCTTGCCGGCCTCCCTGCAAGCCACCTCTTTCCTCTTCAGTCAATTCAACATTCCGCTGCTCGACTCATTTTCCGCCAGTCTCGTTTTTCCCACATCACTCCTCTCCTCATGTCGTTTCATTGGCTTCCCATCCGTCTCCATATCCAATTTAAACTTCTCCTCCTGACCTTTAAATGTATTCACTCTTCTGCCCCCCAGTACCTTTCATCTCTCATCTCTCCTTACACCCCCTCTCGGTTGTTTCGCTCTTCTAATAGTCTTCGTTTATCTATGCCCTTTACTCGTACTGCCAATTCCAGACTTCGCTCCTTCCAACTGGCAGCACCCTTTGCTTGGAATAGTCTTCCTATCTCTGTGCGCCAGGCGTCCTCCCTGGCCATTTTCAAGTCCAGACTAAAATCCCATCTCTTCACTATTGCTTTCCGTTCCTGTCTTACCCTACCTTGATCTCTCTATCAACATGTGCTTACTTTGTCCTGTAAATTTTTGTTATTTGTATTATGTAACTTATTTTGCTTTCTGTCTTATTAGATTGTGAGCTCTGATCAGCAGGGACTGTCTCTCTTCTATGTTTGTACAGCGCTTCGTATGTTGCAGCACTTTATAAGTCTTTAATAATAATTAGAATAATAATAATAATAGTTCGCCTAGTGGACAGACTGGCCTTGAGACTAAGGCAAATGTTTTGTTTTTGATTGGGTCTCAAAGGCATAGAAAGATAATTGCCTGGAGCGGATGTAGAGGGGTGGATATAAAGCACAGATATAAAAGAAATAAAATGACTCGCTGAAGCTTATGTGGAGTCCAGTGGCAGAACAGTCTTGAACTGATGGTCCAGGACATCGTTATTCTAACTATTTGATCACCTCCCTCTGCATACGAAGCACACTCCTCGAGAAAGTCTACTACAAATCACAGAACGATTTTCTTGGGTTTTTTGGCTGTTGGGATTTTCTGTGCCTACTTTATAACTAATCTACTTCTAGTTGCATCTTGCCAAGAAAACACAGGGGATAAAGACAACTATTCACAGGGTCACCAGGAGTCAACAGTGACTCAAAGACACTCAACATCAACAACTTTATAAATTACTTTTTTTAAGACATTAGCAATATGTAGTGAGTTGGAGAACTAGGTCTGGGTTCATAAAACGTTTTTCAAATGTGCACAAGGTACAGAGGCAAAGATTCCTGCTAAAAAAACTGGCATTACCCTCCCCCGCCCAAAGATGTCAGCTGGTGCATCTATCAGCATTCAGCCGCTGTGCAGCCTTAATGGTGTAATATTCTCATAATAGGAGCTGATAACAGGAATCTACAAATGAAATCATAGGTCCTGAAGATAATTATAAACTGAAGTGAGGCCAAATTGTTCACTGGCTGAATGCATTTGAGATTTGTTTCCATGTAGATATTTGCTTTGCTATCCATCGGCTTGCCCTTGAAGGAGAATTGACAGTATTTAAAGAGGGCCAGCTGCATCTGCGTATTTAGGTTGCACTTATTCCTGGAAAACAGTTTGTTTTTATAATTTTATTTTAATATAGCACTGATTATATGCATAATTCTGCCAAGTAAAACATTTGTTTCAAGAGCAAGGGGAATTGGATTTAGTTTACACTGTTTGCCTAAGCTCAGGGTGAGTTGTACGTAGGTACGGGAGGTATTTTCTTGTGTTCAGAGCAGGGGTTTCCAAACCTACCTCCCAACCAGTCGCCAACCAGTCGGGTTTTCAGGATATCCACAATGAATATGCATGAAAGAGATTTGTATGCGGTGTCTCCATGGTATGCAAAACTCTCATGCATTTTGTGGATATCTGGAAAACCTGATTGGCTGGGGAGGCCCCTGGACAGGTTTGGGAACCCCTGGCCCAGAGGGCTTACAATTTAAAGTCTGGACCAGAGGCAACGGAGGGTAAAGCAACTCGCCCAAGATCTCAAGGAGCGGCAGGGGGATTTGCATCTTGCTTCCTGTCTCACTGCTCTAACCATTAGGCTTCTCCTCCACTCCTAGAAAGACCGAATTCAGAGTTTTCAAGTTACCCAGCTCCGGGAATGAGATTTTTTTTGCCAGTTATGGTTTTAAATTTGCATTGCAATGCAGGATGGTATTGATAGTTTCTGAATTTACCCATTGGCATCAGTGCTGCAGAACCCATAATGCATCAGAATGAAATGATCAGAAATCCAGGACTGGTTTAAAATCTCACTCCTGGAACTGGGTAACTTGGCAACTGTGCCTAATTGATATAATTACTGTAGCACAAATTCTGCTGCTTCAATAGAGAAAGGACTCCAGAGTTATTTTTATTCGTAATTACATAACCAATAAGATAAAGCTCCTGAATTAGGAGTTTCTGTCTCAACACCACTCCCCCCCCCCTCCCCATTTACTCACCATTTGGGTGCCTTCAGTCTTTATTCACACTTTCTGGTTTTCTGCCCACTTTCTGAGAAGCTTGGACTGTGGCTCCTTCTGAACTTCAATAGCGTGTAAATCCCTGCATAAGAGCAGACAGCTAGTAAAGAAATGCTGTGGATATGTGCGGCAGTGAAATGGCATGCCAGCGAGAGAGCACTGTGAGCTATGGAATGACCGAAGAAGCCTTTGACCCCATCTGAGAGAGACCTGCTTAAGAAAAGTAGCTAATTGCTAGGGTTGTGCTGTAACTTAAAGAATGTCTAGATAGAGCATTGCATTTTAGTTTTATTTGTAGCTTAGCAAACCAGTACAGAGCCGTGCATATGCAGGCAAGGCATACTTGTGCTTGAGAGGCCCTGAAACCTGTGTGGGCTGCCATCTAGGAATAGAGATTTCTCTATTTGTATTTAGCTCGTGTCTTTTTCAGTGGAAGCTCAAGGTGATTTACATTGCAATATGCTATTTTATTTGTATCCGGCTCACACCTTTTCAGTAGTAATTCACTGCAAGTTGCTTTCAGTTACAGTAGTAGGTATTTTTCTGATCCTTTTACTAAAGCATGTTAGTTTTTGCACTAAATGTGTATTTAGCACAAAATCGAATGTGCATGAAAGTGCAAAGCCTCCATGGTAACTGTCAAGGGCATGTGCAGCATGTTCCTGGCAGTTAGCATGCAAATGCATACCCTAATGCATGACACAATTACTTTGGGTGCACCTAAATCCATCTATTGCATTGGTGTTACGTTCACCCATGCTAATGGCTACATTAACAGTGTGTAATATAATCCCTCCATGCTAACTGCAATGTGCTCTCCACACCCACTCTCCGCCCTTACCGCGCTCATTCAGCAACCCAACATGTGAGTGGCAGTGCTTGAATCAGTGTGCAGTAACTATCACATCTTCGTAGTAGTGGCTACCGTGGGCCCGAGCAGTTGCATGTTAACTACTTTGCACACTGTAGTAAAATGGCCTCAAAGGCTTGTACTTCAAACAATGGAGGGTGAAGTGACTTGCCCAAGGTCACAGTCAACAGGATTTGAATGCCGGCTTATCTGGTTCCCATCCCACTACTCTAACCAGAAGATCTACTCTTTGTCCTTTGTAGTCAGTGTTAGGTATGAGAGACAAAAGAGCATTTTGTCTGGGAGATGACCATTGTATCTGGAGACACTGCTTCATTCTGTACTCTAGAACAGATCTTTTTCAGTTGTGGACAGACTTTTAGGTGCCCATCAGTAAGACTTTCCCATACACATTCATGCTGGCCAGAACATTCTTGGTAGCTGACTTCAAATAGCCAGTGGGATGTACCCAGTAGTTTAGATACCACACTAAGGAAGAACACTACTTACCCAGGGTGTTAAGTGCTCCAACAAGTACTTAATCCTGAGATACACGCCTTGGAGCTTGAGAAGAGGGATGCCTGAAAGACCCAAAGAGGGCAATTTTATAACAGAGGTGAAGAAGGCACTTATTTTTAGCCTGTTTATAAAGATACCTAGCAACTTACGGTTCTTTATAAAATACAAGTACACATTCTGCATAAATAGCACCTAGATTGTGGGTGCTGACATTTATGCTTGTCCAGGAGCAGGTGTAAACATTAGCACATATTATATAAAATATGCTTGTAGATCATGACTTCACCCATACTGCACTCAGACTCCTCCCCTGAGCATGCCTACTGTACAAGTACATCATTACTTACATTGTGCATACTTTTAGGTGTGACTTAACTTTATAAGAGGCCTTTTATGTGCTTTACACTCAAAAAATAATTATAAAATTACCTCAGATGGGTGCAATGGTTTACCAGAAAGAATCCGATCCTTGAATTGACATCCTTGCTATAAAGAGGATTGTTGGTAGTAGTCCTTATCTCATGTCCATTTGACTTTCCATGTTGCTGTACAGGTTCATATATGTAAAAAGGATTCACTTGCACTGCTGAAAGGAGGTCTTATTCTATTTTCTTTTTACAACTATACAGTGATATCTAAGTTTGATACTATTGTTAAAGGGAGTGTAGGAGTAGTCTAGTGGTTAGAGCAATAGCCTATAACCCAAGAGATCTGGTTTTGATTCCCACTGGCACTTTTTTGTGGCCTTGAGTACATTACATAACCCTCCTTTACCTCAGAAGAAAAGGCCCAGCAATCTACTTCCAGTGATAGCTTGCCAAGAAAGCCCAGAGGCTGCTGGGTTGCCAGGAGTCAGCACTGACTTGATGGCACTTAAAACAAACTAGAGGCTCCAAATATAAGTTGGACTGCTCTACTTTGGCAAAGTTGTAAATGCTTCACCTTTGCCAGAGCAGTTAGTTTTCACTAGATGTAGATTGCCAGGACTTTTCTCCCAAGGAGATGGAAGGTAAAGCGACTTTCCCAAGGTCACTAGGAGTCAAGCCCAGATTTCTTAAGTTGTAGGCTGTTGCTCTAACCACTAGGCTACTCCTCCACTCCATAGCAAGTATGTCAATTCAAGGACCAGATTCTTCTGGTAAACCATTGCACCCATCTGAGGTAATTTTATAATTTTTTGAGTGAAGAAGTGGAAAATGCTTCACCTTTGCCAAAACACAGCAGCCTGACTTGTATTTGCAGCCCCTAGTTACACTGTGGTGTCTCCTTTACTTTGTGAGTTGCATCAGCTTAAGATTTTTAAATGGGCTCATGTTTAAGTTCTATACATTTTTAAATTTTTTATGATTATGTTCCCACAAATGTTTCCTCATTATTACGTTTTCTTTTAGCAGTTAAATCAAAACACTTGCAGTCCGTCTGTGCTTTTATTCCCTCCATTTAGAGGTGTTTGAAGACAAGACTTACACTTACTATTCCTTATAAGGCGGTGCAATTCTGGTCTAAACTTCCAATGAGGATCAAGAGTTCTTCATCTCTTTTACAGTTCCAGAAGAACTAGAAGGCCTGATTATTTGATTCTTCATTAACATTCAGTTCTATTTTGTTTTGTTCCTGATCAGTTTCTAATGTGATCTTCTTTCTCGTTGTAAATTGCACTGAAACACATAGGGGTATGTTTACTAAACTGCGGTAACATAGCAGTGGCTATGTTAACGCTCGTTAGGTAACTTTACCATGCTCTATGTAACGTTAACATGCGCTATGTAACGTTAACGTGCGCTATGTAACGTTAACACGCATTAATGTTACCTAACGAGCATTAGCGTTCCCGGCCATGGTAAACACTGCAGAGGGTGGAGAGAGGGCGGAGAGAAGGGGTCAATGGGGGGGGGGGGGGGAGTGGGCGGGGAGAGGCTCCTTTTACACTAATGCGGGGAATTGAAAGGCTGAAAAGTACCGCGAATGAAAACCTGTCGTTAGATGCACATTTGCAGGAGAAAGAAACCATTTAAGTGTCAGCAATGTACAGCATAGGCAGGGAGCCCAAGAAAAGTGATAGTAGTGCTCCATTTGCAGCAACAGCATAGTGCCCAAGTATGAAAGGCCACTATGGCAATGGTTCAAATGGGGCATAGGGGGCGCCTAGGTGGCACATAGGAACATAGAAACTGGAAATCAGCAAGACAGCAGCTGACAAAGGCCAAACACAATCCACCTACATCTACCTGGTCCACCCGAGCCAACAGTTGCCAGGGCGCTGACCTGACATCCCCCCAGCCAAGCAGAAAGGACATACTATTGCTAGGCGGTGATGGGGGTGATGTGAGGATGTTCATGTATGCACCCTGCCCCGGACCCCGCTCCCTAGGTGACCGCCTACCCACACAGTGGATGGCCTGGGACTGTGCACTACCAGCACCGACAACATATGGTCATGGCAGCATGGCAGGGGGGTGTGTGCCCGTGCAGGAGGGGGCAGTGGCACCTGCCTGCAGTGGACCTAGGCCAAGCCCTGTACCAGTACACGGTGTGCAGTGCAACATAAAAGGTCTGGCTGAGGAAAAGTACAGGTAGCTCCAGGGACTCCCATGCATCTGTGGCAACAGTGTGTTTCAGTACACCCAGCCAGTGTGTCCAGAAGCAGAGAGTCACAGGTTCAAGTCCCAGCTGTGGTTCCTGCAGAGCATGTCCCTATATTTTACCCTACAATGCAGATACAACAGCAGCATGTGCAAAGCCCAAAGCAGTGGCAAACAGGGGTACAAACACCCACTCACACAGGCCCCACAATCCAAAGCTGCATGGAGAGTCAGGCCGTTAGCCCCAGCACTGAGCTGCAGTTATCACCAGAGCTCTACTACTACCTCTTGCACAGTTTATCAATGTCGGCACTGTGATCAGGACCAGTGTGGCGGGCAGGGTTGCCAACCACCCCTATATTTGCACAATGCTGCCATAGGAGTGTGTATGTGTATGTCTATCCATTGTTCTGTGGCTGCCCACACCTCACTGGGCCCACAATGTCCCACTGTTACCAGCATTAGCCTGAATATGTGCATAATGAGGAGCAAGGTATTGTTGGTAGGCCCGGACAGGGCGGATTGGCCAGGATACATCTTCACAGGGTGTGGGGCAATGGCTGGGACACTGTAGTGCCCGACCACTGCCTGCATGGACAGGGTGGCCACAGCATGGCATGCTGGGAGGGCACTCATTCTGACCGAGCAGTGACCATGGCATGTCTAGGTTCCCACATAGCGCTCTACACTATCTGCCTCCAGTGATACTTTTATGTTCCCAGGGCTGGGGCCCTAATTGCTGAGATATCTGCTTGGTGCACATAGTTCCTCTGTGAGCATGCACTAATGACCGGCTAGTGGACTGTCTGCAGTTAGACTGTGCATTGTTGGAACACCTATAAGGCACTGCAGGTGCAGTCTGACTGTGCTGTCTGCTGGTGACTAAAAGATGGTGGTGTGAGGCAGTTGGGGTTTTCCAGCCCTAACCCCAGCATTACTGCTGGTCTGCCACTGCCCCAGTCACAGGTATGGCTCTGGTCCACCAACCCTGGAGGGCTGTTTATACAGCAGGATGGAGGTTGCTTCACCAGGGCTCAGGCACCTGTTCTTTATCTATAAAAAGGGTGATTGGGGTATATAGAGTATGCCACTTTGACCTGTAAAGGCACTGCTACACAAACCTCATGCAAGTCTAGAAACCCTTCTGCCCTGATAACAGGTGCCCATGTCAGCCAGACCCTAACACGGGGTACACACTGATCTGGGTGATGTCTAGTCCCAGAGGGCCACATGTGACTGCAGGATACAGATGGCTACCAAATTACCTTCAGCTGCACTGCAAGGAACACCTATCACACACTGGTAGTGATGGGGATGTACAGCAGGACCTATCTCTAGCACCACATGTACTGCGGACCTAGTACTGGGTACCCATCCTATCCCTCGGGGTGAACACAGAACCTGCACACTGGCGTGGTCTGTAGCTACTCTGTGCCAGTATCATGCACTGTCAGTTCGTCTTTCCAAGCTGAGATATCAGAGAGGTGCAGACCCCATTTGGTGATCAGCTGTAGACAGCTATTCAGCAAGTGCATTGCATCATGGGTACTGGTGGGGTTACCCTATCCTGGCACTCAGAGCAGACAGTTTGTGTGGTGACCTGCAGTCCTTCTGTACCCAGCCATTGCTGTGACATACACCATGGAGATATAGCCTTCTGGTTAATACAATGCCATTCTTGGCAGTGTTCATGGGTTCAGTTCCTCATTGTTCCCTCCTCTCATGCCAGTCCTACTAAAATAGTGTGCATGCCTATAACAGTCATATTTTTGCAGATCTGTGCTGCCAGCCCATAATACCCTCCCCACAATTGCCAGCATTCCTTTGGTCCGTCTATCTGCGTCTGTCAGCTGTGTAGAGTCCTGTCTGCCTATGCAGGCTGCCACCCCATGTCCTGCACTGCTACCCTTTCCTGCATTGCACCTCCTTGTGCTTGCCTCACCTGTGCCTGATCTGCATGGCAACACCACTCCTCTGTCTACCCATCACTGTAGCTATCCTGCCACCTCTGCCTCCACTGGGGGACACGTATTCCCATTGTCTGCCACCAACTGTCTTTCCAGTACTTTACATTGCCAACACCCTGTGCTGTGGTACAGTTGCCCCCACCATGTTTGTCAACAGTACTGGCAGCCACATGGGATGCACGCAGATATGGCAGGTCCAGCGGCTCCCAGCTCTCCCTCCTTCACTCGCCTGTTCATTGCCTTTCTTCAGTGCTCTATCTAGTGTTAGGGCTACATCTGTCTCTGTGCTCACAGGTCATGCATGTCATCCTGAAGCACCTTGCAGCCTGTAGAGCACACTAACCTAGGGTACTTTAACCTTGTTAGGCTACCTTAACCTATGGTTCCATAGCCCAGAGTGCCTTCTACGGTGCCTTGTTCAGGGGTGCCTAACACGGCACTTAGCCTAAGGAGCCCTATAGGGTGCCTTACAAGATGCCTTATGAGGCACCTTACAAGGCACCTTACAAGGCGCCTTGTAACACATGTTAGTCTAAGGCGCCTTGTAACGTGTGTTAGCTGATATGGCTTGCTGTAACAATGCACCGCCTATGCCTTTATATGGGCATCTGTACCTTTACTGCGGAACCTAACGCGGGTGACATTACCGCAGTTTAGTAAACATACCCCATAGTTTGGGACTGTGGCGGTACAGAAGTACATGTTAGAATTAGAATTATTGCTGTGAATTGTTTTCTTTATATTTTGTTACCTTGCTTTTACTAAACTTGGGGGCATGTTAACTAAGAAACGTGGGGGAGCGTTACCGGAGGTGCCGGAACCTGAGAACAGCTGCAGAGGTGGAGCCCTGCAGATCCCCCCCTGGGCCGTTATAAAATCAACGGCCTGCAGAGGAGACGCCGGAGAGCGTTACCAGAGGTGCCGGAGCCTGAGAACAGCTGCGGAGGAGGAGCCCTGCAGATCCTCCCCCCCCCCCCCCGGGCCATTATAAAATCAACGGCCTGCAGAGGAGACGCCGGAGAGCGTTACCAGAGGTGCCGGAGCCTGGGAACAGCTGCAGAGGAGGAGCCCTGCAGATCCCCCCCTGGGCTGTTACAAAATCAATGGCCTGCAGAGGAGACGCCGGGGAGCGTTACCGGAGGTGCCGGAGCCTGAGAACAGCTGCGGAGGAGGAGCCCTGCAGATCCCCCCCCCCCCGGCGTGACTGTCACAGCGTGTTTTCAATGTCCATGTTAAGCTCTTAACCTGCTCAGTCCCCACCCAATCATGCGCTAACCAGTTAGCATAGGATTTTTAGTGTAGGGCCCTGTGCTGTTTGCACAGCGCCCTTAATATGCGCCAAACCCCATGCTACTCGTTACCGTACCTTAGTAAATCTGCCACTTGGTTTTCTAATCCTGCTTTTTTAAAATTTATTTAACCTACCTCAAAAACCTTCTAAAATCTGTCTGCCTTTCTCCATCCTCCAAAACAAAATTACTAAATTCACCATACAAGACCCCCTCTATAAAAAAAAACCCCAAAAAACTTATGTATATGTTTTCATATTCTTTTTGTCGGAGCGAGCCGGAGGAGGGCTGGTACTAAATAGCCAGCCCACACCTGACGGCATGCTTCTTTTATTCAAATAGGTTCACCACCTGAAAAAATGTATTTATATGAAACTTATTCCAAGTCTTCACTTATCTCCAATTCTGAAAAAGATGTTCAGTCACACCGTTGCTCTCAACATGAAATCTTCACACGACGTGCACGTTTCGGGAATCATCCCTGTTTCAAGTGCTGTGTCAGTAAACGCCGTCAACCCGGAGCTGCATGATGGCATTTACTGACACAGTTGCCAAATTCTTCTGATTGTGTGAAGCACTTGAAACAAGGATCATTCCCGAAACGTGCACATCGTGTGAAGTTTTAATGTTGAGAGCAACGGTGTGACTGAACATCTTTTTCAGAATTGGAGATAAGTGAAGATAAGTGAAGACTTGGAATAAGTTTCATATAAATACATTTTTTCAGGTGGTGAACCTATTTGAATAAAAGAAGCCTGCCGTCAGGTGTGGGCTGGCTATTCAGTACCAGCCCTCCTCCGGCTCGCTCCGACAAAAAGAATATGAAAACATAGACATAAGTTGTTTTTTTTTTTAAATTTTTATAGAGGGGGTCTTGTATGGTGAATTTAGTAATTTTGATTATAATTGTATTCACCGGCTTAGGTTTGATTGTTTTCTCCATCCTCCAGCAGCCCCTTTTTTCCTGCCTTATGTGGTTAACCATTGTCATACCTAGGGAAAACTTTACGAGGTTAACCATGTTGTGGAGGAGAAGTGTCTCTCTGTACCCCGTCCTGTGACAGTGTTGGTGCCTAGCAGTCCTAGCTTGGCCCTAGTAACAGTTTACACATAAGTTGTGACTTATTTGTGAAAAATACTTTTCACCCCAGACTTTTCAATGAAATTATATTTTTCATGGGAATTCACCATTTTTACATTCCCACTAGCCATTATGGACCACATTTACTAAATATTAGCATATGCTATCTGCTGTAGCACCATTCTATGCCTATAGACATGGTAGCAGATAGTACACACTAGTGCTGAGTAAACATTATGGGCCCGATTTTCATTAGGGCGGTGCTATGTGCCGCATTGGCGTATAGCCCGCCTGCCATCCATCTAACCCAGATTTTCAATGCTGGTGTCATATGTGGCCCTGGCATTGAAAATCTGTTTCTTGCCCCACAACCCGGAAGCCGTAAGAGCTAGCTGGGTAGCAGCAATTTTCAATGCTACCCGCTTAGCCCCTGCGCCTGAAAGATAGGCGAAAATAAACCTCGCCTATCTTTAAGGTGCAGAGGGCTAAGCAGGTATCATCAACAATCGCTGCCACCCGTTTAGCCCTTTCCTCCGCCCTCGCTCCTCCCTGGAATGGTCTAACATGCCCCGATGCTAACCGCATTGCATCTGGGCGCATTAGGGACTTATCTGGGATTTTCGAAAGGCAGTACCCGTGTAGGTGCCTTTCGAAAATCCCGAATAAGGCATTTACATGGGTAACTAGGGCAGTTACCCATGTAAATGCCTTCAAAAATGCCGCCCTATCTTCCCATCTTTTACCTGTTTGTCTTTTCATTAAAGGTTTTGACTGCTGTCTGGTCCAGTTGACACCCAGAAGAGTAGAAGGAAGATACCAGGTGAGGAAGGCTGGCAGAAATCAATAGCTTTCTATCAAATTTAAGAAGAATCTTATCCAAGGTGCTGAGAAAATGTTTTATCTGCACTGGGTAATGAAGTAATTATTGTAAATTATAGGGATTTTTTAAATATAATCTGATTAGAGACACTGGGGATCATATATTTCTCTCAACTGCATGGACTGGGGAAATGTCTTTGACTAATGAATTTAAATAGGATTGAAGTAATTTAATTAGTTTATTCACCTTCAAATGTTTTATTTTAAATAATACTCCACAGGGAATATGCTTTACCCCGATGACTACACCTGTAACACTTGTTCTGAAACTGAACAGAATAACTGAATATTCTATCAAGTCAGAAGTATATGTAACACAAATGTTTATTTGGCAATGGCTGAACATTTCAAAAGTAACAAGCACAGTTTTCTCATTTTTGAAAATTAGTGAGCTGGAAAGAGTCTACAGAATGATGTGACCCAGGTGACCAAATCACCCTGGTCTACTGTATTTGCCTCAGTTTAGAATGTATTATCAAGGGCATAGTAATGTTTCTCTGTTGCAAGGGTATCATACTCCCAGGTAGCTGTATGGTTAATAGTGTGGAAAGGCTTTCTCCACTGTGAATGCCCTAAGGGAGGAGTATAAGAAATTGCAAGAAGAATTTGACCAGAAATTGACTGTCATTAAGAGCCAAACAATATTAGATTCTTTTCAAGAGTAGCATGCAGAATTAAGGGATCAAACAGCGTCTTTTTGAAAACCATCAAAAGATTGAAGAAATTACTCCTGCTGGAATTCTGCAAACAAAATTCAAACTTCTGCGCCAAAAGGTCTGAATTTTGCAAAATTCTGCATGCTTTGTTTGTCAAAACAACAATGCATTATGTTTTGGAGTGATGTTTTTTCTGTATTGTATTTTAAATTACAAAATCACAAAAAATATAAACTTTTGAATTATTGTGTGCAGAATTCCAGGAGGAGTAAAAAAATTCCAGAGATGAATTTGATTATCAGTGCATATATCTTTGGATGTCTGATAATGCACCTTCACATAGACGGCACCAAGTCATCTATGACTTTTCATATGATGAAAGTTGATCTGAAGGAGAGAGTGGAAATAACTCTTCCACTTATTTTTTTTTTAGGGTATCAGGGCAGGAGAGGACAGGGATGGGGGAAACGACCACCCTCAAACATGATCTCAGACAAAGAACTTGCCGTTTGAATTTATCGAATAAACTGACACACTTTCAATTACAGCATTTACTGAAGGTTTTATCTTTTGTCTACAGCTACTTTTGATATTTTGGTAATGCAAAGTGACATTTTTCATTGTATACATTTATTAAGAGTAAAACACTTAGGACAATTTTTTGTGATTTGTTTGTTGTGAGTAAAAAATCAAAGTGGGTTCTCCTTGGTTCCTGTGATGAAATTATCAACATGTTCCATCAATTAGCCCTTTGGGTCTTGACAATTACATGATTTAAGAACCTGATTTTCTAATCTTACTAATCAATGAAAAACCTTAAAAGAATTACAGCAAGATGTTTCTAATCATAAAACCCACCGATAAAGGCAGGCCAATAATTGTAATGAATATAGAAGATTATAGAGCCGATGAGCTTTATCAACTGACTGATGTCTTTTTATGCACTGATTTTTTTTCTGATCCTTCACAAAAAAATCCAGAAATCCAACGTGAAGGTTTTGGTGCATGCATGAAAACCTTCCCATGTAAGTGCTGACATTTCTTTTTGCTTGATATTTCAGTTGTCTTGACAAAAACATCATTTTCCTTTTTATTGACCAATTTTATTTTAAAATTAAAAGAACAGGCATGGTGACCATAAACTAGTGTTTATGTTGGACATTTTGAAAGAAAGATGTTCTGTGCCTCCTTACAAATCTCATATTCAGCTTTGGAAAAGATATATAGATGATGTCCTCTTGTTATGGAAAGGCTCAGTGGATGAATTAACTAAGGGGCATGTTTACTAAACATTCCTAACGTGCGGGGCCGTGCTAGTGTGCCTGTGCCATATAAGGAGTGGGCGGTTCAGGCAGAAAATAGAAAAAAAACGGTAGTAAGCAACCGGACGTGTGTGCGTTGCGCTAATGTGCGGGGGTCGACATTAGCGCGTGGAAAGGCAAAGTGGCGCGCTGCTGAGTATACAAAACAACAGAGCCGTGGTACAACGGTGAAGACACTGACCAATGGTGCAGGGGCCATGGGTTCAATCCCCCAGTGTGCGCAACGACAAAGGTCAGCTGAGGCAGTAACTGTAATGATTAACATTGTTTTAGGAGGCAAATTAATTTGGAACGGCATAAGGCGGCGCACAGTTATTTTTGGGCGGCAGAAGGCGGCGCACAGTGCTTTTTGGGCGGCATAAGGTGGCGCACAGTTATTTTTGGGCAGCAGAAGGCGGCGCACTGGTCCCCTTGGGCGGCAGAAGGCGGCGCGCTGATAGGCACAAGGCGGCGCGCTGATGCACAAGCACAGGAACAGAGCCACAGCACAATGGTTAAAACACTGACCAATGGTGCAGGGATCAGGGGTTCAACTCCTCACAATGCCCAGTGAAAAATGCCTGCTGAGGCAGTATGTATTATGTTGTGGAGTGCTGTAGGAGGCTGTATAATTTTATTTTGTTATCACTACTAGCAAACGCACTCTCCCAGCATGTTAACATACGGCGGCCCATAAGGCACATGTTACAGTGCACTGTTCGCCAAGGCACCCTTGAATGACCCCTATAGGGCAGCATGTATGTTGCGACACAGGATAATGTATAGTGCACCCTATAGGGATGGCAACCATAAGGTGGCCTACAGGGCGCCCTATGAAGCACCCTCAGAGGCACCTAATGGGTATAGTAAGCTGAGGGTGGTCTTGCCGGCATAGACATATGTACAGTAAATAAAAATAAAGCTGTGGACAGCCCTACCAAAGGGCCCCACTGTGGGTTTGAACCCATGACCTCTGGCTGCACAGGCAGTGATGTAACCATTGCACTACAGCTCCATAGCTGTAAGCAGGCCCCTGGCTGGCTGCAGATAGCCTACACGTCACCTCACAGACAGTCTGCTGGTGTCAACAGGATAGGGTTAGGCCACCCGTACCCATGATGCACTGCACATGCAAATTAGCTGTCCGCAGATGGACACAAGATGGGGAATGCACCCCCACAGCACCTCGGCCCTGTTGGGGGAAGTGACCGGGTGCACCCACACAGCACCTTGGCCTAGTAGGGGGCACTGACCGGGTGTTTTACTGGCACAGAGTAGCCACACACCGTTACATCGTGCGGGTACTGTGCTCACCCTGAGTGTGCAATGAGGTGGCCAGGACCAGGTCAACAACACCTGCCATGGCTGATGGAGGCCAAGCGGGCGTTTCAAAGCAGTGTTAATGTGTAAGATAGCTAGTTTCTGCACAAACACCATGGATATCCCTGTCTGCCGCCATCAGGCACCCCCCCCCCAGTGGCAAACATGGTCCCCATCAAGGGATCCACACTCTACCTCCCTGCAAAGGTGGCAGTAGAGGGCAACATCAACCCCAGTCCTGCTGAGGAACACCACCAACGCCCCCCCAGGCAGGCAGCTCCATACACAGCCATAACACAATAGCAGACAGACATAAGCCCAGGGTATGGTAAGCTGCACTCCACCACCAGATATTCCCCTGCAGCAAGCCAACAGCCACTGCACCCTGCAAGCCATTATAGCAAGACATTTACCAGCTACAAACAGTCTGCTGGTTAGTCCATAGTGCATGTTCCCAATGGAGATGCATGCACCCAGAACTGGGCTGTCTGCATACACAGCAAGCAGATAGATCAGTGACTGGGCCCCAAAGAGAAACCCATATCTATCACATGAGAGAACTACTATACAGCACTATGGGGGGGCCTAGCCATGCTGTGGTCACTGCACAGTCAGGGTGAGCGTGATCCCCCAGAAGGACATGCTTTGGCCACCCTGTCTGTGTAGGTGGTGGCCGGACACTACAATATCCCAGCCAATGTCCCTGCCAGGGCCCTATGCCCAGTGCAGATGCATCCTGGCCACGCCACCCTGCCCTGGCTATACCCATGGTACCTTGCACCTCATTATGCACATTGACTGGCCAATACTGGCAACAGTGCTGGCAGTGCGGGCTGTTGAAGGGGCTTGCAGCCAACACCCACTGTATAGACAGACACACACTTCCACACCTCTGCCATCATGGTGCTACGATTGAGGGGGTAAGTAGCCTTGCCCACCAAACCGGTCCTGAGCACGGCAAGGCATGGATATGGTACGCATTACAGCTGGTGGTCACTCCCCAGGGTGGTAAGCACCGTCAGAGGCCAGGCCTGGAGCATGCCCCGCAAACACCTAACAGATTGTTTGGATGGGGTCAACTAGCAGTATGTACGTAACGTATGGATAACTGCCTGCCTGTGCTCCTAGCAAACGTCTCCGAGCTGTGTACCGTATACCTCAGGTGTAGGGTGACATTGGTAAGTTATGCAAGTGCTCGTTTTGGGTGCTGCATGCACGGTCCAATGTTCTGCCTTTCCAGGAGACATTGGCCAATGGGGCCTGTGGGTGTGGGTGTGTCTGCCCTTGATGGCTGCTGCTTTACGGCACAGATTCCCAACTCCAGTCCAGGTTTGCATCACACTGTTCGGGTTTTCCTGCTATCCCTCATGAATATGCATGGGCTACATCTACATGCCATGGGGGTGGTGCATAGATATACAGCACAGGCATTTGTATGAGTGTCAGCATGGAACCTGACTGGTGTGTGGCCCACCAGGACTGCATTTGGGTGCTTCTGCTCTAGGTACTGCCCCTGTTCATGGTGTCTGTGCTCAGTGGGGTAAAAGATAGATGTCTTACCATTGCATATGTCCCCGCCATGAAAGGTGTGTCCTTACTATCACTGTTTAGTTGTGGGAAAAATATGTGGGCAGGATTGGCAGTAGCCCCAGCTGGGCTTTGAACCTGTGACCTTCTGTTCTTGTATGTACTGTCTGTGTGCACTGCACCACTGTGTAGCCACAGATTGGTTGGATTCCCTGGACTGTCCATGACTGTGGATCCGGCAGGACCTGTCTGTTGCAGTGGACTGTGCCAGCCTGCACATGGCTAGGCCTCTGTCTTCTGTGGTTAGCAGCCACTGCCCCCTGCACCACATGTACTTGTCCGCCAACATGCTGGCATGAACTTCTCTCAGAAAAAGCAGTTGACCTGATTGCAATGTGGCAGTATGGGACTGCATTTGGGGGACTTGGCTGTAGGTAATGCCCATTGTTGTGGTGTGTGTGCGGTGTTGGGTAAAATATGGGTGTTTTCCCCATGCATACAGGGGTGTCTGCGCTATCTTTATTTAGTGGTGGGTAAAATATAGGGACTGGGCTGGCAGGTGCCCCAGCTGGGTTTTGAACCTCTGCCCTCTGGTCCTAGAGGTAATGACTCTGTCCGCTGTACCACACTTTGGCCACAGAGACAGTGCAGCCCCTGGAGGCAGTAAGCCTGGCAGGATGGAGTCACAAACCCTGCTCTACGCAATTCTACTGTGGGCATATGCACCCTGTCTGGTGACAAACGTGCACATAAACCCCGGAAATGACCACGGGAAATGTGGGACAAAATATCACCACGCTGGGCAACAGTGATATTAATGGGCAACCATAGCAAACACTCCCAGGAAAGCTCCAACACGTGGAAATGTTTTTTGGAAGTCTCTCCTCTCAGTAGACCCTTCCAAAATTCATTTCTTTTTTCTGGAGCTTTGCTGGGTGTGATTTCTGTATTTGCCCATCACTATAACTGTTCCCCAGCTGAATTACTATTTTTAATAGTTCTGTTGTGGTCATTTTCTATTTTTATTTTCACTTTTGTGCTGTGCACATATATCACACTGCTCACGTTTTGCTGGTTTCCCCGGTTTTCCTGTACATTGCTGACGGAAATGGTTTCTCTTCCCTTTAAATGCTTTCTACCGCGAGTGTTTCACTCGCGGTAGTTTTTACATGCACATTCGGGCCCGATACTGTGCGGGGAGCCTCTCCCCTCCCACTCTCCACCCATTGACCCCGTCTCTCCGCCCCTCCGGAGCCTTCCTCCGCCCTCCTTTCGCCGTTCCACGCCTCTATCGGACATTTGCGGGCCCGCACTTGTACGGGGCCCGTTAGTGAGCCGCGTACCTGTGCGGGGGTGACACGCACGTGTGCGGGGCGTTTAAACGCGTTTCTGCGTGTTTCAGTGCCGCGTTGCCGTGCGCTATTTTGCGGCGCGCTATTTTGCGGATTTTAGTAAACATGCCCCTAAGTTTTTTATTTGGCTTAATCAGAGTGATTCTAATTTGAAATTTATGTATGCTGTTAGTTATCATGCAGTTGCTTATAGATCACCTTGTATTTTCTGTATATTGGAAACTATTATCAAGGAATACGCTGCTTCAGTTTTTTGTCATCTGCAGCATTAATGAATTTACCTACTGGTCATTTCTTGTGGTTAAAGCATAGATAATTGTAAGAACTGAGCAGGTGAAATACCTTCCTGTTTTGTACAACAAGCTTTTCTCTTAAAATCATAAAATAAATGACTGCTTCTAGGAGCTGCTGCTTCATTAACCGACAAGATGGGACGCTATTTTGGACTTAGTCCTTAATGGAATACAGGGTCTGGTGCAAGAGATAAGGGTTTTGGGGCCACTTGGCAATAGTGATCATAGCATAATTGCATGCAATTTAATAAATGGAGGAAGGAAAGCAAAGAAATCCACAGTACTGCCTTTTAACTTTCAAAAGGGAGACTATGATAAAATGAGGAAAATGTTTAAGAAAAAATTAAAAGGAACAGCTGCAAAGGTTAAAGATTTATATCAAGCATGGATGTTGTTTAAAAATACTAACTTTGAAGTCCAGACCAGATGTATTCCACGCTTTAAGACAAGTGGAAGGCCAAAAAACTGGCAGCATGGTTTAAAAGTGAGGTCAGAGAGCTTGTTGTAGCCAAAAAGGCATCTTTCAGGAAATGGAAAAAGGAGTCAAATGACAAAAATGGGAAACAACTTAAGCACCGGCAAGTTTGAAAAAAAGCTTGCTATGGAAACAAAAACGCATAAGAAAAACTTTTTCAAGTACATTTTGTAGCAAAAAACCTGTGAGAGATTCAATTGGACCATTAGATGATAGAGGGATAAAAGGGGCACTAAGGGGTATGTTTACTAAACCGTCTTAATGTAGCAGCAGCGATGTTATCGCGCGATACATAACGTTATCATGCGATAATGGCGCTTTACCATGCGAGAACGTCACGTATCGCATGATAATGTCTGCGGTGGCGTTAAGGTGCGCAGAGGGTGGAGTAAGGCTTCCCAGAGGGCGGAGTAAGGCTCCCCAGGGGCGGAGAGAAGGGGTCAATGGGCATAGAGTGGGCGGGGAGTGGATCCATGCACACTAACGCAGTGAAATGAAGCTCTGAAAATTAGCGCCAGTGAAAACCTCGCGCTAGGCATATTTGCAGGACAGAGAAACCATTTCAGTCAGCGATGTACAGCAAAGGCAGGGAGACCTTGAAACGTGATAGTAGTGATACATGTGCAGCAACCAAAAAGGCACAAACCTTAAATAATGACCAGCACCAAAATTGAAATCCAAAACACCGAGCTGGCCAATAGAACAAATAATGACAAGCGGTAATGAACACAACCTATAAAGAGGAAAAAGGACGAGTGCACATTTGGAAGGGTCAATTCACAGTCCCCCCCACAAAGTGAATGTGCCAACATAGAAATTGTGCTGATGAGGGTTTTCTGTGGTGTGTATGGGGTAGCTTGCCTTTGTAGCTTACACATGTGTAGCAACAGCAGAGTGGGCACGTGGGAAAGGGCACTATGGTGATGGTGTAACTGGGGTACAGGGGGCTGAAGGCGGCACATGCAGTGGGCCAGCCGGGGCACAGTGTGGACTAGGCAGATGCCTATCTGGCACATAGGAATGCAGAAAATGAAAAGCATCAAGACAGCAGCTGACCAGGGTCCAATATGGCTACGAGTGTGCGTCCCACAGTGTCCCAGGGGATAGCACCCAGCAGGTACCCCCAAGGGCACAGAACATTGGCAGATGGTTCCAGGGGGATGTGCTGATGTCCATGTCAGCACCCCTACCCGAGACCCCACACCATAGGCATCCACCTAGCAGCACACTGGATGGCATGGTACTGTGCAACACTGGCAGAAGGGCATGTCAGCATGGCGGTGGAGGGGGTGCTGGCGCCGGAGAAGGCAGTGGCAGCTGCCCACAGCAGAGCAAGGCCAACATATGCACAAACACCAGGTGGGTGGCATGCAGTGCAACAGATAAGGTCTGTCTGAGGAACAGTCATGGGATCCCCAGGGAATAACCTGTCTCTGTGGTAACAGTGTGGTGCAGTACACACAGCCAGTGTGCCCAAAGGCAGAAGGTCACAGGTTCACGTTCCAGCTGGGGCCCCTACAGACCATGCCGCACTATTTTACCCTACAGTGTGCAGACACCATAAACATGTCCACTGCCTAGAGCAGAGGTTCCCGACTACAGTCCTGGAGGTGCAAACACCATTCAGGTTGTCAGGATGTTCCTAAGAAATATCCATGAGATGTATTTACATGCACTGCCCCCATTGTATGCAAATATATCCATGCATATTCATTAGCGACATCCAGGAAACCAGAATCGTGTTTGGCCCACCAGGACCGGAGTCTGGACCCTCTGCACCAGAGCTGCGGCCAACATATGCACAAACACCCACACCCACGGGCACCACTATACAAAGCCTCATGGAGAGTCAGGCTGTTGGGCCGTGCGTGGAGCAGCAGCTACCACCACCTGCACCTGTATACCTTAGCAATGCGGTCAGATCCATGGAAACATGTTCCATATATGTATCAAAAGCTTGCTATGATTAATGTAAGATCACAAAACCTAACTTAAAACAATTTTGTAAAATAGATTCATCATACCAACCTTTCTGATATCTGTGGAGTGTGCTGCATATGTGTTTACAACACTGTCTACCACCCTGGAGAGTGACCCTGGTGTAGCTGTAACTGGTGTAGCTGTACCTGATGTAGCAAATAGTATTGCGTACCTTCACACTGCCTGCACAGTGCCCAGGACTGGTGTGGCGGCCAGGGCTGGCAGCCACCTCTACCGTTGCACAATGCAGAAATAGCTGTTGGAGTGTGTATATGTCTATCCAGTGTTTTGCGGATGCCTACACCTTACTGAGCCCACAATGCTTGCACAGTTTCCAGCGTTAGCCTGCCATTGTGCATAATGAGGCCAAGGTATTGTGGGTATGGGCTGGACAGGGCGGTCTGGGCAGGATGCATGTGTACAGGGCATAGGGCAATAGCTGGGATATTGTAGTGCACATCCACCACCTGCAAGGACACAGTGGACACCGTATGTCATGCTGGGAGTTCAGTCCCACTCTGACTGAGTAGTGACCACGGCATGTTCAGGTTCTCACATAATGCTATGCACAATTTATGTAAGTGATGTTTTTGGGTTCCCATTCCTGGGGCCCAATCACTGACAAACCTGCTTGGTGTGTGTGGCAGATCCCACGCCTGGGTGCACAGTGTTCCTTTTGGAACATGCACTATGTATGTGCTAGCAGGCTGTCTGCAGTTAGCATGTGTATGGCTGCAATACCTTGCAGGATGCAGCAGGTGCACCCTAACTGCCCTCTGCTGGTGCATGTCAGAATGTAGTGGGGGGCAGCTGAGCTGACCAGGCACAGTGCCAGTGGTCCAGTTCCATGTGCCGATCTGCATCAGCTCTCTGTTTGCCAGTTGGCTGGGGGTTGCTGGTCCCACAGTCTGTCATCATGTACCTCAACTGGCCCTGTTGCAAACAGTGATAGTGTGTGTCTGTTGTTTGCAGATCATGTTCCCTACCCTGACCCCCAGAGGGCAGGCTTGCTACGTCTATCTTTGTCATGTGAGTCCAGACACACCCCTGCTCCAAAAACAGGTGTCCATGGCAACCTCACTGAATATACATTATGTTGCGAGCATCATGGTCCACACATGCTACACATTACTGGCAAATAGAAATGGACATAGAAAACATCCAAGGCTGTCTGCAGAGAATACCCCATACACTGGCAGTGATGGCGAACTGCAGCAAAACCTACCGCAAACAATCAGGGTACTGTGGACCTGATGCTGTCCACACGACTTTACCCTCAGGGTGAGCACAGAACATGCACAATGGCATGGTCAGTAGGCACACTGTGCCAGTAACATGCACGGTCAGTCCCCCTACCCAGTTGACGTGCTGCAGAGGTGCAAACCCCATCTGGTGAGCAGATGTAGACTGCTGTTCTGCATGTGAATTGCATCATGGGTACTCTTGGTGCTAACCTATCCTGGTAGCCACACCAGACAGTATGTCTGGTGACCTGCACTGGTTCAGTAGCTAGCCATAGTTTAGCTACAACCAATAGTGATGTAGGACAATGGTTAATATAATGACCGCAGTGGGTAAGGTCATGGGTTCAATACCCCAGTGGGCCTGTATATTAATGTATCTGGATGGATATGATATACCGTATTATCATTACATCAGAGCCTTTTACCACATGAAACATTTTTTAAAAGTGTGGCCAGTCACATGCAGTGGGTATGTTGGAAGAGTGGTGTGGGCTGCAGGTTGCTAGATTAGCTGGTGAGCTATATACTGTGGTGAACAGCGCCCTCCTGAGCCTATGGAAACGGATGAAAATCCTGAGGTTCGGCAGGATTTATGCCTATTTGAGAAACCAAGGAAGAAAGAGAGATTCTATTCCACAGAGCTGAGCATGGAGACCAGCCCAGGGGAGGAGTCCTGCAGTCCTGATTGGGCACACCCTGCCCTTGGAAGGGGCGTGTCCAGGAGAGAACGTGGTTTTAAACCAGAGCATGGCTTTGCTAGTCAGAAGGAGAATGAGAGAAAGAAGGAGAGGAGGAGGAATGATTGGAAGTCCAGAAAACAGTATGCTGATACTTGGGAACCTGGCATTGGAAGGAGACCTGCAAAGTTCTATTCAGAGGCAGTGAGTAGAAGTCCCAAGGAGAGAGGACCTAGCCCTGAATTAGACAACCGTTGGAAGGCACAGCCCTGGGAAAGGAAGCCTTCAAGGCAGGCACAAGAAAGAAAACAATCATTCTGTGAAGTACCGTTTGAGCCAGAGAGCAACAAACATTCTAACAGCTGGAGAACGTTGGAGCCATCTGAAGTCAGAACGGCATGGCAACAAGTAAGTGAATTGCCACAAAGTTTCCAGGCTGAACGTAAAGCTAACTCTCCTGTGTGTGAAACATTAGCAAAAGAGACTAGCAGTTACTCTGACACAATTAATCTAAGAGAGGAGAAAATAAACAGCCTTAAGCCAGAGGGAAGTTGTATAGCTGATAGCAATTCCCTATCTCACAAACAGCAGGCTGAATTGCTCCTACAGAGTTTTAAGCAGTTTTTAGAGTTGCAAGCTAGAAGATAGCCAGTGTTACCAGAAGCCAGTAATTCCATACAGCTTGAAGAGTTAACACAAGATAATACAGACTTACCAGATTGTGAGAGCATGGATTGCACGGTCTGCTGTGTAGAGATGCCAAGCTGAAGGAAACTGCTTTTTACCGTATGTGAATTGAATGCTACGGAGCTGTTGTATTGCCTTGCTGAGAAAGCTCTAATTATGTGCACCTGATTTTCCCCAGCACTGTGAAGGTAACAGTGGCTGAAAGAGGCTGCAGTGAATCTAACTGACCTCTTGGGGCAAAGTTGAGTAACTTGCTTAGAAGTGAAAAGCAGCAGTTATACTTTAAGTTGACTTTATCCTGAGTTTATTCTGTTTGCATTTGAAGCACCTAATTTGTTCACATTTATTTGTCATGCGATGGAAAAATATCCTTTACTATAATAAATATACTTGCTATTAAGAAACCCCGCAACTACAACTCTTTATTTCGGAGCGAAAGGAGCAGGAAACTACAATACCCACCATTCCAGGGATACAGGTTACTCTCCTTCCTCACGAAGCATTAAACCCCGCTCCTGTCTTTAGCCCCAAGGCCGGGCAGGAGCGCCGCAAGTGGCTACGTGGCAGGATTTTCCACGCATGCGCAAGGTGCCGCGCAGAAAACTACAGAAAAGCAACTGCAAGAAAGACCCCGAGTGCAGACCATCCTGAAAGGAAGGAAAGAGTCCCAGCATCGGAGTGTCAGCTGCAACGAGGTTGTGGAAAGTGTGAGGCAACACCTGAGCCAGGTAATAAGTGTCCACCTGGGAAAGGATAAGGATACAGGGCTGAGAGTGTTTGCCAGCTATTTTAAAAAAAAAAAAAAAAAAGGAAAAGGTTTTTTTTTTTTTTTAAAGTGTGAGGTACCGCACTTGGTTGTTTTTTTCTGTCTGTTTGTATTCACAGGTACTAAAGATGTCTCTGGATCCAGCAGAGGTATTTAAATGGATGGCCACTCAACTCGAGAGACAGCGAGACTTGAGTCTAGAGTTCCAGGAAAAGAGTGCTGCTGCCCTGCAGGCTCAGCAGCGACCCCTACTGGACATGCTACAAGCGTGGGTAGCTGAGCAGAAGACGCTACAGGAGAAACCGTCCGTTCCCCCAGGTTTTTCTGCTACAGCTGCGCATAGTCTAAATGCGGGGACTATGTTTAATTTTGGCCAGTTAAAGGACAATGAGGATGTTGACAATTTTATTGAGTGTTTTGAAGGAGTGGCACAGTTAAGTGCATGGCCAAAAGAGTGTTGGGCCATCAGATTTGCAGCTTCCCTTACTGGAGAAGCAATGGCTGCCTATAGGAGCATGCCACCAGACCTTGCCGGAAATTATGAGGAGGTGAAAAGAGCGGTCCGGGAAAGGCTAGGCCTTACACCGCTAGCCTACCATAATCTCCTGCGAGCGGTAAGATTAAAACAGGGTGAGACACCGAAAGCCTTAGCATACAGAATACGCATGTTGCTAAATAAGTGGCTTAATCCAGAGAATAGGACCAAAGAGTCTATATTGGAAAGTCTTGTTGTAGAGCAATATATGAATGCTGTACCCACTGAAATAAAAACCTTCCTGATTCTGCAAAGCTGCAAGACCCCACAGGAGGCAGTAGACCTCACAGAACGCTTCTTAGAGGCCAAAGTAATGGCTCATGAAGGCAGTGGTGATTTAAAGGGGGCAGCAATACCCGAGTCAGAAAGGAAGTGGAAATTTGAGAATGAAGCAAGCAAAATGTGCATGCCAACTGTGAAGGCTAGGTTTCCACCTAGGAAATGTTTTAAATGTGGGCGAGAAGGGCATATACAGAAGAATTGTTTTAAAACTGCCTTAGTAGCAGAAAGTGCACAAAAAACCCGTGAAGGATTTCTCATTGAGGTAGAGGTGCAGGGAATTGCCACCACCGCGTTACTTGATTCTGGCACGGAGCAGACAATGCTCTCCAAGGCGCTGTGGCAGCAAGTCCAAGCATTGGGGGTAGCAATTCAGCCTGTTTGTAACGTGAAGATCCGCTGTGCACATGGAGGTACATCACTATACCCTGTATACAACCTTCAGGTGAAAGCGCTAGGTGTGCTTAAGAAAATTCCTATCGCAGTGGTCCCCAAGCTACCTCATAATATAGTTTTGGGTAAAGACTGGCCACATTTCCATAAAGGTGTGGAACAACGCTTATTCTTAAAAGAGCAAGAAGCTACCAGAGAGTCCCCGGTAGAAGCTCTAACCCAAGCCAACAAGAAAAGTATAGTGCCTAGTCCTTTGTTTGCCCACCTGAAAAAGCAAAAAGGGAAAACACCGCCTTCAAGAGAGGAAATAGTGAAGAAACCAGTGTTTGTACTAAGATTTTGCAAGATGAACCCTAATGCTCAACCCCTTAAGAGAGCTTCAAGTAACTCAGCAGGTTATGATCTCTGTAGTGCTGAGGAGGTCATAGTTCCTAAGCAAGGGAAAGCATTAATAGATACCGCTCTACAGATGGAAATGCCACTAGGCTGTTACGGCCGGATAGCCCCACGATCGGGCCTTGCTGTAAAGCATTTTCTGGACATAGGAGCCGGAGTGATAGACCCGGATTATAGAGGTTCTATTAAAATTCTTATGTTTAACTTTGGCAAGGAGGACTTTAAAGTCAAGGTTGGAGATCGAGTAGCTCAACTAATCTGCGAGCGTGTGGGTCTGCCTCCGCTGGAAGAAGTATCCAGCCTATCAACAACGGCTCGTGGAGCAGGTGGATTCGGGTCAACAGGGGGTACCAGTTTCCAAGCTCTAGCCGCAGTAGTAGAAGAAAAGGAAGAGGAAGACCTGGGGCCACAAATCGCAGTATGTAAAAGCCACCCAGAGCCTAGAGTAGATGAAGGCTTGTCTTGGGCACAAAAACAGGAGTTGGTTCAGCTACTAACAAGATACCAGGATGTCCTCACACCAATGCCAGGCAAGACGGACTTGATCGCCCATGGGATCATAACGCCACCTGGCGAAATAGTACGCCAACGTCCATATAGGCTGCCAGAAGCCAAGAAGGAGGAGGTCGTACGGCAGGTACAGGAAATGTTGCAGATGGGTGTTATAGAAGAGTCGCGGAGCCCGTGGAACAGCCCAATTGTTCTAGTTCCCAAGCCCGATGGCTCCATAAGGTTCTGTATCGACTTCCGGAAAGTTAATTTAATATCTCGTTTCGATACATATCTGATGCCCAGAATAGAAGAACTTCTGGATCGCCTAGGCCGTGCCAAATACCTCACCACATTGGACATGTCGAAAGGATACTGGCAGGTCCCACTAACCAGGGATGCCAGACAGAAGACTGCGTTCAGCACCCCGGTAGGCCTGTACCAGTTTAAAAGAATGCCTTTCGGCCTACACGGAGCTGCTGCTACGTGTCAGCGATTAATGGATTTGGTTCTGCGACCGCATCAAACATACGCTGTGGCTTATATGGATGATGTGGTCATTCACAGTGACAATTGGACACAACATCTCCCACGAGTTGAAGCCGTTCTTAGAGCACTTAGGGATGCTGGCCTTACGTTAAACCCAGCTAAGTGTTTATTTGGAGGCCGGGAAGTTAAATATTTGGGTCACCTGGTGGGTAATGGGGTGGTGAAGCCCCTTACTGATAAGATAGCCGCTGTTCAAGCATTCCCCAAACCACTTAACAAGAAGCAGTTAAGGAGCTTCCTAGGCTTAGTGGGGTATTACAGACGGTTTGTTCCAGGATTTGCAGAGAAGAGTGCCCCTCTAACTGAAATGTTAAAGAAGAACGCGCCTAACCAACTGAGATGGCGGGAAGAGGCGGAAGAAGCATTCCACCTGTTAAAGAACAAGTTGTGTGCAGCACCGGTTCTCAGAGGTGTGGATTTTTCCCAACCATTTTTGGTACAGACTGACGCGTCGGAGACGGGCCTTGGCGCAGTACTGTCCCAGCGTCATGATGGTACGGAACACCCCGTGTTATACCTCAGCAGGAAGCTAGCCCCAGCGGAACAGCGCTATTCAACAATTGAACGTGAGTGTCTGGCTATTAAGTGGGCCATAGACGCTCTGCGCTTTTATCTCATGGGGAGATGTTTCACCTTGATTACCGACCACGCACCACTCAAATGGCTAAACCAGATGTATAACCATAATGCGAGGTTAACTCGTTGGTTTATGGCCCTCCAAGCGTTCGACTTTCAAGTGGAACATAGAGCCGGACGGCTCCACCAGAACGCAGATGCCCTGAGTAGAATCACGTGCTGTGCCTCTGGTCAGAAGCCAGCCCATGATATCTTAAGGGGGGGGGGGATCTGTGGTGAACAGCGCCCTCCTGAGCCTATGGAAACGGATGAAAATCCTGAGGTTCGGCAGGATTTATGCCTATTTGAGAAACCAAGGAAGAAAGAGAGACTCTATTCCACAGAGCTGAGCATGGAGACCAGCCCAGGGGAGGAGTCCTGCAGTCCTGATTAGGCACACCCTGCCCTTGGAAGGGGCGTGTCCAGGAGAGAACGTGGTTTTAAACCAGAGCATGGCTTTGCTAGTCAGAAGGAGAATGAGAGAAAGAAGGAGAGGAGGAGGAATGATTGGAAGTCCAGAAAACAGTATGCTGATACTTGGGAACCTGGCATTGGAAGGAGACCTGCAAAGTTCTATTCAGAGGCAGTGAGTAGAAGTCCCAAGGAGAGAGGACCTAGCCCTGAATTAGACAACCGTTGGAAGGCACAGCCCTGGGAAAGGAAGCCTTCAAGGCAGGCACAAGAAAGAAAACAATCATTCTGTGAAGTACCGTTTGAGCCAGAGAGCAACAAACATTCTAACAGCTGGAGAACGTTGGAGCCATCTGAAGTCAGAACGGCATGGCAACAAGTAAGTGAATTGCCACAAAGTTTCCAGGCTGAACGTAAAGCTAACTCTCCTGTGTGTGAAACATTAGCAAAAGAGACTAGCAGTTACTCTGACACAATTAATCTAAGAGAGGAGAAAATAAACAGCCTTAAGCCAGAGGGAAGTTGTATAGCTGATAGCAATTCCCTATCTCACAAACAGCAGGCTGAATTGCTTCTACAGAGTTTTAAGCAGTTTTTAGAGTTGCAAGCTAGAAGACAGCCAGTGTTACCAGAAGCCAGTAATTCCATACAGCTTGAAGAGTTAACACAAGATAATACAGACTTACCAGATTGTGAGAGCATGGATTGCACGGTCTGCTGTGTAGAGATGCCAAGCTGAAGGAAACTGCTTTTTACCATATGTGAATTGAATGCTACGGAGCTGTTGTATTGCCTTGCTGAGAAAGCTCTAATTATGTGCACCTGATTTTCCCCAGCACTGTGAAGGTAACAGTGGCTGAAAGAGGCTGCAGTGAATCTAACTGACCTCTTGGGGCAAAGTTGAGTAACTTGCTTAGAAGTGAAAAGCAGCAGTTATACTTTAAGTTGACTTTATCCTGAGTTTATTCTGTTTGCATTTGAAGCACCTAATTTGTTCACATTTACTATAATAAATATACTTGCTATTAAGAAACCCCGCAACTACAACTCTTTATTTCGGAGCGAAAGGAGCAGGAAACTACAATACCCAGCATTCCAGGGATACAGGTTACTCTCCTTCCTCACGAAGCATTAAACCCCGCTCCTGTCTTTAGCCCCAAGGCCGGGCAGGAGCGCCGCAATACAAAGTGCGTCCATCAGTAAAACTGTTTCAGGCTACGGCCATTTATGCCTGTAACAGTCTGACAGATCTGAAATCAGTGTGCACACCCCAAAGCACCCTCAGCTCAGTTGCCCAAACTAAGGTGCCCTGTAAAGTGCCTTAGCTGTGTCCTTACACTATCCCGGTAAGCAGAGCAAAAGGTGTGTGCAGATGACCTGGTGTAGCTGTATAGCCAGCCATTTCAATGTTAAAAGGCATAGCACACTGGTTAATACAATGCCTTCACAGCTAGTGGTGATGGGTTCAAGACCCCAGTGTGCCAACATCAAGATAAATGCCTAAGATGTATATCATGGTAAGAAGAGTCAGACACATCTCTGCAATGTGTGTCTGCAGCATAAATCTTTTCACCGTAGCCGTGTACCCCAAGGTGCCTCACAGCATGGCGTGGCAGGAAGTGCATCATAAGGTGCCCTATGAAGTGACCTGGATAAAGGGCAGAAAGCCTGCAGCGCTGTGTATCTTGGTGGTACCACCATTCGCCGTGTACCGGCCGTGGCATGGACACGTATCTAGCGTGCTGTAGTGATGCATGGCAGCGCACATTGATGCGTGGCAGCGCATATGCGACGTGCGTGCATGTGTCAGCAAGGCATCGGAGAAAATGACAATGCGGTCCAGGAAGCCTGCCTTCACCTGTTGGGAGCTGCGACACCTTGCAGGACTAATCTGCGCTAGGCAGCACAAATTATTCCCCAGCTCCTCCAAACGCCAGGACCTCTGCCGCGTTAGGAGGGCATGGGAGCATGTCACTAGGCGGTACAATCATCTTGCCGACTACCCACGTGAGGTAAGTGTATGGGGACAGGTCATACAATGCAAGTTGTGCAACACATTATCCAGCAATGAACACACATCATACATGTACAACATGGTATAGACACCAGTCTTTGGGCCATCCCATGCTGAATGTAGCTGCGCATGCTGCTGTGTGTAGGTATGCCCTATCCCCAGGAGGCTAAGGACCTGATCACAGAGGTCCAGTTGTCAGCCTGGTGTTATGGTACCTGCTGCTGTTGATGTGTTAAAATCCAACCTAAACCCCAGGAGCACTTAGATCTGCCTAAAGAGGTCTGGTAAACAGCATACTGACATGGTAGGTTCTGCAGTTGCAGGTTCACAGATCTGCCCTACCCCCAGGAGTCCTGAGACCTGATGACACAGGTGTGTAATAAATCCAGATATTGTGGTAGTTTATACAGGGTCAGGTCACACATCTGCCCTACCCCCAGGAGGCTCAGACCTGATTACACAGGTCTGTAATAAATCCTGTTAGTATGGTAGTGTATGCAGTTGCAGGTGCACACATCTGCCCACCCCCAGGAGTCCTGTGACCTGATCAAAGTGGTCTGTTATCCATCCTGGTGGTATGATCGTTTATGCATTTGCAGGTTAAAACATCTGCCCTACCCCCAGGGGGCCTGAGGCCAGATCAAAGTGGTCTGTCAGTCACCCTGGTGATATGGTATGTGCTGCTGTCGATATGTTCTAATCCACCCTACCCCCAGGAGTCCTGTGACCTGATCAAAGTGGTCTGTTATCCATCCTGGTGGTATGGTCGGTTATGCATTTGCAGGTTAAAACATCTGCCCTACCCCCAGGGGGCCTGAGACCTGATCAAAGTGGTCTGTCAGTCACCCTGGTGTTATGGTATATGCTGCTGTCAATATGTTCTAATCCAGCCTACCCCCAGGAGTCCTGAGACCTGATCAAAGTGGTCTGTTATCCATCCTAGTAGTATGGTCGGTTATGCATTTGCAGGTTAAAACATCTGCCCTACCCCCAGGGGGCCTGAGACCTGATCAACGTGGTCTGTCAGTCACCCTGGTGTTATGGTATGTGCTGCTGTCGATATGTTATAATCCACCCTACCCCCAGGAGACCTGATTACAAAGGTCTGTATGAAATCCAGATATTGTGATAGGTTATGCAGGGTCAGGTCACACATCTGCCCTATTCCCAGGAGGCCCAGACCTGATTACACAGGTCTATTATGGATCCTGATGGTATGGTAGGTGCAGCTGTGGTTGTGTTCCAATCCACCCCACCCCAGGAGCCCTGAGACCTGATTACAAAGGTCTGTAATAAATCCAGATATTATGGTAGTGTATGCAGTTTCAGGTCACACATCTGCCCTCTCCCCAGGAGGCCCAGACCTGATCGCAGAGGACCATTATAGATGCTGGTGTTAGGGTACCTGCACCTGTTGGGGTTTCACAGCTCTGCCCTAACCCCAGGAGGGCCCAGACCAGATCACAGATGTTACTAGCTCAGCTAGGTGTGGTGGGCCTTGCTCCTGTTGCAGTCACCCACAACTGCCCTATTCACAGGAGACCTTAGTTGTGACCACAGAGGTATAGTAGAAAGTGTAGTGTCATGGTAGTGGTGCCTGGAGATGTGTGCAGGGCCACCCACCTCCCGCTCTATCTCAGAACACATCACCCATGTGTTGTAAGGATAGCATGGTGCCATGGCGGGTGTGTCGGATGATGTGTGTAGGTCAGGCAAACACACAAGTGTGTGCTGGACCACACAGTTAGGGAACACCTCCCCTGGACACCAGCATGGCCAAACCACATGTGGCATGGTGCTGCCATGTCAAGCAAGGAAAGTGTAGGAACAGGTTACACATAGGTGGCACAATAAACAAAAGTGGCACCTCACACATGCCCAGACCCACAGCCACACATGCAGGGTGTGCTGGCAACAGGTAGTAAAGGAAACACTGTCCAGAGCAGCAGAAGCAGCACGCTGATGCTCACAGAGATGTGTGATATGCGGTGGGCACCCACCAGAGATATCTGGCCCCTAATGCTCCCACCCATTGCTTTCCCCCCCAGGGAGAGGATCTATGGAAATAGGGTCGGGAGTTGTGGCTTCACTGCCCAGAGGTCCTTGTCCGCCTCCAAAGGAGGGCACTGGAGCAAAGTGGCGGTGAGTGTTGCGGCCTCTGCAGTGCAGTACAGCATGTCACAGTGGCCCAACAGCCTGTGGGAGGCCAAACTATGTACATGTGGTATGTGACTCACATGATGGTGTGCTAATGACTGTCTTCCCCCACAGAGGATGATGCTGCTGCTGGTGAGGGCCCATCTATATCGGGGCCCCCCAGAACATGCCCCACAGCGCCAGTCCAGCCAGAGGAGGAGGAGGAGGTGGCAGAGGGCGAAGAGGAAGAGGACAACATGGAGGGGGCAGAGGGTGGTGTGGGGCAGGAGGGAGGGGAGGGGGAGGGTGAGTTGTATGCGGCAGGGGGTGAGGGGGAGGTGGAGGAGGTGGTGGTGGAGGAGGAGGAGAGCGGGGAGGGGGCGAGAGAGAAGGTGGGTGGGAGGGGTCAGGGGGAGGAGGGGTGTGGAGGGGGGGCTCTGTGGGTGGGAGGGACACAGGACAGCACAGGGCACTGTGGGTCCCTGCCAGCTGCCACATGTGTGCGGCGATGGTGTCCGCCTGGGAGTAGCATCCCCACCCATTGCCACAGACAGGACCTACCCTCATGCCACCACACAAACACCGGGCACCTGGCGTGGATGTGGTGGCAGGTGTGTGTGGGACCTGTATGTGGCAGTGGGTGGTGTGCTGCAACGCCAGTGGACCCAGGACCGCACCATCCGGTGGCTGGCAGGTGCCATTCAGTGGTTGGCTGCCGAGATGCACATGCAGCGTGCAGCTGCTATGGGTGGTGCATCTTGACAACCATCCCCTGATGGGCATCCCTGGAGCATTTAAAGGGCACAGGGGCACCCACACATGTGCCCTGTGCTGTCCTGTCAATGGGGACAGAACATGGGGTGTTCTGTAAATATTAAGCAATGTAAATTTGTAAATAAACAAGTTTGTACATACGGCACAATGATCACGTGTCTCCCTTACAGACAGACTGTGGACATGTGTGTAGATCCCTATGTGTATGCGTGGTAGACATAGGTAACATACATGGGCCGTCTCCACACGCAGGTGTGGGGGCTGCCCATGTGCGTAGGCGTCTGTGTCCCCTGGTGCCCCTGTGATGTGCAGTGTGTCCCAACAGCTATGGTCACATGCATGCTGCCTGTGATTTGTAGGCTGCATATCTGATGCACCATGCTCATGGGGCAATAGGGGAAAAGGCCAGCAGTAGGTATGTGGCAGGAAGGATAAGAGGGACTGCTGTACCCAGGAGCTGCACAAGGGGATAGCTGGTGAGGGCGAGACAGGTCGATGCAGGTCCCGAGGGGGAGCGGTGGGGAACTACAAGGGCTGGGGAAGAGTGACCAGCTGACTGTAGCGAGCTACCTTTGTCTGTCTGTGCTGCATGCAAGCCTATGTGGGTAGACAGCCACATAGGCCCTGGTGTGGGCAGGGAGGATGGTCACACATGTGTGTATAATAATGGTGAGCATATGGGGTGGGAGAGGGTGACATATCCCTACAACAGACATGTACCACCGTGAACATATTGCTGGGCAACGGGTGAGGTTGGGTATACCCCCACACATAGGTAGGAGGGTGACCACCTGGCACAGTCCATGGCACACAGGGCATGGTATAACCTATGTGCGTTGATTGGTGGCAGTGCAGACACCGCACCCCTGAGGGATATGGGTCGGCACATGTGGGCAGGGTGAAAACATGGGGTGAAGGGTACTCAGGGGATCACAGTGCCACACATTGGAAACAAACACATAGGTAGTAATAGGTTGTGATGTCTTTATTTACAATGTTCACATCCTTCGTGGCCGGCCAAGGCAACCACGGCCCAACCCACCCCTCTGTCCCGGGACTGCTGGTGCTGCCTCTGGCACCGGTGCTGGCTGCTGTGTACAGGCAGCCATGGCCTCCTGGGCATCCGCAATACGGAGTAGCGCCCCTGCCATTGTGTCTGCTGTGGCCCGCAGGTGGTGGATCTCCTGGTGAATGGCCAACAGAGCCTGAAGAGTGCCTGTGGGTGGGACACAAGGTGATGTGTGAGATACCTGTTACAGCCCCCACTGTGACACATGCAAATGTCAGGCATATCCCACCAGACCAGTCTGCAGAAAAAGCATGCACACGACGACTAGCAATGCATGACCATGTGTACATCTGTGTGTCCCATGAGCCATTCTCATGCCAGGAAAGGGTCCTGATGAGGGGTCAGATCTCACACATGGTACAGTGTCACAGTTCAATGTGTCAATGCATGATCTGTGCACTGGTCGTATGAGATAATCCAGATGACGTGGGGAGTCATGGCACATACATATATAGATCTGGGGGCCCTGTTTTCTATAACACTGGCACACAGTACAGATTATGGTGACAAGCTATGCTAGGTACCAATACCCATGGTGAGGGGTCAGTCAAGTAAGCTGTCTAGGTGACCTGGGATAGGTGTTTACCACTGTGTGCTTCCTTGGGGTATATGGCCATGAACAGTGTGCGTATGTCTGAGCTCCTCAACATGCTGACACTTGACAAGTCATGCTACAATAGGGGGGAATGCACATGGCACAGACCCCCCCCCCCCACAACATAATATACGATCTGCTATGTTGACAACATATTGTGGTGCACATGCAATCTCATTGTGGATGTTACGTCAACCCCCATGGGGATTGTTGTGTATGCTATTACCCACCTTCAGCATCGTGCCTTGCTGAGGCACTGTGGGCCCACAGCTCCACCAGGATCATGGCCATGCTGGTAAGAGGGGTGGCTGATGTCCCTGGCACCTGCACGATGTTGTGACTCCCCTCCATCTCCAGACCCTCTACAGCCTGTGAGTTGCTGCTAGTGGCCCCCACTATATCGTTGACATCTGGTGGTGTGTCCTCTGCCTCAGGCAGCACATTGTTTCCTGTTGTGCCCTTGCCATTGCTGGCGGTGTCCCCGTACATTGCAGCCTCTAGCCCCTCAGCATCCTGAGGCCCTGCCACATCTTCATCCTCATGTGTCTCCATGGTCCGGTAGTCACCCGGGGGGTGGAAAAGGGTACACAGCACAGATGAGTTTGTGCAGCACACCTATGTATACCTGTGTAGTACATCCCTGCAAAAATCAATGTGTTGTCCACCTATGCCTGATGTTGGTGCACCCACAATGGGGACAGCACATGTGCCTACAGTGTGCTGTGCCTGGCAGGGGGTGGGGGGGGGGAACAGCCTCATTCTCTGGTGTAGCTGTGCCACATGGAATGTGGTGTGTGGGGGATGGTGTGCTGAGTGCCGCACCTCCTATCTATGCTATCAGGTATGGACTGGCCACCTGACCTTGGATGTGGCCTCAGCAATACATGTGGCTGTAGTGCATGTTTGAGCACTGAGTGGGATTGTGTGCCATCATTGTGTGTGTGAGCAATGTACTTGCATTGCCCTGAGTGGTATGCATGTTAGATGTTGCAGGATGTGTCCGTGTCAGCCAGACGTGTGTGGGGGCCCTCTACTTTGCAAGACACTGTGGACAGCTATCCCATACTCCGTGGGTGTGGTGGGGTGTCTCGGGGGATGGGTGGAGCACTGCTGAGCAAGGGGTTGCACCATGTTTGAGGGTATGGGAATGTGTGTGTGGCATTGCGGGATGTGTATAAGGGATGATCCCAGGTGGTGTGGGGTTTGTGCTATGTGTAGTTGGTACAGGTGTGGCAATGTGCACACCAATGTCTGGTGAGGGTGGGTGGGGGATCCCCAATGTATTTGGGCCCCGACAGAGTGTGATGTGTTTGCTGGCATTTGTTTGCATCTACGTCATCATCCCCGTGTGTTAGGCCCTTCCCTATCAGAGGTCTGGGATATGTCCCTGGATAGGTAAAAGCATACAGACATCATATGTGTTTTGGTGGTGTGTGTGGGTACCCCCAGGCCAATGTGTTCTGGCCTAGTTGTATGTCCCTCTTGTATGTCTCCCCCTGTCACAATGTGCTGGGTGACTGGCTGCAGGGGTATGATGAATGGTTGTGACCTATACGCCAGGTACTATGTTAGCAAGTAGACCTCAGGGGGACAGAGAAATCAGGCTGATAATAATCAACACACCGCAAAAGGAGTAGGCACAAATAAACAAATCAATATAAACCCTCATAAGCCAAATTTGAGGAGGGAACACTAGACCAATCTGGATAGGATAACTCCAGTAGTGGAGGAAACAGACCTCAGTTAGTCTCCCAAACACAAATCCTTAGGAGGAGGGGTACTTCGAAGGGTGGAAAAGCCCTGTAATAGCATGAACTCTGCATACATCAGTGGCCAAAATCACCTCTATGAACAGGCCAGAGGGTCCAGCAGCACAGTAACACATCACAGCACTAGAGAGCACCAATGTAATAGTAATACAAGGCGGTTATCTGAATAGTGGCAAATGATATTCCAATGGGGATCTTTACTGTTACATTGCTGCTCATGTATGCTGTGATCCTCTTTGATTACAGCGGGATATGATTAGCCACTCCTCAGATAGGTCTCTTAGATCACTATTACATTGCTGATTTGTAGTGCTGTGAATTGTTGCTGTGCAGCTTAACCCTCTGGGCTTTGCATGGAGGTTTTCTGGACTATTGATGTATACAGTGTTCAATCAGATGTGGGCCTTGTCTGCCACGCCTACTGCTTCTCCACAGCTTTGCCGCCCTCGACTACGTTCAGGACTGTGTCTATCATGCACAAAGGCCCGGGTACCTGTCACACACACCCTGTACCTACCCTGCCATGCGCTGCTGTGTCATCACCCCACAGTTGCCTGTGGTAGGGCACACATGCTCTCAGGACATGGTCCCCCACCAATCCCCTCCATGAGCCGCATGTGCTTGGGCGTGCCCTGTACGTGTGCAGCATATCTACTACTGCTACTACTACTACTACTAAGCATTTATAAGGCACTACCAGGCGCATGCAGCGCTGTAAAAGTGGACACACACAAAGACAGTCCCTGCTCAACGGAGCTTACATCTAAAAAGACAAAGCAATAAAAGGTGTAGCGAAAAGTTAGGAACAAGAGCAAAGAGACAAGAGCAGGAGAGACAGGACAAAGGAAAGAGGTAGGAACAAGTGTGAGAGGAAGACAGAAAGGTGATATAACAGAGGGGAAGGAAGGAGAACAGCAAACTCAAGAGCCAAAGGCAGAGGCGAAAAGATGAGATTTTAACTTGGGTTTGAAGAGGGGCAAAGAAGATGCCGACGTATAGACAAAAGACGTTTATTCCAAGGGTAAGGAGTAGCAGGGTGAGAGGTGCCGACCTACCTGCCTGTGGATGGGCGGTGTCCAACGCTTTTGGCAGTCCATGCTGGTAGATGGGGCCCAGACGGTCTGCGAGCTCCTGCTCCAGGGGTGTGAGGGTTGGGGCGAGGGGGGCACCCCCACAGGTGCCCATGGCATGTTGCCTCTCCGCCACCATGTGTGCTCAGACACCACGCTTAATGTCATTGAATCTCTTTCTCAGGCTGTCCAGGTCCCTGGTTGGTCCCCCTGCATGGGCTATGTCCTCCTGCACCTCCTCCCACACGTGTATACGTGTGGCCACAGTGGTGCTGTTGCTCAGACGGCCATAGAGCACCTCATACCGCTCCAACACACTGGCCAGCAGGATGTGGTTTTCTTGCTGACTGAATCTCACAGCCCTCCTCCGTTCCTCAGCTGGCACTGGTATACACCTCCATTTGGCACTGGGTGGCCCCTGGGTGAGCTGCGACACACCCAATGGACCTGCAGCCACCACCACAGGCCCAACACTCCCTGCCGGCTCTGGGTCCTGCTGAACAGGTGACCCCCTCCTCCCCTCCTGCCATGTCCTGTTGCTTCATCTCCCTGCCCTCTGTGCCCTCTCCCTCCCTGTCACACATCCCTGCCCCTTGGCTTCTCTGCTGCACCTCTCGCCTGCTCCTCACCTCTCCTCCTCTCCCTGCTGCCTGTTCCTCAACTCCGCTCCTGTCTCTCTCTCCTGCTCCTCGCCTCCCCTCCTCTCTCTCTTGCCTGCTTTGCAACACACCTCGCCACACCAAACCTGCCTCTGACACTCTCCACCACCACTCACCAACCCAGCCACTCTCCACACCAAATCTGCTTCTAACACTCTCCTTGCTTCACCAACAACCAAGAGTGCACACCTTCTCTCCCTCGCCTACACAAACCCCTCAACCTGTACCAGGTGTGCATGTGTATTTATGGGTTTTTTTGCGCTGCGCGTGTTGCGCATGTGCAGTGGCACGAGTGCGTCGGCTGCATGAGTTGTGCATGCGCCGCAGAGACACGGAAGGTGCGTGTGTGACAACATGTTGCACATGTGCTGCGTGTGGCCATGAGACATGCACATGTGCTGCGTGTTGTTATGCGAATGCGCCAAGCCTCACGCTCATGCAGTGTATGCGTAACATGGTGTCCCACACACGCACCTTCTACGGCGCCTGCGTAACACATGCAGCTGATGCACTCACGCCACTGCACATGCGCAACGTGCGCAGTGTAAAAAAAAACATATATACACATGCACACCTGGTACACGTTGAGGGGTTTGTGTAGGTGAGGGAGAGAAGGCGTGCACTGTTGGTTGTTGGTGAAGCAAGGAGAGTGTCAGAATCAGGTTTGGTGTGGAGAGTGGCTGGGTTGTTGAGTGGTGGTGGGGTTGTGTGGCTGGGTTGGTGTGTGGTAGGGGAGGTGACTGGCAGGGTTGGTGAGGGGTGGGGGAGGTGTGTGGCTAGATTGGTGAGGTGAGTGTCTGAGTCTGAGTGAGTTAGAGGAGTTGAGGGGGTGGAGTTTATGGCGGGCTTTGTGGTTGCTGCATGTGCAGTGGGAGGTGAGCAGAGGCTGCGGTTGCCTGACGGGGAGATGGTGTCCATGGGGCTGAGGCACAGGGCATGGGTTTAGTCCCGCTGCAATACAGACCTGCAGCTGTGGGGGCAGGCCAGGCAGGGGCTGTGCTGGCACGGCACAGGAGGCGTGCGGAGTTGCAGGCTCGCAAGCCTCGCCTCTGCAGGCCCAGGGCCCAGCTCCAGGGCATGCGTGAGGACCAGGTCATCTCCCTCTACCGCCTGAGCATGGGGGCTATTAGGGAGCTCTATGAGGATCTACGACCTGACCTCGAGCCCCTGATTGATCGGTCACATGCCATACCGAGTTTGGTCAAGTTCCTTGGTGCCCTACATTTCTTTGCCTCTGGCTGTTTCCAGTCATCTGTGGCCGCAGTGGGTGGTATGAGCCGCCCCACCTTCTCATGCTGTCTCTGCCAGGTACTGCATGCCATGATCAGCCGGGTGGGGATTTACATTGCCATTCCCAACACTAGGCAACAGTGGGGGACCCTGAACCAGGCCTTTGAGGCATTTGCCAGGATACCACACGTGATGGGAGCTATTGATTGCACACATGTTGCCCTGGTCCCGCCCAGAGACAGGGAGGTAGTGTTCCGCAACCACAAACACTACCATTCCCTGAATGTTCAGGTTGTATGTGATGCAAATATGCATATTCTGAATGTGGTCCCTAGGTTTGCAGGGTATACCCATGACTCCTGTATCCTGCATCACTCGGCACTATTCAGACAATTTGAGGCAGGCCAGTATGAGGACTGTATACTGCTGGGTGTGCATTTCTCATCTCTGACATGCACATGGTGATCATCTGACTAACCGTATGTGCACATTTCTGTCTTTGAGGTGTATCCCTAGTTGTGTGTGTGTCTCATCTGTCTGTGTGTGATCTAGCATTGGGGGGGGGGGGGAGTGCCCTCCAGCTCTACCTTGCTACGGTGCTGTGTGTTGATGGTAGAATGGACGCTAGCATTTGTGTTGTGGTTACAGATTATGTTGATTGCAATCCTTACACCTACCCCTTGTTTTGTGTGTCATAACATCACACGCTGATGCATAGTTGTGGTGTTCCATCATGTGATGTCATATGTTTGTGTCAGGATGTTTTGTGCGTTTGGTTTGCACGTACATACTTGTGTCCATTTGGGTGGACATGAGCTCCTGCTTTAACGTTCAACATTTCTTTCTGCAGGTGATTCAGGATATGGGTGTCGCCCCTGGTTGCTGACCCCTGTGCGTCAACCACGGACATGTGCAGAGAGGAGTTACAATGAGGCCCATGCCTCCAGCCCCTCCATCATAGAGTGCACCTTTGGCATTTTAAAGAGTCGCTTCAGGTGTCTGGATAGGACAGGCGGCGCCTTACAATACAAAGCACAGACTGTGGCAGAGATCATTATAGCCTGTTGCATCCTGCACAACATTGCTCTCAGGCACAATATCCCTGTCCAAATTAATGAGAATCCCTATGTGCCCTCCTGTACATGGCCGTGGTGACACGTGAGGGCACAGCAGTCAGGCGGCAGTTGATTGAGGAGGTCTTCTCATGTAAGTACTGCATATGTTGCCACATACATTTGTTTACATATGTGTATACTACTACTACCAGTGAATATTTGTATCCCAATAGCAGTAAGATGCAACACTGCACTGACATATAACATACACTGCCTGGCCATCCGAGCTTACAATCTAGTCATGACTGAAACGCAGAAGATGTGAGCAGGGCACAACAGCGAGTGGAGGTGGATTATGTGTGTCAGGCTTAGTAGGTTTGGGGGAGGTGGTAAGCTGTCACACATGATTTGTGGCTGATTGGGACAGGGGCTGCTGTACAGCCACAGGTTTGAGGCTTTGGGTGCAGCAAGGTGAAAGGCGTGTAGTCCGGGGTCAACAGTAGGGGAGCGGCCCATAGATGGGACCAGTTGCCTAGACGTGTGTGCTTCACATTTTGGAATATGAGTTGATTGATTGGTTTGTATGCTCTAATGAGCAGGAACTGTGTGTTACTTGTTTCTGTATAGCGCTACATATGACAAGTAGCTCTATATATATGCTCAGTAGTAGTTGTATTAGTGGTAGTTGAGCTCAGTAAGGGACGTTACTGCAATAGCACAGTGTGCCTGCATGTATAGGTCAGCAGGAGAGCCGTGACATGGATGCGGAGACGGATAGGGAACCTGTGAGGTGTCCTGACAGGGGGAGTATTTTTGCCATTATGTGTGTGGCTGTAGATTGGCCATGCAATGCAGTGTTGCATATTTCGAGGCAGACAGAGATGATTCAAAGGCAGATCAGCAAGGTATAGGTTACAGTAGGCAAGTAGGGAGCTGGTTAGGGGTTGGATTGGGGTTTTAGTTGTGTATTCAAGGAGGACTGGGGAAATATAGCTGATGTCATCTAGAAAGAAACCACAAGCCTCAGCTACAAGCTTGGGTATGTGTGTAGAGGAGCAGAGTGGAGTCCAAGACAACACCTACATTGAGGACCCTGGAGAAAGGAAGGTATGGCCTGTGATGAAGAAGATGCTAGTGAGCCTATGGAGATAGGAAAAACTAGTGAATGTACCTTTAAAGAACGTGACAGGTCTGCAATACACATACTGCAGAGTGCAGCTAGAGGGAGTAAGCACAGAGAGTCTGAAGTTAGGTTGCCACACCCAAGCTATCATGAGGTAGTTACAAACTTAGGGGATGATCACACACACCTGAGGGGAGTGAGAGAGACCCTGACAGAGAAGCAGCTTTATAAGCCTTGCTTAGAAGGAGAGGAAGGGAGGAAGAAGAGGGAGAAGGCGACAAAGCAACCCCAAGAAAGGCAGCCGGAGGGGCTGTTGTTGCAGGATAAGAGAAAGTTCCAAAGATGCCAGCATTTCCAAGGTGGAGAGCTCCAAGGAGAAGCCGTCAGGAGAGGTACCAGAAAGGCACAGCTCAGGGAGAGATAGCATAAAGGTCTTCCCACGTCTATGCCGGACTGGAAGTCTCAAGGTGTTCAGAGGTGGGTGCCCAGGGCTCAAACTAGGAGGCAGAAGAACCCAGCCTGAAACAGGGAGCCAGCGATTAACACCAGAGAGGAACTTAAGCAAGGAGGTCAGGAACTGTTTAACCGCAGCTGGAGAGAGGTTTGTGAATCTAGCCAGAAAGAGATAGCTCCAACCCCAGATACCTGTCTTAAGAACATAAGAACATAAGACATGCCATACTGGGTCAGACCGAGGTCCATCAAGCCCAGTATCCTGTTTCCAACAGTGGCCAATCTAGGTCCTACACACCTAGCAATATCCCCAAAAGACCACAGGTTCCACAATGCTTGTACTGGGTCAAGCATTGATATCCTGGGTCCCTTTTTAATAGTGGTTTATGGACCTTTCCTCCAGGAACTTGTCCAAACCTTTTTTAAACCCAGCTATACTAACAGCCCTTACTACATCCTCCGGTAACAGATTCCAGAGTTTGATTACACGTTGAGTGAAAAAATATTTTCTCTTATTTGTCTTAAATAGTTTACCCTGTAGTTTCATTACATGTCCCCTAGTCTTTCTATATTCTGCTAGCGTAAGCAATTGATCCACGTTTATCCGTTCCACTCCATTCATTAATTTATAGACCTCTATCATATCTCCCCTCAACCGTCTCTTTTCCAGGTTAAAGAGCCCTAACCTTTTTAGCCTCTCTTCATAGGAGTAGCCTTCCATCCCCTTCACCAATTTGGTGGCTCTTCTCTGTACTTTTTCTAATAACGCTATGTCCTTTTTAAGATACGGTGACCAGAATTGCACACAATATTCAAGGTGCGGTCGTACCATGGAGCGATACAGAGGCATTATAATATCCTTTGTTTTATTCTCCATCCCTTTCTTTATGATACCTAGCATTCTATTTGCTTTCTTGGCCGCCGCTGCACACTGGGCGGAGGGTTTTAACATGTTATCCACGATGACTCCTAAGTCCTTTTCCTGGGTGGTGGTTTCTAATGTGGAGCCTTGCATCGTGTAACTATAGTGTTGGTTGTTCTTTCCTAGGTGCATAACTTTGCACTTGTCCACATTAAATTTCATCTGCCATTTGGATGCCCAGTCTTCCAATTTATCCAGATCCTCCTGCAGCTTTCCACAATCCTCTTGGGTTTTAACAACTTTAAACAGTTTTGTGTCATCTGCAAATTTGATAACCTGACTAGTTATTCCCTTTTCCAGGTCATCTATGAATATGTCAAAAAGTAGCGGACCCAGTACAGATCCCTGGGGTACTCCACTATTCACTTTTTTCCATTGGGAATATTGGCCATTTAGCCCTACCCTCTGCTTTCTATCTTTTAACCAGTTCCCGATCCACAAGAGTACACTGCCTCCTATCCCATGACTTTTTAGTTTTGCCAAAAGTCTCTGATGGGGGACCTTGTCAAAAGCTTTCTGGAAGTCCAGATACACTATATCAACCGACTCACCTTTGTCTACCTGTTTATGCACACCTTCAAAGAAACATATCAGATTAGTAAGACAAGATCTTCCTTGTCTAAAGCCATGTTGGCTGTCTCCCATTAGGCCATGACTATCTACATGTTGTGTAATTTTGTTCTTTATGATGGTTTCTACCATTTTCCCCGGTACTGATGTCAGGCTCACCGGTCTGTAATTTCCCGGGTCACCCCTGGAACCTTTTTTAAAAATTGGTGTTACGTTGGCGACCCTCCAATCTTCAGGTATTACAGATGATTTTAATGAAAGTTCACAGATTACCAATAGCAGGTCCGCGATCTCATATTTCAGTTCTTTCAACACTCTGGGATGTATACCATCCGGTCCAGGTGATTTGCTACTATTCAGTTTATCAAATAGTTGTAATATATCTTCCCGGTGTAGTGATATTTCTCTCAATTCCTCTGCAGTATCACCTTTAAGTACCACTTCAGTCATGGGTAACATCCCTACATCTTCCTCAGTAAAGACCGAAGCAAAGAATTCATTCAGTCTCTCTGCTATAGCCTTGTCTCCTCTTACTGCCCCTTTTACCCCTCTATCATCTAACGGTCCAATTGACTCTCTCACAGGCCTTTTGCTACGAATGTACTTGAAAAAGTCTTTATTTCGTGTTTTTGCTTCCGTAGCAAGTTTCTTCTCAAATTCCCGCTTTGCCTGCCTTATCAATGCTTTGCATTTAACTTGCCAGTGCTTGTGCTGTTTCCAGTTTTCATCATTTGGCTCTTTTTTCCATTTCCTGAAGGTTGCTTTTTTGGCAGCAACAGCCTCTCTGACCTCACCTTTAAACCACGCTGGCAGTTTTTTGGACTTTCTTCCACTCTTCTTAATGCGTGGAATACAGCTGGTCTGGGCTTCGAGGATAGTATTTTTAAATAACACCCAAGCTTGCTGTAAGTCTTTAACCTTTGGAACCGCTCCTTTTAGTTTTTTCCTAACTATATTCCTCATTCTATCATAGTCTCCCTTTTGAAAGTTAAAAGGTAATACTGTGGATTCCTTTACTATCTGTCCTCCACTAATTAAATCAAACATGATCATACTATGATCACTATTGCCAAGTGGTCCCAACACCCTTATTTCTTGCACCAGATCTGGCGTTCCACTAAGGATTAGGTCCAGTATGGCTTCCCCTCTGGTCGGTTCATGAACCAGCTGCTCCAAGTAGCAGTCATTTATTCCATCTAGAAACTTTATCTCTTTAGCTTGTCCTGCTGTGACACTGACCCAGTCGATACCGGGGTAATTGAAATCACCCATTATTACTACTCTGTTGTGACTTTTGTTAGCTTCCTTGATTTCTTTGAGCATTTCGTCATCCATTTGTTCATTCTGGCCAGGCGGTCGATAGTATACTCCCACTGCCATCGCCTTCCCCTTCATAAATGGGATTTCAATCCATAGAGATTCTACAGCAAATTTTGTTCCCTGCAAAACTTTAATCCTTTCTGACTCAATGCCCTCTCTAACATAGAGCGCAACCCCTCCACCAATTTGATCAGCTCTATCATTACGATATAGTTTGTATCCAGGTATCACAGTGTCCCACTGGTTATCCTCCTTCCACCATGTCTCTGAGAGTGCAATCATATCTAACCTCTCATTTAGTGCTATATATTCTAACTCTCCCATCTTATTGTTTAGACTTCTAGCATTGGCATACCAGGTAGACCACTGCTGGAGGGAATTACAGAGATCCCCCGAGAAAGTATATCCTGGGAGATACGGGGAAAGCTCAGAGCTAGTTGATGTTTCTTCAGAGCAGGAAGAAATGCAGATAGATCCTAGCGAACAGGATTCCTTACTGTCTGAATTTCCCATGGATTGCACATTATGTTTGGCTGGAAGCATAGAGTCCTTAACTGAAGAATAGCTTTCAGGATGTGCGCTTTTGGGTAACAGTAAAGAAGTCTGACCTTGTTGAAGGTAAGAGCTTGTTTAACCAAAGGAACTTTGCCTAGCACCTATGCTTGGTGTTACTAAAGAAGGAAAGGATAAAAGAGAACATTTTTACTAAGCTGAATGAAGAAGCTTGTGTTTGTTTCATCTGCTATATTTTTGGATTAAAACCCCTGAACAGAAGTAGTGACTGTGAAACACATTCAACCTGAGTTTTGTAAATATCTTTGGAAATACTAACTGGAGAGAATATCCTGATGCTTAACGTTGAACCTTGTGACATTTGGGGAAATACAATCTTTATCATTTACCTTCATACTGGTTTGTCATGGCTATACTTTTAAAAGGGAAACTACAGCTCCCAACATGCTTCAGTGCTGAAGATAGTTTTCAACCTGTTTATGAAGGACATAATGTCCACCCTAGCTCTTTAGGCACGTTGCCAGGGGGCTGGGGTGTGACAAGTGGCGCAGTTGGCAGGATCTTGAGCCCCTATCAGGATTTACACTGCTTCAGGATGTATACTGAAGATATTAAACACCAACGGAAGAGTGGAAAATCGCTGGCAGCATCGGCCTGAGCAGCGGATGACCAGCAGGACACACCCTTTCTAAGGCATGAGTCAACGCCTGACTGCAGGTAACGAGTAATTAGGCGTGGGCTGAGAAGGATTCAAGTATAAGGGTTCAAGAGTCCAGGCAGTCAAAATAAAAGTCTGGCAAAAAGCTGAGTGGTACCGCACTTGGTGGTTGTGTTTCTCTTTTTCTTCTACAGGAAACTGCTGCGATGGATCCGAAGGACGTTCTACAGTGGATGGCGTCACAGTTTGAAAAGCAGCGCGAAATGGCATTCCAGGCGCAGGAACAAGCTGCAGCGGCATTACAAACTCAGCAGAAGCCCGTACTCGATATGATGGAGGCCTGGCTGGCTAAGCAAAGAATGCCAAGGGAACAGTATCTACCCCACCAGGACTTGATGGGTCAGCTAGCAATTGTATGGTAGGACCACTGACCTGTGGGACATTGACATTCGGAAAATTGCCCCCGGACGATGACACTGATGATTTCTTAGACTCGTTCGATAGAGTGGCACATACTGTAGGTTGGCCGAGGGAGCAATGGGCTGTACGCCTGGCCACGTCTCTCACAGGAGAGGTTTTGGCGGCATACAGGGCCATGCCGGCGGCTCTGGCCACAGATTATGTAGAATTAACAAAGGCTATCAGAGATCGCTTAGGGCTGACTCCGATGGTCTATCACCGTATGTTGAGGGCTACAAGATTAAAAGCTGGTGAGACACCAAAAGCTCTCTGCCAGAGGGTCAGAAGCTTAACGATGAAGTGGTTGACACCAGAGGGAAAGACCCTGGAGGCGGTGGTAGATACTATTGTGTTGGAACAGTTTATGGCCGCTGTTCCAAAGGAAGTGCAATCCTTTCTGATTTTGCAAAACTGCCGAACCACTAGTGAAGCAACCCTGCTGACCGAGAGGTATTTTGAAGCAGAATTGGCCGGTCATAAAAAGGGAGACGCTTCAAAAACGGCAGCAGAGGCTAGTTTTGAGACATCAAAAAGAAAGTCAAGGCCAAGATTGGAAAGTATAAAAACGTGTATGCCAATGCAAAGAAACTATTGTGAAAAGAAAAAATGTTTTCAATGTGGGAAGGTAGGACACATGCAAAAGGAGGGTAAGGCACGTACAGCGCTGATGACTGATAATGCAAAAACTATAAGGGAAGGTTTCCTTTTAGATGTTGCAGTGCAGGGCATAGCTACCAATGCTGTACTGGACTCCGGTGCTGATCAGAGTATGATCTCTAAGAGACTCTGGCAAGCCATAGAAGCCCAGTCTAAGTCAGTACCGAGATGACCAGAGGGAAAGGATAGGATCAGATGCATTCACGGAGCATCATCTTTTTATCCCTTGTACAAACTGATAGTAGAAGGGTTAGAGATGCAAAGGGAAATCCAGCGGTAGTCCCGAAGTTATCACACGACCTGGTGTTGGGCAGGGATTGGCCACAATTCAAGAGGGGGTTGGAGAAGGGCCTACGTCCCAAGGTAGCTCTCGTGTCTACACGAGCTCAGTCAAAGGCCTTGGATAAAAAGGATGAACACCCAGAAGAGTCACTATGTAAATTGCCATCCCACGATGACCTAGTAACTGCCCCTTCTGAAAGGAATAGGAAGGGCAAAGCGGAGAAACATCGGGAAAGGCAGAGGCGCACTCAAAGGAGAGCTGAGTTAGAGGCCGGACAAGGGTTACCATGGGCCCCGGCCGAGTTAGTCGAGAAGTTCCCGTCCTTCCCCAAGGAGCAACAAGCAGATCCAGCGCTTACACACGCCTTTGAATATGTCCAGGTAGAAAGGGGTACCCCCTCCCCCCAGATTCCTCCTAGATAAGGGTGTGTATTATACAGAGAGAGTCTACATCCCCAGGCAGGAACAGTGCGCAAGCAACTGGTAGTGCCCGCCACATTTAAGATGCTGGTCTTGAGGCTGGCTCACGACCATCCAGTAGGAGGCCACAAAGGTATACAAGGGACTCTAGACCAGATACTAGCTCGGTTCTATTGGCCGGGTGTTTTCAAGGAAACCTCACGATTTTGTGAGTCTTGCCCTTCATGTCAGCGAGTGACCGCTGTCCGTCCTCCCAGAGTACCCATGATCCCAACGCCTATAATATCAGAACCCATTCGTAGAGTCGCCATGGATATAGTGGGACCCCTGCTAAAGACACCCCGTGGTTTCCAGTATATGTTAGTTATAGTGGATCAAGCCACTAGGTTCCCATGGGCCTTTCCCTTACGTAACATATCTGCTAAGACGATTTTATTTATTTATTTATTTATTACAGTTTCTTATATACCGCGCTATTTAGAATCAGCGCGGTTTACATCATAACAAAACGACCATAACGACAAACTGTCAGGTTTTACATTGAACAGGAGTACAAACTTGGATAACTGGGTTAACTATATACATAAACTATCTACACTGCAGTGTGAGGGCATTTCTAGCCTCGGAGGTAATAAAGCTATTTTGCGAGGTGGGTTTTCCTCAGGAGGTGCTGACGAACCGGGAAAGTAATTTTATGTCTAAGTATTTGGCCCGGGTATGGGACGCTTTCGGCGTACAACATATAAAAACAGCCACCTATCACCCCCAGTGTAATGGACTGGTGGAAAGACTAAACCAAACGTTGAAGCAAATGTTAAGGCGAAGCTTAGATGGTGACATGGCTGAGTGGGATACTATGCTCCCCTTCGTCCTATACGCTTGCCGAGAGCGGAAGCAAGCGTCCTTGGGGGCCTCTCCCTATGAATTGATGTATGGACGTGCCCCGTGAGGAATTTTAGACATATTGCAGGAGCGGTGGGTTGAACCTGAGATAGAAGAAACAGGAGTACCCCATTTTCTACGGGGTTTGAGGGGACGGTTGCGTAGAACCTCCCAAGTGGCGGGGGAAAAACTAAGGAACAGCCAGATGCACCAGAAGAAGTATTATGATCAGCGCACGAAGCCCTGCCAATTAGCTTTAGGTGAGAAAGTGATAGTAATGGTGGCCAGGGCTAGTCCGAAATTTGAGGTCCAGTGGAAAGGACCATATACAGTTGTTAAACAGGTTGGTCCAGTATTGTACACGGTAGAAAACAAAAAGGGTCGCCAACAGGTTTACCACATAAATGTTCTCAGGCCCTGGCATGAAAGGACAGTGCTAACCAATCTAGCCAAGGTCGAACATAGAGCGGGAAAGCTGCACCAGAATGCGGACGCCCTGTCCAGGATTACGAGCTGTGCGGGTGAAGTGTCGCCAGCCCGTAATATCTTAAGGGGGGGTATATGTGATGAAGAAGATGCTAGTGAGCCTATGGAGATAGGAAAAACTAGTGAATGTACCTTTAAAGAACGTGACAGGTCTGCAATACACACACTGCAGAGTGCAGCTAGAGGGAGTAAGCACAGAGAGTCTGAAGTTAGGTTGCCACACCCAAGCTATCCTGAGGCAGTTACAAACTTAGGGGATGATCACACACACCTGAGGAGAGTGAGAGAGACCCTGACAGAGAAGCAGCTTTATAAGCCTTGCTTAGAAGGAGAGGAAGGGAGGAAGAAGAGGGAGAAGGCGATGAAGCAACCCCAAGAAAGACAGCCGGAGGGGCTGTTGTTGCAGGATAAGAGAAAGTTCCAAAGAGGCCAGCAGTTCCAAGGTGGAGAGCTCCAAGGAGAAGCTGTCAGGAGAGGTACCAGAAAGGCACAGCTCAGGGAGAAAGAGCATAAAAGTCTTCCCACATCTATGCCGGACTGGAAGTCTCAAAGTGTTCAGAGGTGGGTGCCCGGGGCTTAAGCTAGGAGGCTGAAGAACCCAGCCTGAAACAGGGAGCCAGCGATTAACACCAGAGAGGAACTTAAGCAAGGAGGCCAGGAACTGTTTAACCGCAGCTGGAGAGAGGTTTGTGAACCTAGCCAGAAAGAGATAGCTCAAACCCCAGATACCTGTCTTCCATACCAGGTAGACCACTGCTGGAGGGAATTACAGAGATCCCCCGAGAAAGTATATCTTGGGAGATACGGGGAAAGCTCAGAGCTAGTTGATGTTTCTTCAGAGCAGGAAGAAATGCAGATAGATCCTAGCGAACAGGATTCCTTACTGCCTGAGTTTCCCATGGATTGCACATTATGTTTGGCTGGAAGCATGGAGTCCTTAACTGAAGAATAGCTTTCAGGATGTGCGCTTTTGGGTAACAGAGTAAAGAAGTCTGACTTTGTTGAAGGTAAGAGCTTTGTTTAACCAAAGGAACTTTGCCTAGCACCTATGCTTGGCGTTACTAAAGAAGGAAAGGATAAAAGAGAACATTTTTACTAAGCTGAATGAAGAAGCTTGTGTTTGTTTCATCTGCTATATTTTTGGATTAAAACCCCTGAACAGAAGTAGTGACTGTGAAACACATTCAACCTGAGTTTTGTAAATATCTTTGGAAATACTAACTGGAGAGAATATCCTGATGCTTTATGTTGAACCTTGTGACATTGGGGAAATAAAATCTTTATCATTTACTTTCATACTGGTTTGTCACAGCTATACTTTTAAAAGGGAAACTACAACTCCCAAGATGCTTCAGTGCTGAAGATAGTTTTCAACCCATTTATGAAGGACATAATGTCCACCCTAGCTCTTTAGGCACGTTGCCAGGGAGCTGGGATGTGACAGGCCACACACACACAGACGCTCTGATGTGAGGGGAGGGTTTAGGTGCACATATGGTATATCCATGCTTTGCCATTGTCAATTTCACACAGTGGGATGACATGCAGCCATCAATGTCAGGTGGCAAGCAGACATTGGTGTGTGTTTTGGCAGACATAGCTCAGGCGTAGAGAGATATATTTGCAACTCATCGGCACACAGCTGGTAATGTAAGTCAAGGGATGAGATAGCCACACCAAGGAAATGGATATTCACAGAGGATAAGTAAAAAGCCCCTGGATATTTCCCTGTGGTACAGGAACTGATAGCAGGGTAGTAGAGGACATTGAGACACCAGAACACACACTGAAGGGGCAGTGTGAGCAATATGGGGTGCACAGGATAGTACTGCAGCCTTAGAGCCAAGCAGGGACAGGTTAGCGAGGAGACGGTTCTGTTCAACAGTCTTGAGGGCAGCAGAGAGATGAGGAAGGGGACGGACAGAGTACGGGCCCTTGTATTTTGCCACATACACACTTCAGTGATAACTTTAGCATGAAGCAAGTCTGTACAGTGTGATGGGGAACAGTCAGTCTGTAAAGGATCTTGGGGAGGTCTGCGAGCTGAGGATGTGAAGGTGCAGTGTGTGTTGCACAGCTCCAACATGACATATGTATGTTTCTCTTGTGTTCCGCAATCCACAGGAATACTTGGGGACCCTCCTGGTGCTGTGGTGCAGTGGCAGCTGACTGTACGTCATCCAACATGCAGTATTCTGGGGTAGGTGGACCTACAGCTACTTTGTCTGTGACGACAATCAGGGGGAGCACATGTCTGCAGTGATCTGTCATATTGTACATATGTTGTTGTTCACCTCTTTGCCCTGCACCCCCATTTCCCATATGTTGCTGTTGGCACACATATCCACATGTGTTCCTGGCCAGTTCATCTTCTCCAACACTGTCTCTGGGACACATCCAACAGAGCTGCATGTGTCTGCAGGTACTAGGTGTTTGGGTGGTGGGCTGCACGTACACCCTTCCCTGACATTGTAGCATCAGCCAACAGCAGTGTATCATTGCATTTGACAAGCCTTTATCTCCACTAATCTCCAATTGTGCACATTCAGGCCATATGTTACTGCTGGCACGCTCACCTTAGCATACTGTGTGGGTGGGTGTTTTTGGGTTGGCTGTGTGATGATACAGCATGCAGGCATTTTGCATTATTATGTGGTGTGAGGGGTCTGTACACCTGGGGAGCGGTGGTGACTGTGCTATCTCTACCTTACTGCTGTTTACCTTGTGAACATTGTGGCCATGTGTTGTGTGCTGTGAGCTGGCCTATCTCTTGTGTGCTGACAGACCACTGTGCAACAGCATTTATGTATCACAGATATCGCCATAATGTGGACATGCATCAACAGTGGCTGGACATGAGGACATGGTGATTCTACACATTTCAATGACATCTTCTCCCTTCACTGTGACCTTCACTGTGACTGTGTTGTGGCCTTTGAGAGCCTGAGGGGATCCCGAACAGACACTTGCTGCAAACACATGGTAGGTTGTACCTTTGGTCTTTTGGGAATGACATCAGCCTTTACATGTTAATGATTTAGTTTGTTTCATGGACCTTTCATGTTGAGTCTCTGTACACCTATACTGATGCACATGGGGTGGAGCTGTGAAATGACTGTGTAACATGGGCATGGACATGACCATATCCATGTGACACCCTCGTCTGTGGTTCCAATTCCAAATGTCCACAACATGCAATGTGTTCTGTGTTGTGATCATGTTATGTTTGCCTGTGTGACGTTTCATTACGTGCATATTGTTGCTTGACTCTCTGCAATTTGGGCTGATGTTGCAAGCAGCATACCAATATATTGTTTATCCTCTTCTGACACAGGGCAGAGGACACACACAGCACATCTACTACAGTGCATCCTGTGTCACCATCACTCACCAGTTGGAGGACACAACAACACCATGGAACTATCCCTGGGAAATGGTGCCATAGGATGTTTAACCTCTGCGAGTGGGACACATGCCTAGGATGGACATTATTGTTGGAGTGCTACTTTGAGCATGACAGGCCTGTCCAACACACCGTTGCTGCCATGCTCTGGCTGGGTGTCGTGTTCATTGCAGGAGACACACATGACCTTTCCAGTACTGTGGCATATTGAGATGTCACACTTGACTATGACTGCCCAGGACAGTGTTAACGGGACTTGTTGGGTTGCAAACACCCTTTGCACTGTGGACACTGTGTACTGGTCCCTACGTGTGCAGAAGGGATTGACATTGTCACTGTATGTTGTACATCCTTCTGACATTGTGTTGTTGTGTTTTGCCCATGTGTGTGACCTGGAACGCAGGATACGCTCATCTGTCTATTTCAACATGAGCATACAGCCATGCGTGTGGCACAGGGGGAACATTGGAGAGGTCCTTTTGTCCATGTCCACCTACCCTCCACTTGGACATGACACAGTATTTTCCACCAAACCACTTTACTGTACACCAACGTCTTGGATTGATGTTTGAACTCACCAAGGATGTTACAGTGCATGTGTGGCATCACTGTATCATGTTTCAACGTACACGGTGCATGTGCATGTGACTGACTATGTTGGTGCAACACAGCATGTGGCAATATGGCTTCTGTGTGCGTTACTGTAATATGTTTGACCTTTCTTTCCATCTCTATATACAGGTTATTGTGTTTGTTTACTGTTCCGACTTGACACTCTACATTGATTTACAAACCTAGCATTGCATGTCTGCACAGTCCTATTTATCCCCTGAGGTTCCGGCACTCACATTGCCCCGTTATATTTGGAGAGTGGCAGTGTGGGTGTCCATTTTCTTCCTTCATTTGTGCATTCCAGGTACCGTGATATATGTGTACAGACACTCTATCCACACCAACCAGTGCAGGGGACCTTCTGCATAGTGTTATCTCTGCATGTGTCTGCGGTTTGTTTCATTTGAATTCTCTGTGTTCATGTGCCTCTGCTATCTGTTAGCATATCCTCATTTTGCTTTTGACGATTGTTTTGGGTTACATTGTTGCTGCTTTGATTCCTATAGCAGGCATTATGTGACAGCTGTAACATATATTTCGATATGTGTGTTTACACTTTCTTACTTTTAACAACATATGCTGTTTCATTTTTGTGCCTCCTGTGTTGGCAGATAGATCTATTTTTATGAACAGATCATGAATGATGTGTGTTAGGCCCTCATTTATTTATTTATTTTATTTATTTAGCTGTATTTATATCCCGCTTTTCACTGGGTCAAAGCGGTGGAACATACAATAATCAATTACAAGGGTTTGGGGCCGTCACCTGGTGGCCAACAATAATTGTTAACAATTAATTGGGACGTAGACATAGACATTGTGTTATGGTTACATATGACATATGTTCAGGGGGACGAAATATGGTGGTTGGGAAGGAGTCAGTGGTGGGTGCTTGTCTCTGGTCCGAGGAATTCTTGGAATAGTGCAGTTTTAAGTTGTTTCCTGAAGGATAAGAGGTCTGTGTTGCTTCTGATGTGATTTGGTAGAGAGTTCCAGAGGGATGGTGCATATAGTTTGAAGGCTCTGTTGCAGGTCCGTTGATTGTATTTCGTTCTTTTGTGTGGGATGGTGAGTGAGTTATTGGTGGTTTGTCTGGTGGTTCTGTTGTGGGCTGGCTGAGGCAGTAGAGTGCGGAGCTGGGAGGTTTGAGTTTGGTAGAGAGCTTTGTGGGTGAGTAGGGCGGATTTGTATTTGATTCTTGCTTCTAGAGTATGTGTAGCTCCCTCAGGACTGGGGTGATATGGTCCTGTTTTTTTGCATTCTTGATAATTCTTACTGTGGTGTTTAAGGCAATTCGAAGTGGGTTGGTATGAGTGGCTGGAAGTCCATGGTATATTATATTGCAGTAGTCCAGGTGGGGGAGTGTCAAGGCTTGCATCACTGTTCTGAAGTCCTGTGGTTCAAGAAGAGGTCTGAGACGTTGTACTGTTTTAGCCTTGTGGTAGATTGTTGCGGTGTTTTTTTTTATCTGTTGATTGAGTGTGAGTGTTTGATCTATGATAATTCCCAGGTATCTTATTTGTGGTTGTATTTGTATTTTTGTGATTCCAATGTCGAGGTGTGTAGGTGGTGTGAAGTCTGGGTCCTTTGTTACTATGAGGGCTTCGATTTTCTTTATGTTGATGGATAGGTTGTTCTTTTGTAGCCAGCTGGATACCTCGGTGAAGCATTCCGATAGGTGTTTATTGGTTGGGTTGGATGTTGTGATTGGAGCATAGAGCATTATGTCGTCCGTATAGATATGGTAGTTAATGTTGTATGTGCGTATGATTGAGCAGAGTGGTTGCAGGTAGATGTTGAAGAGCATGGCCGATAATGTGGATCCTTGGGGTACTCCTTGGTGTTGCTGGAACGGGGGGGAGGTTGATAGGTTTGTGCGGATCAGTTGTTGTCTATTGGTCAGGTAGGAACAGAACCATTGGAGTACGTTATCTTTGATGCCGATTGCTTGTAGTCTGTGTATGAGGATGTTGTGAGAGATGGTGTCGAAGGCAGCTGATATGTCCAGGAAGATCATGGCATATCCAGAGTGCTTGGCTTGAGTTCCCATGAGGAGGGGTGTTCATTAGCGACGTCATGAGGGTCTCGACTCCGTGGAGTGGAAGAAAGCCATGTTGTTGTGGGTCCAATATGTTGTTAGCATCTAAATGTTCTTGGAGTTGTCTCTGGACTACCTTCTCAATGAGTTTGGTGGTAAACGGGAGGCTTGCTATAGGTCTGTAGGAGGTGGGTTCGAGGAGATCCAGGTTGTGTTTCTTTAGGGTTGGTCGGATGATTGAAGTTTTAAGGAGATCTGGCATGCGTCCTTGGCTGAGGGATTTGTTAACAATGTGGGTTAATGGTGTGCTCAGGTCATCTTTTGTTTTCTTTATCCATTCTGTAGGACAGGGGTCTAGTGGGGAGGTGGTGGTATTTAGTCGAGAGATGGTAGATGATATTTCCTCTTTTGTGACTGTTTCAAATGTGTTCCAGTCTCTGTTTGTGGTGATGGGGTGGTTTACTGTTGTTGTCTCTGCGTTCAGTTGTGGATTCTGTGGTTGTTGAAGCTGCTTGTAATGTTATGCTAGTAGTTCAGGTGGGATGTTTGGTAGTTTGGTCGGAGTGGTTGGGCGCTTTTGTCAGTTGTTTGACAACATTGAAGAGTTCTCGTGGTTTGTTTATTGACGTGTTTATGATCTTTGTATGGAAGGTCCTTTTTGCTTTGTCCGTTTCTGTGTGGTATGCGTCCAATTTGTATAAGTAATTCTTTTTGTCGTCCTCTTTTTTGGTTTTTCTCCATTTTCTTTCTGCTCTTCTGAGTTTGGTCTTCAGCTTCCGGAGATTGGGTGTGAACCATTGAGCTTTTGCAGAGGTGTGTCTGGATTTAGTCTTGTTTGTTGTGATGGCTGCAGCGGAGATTGTGTCGTTCCAGTTGGGAACAGATCGTCAATATTGCTGGATTTTGTTTGGAGTTCAGGTAGGGTTTGTGCCAGGAAATCTTCTTTGATGAACGTTTTAAATCTTCTTGTGTGTTGTTTGTTCTCCATGCTGTTCATGTGGTGGTAGGTGTGGGATATGCTGATGAGGTAGTGGTCAGACCATGGTACGTGTGTGATCTCTGGGTTCTTGCATGAGATGGCGGTTTGGGAGTTTAGGAATATGAGGTCCAATGTGTTTCCTTTTTCGTGCGATGGTTCGTGTATGATCTGTGATAGGTTCATTGCTTCCATAGCATTGATGAAGTTTCCTGCTTGCTTGTCTTGGAGAGATGGGAGATTAAAGTCTCCTAGGATTATTTGCTCTTTTGTGGAGATGGTGCTCTCAGATATGTGTTGAAGTATCCTTGTTAGATCAGTGCTTTGGGTGGGCACTCGGTAGACTAGGCAGAGTGAGAGGTGCTTATTGGTGAGGGTGAGTATGTCCGCTTCATTGGTTGTTTCTGATGCGTGATGCCTGAGGTGAAGGTTGGTTTTTGCTATGATGGCTACGCCGCCTCCTCTGGTGTGTGTTCGGGAGCAATGTTGAAGGCTGTATCCTGTCGGTGTCAGTTGGTTCATGATCACTGTGTCTGTGTCCGTTAGCCAAATTTCTGTTATGCATAGGATGTCAATCTTTTGGGTTTCGATCAGATCGTGTAGCATGTGGTATTTGTTTCTGACTGATCGAGCATTAATTAGTGAAATGGATAGGGGGGTGCTTTTCGGGGGGGGGGGGTGGGGATGTAGGTTGTTGTGTGTGTTGTTTGGGTGGTGTTCTGTGTGAGGGGGGGTTGTAGATGTTGGTGGTTTGGATGGTTGTGGTGTTTGGTCCGGGTAGGTTGGTGAGTGTGACTGCAAGGGGGGGGGGGGTAGATGGTCAGGAAGGGTGACAGGAGGTATATGGGAGCTAGGAATGGTGGCATGGTTTGTAGGCGTACCTTGATGTAGTTTGTAGGTATGCCTGGTTTCTTGATGTGTTGTTCACTGAGGTGATTTCCGTGTTCTTTTTGGGTTTTTTGTTGCTTTTTCGTTGCCTTCTGGAGTTCCGGTGGGTTCTTTCGGGGGGTCTGTCCTTCTTTATGTTGGTTATGCTTGTGTGCACCTTTGTGCTGCGCCTAAGGGCCACGCTAAAGGGCTCTCTGGCGAGGTCATCAGGCGCGGGCCCGCCAGGTGCGGGTACGCCTTGCTGGGGCGCCGCTTTAATGCTGTCCGGGGCTGGAGGCTGAGTTGCTCCCACTGCCCCGATTGGGCAGGAGCTTCTGAGTGGGAGGATTTCCCGCTCAGGCGCTCTACCCCGATCGGGGGAGCTGCTGAGCACTGCGGGCTAGAGTGGTGTTAAAGCGGCTCCCTTTGTGTTGGGGCACCGCTTTAATGCTGTCCGGGGCTGGAGGCTGAGTTGCTCCCACTGCCCCGATTGGGCAGGAGCTTCTGAGCGGGAGGACGTCCCGCTCAGGCGCTCTACCCCGATCGGGGGAGCTGCTGAGCACTGCGGGCTGGAGTGGTGTTAAAGCAGCTCCCTTTGTGTTGGGGCGCCGCTTTAATGCTGTCCGGGGCTGGAGGCTGAGTTGCTCCCACTGCCCCAATTGGGCAGGAGCTTCTGAGCGGGAGTACTTCCTGCTCAGGCGCTCTACCCTGATCGGGGGAGCTGCTGAGCACTGCGGGCTGGAGCGGTGTTAAAGCGGCTCCCTTTGTGTTGGGGCGCTGCTTTAATGCTGTCTGGGGCTGGAGGCTGAGTTGCTCCCACTGCCCCAATTGGGCAGGAGCTTCTGAGCAGGAGGACTTCCCGCTCAGGCGCTCTACCCCGATCGAGGGAGCTGCTGAGCACTGCGGGCTGGAGCGGTGTTAAAGCGGCTCCCTTTGTGTTGGGGCGCCGCTTTAATGCTGGAGACTGAGTTGCTCCCATGTACCGCCTACTGTCTACTTGCACACACATGTAACTAATGCATTTGGGGCCGTGCAGCAGCATGTGGGGGGGGGGGGCGCTAATGCATACTGCACACCATGCACCTAATGCACATTATCTCTCCTGTCCATCATCTGTTGACGGGCCATTGACTTTTATGTAACATGTGGGTTGCTGCCCTGCAAAATGTGTTTTCGATTTTTCCCCTATTATCCAATCACCTTGATATTATGAAAGGCGGTATCTACGCTATCTCTGATGATTAACCAAAATAAAAATATGTTTGACATACATTTGTCGCTGCTGCTGCTTGACCACACTGACACACGTATTTAGTGATTTCCTGGCCATGTACATGGCCCACCTGTGCTCACATCCTTGTACGGTGCCAGCTGTCTATCTGCCAGCCGTCTGCCACATCACTGGGTGTTACGGGTTCCCATAAACACATTCCCTTTGAGGTACTATCTTTGCATTTTGCTTGCTGTGGTTTTTTGGGATAGTGGTTATGGACATGTGTTGGAACACCATAGGTTGCAGGTTTGATTCCCACATGGGGTTTTCTTATTTTATTGTGTTGTGCTAACCTGACCATGGGCTGACTGCAGGTTCATCACCTATCCACACACCCTTCCATCTCTTCACTGTACACCAGAGTGTGCCCTCTGTGCTGCCTATCCATCACATATTAGCTGTTACATATGTCTCTTTCTTAGTAGTGCTCACATAGGCAGTCCGCTTGGGGGATTGGCATTGCTGTGGTTTAGCTGGTCTGTGCCACACCTGTTTGCAGGTTCAATTCTCACATGCTCCTTTTCTGTTCTGTTCCATATTTTGCCCTGCTCCACAGAGCATCCCCTGCTGCCCTTTGGGTTTAGGTTCTTTCCTCTTTTGCATGCTGTATCCACTGCATAACATTTCATTGTGTGTGTGCATGTAGTTATATGTGGCTCTGGTCCCAATTACAGACTGTGATCTGAGCTGCACACACCAGATCTGCATGTGCATTCCATCATGGTTACTGTTGGAGGTTTGCCTATCCTGGCAGACAGCAGGCTTCTTGTGTGATGCCCTGCAGTATTCTTGTATGCAGCCTTTGCTAATGCTATCACATTGGTGGTATAGCCTACAGGTTTGTGCATTGACATTTATGCTAATGATCATAGGTTTGATTCCTCTCTGTTCTCTTTCATTTGTATGCCTGTCCTGCACAGCTACTTTTCATTCCTGTAACAGGCAGATCTGTGCTGTTGGCACATTGCTCCCTTATCACAGTTGCAAACCATCCTTCTGTCCATCTATGTGTGTCTGCCAGCTGTGTGCCGTCCTTCCCTGATGTGCAGGCTGCTGCCCCATGTCCTGCACTGGCACACGTTTCTGCATTGCAGCTCTTCCTGGATGCCTCTCCTGTGTGTGCTCTGCATGGCACTGCTACTCCTCTGTCCTCCTGTCATTGCACCTATCCTGCCACCTCTACCTCCTCTGCTGGACACATCTTCCCATCCTCTGCCACACACTGTCATTGTTGCATGGTACATTACCATCACCCTGTGCATCACTACAGATGCCCCCAATATGTTTGTCCATTTTTCCAGCTGCCACATGGGCTGGACGCAGATTTGTCTGGTCCATCAGCTCTGATCTACTTCCTTTCATCACTTGTGCATTGTCTTTCCTTGGTGCTGTGTGCAGTGTTAGGGTTACATCTGTGTTTGGGCCATACCTTTCTTGCTTTTCAACTTGGGGGACCTTACTGCCCTTGGGCAACATTTCTTGAGTCACCTATACATCCTTGGGGCATCTTTGGCCACACCTTATATTCAGCCAGCTTATGGGGCGCCTAATATGGTGCCTTGGGGGGTTGTCATCCTTTTGTCACGCCCTTCGGGGTACATTATGACCCGTCTTGGCTGACGTGGTGGTTTATGATGTGCCTTCTGGTGCACCCTAAAAGGTGCATTAGGTTATGGCACTGGGGTGCGGATATTTTTAGCTGGCAGCACAGATTGTTGGAATGTTTCTGACTGTTACAGGCAGGAAAGGGAATTGCTTTGGCCACTGTTATTCGTTACGTCCACTGTGGGATCGAACTCATGAACCCTGTCTTAGCAATCATTGTATTGACCAGTGTGCTACACCTCTGTTGCTGTGATTGCAGGTCAGCGCGCAAAGTTAAGGTTGACGCGCGGTAACGTGCATGGCTCCCTCTATCACGTGATAACGGACATGGCACACTTTATTCTGCAATAATCTGCAATTGCTACCTTAAGACCAGAACGCCCACTACCTTATATGGCATTCCTCACAGTAACGTTGCAACTAGCACCAGTAACATTAAGACGATTTAGTAAACATACCCCTAAGAGGAGACATGGCCATAGCAGAAAGCCTGAATGAATTACTTGCTTTGGTCTTTACTGAGGAAGATGCAGGGAGGTTACCAATGCCTGAAATGGTATTTAAAGGCAATGCATTAGAAGACTTGAAAGAAATATGAAAACCTGTGAAGATGTATTACAACTATTTGATAAATTGAAGAGTAGCAAATCATCTGGATTGGATGGTATACATCCGAGGGTGTTGAAAGAACTGAAACATGAGATTGCAGACCTACTATTAGTAATCTGTGAACTATCATTAAAATCATCTGTAGTACCTGAAGATTGGCAAATGGCCAATATAACGCCAATTTTTAAATGGGGTTCAAGGGGCGATCAGGGAAACTAAAGACCGGTGAGCCTGACGTCAGTACCGGACAAAATGGTAGAAACCATTATAAAGAACAAAATTACTGAACATGTAGATAGTCATGGTTTAATGTGAGAAAACTAACATGGCTTTAGCCAAGGAGGTTTTGTCTTACTAATCTGTTATGTTTTTTGAAGGGATGGATAAACAGGTAGACAAAGGTGAGCCAATTGATATCATATATCTGGATTTTCAGAAAGCCTTTGACAAGGTCCTAATGAGAAACTGTGGGCAAATTAAAAAAGTCATGGGATAGGAGGCAGTGTACTATTGTGGATCAGGAATTGGTTAAAAGACATAAAGCAGAGGATAGGGCTAAATGGCCAATTTTCTCAATGGAGAAATGTGAATAGTGGAGTACTCCAGGGATTTGTGCTGAGCTCACTGCTTTTTAACATATTCATAGGTAAATGACCAAGAAATGGGAATAATTAGTGAGGTAATCAAATTTGCAGATGACACAAAATTATTCAAAGTTGTGAAAATCCAAGATGACTGTGAAAAATGCAAGAGGACCTTGATAAATTAGAAGACTGGAGATTCAAATGGTAGATGGAATTTAATGTGGACTAGTGCAACGTTATGCACCTAGGAAAGAACAACCCAAACTATGGTTACATGATGCAAGGTTCCACATTAGGAACCACCACCCAGGAAAAAGATTTAGAGGTCATCGTGATAACACGTTGAAACCCTCCACTAGTGTGCAGTTGCCACCAATAAAGTAAATAGAATGCTAGTAATCATAAGGAAAGGAATGGAGAATAAAACAAAGGATACTATAATGCCTCTGTATCGTTCCATGGTGTAACAGCACTTTGAATACTGTGTAAAATTCTGGTCACCATATCCTAAAAAGGATATACTGGAATTAGAAAAGGTACAGAGAAGAGCCACCAAAATAGTAAAGGATATCCCTATGAGGAAAGGCTTAAAAGGTTAGGGCTCTTCAACTTGGAAAAGATGTTGTTGTTGTTAAGTGCCGTCAAGTTGGTGTCGACTCATGGAGACCTTCTGGATAGTTGTCCTAAGCTGTGTTCGGTCTTCAGTTAGGCAGCTCATTGCTGACAGAGTGGCACCCATAGCTGCTGTTATTGTTTCGATCCATCTCATTGTTGGCCTTCTTCATTTGCATTGATCTTCTACCTTGCTAAGCATGATGTCTTTTTCTAATGATCTCTCTCTATGCATGATGTATCCAAACTACGAAAGTTGAAGTCTGGTCATCTGAGCTTCTAAAGAAGCCTTAGGTTTGATGTCTTCTAGTACTCTCTGGTTTGTTCTTTGGGCAATCTATGGGACACACTGCATTTGTCAACAGCGCCATAATTTAAAAGCATCAATTTTCTTCCTGTCTATCTTTTCACTGTCCAACTTTCGCATCCATATGACGTTATTGAAAATATCATGGCTTGAACAAGTAGAATCTTTGTATATAGAGAGACATCTCTCTTCCTGATAATCTTGTCTTGGTCCTTCATAGCCATTCTGCCATCATTGTATTTCTTGACTGCTTGTTGTTTCTTTATTGACAGTTGATCCAAGTAGGTTACTGTTGCCCACTATTTTGATTTCTTCTCCATCAACGATGAACTGATTGATTTTGCCAGGTGTCAGGATCTTTGTCTCCTTTACATTAAGGTGCAGGCCCATTTTAAGACTATGTTCCTTGATCTTGAGAAGCAAATGTTTCAAATCATCTTCACATTCAGCCAGTAATGTGGTATCATTAGCATAGTAAAGTTTGTTGACTCTTCCATCAATCTTCACACCTCGGTTGTCTTCATTCAGCCCTGCTTCTCTGATGATTTGTTGTGCATATAAATTAAGCAGGTGGGGGAAAGTATGCAGCATTGTCATACCCCTTTGCCAATTTTAAATCATTCTGTTTCTCCTTGTTCCGTTCAAACTGTTGCTTCTTGATCAATGTAAAGGTTGTGCAAGAGAACTATCAGGTATTCTGGTATACCCATGCTTTTTAATGTGGCCCAGAGTTTTTCATGGTTTACACAGCAAAAAAAGCCTTGCTGTAGTCAATAAACCAGATAACCTTTTCGTATTCTTTAGTCTTTTCAAGGATGCATCTCACATCCACGATGATACCTCTCGTTCCTCACCCTTTCCTGAACCCTGCTTGCACTTCAGTCAGTTCTCGTTCCAGGTATGGTTGTAGTCTCTGCTGAATAATCTTGATTAGAATCTTGCGGCATGTGGGATCAGAGTGATTGTGCGATAATTTCCACAGTAAGTTGTATCACCTTTCTTTAGCATTGTTATAAACACAGATCTTTTCCAGTCAGCTGGCCATGATGTTGTTTTCCAAATTTCCTGGCAGAGCCTTCTAAGTTTGGTAACAGCTGCATCTGATTACTGTAATACTTCAATGGGAATGGCATCAATGCAGGTGCTTTGTTATTTGATAAGGCTTTCAATGCTGCTTCGACTTCTTCTTTTATCACCAATGGTTCCTGATCATAATGGCTCTGTATATTCTTTCCACCCTTTTTGAACTTCTCAGCATCATTCAACATGGATCCTTGAGCATCTTGTAACATTCCAATTCGAGGCTGGAATTTTTTCTTTAACTCTCGTAGCTTTAGGAAAGCCAATCTTATTCTTCTCTAATAGTTTATGCTTCTATTTCCTAGCATGCATCATTATAGTACTTCTCCTTGTCTTGTCCTGCTGCCAGTTGGAAATCTCTGTTAAGTTCTGCATCTCTTTCTCCTCTGGCTTTAGCTTCTCTTTGTTTCTGCATAATTTTCAGAATTTCTTTGGTCATCCATTTTGGCCGTTTTTGCTTTTTTACCTTTTGTAGAGATTTCTCACTTTTTTCCAACACAGTCTTCTTGATGTCATCCCATAACTCTTCTGAAGCTCTGTCATTTGAATCTAAAGTAGCATATCAATTTTGCAGGCAGTCTTTAAAGTCCGGTGGTATATTCTCATGGTCATATTTTGCTACATTCATGAGTGACTTGCTCTTTTTCAACTTCAGCTTGAGTTTGAATACTAGTAGTTGGTGATCTGTACCACTGTCATCTCCAGGTTTTGTCTTTGTTGATGTTATAGAGCTTTTCCATCGTTGACTTCCACAGATGTAGTCAATTTGATTTTTGAACAATCCATTGGGGGTTAAGTCCATGTGTACAGTCGCCCTTTGTGTTGCTGGAAGAAGGTGTTTGAGATGAATAGATCGCTGGTCTTGCAGAATTCTATCAGTCTTTCTCCAGCTTCATTTCTGTTGCCAAGTCCATATTTTCCAACCACTTTCCCTTTTTCTTTGTTGCCAACTTTTGCGTAGCAGTCACCCATGACTATCAGGATATCCTGTTTCCATGTTCTGTCAATTTCAGCTTGTACTTGTTCGTAGATTTTATGAACTTCGTCCTCTTCAGCATCTATTGTTGGGGCATATATTTGAATTATAGTTGTGTTGATGGGCATTCCTTGTAGAAAAATACAAATTAAGCGTTCATTGACTGCATTGTATGTCATTACAGCTCTTGCAAGTCTCTTATTAATTATAAATGAACACCATTTCTTCTTTGTCTTTTATTTCCAGCATAGTAGACCATCTGGTGCAAAGTGCCCGATGCCAGTCCATTTCAGTTCACTTACATCTAACAGATCAAATTGTACACGTTCCATTTCATTCTTGACCACCTCCAACTTTCCTTGGTTCATGCTTCTTATGTTGCATGTCCCAATATGTAAGACATCTTTGCAGCTTCTGACTCTCATTACATGCTCAGCTACATCAGCAGTCAGACGTCCTGAGGGCTTTGATCCAACCACATCATAAATGCTGGCTTTACTCTGAAAAGTCTTCAGCTCCTCCCCAGAAGCCAGTTGAGTGCCTTCTGACCTGGGGTCTCATCTTCCAGCACTATAATGCAATTTGTTTTGTTGTGACTATCTGTTGAGTTTTTGTGACAAGATACAGAAGTAGATTGCCAGGCCTTACTCCCAAGCAGTTTAATTCTAGTGTTGTTTCCGTTGTCACAGAAATCTGATCCTCTGCTGGCAACACTGTCCCATTCTGCTGCTGGCCAGATGGGTGGTTTGTCATGGTCTCCTTTATGAGGAAAGACTTAAACGTTTAGGGTGCTTCAACTTGAAAAGAGATGGCTGAGGGGAGATATGATAGAGGTCTATAAATTAATGAATGGAGTAGAACAGATAAACATAGATTGGTTGTTTACACCATCAAAAAGTAGACAGACTAGGGGACACACAATGAAGCTACTATGTAACCAATTTAAGACTAATAAGAGAGAATAGTTTTCACTCAACGTGTAATCAAACTCTGGAATTCGTTACCGGCGGATGTAGTGAAAGCTGTTAATGTAGCTGGGTTTAAAAAGGTTTGGACAAGTTCCTAGAAGAAAGGTCCATTATTAAAGAGGACTCTGGAAATCCATTGCTTACCCTGGGAAAAGCATTGTAGAACCTATGTGTTGTTTTGGGACCCTGCTAGGTACTTGTGACCTGGATTGGCCACTGTTGGAAACAGGATGCTGGGCTTGATGGACCTCGATCTGACCCAGTATGGCACATCTTATATTCTTATTAAGAAAGCATATAAGCACACTTTGTCAGTTGACTGTCAATGGATACTTATTCGATTAATTAGCTTGCTTAGGAGTCAGATTGCCGAGTATTGTATAAAAGTTGGTATGACCCTGCAAGCGCCACCTTTCCTAGAAAGTTTCTATTTCAAGCAAGGTAATTCTGTGGCTGTTAATACAAATTTGTGCCTGAAGGTTCTTCAGAAAGGGGACTACTTTTATTTTTATTAGATAACATTTTTTGCTGTTTTAGGCTACTAGTTTATTTTTGTAGCTGTTTGCAGAAAAGTATTTTTCTGTTTTTATGGAAAGCTTTTCAGCTGCTATTTTTTTTTCTTTTCTAAACTTCAGGTTCTAAGAGTGTCACCGCCCCTCTCTCCCAGAGGCCTCAGCGTGGGTTAAGCGAGTGGGGTGATGTGTTCCTTAAGCTTGTGAACTTGAATTTGAGGCTTTGCAAAGCCTCCTGGGAATTGTAGTTCAGTGGCTTAAAGAAAAATAGTTGTGTACACGAATGGTAAGGTTTCAAAATGGATTTATTCCCTTCCCAGGGTTGGAATTTGACCTTTAGAACATCACAACAGAAAAGTCCATACTTCTGGTATAAGGTAACAAAGGAACCAAACAACTTAGGCAATGCTTATCTTCAGCTTAACAGAAAAATGAAATACAAAAACAGTTTTCCTCCAAACTTGCTTTTGGACTGTTTTTCCTCCTGCAGCAGTGGTTATAGCAAGACTAGCACAAGGATTGTATATTATCTGATACCGTGTACGTACAGTCCATATAGGTTTCAGTGTCTGAAGTTGGATAAAATTCACATTGCATTTCATGCACGTTATCCTCAACTTCCTCCGGGGAGAACTCTGCCCTTTGCTCATTCACAGTGTTCCCATCCCCCAACAGCTTAGCTGAACTCAGGTGTTTTGCATAAAGCTCTCGGTCAGCTCTCTCACACAACTCTTGATACGTACAAGGGCTATTATCAAACTCCTCTGCAAAGCTGTCTGGAAATATTCTTCTGTCTTCCAGCCACTGCTTATCCAGGGACCTTTCTTGGCTATGATATGGCTCCCTGTAAAACTCTTTCCTTTTAGTTTGCTTAGGGTTTCTTACAGGCAAAAACTCCTCTTCAGAACAACAAGTTTCCCTTCCACTATATTTAGTGCTAGAGGACTGAGACTGTCTTCTCAGGGGATTTAAAAGGTATTGCTTGCCTTTAGGAGAGTGGAGTTCCTCTGTGCTTTGCCCAGCCGTGTATTGCTTTCTCTCCGTCGTGGAATTGCCTGCTTCCTGGAGTCAGCGTGGCTTTCACAGCTCCCTTCTCTAGATGAGCCTTCCCAGGTAAGATAGGGTTTTTCCTCCCTTCTCTTATCCTGTCTTTCACCTTTTTCCCCTCTCTCATGCCATTCAATCCTTTCCGTCCTCTCAGACCTTGTTCTGTCTGTCGTGGTTCTTGCTCTCCTGGTTCCTGTCCCAGTTCTATCCTCTCCCCTAACTAGAGGATTTTTAACTGTGTTGCTTTTCCCGGTGGCTGAAACTCCGCTCCCCATCAGCTGTTTCTCTTTTGCTAATGAGCCATGTGTTAGCTCTTGGCTCGGGCGTTCCCTAGCACTGAGTGACCTCATTTGTTTGGGGTTTCTATGCCAACCCTTCTCTCTGTTTTGCTCTGAGCTGTCAAACATGCATTCATTCTGATATGAAGTCCCTGTTTCCATGGGCTCTGACTCTTGTTCCTTATGACAAGAGGAAGGAAAGCATGATCATGTTTGATTTAATAAATGGAGGAGGGACGGTAAGGAAATCCACAGTACTACCTTTCAGCTTCCAAAAGGGAGACTATGATAAAATGAGGAAAATTGTTAAGAAAAAAACTAAGGGGAGCAGTTGCAAAGATTAATGATTTGCATCAAGCATGGGTGTTGTTTACAAATATTATCTTGGAAGCCCAGACTGCTGTATTCCACGCCTTAAGAAAAGTGGAAGGAAGTCCAAAAAACTGCCAGCATGATTTAAAGGTGAGGTCAGAGAGGCTGTTGTTGCCAAAAAAGCTTCTTTCAGGAAATGGAAAAAGGATCCAAATGACGAAAACTGGAAACAACACAAGCACTGGCAAGTTAGATGCAAGGTATTTGAATGTAAGCCTCTCTGTACAGGGCCGTGTACACAAACAGACTGTCTAAGAAAACCTGAGAAAGAGTTAAATTTGTTCAGAACTTTGCTTAAAAATAAACTTCATATATTTGCTTACTAAGTAGGTGAAGAGGTACAAGTCCTGTAAATAAGAAAAGGGGCAGCTTGTCCTCCAGCCTTTCAGTCTCAGGGTTACTAGATATCAAGCAGTCAGCAGTAAACAGTTATGTCTTAGAATACATGTATGTCTTCTCATACTGACCTATGCTGATTAGAAAGTGACCTATGATGTGATGAATATGTAATACCTGACGTAGAACAATAAAGTGAAATTATGCTGTATCCTCCAAAAGAGCCTTATAAATAAAGTAAACCATAGCTAATAGTTAGAGTAAACAAAGAGAACTTGTTTCTATTTGTTTCTCTCCGCAAAGCTTTGGTGTATCTATATAGAAGTGTGTGGTATTTTATTGCTGTCTCTTAGATTTCCTTCTCATTGCTTTGAGTGTGGTTTTCTGTGGCTCCAAGAGCCCTGCAGTGTTGCTGGTGAGGGGGGGGGGGGCGAGGAGCAGCCCTTCAGTATTGATAAGGCAGGCAAAGAGAGAATTTGAGAAGAAGCTTGCTGTGGAAGCAAAGATGTGTAATAAAGACTTTTTCAAGTTATTCATAGCAAAAAATCTGTGATGGAGTCAGTTGTACCATTAGATGATAGAGGGGTAAAAGGGGCACTAAGAGGGGACAAGGCCATAGCAGAGAGACAGAATGAATTCTTTGCTTTGGTCTTTACTGAGGAAAATGTAGTGATGTTATCCATGACTGAAATGGTATTTTAGGTGATGCCCCAGAAGAATTGAAAGAAATATCAATACAACGGGAAGATGTATTGCAACCGTCTGATAAACTGAAAAGTAGCAAATCACTTGGACTAGATTGTGTACATACAAGGGTTTTGAAAGAACTGAAATATGAAATTGAAGACCCTCTATTAGTAATCTGTAAACTATCTTTAAATTCATCTGTAATACCTGAAGATTGGAGGATAGCCAATGTAACACCAATTTTTAAAAAGGGTTCCAAGGGTGATCCGGGAAACTACAGACCGGTGAGCCTGAAGTCAGTAAAAGGAAAAAATGGTAGGAATCATTATAAGGTCCTTCATGAGAAACCTTTGGCAAAATTAAAGAGTCATGAGAAGAAGGCAGTATATTATTGTGGATCAGGAACTGATTAAAAGATAGAAAGCAGAGAGTAGGGCTAAATGGCCAATTTTCCCAATGAAGAAAGAGGAATAGTGGAGTACCCCAGGGATCTGTGCTGGGTCTGCTGCTTTTTAACATATTCAAAAATGACCTGGAAATGGGAATAATGAGTGAGGTAATCAAATCTGCAGATGACACAAAACTATTCAAAGTTGTTAAAACCCATGAGGATTGCGGAAAATTGCAAGAGGATCTTGATAAATTGGAAGACTGGGCATCCAAATGGCAGATGAGATTTAATGTAGATAAGTGTAAAGTTATGCACCTAGGAAAGAACAATCCAAACTATGGTTACATGATGCAAGGTTCCACGTTAGGGACCACCATCCAGGAAAAAGATTTAGGCGTCATCGTGGCTAACATATTGAAATCTGCCCAGTGTGCAGCAGCGGCCAAGAGAGCAAATAGAATGCTAGGTACCATAAGGAAATGAATAGAGAATAAAACAAAGGATATTATAATGCCTCTGTATCATTCCATTGTACGATCGCACCTTGAATATTGTGTGCAATTCTGGTCGCCGTATCTGTAAAAGGATATAGTGTTATTAGAAAGGATACAGAGAAGAGCCACCAAAATGATAAAGGGGATGGAAGGATACTCCTATGAAGAGAGACTTAAAAGGTTAGGGTTCTTCAACCTGGAAAAGAGACCGGCTGAGGGGAGATATGATAGAGGTCTATAAATAAATGAATGGAGTGAAATGGGTAAATATAGATCGATTGTTTACGCCATCAAAATATAGAAAGACTAGGGGACATGCAATGAAGCTACAGGGTAACCTATTTTAAGACTAATAAGTGAAAATAATTTTTTCACTCAACGTGTTATCAAACTCTGGAATTTGTTACAGAAGGATGTAGTAAAAGCTGTTAGTGTAGCCGGGTTTAAAAATCCTGTTAAATAAATAAAATAAATAAAAAAGCTTTGGACAAGTTCCTGGAGGAAAGATCCATAAACCATTATTAAAGGGGACCCGGGATATCCACTGCTTGACCCAATTATAATGCCTTGTTCAATGTAATTTCAGTTTGTTCAATGTAAACCGCACTGATGCAGAATAGCGCGGTATATGAGAATGTAAATAAAATAAATAAATAAAATAAATACAAGCATTGTGGAACCTATGTCGTTTGGGGAAACTGCTAGGTACTTGTGACCTAGATTGGCCACTGTTGGAAACAGGATACTGGGCTTGATGGACCTTGGTCTGACCCAGTATGGCATATCTTATGTTCTTATGATGTATTACGGTTCTCAATTAGTTTTCTTGGGAGTCAAGTTGTAGAGGGCTGTATAAAAGACTGCATTACCTAATTTACTTGCTTAGGACTTTTGAGACTGTAATGAAAGAAGCTGACTTGGATTTAGTGGAAGTCATGGAGACATGGTTCATGGAGAACAATGACTGTGGAGTAATTATACCGGGCTATGATTTTTCAAGGAAGGACAGGGCAGGAATAAAGGGAAGAGGATTAGAACTATATGTAAAAACAAATAATAATAAAGGTACAGACTTGCAGGGCTTACAAGGGTAAGATGAAACACTGTTGGTTAAACTGGAAAGAGGGAATGGAGCTTCCATTGCATTGGTATGATATACAGACCTCCTTCACAGCAGACGTGGATAGAGGTTTAATTGAAGACATTCATAATTTTGCTATGAAAGGAGAAGTGCTACTGATAGGTGATTTCAAAATGCTGGATGTTGAATGGGACATCTGTGCTGCGATGTTGTCTAAAAGTAAGGAGAATCTGGATTCTGTACAGGAAGAACTATTCCAACAACTGGTAACAGAACCCGCATGGGAGGGGGTCATATTGGACCTGATGCCTATAAATGGGGAGAATGTTTCAGATGTTGCATCCCGTGATCATCGGATGGTGTGGTCGAGTATTAGGACAAGGGCTGAGATAGTTAACTCAAAATTGAGGGTCCTAGATTTTAGGAAAACTGACTTTGTCAAGATGGGACAATATTTCAAGGAGTCATTAGCTGGATGGTAACACTTGGGAAAAACAGTGGGCAAAACTGAAGGTTCGACGGATGGGGTAGGTGGGTGGGCGGAGGTGGAGGTAGGGGTGATTTGGATCAGATTCTTTTACAAAAGGAACAAGGACTTTATTTAACAGACCATGGCTCCCTCACGGCTTTAGTAAAGAAGTGGATTTTTCAGTATTTTGATCTAATCTTAGTTGAAGAGATTTTTGCAGTATATTTGCTACTTTTTAGCAATTGGCTGTATTTGCTTTATTTATTTATTTAAAAGGATTTATATCCCGCACAATCACTGAGGCAGGTTACAAAATACATATACAATAAATCAACCGGGACAAATGCAAATACAAACATTATAATTAAAAATAGCCATTAAAAAACACTGCTATATTATATCATAATTGCCATCAGAGGCTCTCAACGCAGGTCATAAATGCCCACACACCACACTTGCCCATCAGACAAGTTCAGGAAAAGCCTGTTTAAATAAATGACATTTCAGTTTTTTCAAAAAATCATCAGTTCTACTTCAGCACGCAAATCGATCTGCAAAGAGTTCCAAATAGATGGAGAAGTCACAGAGAACATTCTCTTGCCTTTGGACTGAAGATGAATTGATTTAAAAGGAATATCTAGTAAATGCGTCTCCCGAGAGCGCAAAGTTCGAGAAGGACAGTATGGTTTAAGCAAAGATGACAAACTAATGGGAGCCGTTTTGTGCAAACATATAAAGGTAATCATAATCGCCTTGCATAGCACTCAAAATCTTCATGGCTTACTGCTGCTTCAAAGGGCACATGATCTTAAAGAGCGTTGTTTAGGCGCTTTCAGAAGACATGCACTGTTCTAATTTTGTTGATGTATTACTTTCTGTTTATTATATATCCTTTTCACCGGTTAATAAATACATAAAACGAGGAGCCATCCCTTGAAAAATGAACCAAATTTGCTGAAATGCTAGTGTTTGGGGAACCCAGAAGGAAACAGTTTCATTTTTTGGAGATCTGAATAGCAATGGCCCTATGAATTGCATTGTTAATAGAGCATTTGAATAAACCTCATAATTTTTCAGAGAAGTGTTCGTTTATTTTTCACTTGGTTATTTGATTGCAGGAGGAGCATACATAGAGTGAAGCAGTGGCCTAATGGTTAGAACAGTGGGCTTGGAACTAGAGAAGCCAGGTTCAAATTGCACTGCAGCTCCTTATAATCTGAGGCAAGTTAATTAACCTTCCATTGCTTCAGGTACAAGCTTAGATTGTAAACTTTACAGGGACAAGAAAATAGCTACTGTAACTCACCTTGAACCTCTGAGAAAAGGGCCTGAGGTAAATCCAGTTTCTTTTCTGCACATATATATGTGCAGATAGAGGTAAATAATTATATCCTAGAACACTGAAATTTGGGCAATTAACCTTGAATGTTTGCAGGATTTGGCCTATAACATATGATACATCTTATGAATGTAAAAATAAAAATTATTTAGTGCTTCTTTACACAAGAAATTTAAAAAATGGGAGCGATAGGTTATGCCTTCCCTTAAGATGGTAGAAGTCAAAGCAGTGATAAAATTTAAGCATGCTGACACTTCCGGTGACGTCACGGGGCAGATGGCCGCAAGATAACGGAGCTCCGTCTGATTCCCGACCAACGGAGGCCATGAGTGATTTCCCCAACGTAAAAAGCACGGAGAAAGCGACCCTGGGAGGTGGGATGGCAGCCCGCAAGAAATTAGCCAGATTTAAATCCAAGTACGCCCCGAAAGATGAAAAAGGCCCGCAGCGCCCTGAGGCGGAGGAAGAGAATGGCGGCGGGGAGAGCTCCGGAGATGACAGCAGCGGGCCGGAGCTGAGCTCCTCCGGGGTGGAATTAAAGGACTGGCTGGCGGAGTTTAAGAGGGACCTGCGTGGAGACATTAAAGACTTGCGCAAAGATTTAAAAGCGGAGCTCCATGCTATACACCAGGAATTGAACGGCCTGGGGAATCGAGTAGAAGAGGTAGCCGACCACGTGGAGACGGTGGAAAGTGCTCTCAGAGAGGTCGAGGGGGAGCAGCGCCGCCTATGTGAACGGCAGGAGGAGATGCAAGCCAAAATGGAAGAAATGGAAGATAGAGCCCGCAGGAACAATCTGCGATTTAAGGGGATCCCTGAAACGGAGAAATATAGGGATTGTGTCCAGACGGTGCAACGAATATGCCAACATGTTCTCAGACTGGGAGACACAGAGGGCGGCCACGTGGAGACGGTGGGTGTAGAGAGGGCACACCGCAGTCTCGGCCCCCGTAGAGATCAGCATGTGAAAGATGTGATTGCATGTCTGAGCAGTTTTCCTCTGAAAGAGCGGATCCTGAATGCAGCCAGGAAATATGGTCGCATTGCCTGGGACTCTTGTGAGGTGGAGATTTTCAACGATCTATCATCTGGGACCTTGGAGCGGCGGCGCAGCATGAAAGAGGTCACGGCGTTCTTACGGGGGAAAGGACTGCGTTACCGATGGTTGTTCCCCTTTGGGCTTTTGCTCACAGTCAATGGTATCTCGAGGCGAGTCAGGGGAGCAGATGAGGCGTGGAGTGCTCTGCATGAATTGGGCTGTGAACATATCCCTAAGACTGCGGCTAGTGGAGTACATCAGGAAGAACGTGGCAAGGAGCAGCCCCTGTCCCAGTGGAAGCGTGTTTGTGAGAAAGGGAAAAGGCTCAAGAGATTATCTCAGGACGCCTTGGAGGGGGACTCTGTGGCACCACCATGAACACTGAAGGGGAGTAACAGTTGAAATGTTTGCTTTTGGGTTGTATATTGAAAGGAGCCGGGAGGGGGAGGTGGTGGATTGTAAGGCTCATGTTGGTATGGAGGGTGGGGGAATGGTTGTATATAGGGGGATTGAACTTGGGGGACACGGGCATGGTGGGGCCAGGGATGGAGGGGGGGGCAGTGGGGGCACTGGAAAGAGGTTGGGGATCGTGCTCTGGGAGGGGGTCGGGATAAGACATGACTCACACGGAAGTTTGCTTGGGGAGGGAGGGAGGCGGGGGGGTGGGGGGTGGGCGGAGGGAGGGAGGCAGGGGTGGGGGGTGGGGGGAGGGCGGAGGGGGGGAAAGGAGGGGGGGGCGGTGCGGGGCTGCCACATATGGGAGGGCGGAGGGAGGGGGATAGGGGGGTGACATAAGGGAATGCTGCGGATTGGATCTATAAATGTAAAGGGGTTGAACTCTCCGCAAAAACGGCGGCACTTTTTTAGAGAGCTTCAGGATCATCGGTGGGAGGTGATTCTGGTACAGGAAACGCACCTCAAGGGTAGCGAAATTGCTCGCTTAAAACATTCTGGATATCCGGAGCAATTTTTCTCCTGTGCAAAAGGGGGGGAACGGAAGCGGGGGGTTGCCATTTTGGTGAAGCGGGGGGTGGGGTTCCAGGTGCTGGGATGGTTTAAAGATATGGAGGGGAGAATTGTGGGGGTTAAGGGGAGGTGGGGGACGGAGAAGATATGCATAGTCTCCGTGTATGCTCCCAACGGAACTCAGGGGCCCTTCTGGGACTCTACCCGGAGGCTTTTGGATCGGGAGGCTCAGGGACAACTGGTGGTCGGGGGCGATTTTAATTGCACAATCCAGGATGGGTGGGATCGGAACCCTCGGGGTTGGGAGGGGCGGGGGTCTAATAGGAAAGGGCTCAAAAAGCTTATGGAGCAGCATAATTTGGTAGATGTGTGGAGACACAGACATCCCACTGGGAGAGAATACACTTTTTTTTCTGCTCCGCATCAATGCTGGAGCAGGATAGATATGATTTTGATGAGTGAGGTCTGGTTGGTGGGGGTCACAGAAGCTGAGATCAGTCCAATTATGTGGTCGGATCATAGTGCGGTGGGGGTAGAGGTACATGGCAGGCGGCATTTGGGCACCCGGTTCTGGCGGTTGAACGAGAGCCTTTTGAAAAATAAGGGGGTGGTGATGGATATTAAGGGGGCGATTCAGGAATACTTGACCCTTAATGATGATGGGCAGGTACGCGATGTCCTGGTATGGGGGGGGTTGAAAGCGTATATTCGTGGGCGGTTTATTTACTGGGGGGCGAGGTTGAAGAAGGAACGGGGGCGGAGAATGGAGGGGTTGCGGGAGGAGGTGAAGGCAATGGAACGGGTTTTCCGCGCAGAGGGATTGGTGAGAGCCCGGAAAAACCTGGAGCGAGTCCGTGGGGAACTACGGGCTCTGCAAGTGGAGAAGATTGCGTTTGATTTGCAACGGGTTCAACAGGTATATTATGAGTATGGTAATAAGGCTGGGCGTTTGCTGGCTCGTAAATTGCGAAAGAGAGTAGCGGCGTCTTTGATTTATCAAATTCGGCACCGGAATGGGGAGGTGTTAAGGGAAGAAAGGGCGATTCGGGAGTGCTTTGAACAATATTATCGGGAGCTCTATCGGAGACAGGCGGGGGTAGAGACCGAGCATATTCATGAGTTCCTGGAGGGATTGGAGCTGCCGTGTTTGGGGGAGGAAGCCCGGGATGGGCTCGAGGGGGCATTGACGGCGGAAGAGGTGGGCAGGGTGGTGAAAGGGCTGCAAGGGGGTAAATCTCCGGGCCTAGATGGCCTACCTGGGGTTTTCTACAAGCAGTTTTGGGACGAGGTTGGGGGACTACTGTTGCGAGTTTTTAATGGGATGTTGTCCGAGGGTGGGGAGTTGCTTCCTGAAATGTTAACGGCTGGCGTATCGATCCTGCCTAAGCCTGGGAAGGATCCGCTGGAATGTGGCTCTTATCGGCCGATATCTCTACTCAATGTGGATGTTAAGATTTTGGCAAAGGCCTTAGTGGACAGATTGGCCCCCTGGATGCCTTCGTTGGTACACAAAGATCAATCGGGTTTTATATTAGGGCGGCAAACGGGGGATAATATTTACAGGGCCATTGAGGTCATTGAGATTGCGAGGGGGGGGAGCGAAGCCTGTATTCTGATGTCCATAGATGCCGAGAAGGCATTCGATCGGGTACACTGGGAGTTTGTCTGGCAGGTGCTAAGGAAGATAGGGTGCGGGCCAAACTTTCTCGGCTGGGTGGAGGAGCTATATAGGGGGCCCCGAGCGCGGGTCAAGGTAAATGGGAGTTATACGGAGGACTTTGCCTTGGAACGCGGGACTCGGCAGGGATGTCCCCTTTCCCCTTTGTTATTCGCTCTGGTGGTGGAACCCCTGGCGCAACGGATTCGGGATAATACTTTGATTAGTGGGATAGTGGCGGGTGGAGTGGAACATAAGATCTCGTTATACGCGGATGATATTCTTTTGTTCATCAGCAAGCCAGTGGAGAGCCTGAGAAGTATTATGGCAGAAGTGGAGAGGTTTGGGGGAGTGGCAGGATTCAAGATGAACCCGGGTAAGACGGAGGTTTTAAATCTTACGGCTCCTTGCGGTGTGGTACAGGGTTTAAAGAAGGCTTACCCCTTTCGTTGGGTCTCGCGGTCTCTGGGCTATTTAGGAGTTCAAATTCCCAGCAGATACGAGGAGTTATACCGGGTCAATTATCCCAAAGTACTTGGGGAGCTGCACAGGGACTTAGACTGCTGGATGCAAGCGGAAGTATCTTGGTTTGGTCGGGTCGCCGGGGTGAAGATGAATCTTCTGCCCCGTATTCTATATCTGTTTCAGGTGCTCCCTGTGAAGGTTCCCGACAAGGTGTTTCGGGCCCTGCAGCGGAAGGTGTTTCAATATATTTGGAAAAGGAAACCCCCAAGGATAGCGCGGGAGGTTCTCTATGCTAACAAACGGGAAGGGGGGATCGGGGTGCCCAACCTACGGGTCTATTATCAAGCGGCGCAGTTGCGGCTGGCCATGGACTGGAGGGGTCGGGGGGAGGTGAAACAGGGGGTGCTAGTAGCGCGGGAATATGTGAAGGGTGGGAGGCTGTCGGCATGGCTCTGGGCAAGGGGGAAGGACCGGCGGGAGTTAGGGGCGGGCTCCCCATCCATGCAGCAGGTGGGATCGGTATGGGATGAGGTTCGGGCAAAGGGCTTCATAGGAGGGGGGAAGGGGTTCTCTCTTGCGACTCCGTGGAGGGGGGATAAGGAGTTTCGCCCCGGGTGGGAGGGAGGGGCATTTGATGGTTGGACCCGAAAGGGGCTTGAGTGCTTTTTCCAGCTGATGGACGGTGATGAACTATTGTCGTTTGGCGAATTGCGGGAGAGTTATGGGCTCCGGGAGGTGGACCGCTTCCCTTTAGCTCAGGCTCAGTCTTACCTCCGGGGAAGGAAGGGTAAAGGTGATTTAGTAGTGGACCTGACCGACGTCGAAGCGGTGTGGGTAGGGATGGGGACTACTCGGGGGATGATCTCAGCTCTGTATAAGGGGATATGTAGGCAGGGGGGTACTAACTTTAAATATATGCTAGAATGGGAGAGGGACTTGGGGGTATCCCTGGGGGAGGCTGCCTGGAAGGAGATTTGGGATCAGCTTAAAAAGACTCCAATGTCGACTAGCATCCGGGAAAACAGTTATAAAATAATGATGCGGTGGTACTACACACCGGACCGGTTGCACAAGATGTATGCTGGCACGTCCTCTGCCTGTTGGCGTGAGTGTGGGGGAGTGGGGACTTTTTGGCATATTTGGTGGGATTGTGTCTTCCCTAGTTAACTCAGTCAGGGCTCTTCAAAAAAGAATCGGACCAAGGACAGATCCCTGCGGCACTCCACTGGTAACATCCTTTTCCTCAGAGTGAGCTCCATTTACCTGTACGCTTTGTTGCTTCTCACTCAACCAATTTCTAACCCAGTCAATCACTTTAGGGTCCATCAGTAGGGTACTCAATTTATTTATAAGTCACCTGCATGGAACAGTGTCAAAGGCTTTACTGAAATCTAAGTACACCACATCTAGGGCTCTCCCTCAGTCCAACTCGGTCTCCCAGTCAAAGAAATCAATCAGATTTGTCTGACAAGACTTGCCTCTGGTAAACCCATACTGCCTTGGATCCCACAATCCATTGGACTCCAGAAACTTCACTATCCTCTGTTTTAGCAGTGTTTCCATTAACTTACCACAGAGTCAGACTAACCGGCTCTCAACATCATTCTTACTTCTGCTTTTGTGTAAAGGGACCACATGTGCCTTTCTCCGGTCCTCTGCGACCACTCCCAACTCTAAAGAAGAATGGAAAAGGTCAGACAGTGGAGCTGCTAGAACTTCCCCAAGTTCCTTCAATATTCATGGAGGTATCCCATCCGGTCCCATTGCTTTGTCTACTTTTAGTTTAACTAGTTCCTCACAGCACACAATCTTCTGAATATTATTCAAAATCCCCTTCACTTCTGTTCCTATTTGTGGGTGTTCTCTGAGATCCTGCTTCTGGCTCTTCATCTGCAAACACAGAACAAAAATATTTGTTAAGCAATTCTGCTTTATTTATTTGTGAAAGATACAGGGGATTTTCTCATGCAACTCTCTGGATGTACAGATTGTTTGTCTTATAAGTACATGGTTACTCTTGACGTACAGTCCCTCTACATAAATATAGATCAAAAGGAAGTATTACAACGTTTGGCTACTTATCCTTTGGATCTTCCATCCCGGATACCAAAGTCTTTTCTTTTAGACCTTCTTGAATTGGTTCTCAACAACAACTATTTTTTGTATCAACATCAGTTTTATTTGCAGACCTTTGGGATAGCAATGGGGGCTACAGCAGCCCCTTTGATTGCCACAATTTATATGGCATGTTATGAGGAACTTTATGTCTATTCATCTTCATTTTTTTGCCATATTCCATTCTGGTACAGATTTTTAGATGATATTTTTTTCTTGTGGACTGGCAGTAAGTCACAATTAGATCTATTTTTGACACAATTAAATACATATAAATCTAACATTCAATTTATTGCCCAAATTGAGAGGTCTCAGATTCAGTTCCTCGACATCACTAATACTCATGATGCTGACAGTTTCGTTACCTCTCTGTTTAGGAAATCAGTACAGAGAAATACCCTGTTGAGGTATTCAAGTTTTCATCCAGCACCATTGAAACGGGGTTTAGTATGGGCAATTCTTGAGACTTTGAAGAAACTGCTCGACACTTCAAGAATTTTATCATCATGCGGACGATCTTAAAAACTGCTTGCTGGCTCAGGGATATCCCTGGAAGGTCATCACTTTGGCTTTTAAAAGTGCTCGATTTACACACCGAGAATGGCTATTATCTCAAAAAGCTCAAGCTTCTGAGACAACGCTGGACACTATAACTGGTATTTTTCCATATGTTAGAAATGTAATGAATGTGACGAAAATTCTTCATAAATTATGGCCCATTTTATCCCTTCATGCATATTTTAGGGGGAAAGGTTTATGTGTAGCCTATTCTCGAGGGGCGAATTTGCGTGATTTCATTGTTAAATGAACAGCTATTGAAGACCGTCCGATTTTCGGTCATGATGATCCAGGCCACTATCAATGCGAAACCTGTCGTTGCTGTGAGGGTTCTCTAGTGGGCACATCTTGGCTAGATGTTCATACTGACTGGATCTACACTACAAAATGGTACACAAATAGTTTATCCACTTTTGTGGTATATTTAATAGTCTGTCCATGTACCCTATACTATTTTGGTCACATGACCCGCACTTTAAAAATACATTTAAGTGAATATCTTTCTCGGCTACACACTCAGACACTTACAGCCCCACTGGTGGAACACTGCCTTCAACAGGAACATGTGTTTGATCAATTACGCTGGCGTGTTTTGGATCATGTTCCATCAGACCTGAGAGGAGGTAATCGAGTTATGAAACTTCAAAAACTTGAACAACGCTGGATTTATTACCTAAACACGGTTTCACCGGGGGGACCTAAATTCCAAGTTAGAATGGCATAGCATTCTGTAGTTTCAGGTCTCTACTACGTTGATCCTTTGTGTTCTCAATTAAAATGGGGGACTCCCTTTTTTCATAGGGTTTCCCCTTTGGGAGGTCGTTGATGCCTTCCCTTGCATTTCATTGGTTGATCGGATTACATCACTAGCAGTGATGTCAGCCGAGCTTATTACAAAATTTGATTAAAAGGAGCGATCTCAGCGTGCAGTCGGTATTCATCCGTCTGTATTCGCAGGGCTGCTCCGACAAAAAGAAATTCTTTTCTTCTTTTTTTCCTTTTCACTCAGGTTTTTTTAACACATTGGTTATTTATTTGAAAGCATTTATAGTCCACACTACACCCTAGGTGGATAAAAGAAAACATACATATAAATTTACAAAACAAAACATACCATACACATGTTCATGCTTGCAAATCCCATAGGCTTAGGGCCCGATTCTGTTCCACACGTACATCTCCTTTGTACATCCGGGCTGAGTTGGACATACAATGGAGATCACAATTCTGATCCCATGGGGCACGTCTAGCCCCGCGGTTTCAGAATCACGAACAGGCATGTATGTGCAGGCTGGGACTGCGATTCAGTCCTGGCCTGCATGTACAGTCAGAGGCTGGCTAACTCAGCCAGGGCTTTTGAATGGAGCCGCGGTGCCATGGTGTCATGTTGCCATGGCACTGTGGCTCCATGTAAAAGCCATGATGCTGGCTACCTGCAAACGGAGTTAATTCCCTGCAGCTGACCCACGATCCGGCCTCCTAAGGCCAAGATCGGGCTGCGGGGAATTAACTCTGCCCTCCCCAACCCCTTCTTGCCCCGGGCCATTTAAAAAAAACACGACTAGGGGAGTTATTCCATCTCAGACATAGAAAACTTCCCTGGTTATGGATGTATAGGGCCGACATTAAAATCGGCCCTATACATCCAGGGCTGGCGACAGCCTACTCTTCACCCCTGGGCCGCCTCTTCCCCGCCCCCAACTAACTTCCCTGCACAACCGGCAGGGAAGTTTGTCGGGGCATGCAGCCGGCACGAATAGTGGGGATGGACCTGCCCGCTATTCGTGACTCAGAATAATCCCGTTACTGTCTTGCTATTTTACAAAAAACTCTGAGCTTATTGTTCTACTCAAAAAGAATTCATGGAGAAGAGCAAATTACCTAATTCATACAACAGCAGCAAAAGCTGGTTGAAATAAATGTTTTCTGGAACACCAAGATATCCAAAATACAATGCAAATTCGGCATGCAAGGCTTTCCAGATGCATGGAACAGCCATAAAGAAGATTCTATTAAGAAATATCTGGAAGTGAATCGGTCGGAATGATGGGACATCCAATAACAGTGTATCCTGTGAGAATAAAGCACGAGGAGGGCAATAAACCCACAGAGATGTTGATAGACTGAGTGGCACTTAATGATTAAGAAATTTGAGTACCAGCATTATAACTTTATATAGTATTCAAAATTTTATGGGTAACCAATGTAGTTTATATAAATCAACAGAAATATGCTCAAACCACCTGCTAACAGTGGAAAGACATGCCGCGGTGTTCTGTACAGACTGCAAAAGTTGAACATATGAAGGAAGACTAAGCAACAAACTGTTGCAATAATCAAGTGGTGATAAAACCAAAGTTTGAACCACAACATGCAAACTTTCAACTGATAAGAACAGCTTGAGTTTCCGAATTAAGTTCAATTTAAACAAGGCAGCCTTAGTAATTTTTTGTATGAGTTTGCATTTTCAGCTGGGTATCAACTACAATGCCCAACTCCCTAGCTTGAAGGCCCACTGGGAAAGAATAAGCCCCAGTTTCTATAGTCAATGACACCGGGTCTGGAAGTACCCAGAATAAAAGCAAAACTTAAGTTTTATGAACATTCAATGCCAACTTATGATGGATTATCCAAGATTTCACCGGTCTAATACAAAATTTGGTATGCTTCATAGCATCATCCAATGAGGAGGATATAGGAACCAGAAATTCAACATCATCTATATAAATCCGATAAGCAACATCCAAACCATTAGATGGGAGCAATATAGATATTAAATTTGTAGCGGGCAAGGCAGACCCCTACAGCAAGCCAGCAGTACTAGGCTGTCAAGAAGAATGCTTTTCTGCAGACCTAACCTGAAATTGTTGACCAAGCCAAAAATAAGAAATCCAGGAATAAACCGTCTGATCAAAACCAATCTCACGCAATCTTGCTAACAACAAAGAGTGATCCATCATGTCAAAAGCCGCAGAAATATTCAACAAAATCAATAGATAAGATTTTCCCTGATCAAAACTAGTAATAAAGACATCAATCAATGACAAAAGCAAAGTTTCAGTACCATGATGAGGACAAAATCCAAACTGAAAAGTAGTGAGTACATTCTGACTTTTAATAAAATCCTACAACTGCTGCAGCATAATCTTCTCCATAACTTCAGCTAAAAGAGGAAAGGAGGAAATAGGCCAATAGTTCAAAGGATCATCATTGTTTAGAGAGGAGTTTTTCAGTACAGGATAAACAGATGATCTTTTTAAAATATCTGGAACAATGCCATGCAATAATGAACTGTTCATGACAGCCACAATTGGCTTAAGGATTCTTTCAAAGATCTGAATAATTTAATAGGACAATTGTCCAAAGGACTAAGGGTACAATATTCATCCAGGTCGGCTATGCACCATCACCACCGACCTCTAATCCTGGATATTCAGTGCCGGGGTCATATGAAGCCCCGGCATTGAATATCTGGGGTCATTGCACAGCTTCCGATGTCACAGAAACTAACCGGGTAGCGGCAATATTGCACCGCTACTTGGTTAGCTCCCGCAGGTAACACTAGGCCAGCTTTCGCTTCACTTAGTTTTACCTGCAGGTCGCTAATCGGGTAGTGGTGCAATATCGCTGCTGTCTGGTTATCGACTGTTGCTGCCTCTGCTCCTCCCCGGAATGCCAACGACACACCCCGATGCTAAGCGATTAGCGTCGGGGAGAAGATCGGGGATATTCAGCGGCACTAACTATGTTAGTGTCATTGAATATCCTGGTTAGAGGCATTTACATGGTTTACAGGGCTGTAAACCATGTAAATGCCTTTCAAATATTGAGCCCTAAATGTACTATTTAATGAAGCCATATCCTCAAGGACCTCAGTCTCTGCAACCAGATTGAATGTGGTCCAGACATTTCCATCAGAAACATCAAAGATGGACTGTCAGATTCTTATGAGGCACTGCAGAAGCCACATGGTCAACAGAGTCAGAGAAGAGGAAATGTTTTCCCTAATCATAGAGATCTTAGGACAAAAAGATGTCAAGAAGCATTGAGGGTCAATGCTTCCACTAACTGCTTCATCAGCTTCTACATACTGTATTCCTCCCCTTCACCCTTGAGTCTGACAATACCACTTTTGCACGTCCTCCGCTCGCTAACATATCTGAAAAATGCCTTGTCTCCCCCATTTTATTGCATTGGTTATTATTTTTGTATCTTTCCTTTCCTGATTACTTTCCTAGCTTCTCTGAGTTTCTTTTTCCAAATAGTGATGCTTGTCTTCCTGTCTTTGTGATCTCTTGTAGTTTATGAAGGCTACCTTCTTTTTCTTCACTTTTTCATCTACTTCTTTCAAGAACCATAGTGGCCTCCTTTTCCTTTTACATTTATCTACCTTTCTAACAAACAAGTTTGTTGCCCTTAAAATATCCCCTTTCAGTTTTGCCCATCGCTTTTCTACATCCCCCCAGCTGTTCCCATCCCGCTAATGACTCCTTGAGGTATTGTCTCATCTTGGCAAAGTTAGTTTTCCTAAAGTCTAAGACCCTCACTTTTGATGGATTTTATCAGTCCTAGTCCTAATACTGAACCATACCATCTGGTGATCACTGGATGTGAGATAATCTCCCACTATAACATCAGATACACTTTCCTCATTGGTAAACACTAAGTCCAGTATGGCCCCTTCACGTGTGGGTTCTGTTACCAGTTGCTGGAATAGTTCTCCCTGCAGAGAATCTAGAATCTCCTTACTTCTAGATGACTCCACAGCAGGGATGTGCCAATCAACATCTGGCTTATTGAAATCACTTATGTCTTCTATTAAATCTCTGTGAAAGATATCTGTTTATCACACCAATGCAAATGGATTCCCCATTTCTAGTTTAACCCACAATGCCTTTTCACTCCCTTTTAAGCCCTGTAATTGTATTGCTTTAATATTATTCTGGGCAAACCAAGTGGGTTTTATTTGCCAACATGCTCTTTGTTTCTCTATTTGAGTTGTGGTATTATTACAGTGTTGCCTTCAGAGATGTGGCAATAGAATATACAGATTCATTGACAGCTTCAAAGTCCAGGCTGTTACCTAGGGAGTAGAGGTGTGCGTTTGTGAGTGTGCATTTTGTTTGGGTGTCTAAAATTTTAAATTGTATGCAAATAATTTGTGCACAAATGTACCTATGAAATAATGCATGTACAATTGACTGTATGCTTTTTAAAATTCTTTCATATGTATGGTGGATGCCTAAAAAAAACAAATTGGTCAAATGAACATAAAAAAGGCCAGAAAATAGGGAAAATTAATTTTAAATGGACACGAATTAAACTTTTTCTTGGCCGTGCAGACCTTTACTAGGGAGTTGCACCCATGATATAACATATCGTTCAAGAGTTCTAGAAGCCCTATTTGTTATTTAAATGCTTTTAGTATTGGACGTTTTGTAACCCAAGTATAACAGTGTTCTCCTATTACAAAGAAAATAGAATTACTGATCCATTTCATCTTTTTCTTAGACCTAACTGTAAATGTCATCATGAAGAAAATTTGAATGTGTTCACTTTTCCTTTTAGAAGGTGCTATGCTACTTTACCCATTACCCGAGGCTAACTAGTAGAAACTCGAGCAGAGCTTTGAACCTTGGTCTCTAACCAGTCCTGAGCACTAACCATCGGATTATAGACTAGTTTCATTTTTCGTCTTTCTTAATTCATATTTGGCCTTACATCTTACCTCAGGATAGAACCAAAATGTCAAAAAAAAAAAAAAAAAAAGCTTGCAGTTTGGAACTTTTCTGTTAGTACAGTAATATAATAAATGACAGTAGATAGAGACTAGGTTGGTCCATCTAGTCTGCTAAAGAAGGGGTTTTAGGGTTGTAACTGCTGCTCCGTGCAGGTCCCCCTCCCCCCCCACTGCTACCTTTTTTGAAGTGTGAAAATCATTTAAGTTTTGCTTTCTGCAGGAATGCCCCCTTTGCTATAAATGGATCCTTTGTTTATCCCATGCCTTTTTGAATTCAGTCAATTTTGTGGTCCATACCACCTTCACTGGGAGATCATTCTAGGAATCAATTTCCCTTTCTGTGAAAAAGTATTTTCTGTTGTGGCTTTTAAGTTTATCTCCTTGCAGTTTTGTTTCATGTTCTCTAGTTTTATTGCCTCCCCATCTTTGGAAAAGGTTTGCTTGTTCAGTAATACCTTTCACAAATTTAAACAGCTGTATTATATCTCCCCTATCCCTCCTTTCCTCTAGAATGAACATATCCAGGTCTTCAAGTCTCTTCTTATAGAGGTATGTTTACAAAGCAGTGGTAGCGGCCTCTGATGGGGCCACAGCTCCGATATCACACCGCTGCTTTGTAAACATACCCCATAGAGGTTTTGGTGCAAAACCCATATCATTTGGTCACTTCCTTCTGAACTGCTTCAAGTCTTTTTTATAGTCAAGTAGGAGAAATATATATAGCTTTTAAGCATTTATTTTGAGTTTTTGCTGAAGAAACTGAGGTGAGATGCCAGGGGATTGATTAAGATTTAATTTGGAGCTTTATTATTAATTGATTTCAGTCTAGCATGTTAGGAGATGTATATTAGCGGTCTCGATAGAACAAATGTGTTTGTCTTTCTTGAGGAAAAGTATTTTTGAAGTGTTGCAATATTATGAAGCAAGTTGTGTTGTCTGACACCAAATGCTTCTGTATATCAGAGCGTTTCATATTATTGGCTTCAGTTATGTGCAGTAAATTCCCTTTTTAAGAAAATAGTAACAGAGTATTGTGTCAGTCTTCCAAAAAGGAGATTTTTTAAAAAACTACTTAAATGGCTGAGTTAGAGAAGATATTCTTATGTGGCCAATAAATATTGCAAGATGAAAACTTTTGGAACTATTATGAGCCAGGGGACCTTATTAGTCTTAAAAAAGAGCATCACAACATTTTTTAGCCTGGTATCGTTCCCTGCTTGACATTTTTTGCATTGAGCAGACTAGGTGCGGCTTACGGTCCTTATGTGCCATCATGTTCAATGCGTCTATGTTAATTTTTTTAACAAATTTCAGTTTTTATTGGGATAACATGGTGTTTGAATTCTAATTAGATAGTTGGATGTAAAGAAGCCAAGACCACAAAGAGGGAAGTTGCCACAGAGGAACTAAGGAAATATGAGTTGGTAAAAAGCTCGTTGGGGGGGAGGGGGTGGAAAGGAAAAAGAGAGAAACAAAGGCACTGAAGGATAGCAGAGTGTTCTTTAATATAAATCCTGAAATTAAATAAACACTTTCAAAGGTTGATAGGGTAATGAAAGCAAGAAAGTTAATTCCAGGCAGTACAATTGAAAGGGAAAGCATGACCCTAAGAATGAAGGTAGACAATCTCATAGAGAGAAAGGGCTGTGCATGGGCAAAACAAACAAATATTGTTTTTGGAATATTTGGCTTTTTTTTTACCAGATTGCCATTCATTTTTTGGTTCATTTTACACATTTGTATTGATAAAAATTTAACACGAACTAGAACATTTTAGTGCACAAAAATTGATTGTATGCATTTTAGTTTGTAGGTTAATGTGCATTACAGTTTTTAAAGTTAAGGTGAGGTAAGTATGTTGCATGTAGGGGACATGCCCAGTATCTGCCCTGCATTTAGTGCATAGGGCCAACAACGCAGGTGTTCATATTCCCTGCCTCGTAAGGTTTGTTTAAGATTTATAGAATTTTTGTCGGGGTCCACCGGCATGAGCAGGAGAGATGGAAGCCCCTCCTCTCTGTGCCGGGAGATCCCTTTTATTCAACCGATTACTTTGAACACGGACGGGGAACACTTGACACAGGGCTCTTGGTGAGCCGGAAACATGCATGTTGTGTGCATTAAAACCCGATACTTATTTATGGAGGACAAACATCGCCTGCTCAGAAGATAAGTGTGGTTTCGCTATGGTGAACTTTGAGTTGCATTTTGGGGTTTTATAATTGTTGAATAAAAGGGATCTCCTGGCGCAGAGAGGAGGGGGTTCCATCTCTCCTGCTCATGCCGGTGGACCCCGACAAAAATTCTGTAAAATCTTGAACAAAAATTGTTTGTCAGAGCTCAATGGCAGATTTCAATGACCTTCCTTGTTCTGTTAATTCAGCTGTAGTCATTTGACATTTTGAGGTTTATTTAGATTGATTGCCTCGCAAGGTAGCATGGGAGCACCTGCACGTCCGGCTAAAGTAAGGAACATGGGCCCAGTACTACGAAAGTCCAACAGAAGCAAGCGACTGCAGCCGTGATGTTCTGACTCCCCCAACCCAATCTCCTCTCCCCAGTGATCTGAACTCTCCCACACGATCCCAACCCCCCTGCTTGATCTGAACCTCCTACTCTGATTCTTTCCCCTTATATAACCATTCCTCAGCATACTCTCCCCTTTGGCACCCCCCAAATCTACAAAGCAACTGCCATTTGTGAAGACAACCCCTATCCCAACAGGCCACCCCATCCTCCCACCACTTCCTGGAATTTATCTAGGGGCTTTGTGGTGGTCCTAATGTCATTTGGACAGGAATGGTACCCCTCATTTCCTGCCCCATCTGCTGGGGATGTCAAAATGGTGGCTCTGACCCCTAGCAGTAGTCTCATGGTACTACTGCTAGGTCAATCCCTAGAGGTAGTACCATGAAATTACCACTAGGGGTACAGGAACCATTTTGATAGCCATGGTAGACAGAGCAGGAGTGGAGGGGTACTATTCCTATCCCATTGTCCAAGGACCACCAGGGAGCACCTGGATAAGTCCTGGGATGGGGGGGGGGGAGGATGGAGGCTACGTTTTGAGGAGCAGGGGCCACTTGGAGATGAAGAGCTGCCTTCACAAATGTCAGTGGCTTTCAGGGTTTGGGGGGATTCTGAAGGGGAAGATATGCTGAGGGGTGGGTTGTGCAAGTATGGGATCAGAGCAGGGGTTCAGATTGTTAAGGCTGTGTTGGAGCAAAGAGTAGTGGTGTGCCATCATGACTGCCACATCTTGCTGGTGGCCAAGGGCAATTGCTGTGATACGGGACTGTCAGTGGCATGACTGTACTTCATGCCACTTCTTAAGGTGGTGTTACATGCAACCACACTTTCATCAGTTGCGACAGCTAGCATGCGGTGCCATCCAAAACTTACCCCAAACCATTTTGAGCCCTCCCCATTGTGCTCAAAGCAGTTGGGTGGGATTTTTACTGCACTGGCTGCTTTTAGCATGTGGTAGTAGTTAGCATATGCTAAAATGTGTCCTGTTGCTGCACTTTGGTAAACATGCTTCTTAGTGGACAAAACGTGTGAGGTCAGGAAGCTGAGAAAGGTACACTATAGTAGAATCTGAGACTGGAAAAGAATAAGCAATTGGTACTTAGTGCAAGATTTTAGACAATGAAGCATGTCTTTCAGTCTGGTGTGCCTTTCAGCAGAGATAAGCCCTATTTCCTGAAGAGATAGTTTGGGCCAGGCCAGGAGTTTTAGACTTGCAGCCTGGTACTTTGTGCTTTGTGTGGCTCACGTGAAATTAGATTTATACTGTATGTACCAAAATGCATTATGTACTTAAAAACTACACCTGAAGTAGCACAAGTATATGTTTATAGTCTGACACACAGAAGGTTTGCTCATTGTCTTCTCTTCATTGTTCCAGTTTTTGTTCTCCTTTTGAAATGATGGATGATTCTGCTGATATAGTAGGGCCTCAGCCTCCTTTTCACAGATGAAACTGAAATATGTCAGGAGTATTGCCATGTCAGAGCAAAATTTCAGTTCAATTAGTCCCTGAAGATGGCCCTTAATATACGTGTATGGAGAGGGACAGACAAACTAAACAGGGAGTTAGCATTGACAGAAGGTGTTCTTGTTTACTGGAGAGCATGCCTAAAACAAGGCTGGTCCCCCGTCTCTGCTGCCAAGCTGATTCTCTGTACATCAACGTCTTAGGCTCCAATTGCTATATTATAGCATAGTTGATAAAATATCATCAAGCAAACTCTAGTCCTAGAATACAAGAACTGAACACTCGCTAATAGTTTGTGGTACTAATATATTATGATAAGAAACTGCCATCATTAAGTGCCTTTCAGATTTAATAGAGGCAATGTGCCTCAATAATGCTAGAAAAAACTCCACACTCGCCGGCGATGTTCATTTTCTCTGATTTCTGAGAGCGGCTTGGGAAGCTCTGCATTGCAGATTGTCTTCAAAACCTACAGAACATGTTCGACTAGAGGAAAGCAATTTCTACCTTGACAGCTGATGGTGGAGCTGTTGTATTACTCCATTTAACAGAGACAACGTGTGATTATTCTCAACGGAAACGAATCCATTAAAGTAACACGTATGAGAGATTTTTCAGAAGTGGAATTTCATCTTTTTTAATAATTGCTTGAACCTAAACATTTAGACAGAGCTATTTTACTCAGTGCTGACCAAACCATAAGGCAAGACTAGGTGTCCGCCGAGGGTGGCAGGGTAAGAAAGAACAGTAGCAGTCAAAGCTAAGCAATAGATCCCAACAGTCAGATAAACTCAAAGAGCCATCAGCACATTCTTTTATCTGTAGGGAGAGCAGGCACACACATACATACAAAGCAAAGTTTCATATTTAAATGTAATGCAGTTTTACGAGATTGCTGTGGAAGGGGGGATGTTAGGATGATTATGATTGCTGAGTTTAATTATCATACTCTTAGGGGGGGGGGGGGGTTGATGCATAAAGCTGAAGGCTCGTCTAGGGCATCCAATACCCTTGCATCGGTTCTGATTTTACTAGTGCAAAACCACTTCCATGACACTGAGAGAGAGCTCAAAAATAAGGTGCACCTCACTTGAAAACTAGCGCATAACTTTCCCAAAATTCAAGCAGACTATTTCAGGACCGGGATGCATAGTCATGCCACTTAGACTTGAGTCCATGTGACCCTTTCTGGGGCTGTAGAATCAATGAGTGATTCAGCTACAACAAGCTGAATATTTGTGCAAGTTTTATGGGGGGGGGGGGAATACTCAGTAGCTGGCTGTTACCGCTTTAACATATCCCTGGATATTTAGTGCTGAGGTCATATCCTGCCACCAGCATTGATTATTCGGTGGGCCTGGATAGCGTGTTAGCTACTTGGGCAGCGGCGATATTTATCCACTGCCTGGGTAGCCAACTCAGCTAAAGTTAGGCGAGTCTTTCAAGTGCCTAACTTTAGCCGATTTATGATAACTGATCAGCAGCTGAATATTGTCCATTGAATGCCCTGTTGCTCCTCGGTTAGCATTGGGGTGTCTAGTGGTGTTTGAGGAGGATATTCAGTGTCACAAACCAGCTATGTACTGCTGAATATCTCACTCACCACCTTTAAGGTCTTCTAACCTCGTTAATTGCATGGAATATGCCCCATAATTCCCATTTTGCTGCCAGAATCTGAAGAATTCCATTATGATTGCTCTCTAAAGGCCTTGTTTAATAAAGGAGCTTGTTCCATTCAGTGCAGGTGGAGGGTAATTTTATAACAAGGCATCATAGGTGGGCACCATCATCAGTGCTAGTTTATAAAGTCATGTGCATACATAAAGATATTTTATAATCTACACACTATGGCGAATTTCACGCTCTACCCAGCCAATGCCTATTAGCACAGCATGTGTCTTCAGGCCAAGGTGCATACTTTTATGCTGGTTGGTAGTTTACAAAAGATCATTTATGTGTGACCTAATAAAATTACATCCAATGTGGTTCCCAGACTTGTCCTTGGGATCCTACAATCCGTGGGAATTGTGGAACAAATTTCCACAGCTTGGGTCTTTAAAGGGTAATTTTATAACAGAGTGTCTAGGTTTGGAGGAGGAGAAGACATCTACTTTTATCCATTTTTATAAAGACACACATGGACACACACCTCTGTGTCTTTATAAAATACTAGCAAAAATCCTGCAGAAATAGAGGCCAGTTCTGTTCTGGTGTCCTCCGCCTGTCCGAGTGTCCAGAATCAGGACGTGCCCCGGTCGAAACTGATTCTGATCCCGTGGGGCTTAGATGTGCCGTTGGGATTAGAATCATGGCAAAGGGCCTGGACATCCAGGACATGCCCCGATTCTGGGCGCCTGGATGTCCAACAAACTCCCCAGCTAGCCCAGTCAGGCTCCTGCATGGAGCCACGGTGCTGTGGCGTCCTGTTGTCATGGCACTGTGGCTCCATGCAGGAGCCGCAATCCCCAGTGGACCCAGAGAAACCCCTTTCCCTACCGCCCAATCCCTGATCGGGCCTGCTGTGGCCAGGATCGGCCACGGGGAACCCCCTGTACCCCCTCACCTCGCTTTGTGGCCCCGATGTCCACCTTCTATGCTGTCTAGGGGGACTTATTCCATCTTCGAGGTGGAATTAGACCCCCGTCCAAATGGCCAAACCCAGACATAGAGGGCCGACCTCGGAATTGGCCCTGTATGTCCAGGATCAGGTCCCTGCCCACTCCCTGCCCTCACTCCTCCCCAGGCCCAGCCCCTCTCACCCACGAACAGAGCTCCCTGCACGTCTTGTCTATTCGTGCGGGGAGCTCTGTCTGCAGGATTGCCACCACGGCGTTTAGTGGGTCTGGATGTCCAGATCGGATATCCAAATGCGCTAAACATGGGTCCAATAGGTCCATTGCGCCTAGATTTTAGGTGCTGCCATTTATGTCTGCCCAGGCGTAAATGTTAGCATGTGAACTGCGCACATCTGCTCATAAATCGCAACTCTGCCCATGCTCTTCCCAGACGCCTCCCCTGAGTATGCCTCTTCCACAAAAGTCTCTTAAGGCCATCGTGCATACTTTTAAGCATGTCCTTATTTTACAAGAGGCTTTTATGCATGTAAATCAACGTTACATGTGAAAAAGGATTATAAAATTACATCCTTAATATATGGAAATATATCTCTTGCGCACTTACCACTAATACTCTTTAAACCAGGGTGCCAAGGAGAAGTCTGGGATCCACTGTCTGATCCAAATACCAACTTTTCTGAGCTGATGCATTTATCTTGAGCTCTCATCCAGTGATTGATGCTGGAGCACAATTCCTGTTTTCACTTTAAAAGCATCATCATCTTCAGAAACTGTTAATTTAATGCTATCTTCGGTGCAGGACTGTGGTTAAGTCCAGTTTCGGAGGTGGAAATGACACGTTGGCCACTGTAACTAGCCATGTCACTGTAACCCAAACTGAGAAGAATTATAGTAATAACTAGAAACAGCTGGGAAGTGGAATTGTGAGAGGGAGAAAGCAATCTCTTTAGCGAGCAGCTTCATCAAAGGAGAGTGTTTCTTGCATGGATGTTGTACTGAGCAATGTCGCAAAACAATACAAGGAATGGGATTTATCTGCAAGTGTTTACTGACCTTTATTTCTGCAGCAGGTAAGACAACAAGCAAAATGCTCACCGTAAAACTAAGCATTGCTTTTTATGTTATAGTGTTATAATTTAGATAATGCTAGATAATACTGTTTGCTGTTCAACTGTTCCATGTATAATGCTTGTTATAATGTAAACTGCTCTGATTGAAGGACAAAGCGGTATAAAAAAATGTTTAAATAAATAAATAAAATATGTGCTGGGAACTCCTTGAGCTTAGTGCTGCTTGCTTCACGATGAACACAGCATAAACAACGCGGTATCTCTTATGGTGGCCGAATTGTATATTGTGGTAATAATGTTAAAAATCACTGCACAACTCATCGACCAACCGGATCCAGTGCAGACAGGAGGGTACCGGAGGTAATGTGATTGGGAATAGCTTTTCAAACCTAAGGGCCCCTTTGGGTTTATAGCATCTATTCCAGTTCCTAGAGAAGGGTTAGTAACGGTTTCATCAGTGTATCATGCATCCCTGCCAGAGATACTTTCATCGAATGAGCTACGCAAAGTGGCCTATGCCTTAACCCACAAATAGATTCACAGGATAGTTTTATTTCTGTATTTATTTATATGTTCGCTACACGCCATAGGTACAGAAAGATTGTCTAATGTAAACTGCCTTGATGTCAAACATCAAACAAATAAAAATGTGTTGGAGCATAAATAGACAAAGAGTGCCTACGGTAGAACAACAGTATCAAACCATATCACAAAGTATGGGAAATGATCAGTATATGGTCCCTTTTGGAAAATTTTATAAAAGGAACTTTGTGCTATTAACTTCTCAACAACCGGCATTAATGCATTTATGCTGGAATTTTATGCTGTTTACCACTTGAAATCCCTTTTGCAAAATGAATATGCGCTCTAGTACATCGGGGCTAAAGAAAGAACCTAGAAGAGCAGATGCCGTCCCTTGCTATCTACCCTCAGACTGAATCAAAGGGAAAGAGATGGAATGATTCAAGAGGAAGAAGAATACATCTCCAGGACCAAGCAGGACTGTAGTCTTCACATATGAGCCCGCGTGGGAACGCTCCCCAGTTTCGGGAGCGTTCCCACTGCGCCTGCATTGCCGCCTTCCCGCCTTTGTGACTCTCCTTCCTCAGTTCTTCATTTTCCATGGAGCCAGCAGAAAGCAAATCCTAACACCGCAGAAAATTTCTTTTTTATTATTTTTTGTGGTCGCGTCTGTCTTCCCGTCGACGCCGGAACCGAACTTGTCATCTCTACTTCTTTCTGTAAAAAAAGAAAAGAAAAAAAAAGACATTCTTTTGGGCACTTTGATACCTTTTCAGGCCTTAGTCCTTCCATCCAGTCTACTGATGCGATGGAAAAACCAACCAGTGGTTTTAAAAAATGTTCTAAGTGTGGTAGTTCTATTTCTGCCACTGATGCCATGACTGATGTCTTAAATGCCTTGGCCCAGATCACCAGCCATCTGAGTGTCCCCTATGCAAAAAGATGACAAAGAGAGGCCTACAGAATCGGGCTGCAAAGCTTGGCTACCTGTTTGCCTCAGATGCAGACTCACTTGCTTTAACATCATCGAGGACATCATCTTCTTCACATGGACCTCAGGTATCGAAACAGGCTGTCCTCCTAAGGGTCTAAAAATAGAGATGCCTCTTGCATTGCCCTAGAGGTGGATCGACCGGCTAAACTACCCTGGTGGGAGGACCTCCCCCTCCAAAGCCTTACAAGGGGTCCAGGATGCTCCCGAGGCCTCCACCTCCAGAGAGCTGCTAATGCCATGCTCTGGAATGGTAACCCAAACTTCTGAACTGATACTCAGGCATTGGCAGGCTCGATAGATCAGCACATGCTAGCCATCGAGCGGAGTCTTGCGGCTCTATTAGTGGGGTTGGTACCAGTCAAGACATTATAGCTGGTATCGTCGCTACCGATACCACCTCCGATGCCGATGCAATCGGCATCATGCTTTGTGCCCCTTGGCACACTCCCACACATGCTGGGCCTAGAGTCCATCTCTGAATCTGAGGTACTGACACAGCAGGTCTCTCGCGCCAATACCGATCTCGATCGGTACCGGTCCTTGCAAGAACAAGAGCATCGCTCTCGTCGATACTTTGAATCTACCGATATCGATTCTGATTCTGCAGATGATGAATCGATCAATACCAGAGAAATGAGAAGTCTCCCCAAGGATCCCTCTCTGTCGCCACAATGGTGCATGTCCCCTCCAGAAGACATGTCTTTCCAGGAGTTTATCAAGGATATGGCGAGGGGTCTATCCATTACTCCTGCATCGGAGAAAGAACCCAGAGCAGAGAAGTTGGAAATTCTCCAATATCCTACAGATCCTAAAGAGGTGACTACTCTCCCTATTCACTGCATATGCCAGGACCTTATGTTCTGGATGTGGGAGACACCTTTCACCATTTCTCACCATACTTGACGACTCAATACCATGTATCGGGTACCGGAAATCCCAGGGTACCAGAAAACGCAGCTTCCACACTACTCAATGGTAATGGAATAGACTATGCATCGCATTAAGAGTTCTAAGAGGCACTCCTCCAATCCCCCGAGCAGGGAATTAAGAACCCTCGATGCTTTTGGCCACCGGTGCTTTCAAGCCTCCATGTTTTCAGTCCGCATAAGTTCATACATACTCTACATGGGTATGTTCCTTACAGAGGTGACTAGGGATCTGGAATCAATGTCTCATTTTCTCCTGGATGACAAGAGGGCAGACTACCTTACATTAGTCAAACATGCCCAAAATGTTTCCAAGTTTGCTAATAAAAACATAGAAACATGATGACAGAAAAAGACCACATGGCCTATCTAGTCTGTCCTTCCATATCAAGCACTACAACAATTCCCTTTTTTCCATTAGAGATCCTCTGTGTTTGTCCCATGCTTCTTTGAATTCAGATGCTGTCCTTATCTCTACCACCTCCACTGGGAGACTATTCCACAGATCCACCACTCTTTCCGTCAAGAAATATTTCCACATATCACTCCCGAATCTATCCCCTTTCACCCTCATTCCATGTCCCCTCATAGCACAGCTTGCTTTCAATCCTGTACATTTATGCCATGGAGATATTTAAACGTCTCAATCATATCACCTCTATCCTGCCTTTCCTCTAAGGTCTGTCTTCATATGCTTTATAATGGCAACCTTTGACTATTTTGAATGCATTAGCAGAACAACTTCTATCTGTATAGGGTTCAAGACAAGTTGGGTAATATTCCCTGTGCTGGTGAGAACCTTTTTGGAAAGGACTGGCAAGATAAGGCTTCTCAGTTAGAGTCTGAAAATACCATCCTCAATAGGCTTTCAAAAGCTACTGCCTACCCTACCAAGAAAAAAGCAGCTGCTAAGAAGCCTTTCTATGGAAAGAAGAAGAAATTCAACTCTTCTTACCCCTCAACTTCTCAATCCCAACCCTAGGGTACACAGAGGAAGCAACAGCCTCCCAAGTAGCAGAAGAAGCCACAGGCTCCTAAACCGCAACCAGCAGAGCAGACTCAATCTACATCTGTTTTTTTACTTCTTCCTAGAGAACATTGCCACCCTGCCTCTGGAGAACCCCCACCCCCTACACATAGCAGGCAGGCTTTGCCATTATGCTATTATGTGTAACCATAGTTTGAGTGGTTTATTGTTTATTGTTTATATAACATTTGATATACTGCCCCCCGTTACATCGGGGCGGTTTACAATATAAATAAAAACAGTAAATCAGAGACAGAAAAAGAAAGTTACAATTACTTAAAGAAGGAAGAAAAGGAAACAGAGAACAGGAGAAAAAAGAAAGATAGAGTCAGAGGAGTCAGCTAGATCCAGGAAAGGCACAGGAGAACAGATGAGTTTTGAGAAGGGAGCGAAATCTAGAATATGATTCCTCGAGACGGAGGGCAGTGGGTAGTGAGTTCCAGAGGGAGGGACCAAGGTAGAAAAATGCTGATTTACGGGTGGATTGGAGATGTGCACGGGAAGGGGCTGGAAGGTGAAGGCGATTAATATGAATGGACCGGAGACTTCGGGAAGGGACATGGAAGGAGAGCAAGTCAGAAAGGTATTGGGGTCTGTGAAGGTAAATGGCTCGATGGACCAGAGTAAGAACCTTGTAAGCGATCCGGAATTGTAGTGGCAGCCAGTGAAGGTGTTGTAGGAGGGGGTGTTGTGATCACGTGGAGAAGCATGTAGGAGCATCCGGGCAGCCGTGTTTTGAATTAACTGTAATCGATGTAACTGATACTGAGGGATACCGGCATAAATGGAATTACAGAAATCTAAACGAGTTATGACTAATGAAAGAAGAAGGGTAGTGAGTGCCTGGGGAGATAGGAAAGGCCGAATGGCACGGATCTGTCAAAGGCAGTAGAAAGAGCGCTGAGAGATAGAGGAAATGTGGTCTTGAAATGTGAGTGCACTATCAAGAATGACACCAAGATACCGAAGTTTGGGCACTGTGAGAATAGGGACACCAGAAAGAGAGGGAGTAAGAGACGGAGTAGGGGAACCATGGGTGAACCAAACAGCAGCTGTCTTGGAGATATTCAGAACCAGACAATTTGAGGAAAGCCAGGAGGAAACTGAGGATAAACAGACCTCCAGTGGAGTGATGTCAGGATGGGATAAGGAGGTGTGGTGCAGAAGGAGAATATCATCAGCATAGTAATAGCCCGAAATACCCAATTGCTGGACAAGGAGGGAGAGAGGGGCCAGAAAAAGATTGAACAACAAAGGAGCCAAGATAGAACCCTGAGGGACACCACAATTGAGAGGGAAGTGATCTGAGGTGGAAAGACCAGAAGCAACTGCAAAAGAGCGAGAAAATAGAAAAGAATGAAACCATCGATAAATAACACCCCGAATACCCGCATCCCGCAAACGAGAGAGAAGAAGGGGGTGATCCACAAGATCAAAGGCGGCTGAGAGATCAAGAGACACAGCGATGGTAATGTCGCCTCGATCTTGGGAAGTGCGTATTTCATTCAGAACCGCTGTGATGGTGGTCTCCACGCTATACCCAGACCGAAACCCAGATTGGCGGGGGTGCAGAAAGTGCGTAGAATCCAAGTGATGGGAGAGTTGTGAGAAGACCACTTTTTCAAGAAGTTTAGAGGCAAAAGGAAGATTGGATACTGGACGAAAATTAGCGGGAATAGAAGGGTCAAGGGAGGGATGTTTCAAGAGAGGACGAACCAGGGCATGCTTCCAGGGGTCAGGGAAAATACCACAAGATAGATTAGTGTTCACAATAGTAAGAAGAGAATGCAAGAGGGCAGGGGAAGGCTTAGTGAACCAAGAAGAGGGAATGGGATCCAGAGGACAGGTAGTCTTGTGAGTTGTGGACAGCAGCTGGATGAGCTCTGGTGAAGTGATTGGGGAAAAATGAGACCAAGTATGAGAGAGGGAGGGGGACAATGGAGGCGAGGTGGGCAGCGGTGGAGGCAGAAATTGGGGACAAGAGGGAAGAGAGGAACGAAGGCTTTGGACTTTAGAGGAAAAGAAAGAAGCCAGAGTGGTCGGGTCAGGGGCTTGCAAAGCAGAGGCAGATTCGCTTTTGGGAGGTGCCTGAAGCTGGGAGAGAGTATGTAGGGTAGCAAAGAGTTGGCGTGAACGATTAGGAGCTGAGACAATGGATGTAGAGTAAAAGGTGTACTTGGCATGGTGAATGCTTGAGCGGTAATGAGCGTGAGCAAGCTTAAAACGCTGATAAGAAGCGACATTGTGGGATTTCCGCCAAGAATGCTCAGCTCTCCTCAACTGAGAGCGCAACAGGCGAAGACCTGGATGAAACCAGGGGTGACGAAGAATACTACGAGGGTTATTGGGCCGAAGAGGAGCAACTTGGTCTAGAGCAGAGGAAAGACCGGTTGACCAGGAAGTTACTTGAGAGGAAGGCGATAAGGAAGGGAAATCCAATGGGGGAGGACAGTAGACCGCACAAAAATTGTGAAAGGAGGCAGAATTAAGCCGGCGAGAGAGGCGGATGGGTAGGGAAGGAGGAGGGGAGAGAGGGGGGCTTGAAAGAAGGGAGAAAGCAATACAAGCGTGATCAGACCACGGAACAGCTTCCACAGTGAGAGATGAGATCTGAAAAGAAGAGTTTTGAGAGGAAATAACTAGGTCCAATATGTGTCCGGCTACATGAGTGGGGGAAGCTACATATTGCAGCAGGGAAAGATCGTGAAGAAGAATAGAGAAAGCAATGTCCCTAGTGGAGATAGGTGAATCAAAGTGAACATTGAAGTCACCAAGAATGATCAGGTGAGGAAATTGGAGAGAGAGGTCGGAAACAGTGGAAAGGAGGGAATCCCATGTAGAGGGAGAGGAAGAAGGAGGATTATAGATAAGGAGGAACTGCAAGGCCGGCTGGCCAGCCAGTTGAAGGAGTAAGGCTTTCCTAGGTGAATAACTTTGCACTTCTCCACATTAAAGTTCATCTGCCATTTGAACATCCAGTCTTCCAATTTATCAAGGTCTTCTTGCAATTTTTCACAATCCTCTTGTGTTTTAACAACTTTGAATAATTTTGTGTCATGTGCAGATTTTATTACTTCACTCATTATATCCATTTCCAGGTCATTTACGAATATGTTAAAAAGCAGAAGGATCCACCAGAACAAACACCAAAGGAGCAATTGGAGAGATAAGACAAGAACTAAGATAGCAAAGAGACCTTAAAACCAAACAAGGATAAGGTATTGAGGAGAAGGTTGTGGTCAAAAGTGTCAAAAGCAGCATAAAGGTCAAGAAGGATGAGAATTGATTAAAGGCCCTTGGATTTTGCCAGGAACAAGTCGCTGGAGAATTTGGCAAGAGCCATTAAAGTAGAATGTAAAGGACTAAATCCAGATTGTAAAGGATCCAGGAGGGCTTGAGAGGAGAGAAAGTCAAGGCAACAGAGGTAAACCACATGTTCAAGTAGTTTATAAATGAAGGAGGAGGAAGATGGATCGATAGAAGGACAAGTAGGGTCTATTGAGGGTTTCTTGAAGAGAGGTGTAACCACAGCATGCAGTGGAGAGCAATAGGTTGAGAATATGAGAGATGGAAAGGACAACAGTGGAGGAGATGGGGCTTAGGAGTTGGGTGGGAATAGGATCAGAGAAGCAGGTAGTGAGTTTGTAGGAGGAAATGAGGTGTGTGGTTTCCTCCTCAGAGATCATAGAAAAGGAGGAAGGGGTAGCAGAGGTAGGGTGAGAAAACTGTGAGTGAAGAGGGGGAGGAGGGGAAGTAGCTGACCTCGTGGGGAATTGGAGTGTGATCTTGTGGATTTTGTCATTGAAATAGTCAGGCAGGATTTGGGCAAAAAGGAAAGAAGGGGTCAGAGGTTGAGGCACCTTGAGGAGAGAGTTGAGAGTTATAAAGAGACGGTGAGGGTCAGAAGCAAGAGAGTTAGTCAGATGGACATAATAGTCTTGTTTGATGAGTGCTATGGTTGAATGGAAAGAGACAAGCATGAATTTGAAGTGTAGAAAGTCTGCAAGGGTGCAAGATTTGAGCCAAAAGCACTCAGCCGAATGGGCACAGGAAAACAGATAGCGGGTAGTGTAAGACAGCCGGGGCTGGAGTATAGTACACCTCACAGGAAATGGCATGGGCAGAGCAAGAGCATCCAGAGCGGAGGACAGTGCAGCTTTTTAGGAAGCTACTGACTCATCAACAGACTCAGATGACATAGTGGAAAAAAGAGGTGATGAGACAGTGGAGGAGATAACTAAAAGGTCAACAGAATGAAGATTTCTAAAGAGGTTGGAGGAGACAGGGCAAGGTTGGGACGGCAGGTGATGAAGAGTGAAGCTTAGCAGGTGATGGTCCGATAAGGGAAGAACTGAGGTATAGAAATTTGAGGGTAAGCAATTACCGAAGAATACAAGGTTGAGGCAGTGGCTGTGCTGGTGAGTGGGGGCAGTAGAGCAAAGCTGGAGGTTGAATTAGGCGGTAAGGGAAAGGAACTTTAATGCATAAATGTCAGAAGGGTTATCAACATGAATGTTAAAATCCTTGAGAATAAGTGAGGGAGAAGAGGAATCCAGAAAGAAGGAAAGCCATGAGTCAAAGTCAATGAGAAAGGAAGAGGTGGATTGAACAGGCTTATAGATAACTAAATAGCATACTAACAATGGTACAGATAACTAAATAGCACACTAACAATGATATAATAAATATTTCAATGGACACACAGGACTCACAAGCTGGCAGGTAAATGTGCCCAAACTGTCAGCAAAGCAGGTAAGCAGATTCTCAGCACTGGGGCAGAGAGAAATCAGCACACATGGGAAACAAAACAGGAAGAGAGGGTTAAGTAAAGCCTTGTGGGAGGGAGATTAAAGCAAAGGGAGGAAAATGGAAAATGCTGGTTAAAACACCAGGACAGCGAAGAAATAAGTAATGGATTAAATGTTAGCTTGGCCTCCACAGAGACTAGAAAGTTGCAAAAAGGTTATGAGGATATGTAGGAAACAGGTACGAATGGAGAAAACTCAACAAACTTACAGATAAATAAATAGCACACTAACAATGATAAAATAAATATATCAATGGACACACAGGACTCCCAAGCTGGCAGGTAAATGTGCCCAAACTGGCAGCAAAGCAGGTAAGCAGCTTCTCAGTGCTGAGGCAGAGAGAAATCAGCACATGTGGGAAACAAAACAGGAAGAGGAGGTTAACCAAATCTTCAGGGGGTAAGGGAGAAAGGGGGGACAGGGAAGTACCTAAATGTAAAGTAACACCCCTTAAATTATTACTGAAAAGACATGAGCTAAATCAAAATCCCCATTTGCCCTCCCTACTGAAGAAGGCAACATTTGTCTGAGCTGGATTTGTCTGTATTCTCTAGTAATTAGGGAGAAAATGGGTTAGTCCTGGCCTTACTCCCCCCCCTGGGATTGATTGCTAAATCTTTGTTTAGTAGGGGCTTTAAATGTATTACCTGTTAATGCAGGTAGGGTTACATAAACTTTACCAGTCATCCCATGAAATTGCTCCAGCTTTGTTCTAGAACTGTGGGAAACTGAGAATGTAACAGTGTTTATGATATGCATGTAGAACAGATGCAGATGAATATGTAGGTTCCAGGTTTAAGCAAACATAAAACTATCGGTCTTTTCATTTTGATTTTGTCTTTTACTTTCTAATTTAACTGAAGCTTTTATGTCACCACTTTTACAGATGGATTTTAGGAAGCTCTTTTTTCAGGCTCTGGTTGAATAATTTCTGAATCGATATGAGACAGGAGACATGACAAGCTTCTCCGTACAGTAGCTCGCCTACTGTGTCGCTCTGCTACAACACAATCATATGGTTTATGGGAGGATGGGGGAGTCTGGCTCTGCAAACGAGTTCATTTTTAGCCTCTTGTGTTTTTGTCACTTGCTGTAATTTGTGTGAGCTTCACAACCACATATTCCAGTATGTCTGAATATCCTCTCTCTCTGTTTTTTGCTGCTGGAACATATGAATTTTTATTGTTCTAATTTCATTTTTAGTTTTTTGGGGCTGTAGCCTATTTTTCCCCGAGCTCCTATTAATTGTGAAATATTTGCCATCCTCCTCTGTTCTGTTCCCCTGCTGCTTGAATTGCATGCACGTGTGCACACACACACAAATCTGACTACTCAGTGCAAATCTAGCTTAGAAGAGCTGGTGATATTGTACTTTTGCCTTTGTGTTTGTTGTTTATGTTGTCTTTTGCTTCTAGTGGATTTAGTACTCGTGAAAGGTGCCGGGTTAGTAGGGAAAGGAATGCAATAGTCTCCTACCCATGGAGGTCACTTTAGAAGTATTAGGTGGCATTTACGTATGTATAAAGATAGTTTACACGTATAAATGGGCAGACACATATATATAATACATGTGTATACATATAATACATATGTATTGTGAACCACCAAGAAATGTGTGATTTGCTGTATACATTTTTTTCAGTAATATGTAGAAAAGCCACTACTTGCATATGTATCTGCAGCATGTACAGTTTTCAAGGGGGCATGCTATGGACATTAGGTGGACTTTTCAAATATACACACACTTTCCATTTTAGAAAGAAAATAGATGTGTTAAAAATGTCCCCATTGCATTTACACTTCCTCCAATTCTCACAAGTGTGAACAAACTGCTTGTATGGACCTGGAGTTTCGAGGCATGAGTAAGGGGGCAACTGTGCTTATCCTGGTCTTAAAAAAGCCAAACATTTGAGGTTTAGAGCTCAGCTCCTTCATTGGCTGTGAAGTTTGGAAAATCAGTACTTGATATGTGCCACGCCCTAAGTAAAGCTATTCTTTTTTTGCCTTTTTTTTTTGTTTCTACTGCACATGCTGTGAAAAGGATGGACAACCCTACACACATTTTGCAAAATGTCCTGCATTCAGTGAGCATTTTTTAAAAATACCTGGGACATTTTGAATGTTGCAGCTTAGATGTTCCTTTTCTGAGCTAGATCTCGAATACAAAATGGGACTTCATAGTTGTCCACCAGGTAGCAGAAATCAGGGAGGGCAAATGTGCTAAGGGCACCTCAGTGGGAAGTGCATTTGAGAAGCAACAAAAGTAGAATGTTCTAGAATCTAGGAAGAGTAGTGGGAGAGTTCCAGAAGGCAGTCCAGAGAGAGAGAGAGGATGAGGAATGCTTTCTGCTCTGGCCTGTGTGGTGCTAGGCTGCACATCATTCTGTAAGGTGAGGGCACATCCAGTGAGTCTTCTAAGTGTTGGCTTTGGAAGGAGACCACTTTTGGAGACCAAGAAGGGTCACTCAGGATTCTTTCCCTAGCAGTCGGGTGGTACACTGCCAGGTACATCGTTCAAGGAATAGAGAAACATAAAAAGGAAGTGCCTCTTAGCCTTTCAGAGAAAAGGAATGTCACATAGTTGATTTTAAAAAGAATCGGGTACAAAAGGAGAAATCCAAGGATAGATCCCCAGAGTAGCTTGAAAGTGTAGATAGAGTCAATGGGAAACCCATCACGGCCACATTTCAAATTCTGTCATTCATAAATACTGGGGTAGGAGACCCCTCCTCAGTTGCCCCAGAAATTATCCAAAGAATGAGACAGTACTTCTAAAATGCTAATATTATACTTTAGCATTTAGTCTATGCGCCAATCACTTGGCACTTGTTCTATATAAAAATTTGCCCTGATTGTATCTATGAAAAAATGCATTTCTCAGATTTATTTTTTTTACAAAGATTTGCAGCAACAGTTCTGCATGAAGAGCTCATATTGACTAAACAACAAGGATGAGGAGAAGCCTTTCGATACGTTACAGATAGTCTGTGCCGGTAAAGGAGAAAAAAGCTCTAGACCTCAGTGTAAAGGTTCTTTAACTTCATTTTTATTCAGATATAAATAACAGCATATGAGAAATTATGCTCGTTTCAGAAAAAGGGAATGACTCAGAGAAAACAAAGAAACTTCTCACACTCATTTGCAAAGTTTTCCACACAGGCATGACCAGGACCGTACCAAGCTAGCAATGCGCCTTGTGTGACTGGTGAATTTGGCACCTCCCCCCCCCCAACAATCATGTACAAAAACTCACTATTGTTGGGCTTCCTAGAAGTCCAGTGATGATGTTAGTGCCCTTCTGTACTCGCGCCCTGTGCGGCCACCCCATTCACACAGCTCTTGGCGCTGGGCATGCCATCCTGTCTGTCTTCTCTCCTTATCCTCCATACCCACATTGTGCTCTCCGGACTATCTACTCCAACTGTCTTCATCTCCCCACAGCCTCTCAAGCCAGGCTAGAATCCACACGTCATTCTGTCTTCTATTTCCTTGGCCACAGTCTCTGGAATGACCTTTCCCTGGATATCTGCCTTGAACTGTTCTACACCAGATTCAAGGCCCAGCTCAAGACATTCTTATTTCACAAAGCCTTTGACCTCCCCATCTCCTGATACCCTATGTAGGATTTTGATCCTCGCCTACCCCCCTCATTCCCAGCTTCTGACTGTGCTTGCTTCCTTTCCTGTCTCATGATGATCGATTTCTTTTCCTTCCTATGCTAATTTTTATTTTATTGCAAACCGCCCTGCTGCTTTGCGAGGGGCGGTATATCAATCTGAATAAACATAAAAGCACAGATTGCCAATATATTAATCTGGGAAGCCCTAAGGTCCACTATAAAGGAAGGGTTAAGACACAAATTGAAAGAAAAGTAAGTGGAAAGGTTCTTAACTCTTGTCCCGACTGGTCTAGTTTCTAGTGTTTTGCCCTGAAGAGGGGAGTATGGCTCTTAAAATCGAGTCCAAAATGTATTAGGGTAGTCCAATAGAAATGATCACCTTGTACTGTAGTTTTTTGTAACCTTTATCTCTGTATAATATATTCAAGGTATGGAAATTAAACTAGTAAATCGATCACATGTATGCAAATTCATCACATGCATTTCCATTATGAAGATGTGAAATTAGACCATTGCTATTGAACTCCGTCCTCGGACTGATTACTTTCTTTTATCATTTTGTTTTGGGCATCAGTGCATGAATGAATTAGCATGTCGGCAATCTCATAAATTGGTTTCCAAATGATCTGAAATTAAGTTATCAAAGTTTGCAGAACGATGGGCAAACATTGGCTATACAATGAATAAAGAATGTGAGTTAAATTTAGAGAGAAAAGATTGGTCTAAAGCAGTAACATTGGTGCAAGATACAATTTCTCCATTACATACTTTAAGAACTAATAGAGCTAATTCAGCACTTCGACAGTGGAAGCAGATAGTCAGAAGTGAATGTAACCTAGTCTTTTATTGCAAAGCTAGATTAGTTGAATTGTTAAGGTCAAGATTGGCCCCAGAGTTGGTTCAAGATGTTGGTGCCTTAGGCAAACCATAAGTCTTCTGCCTCCCATGGCTGTCAGAATCTATTATTTAGTTTTGAATGCCCTGCTAGTTGCCTCCTCCCAGAGGTTGCAGCCCTAGGCGGCTGCTTAGTTTGCCTAGTGGTTGGGCAGGCCCTGGTGAGTAGTAGTAGTAGTTCGAGTAGAATAGAAAGGAGGCACACCGCAAAAGGAGAGTTCTACAAATAAAATGATTCCTACTACATATTGTATAGACTCAGAGAAATATTCTTCGTAGCTAAATCTTTGGCGACTATGACCAGTTCTCCTAATTGGCATTTACCAACCAAGATTTTGCTGCTCTTTTACAAAACAAAATGCAGAAATCTAGTAAGCTGACTCCTACGCCTGATAGCCTTGATTTAAAAGAGCTTCTTGAAACGGCAGAAATTAGATGGAGTGTTTTTTCAATTGTTACCAAGGACCAACGTTTTGTCAGCAACAACCAGCCCTAATGATCCCTGCCCTCTATGCATTAAACACAGATTTTTGTGACATTTTGCTATCTTTCATAGCTCAATCTTTGCAGGAAGGTTTAGTGCCTTCATGTTTAACAAAGGCTGTAATCCATCCTGTTTTAAGAAGAAATGGTGACAGGTCTGATGTAAACAGTCACTGACCCATTGCTAGTCTGCCATTTCCTGCTAAACTGCTAGAGTATCTTGTTCATCAACAAGTAAAATACTTTATCAACCAAGAAACCATTCTACAAGAATATCAGTTAGGATTTTGTTCATCACATAATCCCAAGTCCTTTTGATTTCTATTCTTGAACAGTGGTGGGTTGCTTTAGACAGTTGTTGCAGCTTTCTAGACATCTCAGATGCTTTAGATAGTGTGGTCCGTGAATTCTTATTAGCTAGGCTTAAAACCCAGGGCAAAGGAGGTGAGGGGTTGTTTTTAACAGTGGTTTCAATCATATTTAATGAACAGATTTCAGGTGATAAAATGTGGTTCTGATTTATCTAGTTGTTTTTTCCTACTTTATGGAGTCCCCAAAGGTCGATCCTATCGGCTGCCTTATTTAATATGTATTTGTGGTCTTTGTCTGATTTCATAATGTGCCTGGGCTCCATTTCCATATATATATGCTGATGAAATCATAGTACATTTATCTGGCAAAGAAAACATCAATCCCAGCGCTCAGCAGCAATTGCCTCTATGTCAGGGTGGTTGAAAGAAAATGGTTTGGATCTCAATCTTTATAAAACACAAACTTTAGTCATCGGCTGCCTTATTTTACAGTAGACACAGATGCCATACCTATCTATTCTGAGGTCTGTTATTTGGGTGTCACCTTAGATTCGCAATTATCATTTAAACCTCAAGAAAAATCTTTCTTTAACTTCATCATTTGCGCAGATTACACACTGATAAGGTTTTTCGTATGGTACTGCAGCAATTAGTTCTTGTTACAAATGATCATGCAATGCATTATTCCTTGGTTTACCTAACTGTGGAATCCGTTGACTAAGTGCTGCTGACCAGTTAATGTTCATTATAGTGTGCAGAAACTGGCCACAGTTAACACTAACATGAGGGCATACCAGCTATTGATTGCTAAAATGCACGTTAATGGCACTTGTGCGCTAATGAAGGTGGGTTGGGGCAGAGAGTGGGCACAGAGAGAACATTAGCATGAAATCACCATTAATATTCCAATTAGCACAGATGCACCCACAATACCTCTATGGGTATCATTAGGTGACCTGCGTGTGCTGCGCTTTAACGGACTCAGTCGTGTGTTAACTGCTGAGAACATGCTGGTCACAGAGACTTTGCATTACTGGGATTTTGTAAAAGGGCCCCTGAATATTGAATGTTGCAATTAATTCAACATACAGCAGCAAGGCTGTTAATGAAGACACTGATTAATTATCACATCGTACCTGTGTTAAGAATCACTACACTGGTCACCAGTAATTGCTTCTTTGGTAATTCCACGGATGGAATATACTCCTTCCAGGCCTCCATGGTCCCAAGAATGAGGTTTACTCCTTACAATTTCATCAGGGTGATAGGCTCGTTTCTTCATCACCAGAAATCGTGCACATAGAGCACTCTACCAGTTGAGATGAGGACCTGCACCAATCTAAAAGATTTTAAAATAAATCTAAAAACTTTTAAAGAATGTATTCTAGAATTAAACTTTTATCTTAAGTAATGAATTTTAGTTTTTGTATTTTATTTTATGATGGTGCCTTTATTTTGTTTTATATTAACTTATGTATTGCATGACTAATGCATGTCTAGATTATTATGTATGTTTCTTTTTAAACAGCTCAGAATTTTAGATGTGTGGTATAAAAACGTGTTAAATATTAAACTAGACCTGCCGACTACAATGGACTACCATGATCTAAGAGGTACTGATTAGGAAAAGTTCAGTGGAACTTCAAAGGAAAGGTATGGAATGCTTTCAAGGTCAGGAGGAAAGATATTTCGATAACTTTCTGAGATATTTCTAAGCAGCATTGCAGCTTTAAATAGACATGCTTCAAGATCCTTGACAGTGATAACCGATGACAGCTCTGAATCCACAAATGTAACGTATGCTTTGTCTTGGACTTTATCCATGGAACATGTTAATTAACATCTCTCTATTCATAATCCTGCCCTTTTCACATCTTCAAGGATCTCATGGAAATTTCCCGGGTTTGTTTCCAGTCTGAATTCATTTAAATATCCCATAGTTTTGAATGCAGTACCAAATATGATACTCCCCTCTAGAAATGGAACGACATCAGCAACCACACAGGCTCTAGCCATGCAGAACAATGGTTTTCAAAACAGAAATGTGATTGCTTTAATTAAAGTACCATATGCTCGGTATTTGTTTAATGTTTTCCATTGAGTCCATATCTTCTGCTCATAATTTCTTGCTGATAGGCTTCCAATGGAAATAAAATGCATTCCCTTGAGGGAAACAACTATCCATATAGGTGGCAGTATGCAGACGTTTCTATGTGGGAAAATGCATGTTTACTCATCTAAGGAAACCTAGTTAAAAATTCCTCTATATAACGGAGGCAGGCAAAAATATGCATGAGGACAACACTTTTTAGAGAGTTTACCATTGAAAACTGGTTTGTAGGCCAACAGGGACAAAGTACCCATGAACCTGCAAGCTGTCTGAGGGCTTCGAAATTGGCTTTGTCATGAATATATTATTTAAAAAACTTATTTAAAAGGTGAAATTAGTGAAGGGAGATTTTAAACTAGGATATGGAGGAGTAGCCTAGTGGTTAAAGCACTGGCTGGTAATCAAGAGACCAGGCTTTGATTCCCACTGGCACTCTTTGTGGCCTTGGGCAAGTTACTTAACCCTCCATTGCCTTGGAAGAAAGGCCTGGCAATCTACTTCTGCTCACACTGCCAAGAAAACCCGGGAACCTCTGCATCAGCATTGACTTGAAGGCACATGTGGTTATTGTTCATATTGCATGAGTTTCCATAAGGAACGGGAAGGTGGGTGCACTGTTTCGCTGCCCTGAGCCTGTTCTCTCACCTTTTTGGAGAGGCGGCAGAAGCAGGAGCAGCAAATACCTTGCAAAGATGCAGCATAGGGCAGGAAAGCCCTGGTGCTCTGATCCCTCATCTTGCTTGTGTGGGAGAAAGGGCTGGAGCACTGCACGTCTTGCCTGGATTGCAAGAGCTTGCCCCTCCTTGCATTCTCACATTGTATCTGTTGCAGCTGCTGCCACTTCTCTACGGCCGGCTTGGACTGACGCGTAGCAGTTACAGAAATGTTCTGGTGCCTATCGAAAATTGGTGCTAGAAGCTGTTGCCTACACTGCGTAAATCTGGGTCTGGTTAGGACATGGAAAATTCCCACTCCCAAATGTACAGCCTCTAGTAAAGTATGTCCAATAACGTGCAGCACCGCACGTTGATGTCTCTCCACTTCCAGGTGAATAGCAATTTTAAAAAGCTGCTTGCGGGAACAAAAAGCAGCTTTTTAAGATCACTGATCCCTACCTGCTTGCACATGCAATCCTGGAGTTCCAACTTCCCTCCTGATCACCCCCCTGACATTCCATCTTTCCAAATTATCTAATCCCCTCAAACATCCGACCCCACCCTGCTACCTAATCCCACGCCTGGCATGGAGAGCTCCCCCTATAGATTCCCCCCCAGAAGACCCTCAATACCCGACCCCAATTTCTTCCCTGGGTCTTAATGGGGTTCCTGGTATCTAGTGGGAGCGGGAGCAATAAGAACATAAAATATGCCATAATGGGTCAGACTAAGGTCCATCAAGTCCAGTATCCTGTTTCCAACAGTGGCCAATCTAGGTTACAAGTAACTAGCAGTTTCCCCAAAAGACACAGGTTCCGCAATGCTTGCATTGGGTCAAGCAATGAATATCCCAGGTCCCCTTTAATAATGGTTTATGAACCTTTCCTCTGGGAACTTGTCCAAACTTGTTTTAATCCCAGCTACACTAACAGCTTTTGCTACATAATGAATTTGAGAGTTTGATTACACATTGAGTGATTTTTTTTTCAGTTATTAGTCTTAAATAGGTTACACTGTAGCTTCATTGCATGTCCACTAGTCTTTCTATATTTTGATGGTGTAAACAATTGATCTACTTTTACCCGTTCCACTCCACTCATTAATTTATAGACCTCTGTCATATCTCCCCTCAGTTGTCTCTTTTCCAGGTTGAAGAGCCCTAACGTTCTTAGCCTCTCTTCATAGGGGTATATTTCCATTCCCTTCACCATTTTGGTGGCTCTTCTCTGTACCTTTTCTAATAATGCTATATCCTTTTTAAGATACGGTGACCAGAATTGCACACAATATTCAAGGTCCGGTCGCACCATGGAATGATACAGAGGCATTATAATAACCTTTGTTTTAGCTTCTCTTCATAGGGGTATTCTTCCATCCCCTTTACCATTTTGGTGGCTCTTCTCTGTACCTTTTCTTCTAACGCTATATCCTTTTTAAGATACGGCGACCAGAATTGCACACAATATTCAAGGTGCAGTCACACCATGGAATGATACAGAGGCATTATAATATCCTTTGTTTAATTTCCATTCCTTTTCTTATGATACCTAGCATTCTATTTGCTCTCTTGGCCGCCGCTGCACACTGGGCAGAGGGTTTTAACATATTATCCACGATGACGCCTAAATCTTTATCCTGGGTGGTGGTTCCCAATGTGGAACCTTACATCATGTAACCATAGTTTGGGTTGTTCTTTCCAAGGTGCATCTGTCATTTGTATGCCCAGTCTTCCAATTTATCAAGGTCCTCTTGCAATTTTTCACAATCCTCTTGGGTTTTAACAACTTTGAATAATTTTGTGTCATCTGCAAACTTGATTGTCTCACTCGTTATTCCCATTTCCAGGTAATTTATGAATATGTTAAAAAGCAGTGGACCCAGCACAGATCCCTGGGGTACTCCACTATTCACCTTTCTCCATTGGAAAAATTGGCCATTCAGACCTACCCTCTGCTTTCTATCTTTAAGAGCATAAGATATGCCATACTGGGTCAGACCAAGGTCCATCAAGTCCAGTATCCTGTTTCCAACAGTGGCCAATCTAGGTCATACGTACCTAGCAGTTTTCCCAAAAGACACAGGTTCCACAATGCTTGTATTGGGTAAAGCATTGATAACCTGGTTCCCTTTTTAGTAATAGTTTATGGACCTTTCCTCCAGGAACTTGTCCAAACCTTTTTTAAACGCAGATACACTAACAGCCTTTACTACATCCTCCGGTTACAAATTCCAGAGTTTTTTTACACATTGAGTGAAAAAATATGTTCTCTTATTTGTCTTAAATAGTTTACTCTGTAGCTTCATTGCATGTCCCCTAGTCTTTCTATATTCTGATAACGTAAACAATCGATCTACGTTTACCCGTTCCATTCCGTTCATTAATTTATAGACCTCTATCATATCTCCCCTCAGCCGTCTCTTTTCCAGGTTAAAGAGCCCTAAACCTTTTAGCCTTTCTTCATAACAATATACTTCCATCCCTTTACCATTTTCGTGGCTCTTCTCTGAACCTTTTCTAATAATGCTATATCCTTTTTAAGATACGGCGACCAGAATTGCACACAATATTCAAGGTGCGGTCGCACCATGGAACGATACAGAGGCATTATAATATCCTTTGTTTTATTTTCCATTCCTTTCCTTATGATACCTAGCATTCTATTTGCACTCTTGGCCACCACTGCACACTAGGTAGAGGGTTTTAACATGTTATCCACAATGACGCCTAAATCTTTTTCCTGGGTCGTGGTTCGTAATGTGGAACCTTGCATCGTATAACCATAGTTTGGGTTGTTCTTCCCTAGGTGCATAACTTTGCACTTGTCCACATTAAATTTCATCTGCCTTTTTGATGCCCAGTCTTCCAATTTAGCCCATATATCCCATGACTCTTTAGTTTTGCCAAAAGTCTCTGATGAGGGACCTTGTCAAAGGCTTTCTGAAAGTCCGAATACACTATATCAACAGACTAACCTTTGTCTACTTGTTTATTCACACCTTCAAAAAACATAACAGATTAGTAAGACAAGATCTTCCTTGTATAAAGCCATACTTTTGTTCTTTATAATGATTTCTACCATTTTTCCCGGTACTGACATCAGTCTCACCGGTCTGTATTTTCCCGGATCACCCCGGAACCCTTTTTTAAAATTGGCGTTACATTGGTGATCCTCCAATCTTTAGGTATTGAAGATGATTTTAATGATAGTTCATAGATTACTAATAACAGGCCTGAAATCTCATATTTCAGTTCTTTCAACACCCTTGGATGTATACCATCTGGTCCAGGTGATTTGCTTCTCTTCAGTTTATCAAATAGTTGTAATACATCTTCCCGGTGTATCGATATTTCTTTCAATTCTTACGCAGTATCATCTTTAAATACCACTTCAGTCATGGGTAACATCCCTACATCTTCCTCAGTAAAGACCGAAGCAAAGAATTCATTCAGTCTCTCCGCTACATCCTTGTCCCCTCTTACTGCTCCTTTTACCCCTCTATCATCTAATGGTCCAATTGATTCTCTCACAGATGTTTAGCTACGAATGCACTTGAAAAAATCTTTATTACGCATTTTTGCTCCCAAAGCAAGTTTCTTCTCAAATTCTTTCTTTGCCTTCCTTATCAATACTTTGCATCTAACTTGCCATTGCTTATATTGTTTCCAATTATTGTCATTTGGCTCCTTTTTCCATTCCTGAAAGATGCCTTTTTTTTTGGCAACAACAGCCTCTTTGACCTCACCTTTAAACTATGCTGGCAGTTTTTTGAACTTCCTTCCACTTTTCTTAAAGCGTGGAATAAAGCTGGTCTGGGCTTCTAAGATAGTATTTTATTTCTTTATTTATAGAAATGTTAGTCAATTTACAAAAAACAAAATATTCAAAGACAATCTAAATTAATAGAACAAATCCACAAATCAATCAAGATAATACATAAATAGATATAGCCCACATTAAGGGAACCAAAGCTGCATTTAACAAAAAGAAAATTATACAATATCAAAGAAACAAGGTGAAAAGCCTACAATGAGGAAGTAACAACCTTTTGCTATCCACTAACCACCTTTCCTACACCCTGTCTCTCACATAAAAACTTTTCCAGATGTGACACCTCGACAAAAACAAAAGATACACCATTTAAAGTGATGATGCATTTACAAGGAAAGTGTAAGTAGAAAGTAGCCCCTAGAGCTAATACCTGGGGCTTCAAAGATAAAAACTGTCTCCGTCGGAGCTGTGTGCCCCAGGACACATCTGGAAAAATGCTCATCATTTGTTCACAAAACTTAGCAGTCTTGAACTTAAAAAAAGCTCTAAGAATGCACAGTTTCACAGCTTCAGATATAAATGTTACTAATAAGGTAGAATGTAAATTAATAATATCAAGAGAGATCTCTAAGAAGGCAGTAAGATTGTGAACAGATGTTACCACTACATCCAATTCTCCCTCAACAAAATTAACATTTTTGACAATAGAGGGAATATAATAAACTGAAAAACTTCAATAGAATCTGATATGGCTAATACTTCCTTCAAATATTTATCCAAAAGAATTTTTGGTGATAAAAGAAAAGTCAGGAAAATTCTAAAAACATAAAGTACGAGAACGCATGGAGTTTTCAAGAGCTTCCACTTTTGCGTGTGAAACTAAAGAGCCCTTAATCCCAGCAACATTAACCGCGTGGAGTGGAAGAACTTGAGACTCCAGCTTAGTAACAGCCATATCTACAACAGAAACCTTCTGATCAAGCTGCTGTAGTGAGTCCATAGCTTCCTGAGAGAAGGCACACAAAGATGTAAGGGTAGTAAACTTTTTATCATCAATATATTTCAAAGCCTCCCAAATATCCTTCAAGGTAATCTCTGCATCAGGGGACAGGGCCGGAAGCCTAGAAGTAATACCAGCATCTACCAGCTGGACCAATTTAGGCAAAATGACTTCCATATTAGCAGCTCTTATCTGCTCAGAGGTCTCACTAGATAAAGTAGACGATAGTAGAGGGACAGGACAAGGCAGTAGGGATCTCCCCCCCCCCCCCCCGAACTAAGGGAAACCCCTTAAGGAGAAGACTATGCTAAAGGCAAGGGAATAAGGTGCTTATCCAGGGGACCCAAAGACTTATTAAAAGCTGGCTGCTACACAGTATCCTGTCCTGTGTTTCTAAGGTAATCTGTGACTACTTTCCTGGTGATTTACACAGAAACAATTTATTGCTCAAAGAACATTGACCCTGTTTTTCCTTTTATGCTAAGTTATACTCTGATTTTATTTAAATTAAAGCTCTTTGCTGATACTAGGCCTTGACCTTAAACTGAAAGTTCTCTGCTGGGTCTTAAAATTAAACTGAAAGCTACCTGCTGAGTTTTTAAACTAAAAGCTCTTTGCTGATACTAAGCCATTGCTGGGTTCCGAATTTAAACTGAAAGCTCTCTGTTGTGTTCCAAATTTAAACTGAAAGCCCTCTGCTGGGTTTTAAACTTAAACTGAAAGCTACCTATTGAGTTTTTAATTTAACTAAAAGCTCTGCTTATACTAGGCCCTGACTGATTTAACAAATACACTGGATTCTAATTTACACAGATTAATCAGCTTTAATCTAAAGAATTCCCTTTTCCCTAAGATTTAGAAAAATTCCCAGAAGTAAATACTTACAATTGCAGATCTCTCTCCAGAAGTAGCAGTCCCCTTTTGTAGTCCTGCTCCTTCAGCTCTGGGTTCCAAAATGGCACCTGTGGCCCTTACCAGTATTCTCATGGTAATATCACTAGAGATCAGGCTGCCAAATAATGCCCTTATAATCTCTTAACAAAGGAAAATTCCCACATTTATGGAGGCCCTAATGCTTTTGATTCTTTTATGAGCTGAGTTTACTTCCAGCTAATCTTCATTTTTATATTGAATCTTCTTTGCTTACAGTGTGATGGAGTTTATGCATCTTGAAACAAGCACCAGCTGTCGCCCACCTTTTCTTCTGCACAAGTTTGTGAAATGTGCATAAGCACGATCTGAAGTAATCTGCACAGCAGTGGATGAAACAGTGCCTAGTTACAGGGGACATTGAGATAGGCTAGGAACATAGGGTTCAGCTAGAGGCAACAACAGTAGAGAGTATGATAGAGCATCAGGGTCAGGCCAAAAGATGAAGGTAGAAAAAGCTGAGAAGAATAGGTAGCCGAGAGATGGACCTGTGAGGGCCCATGACAGGACTGGAAAGTTCTTTCACATACAGTGTTCGCAACAAGTTTGAAACCTTCATATTAACAACTCTTATGGTTAACTGACTTTTTATATTCTTCCTTGTTTTTTTGTTTTTAAGTTAAGCATGCCTACTGTTTAGACTGGAAGTTATGAAGGTAATTTTAGAAACCTTCCTTTTACCTAAAATACAGTTTAAGATGCGTAAAAGGGATTTTATAAAATTAGGTCATACCTAAAAGTATGCATGTTGCAAACCTGCTTCTACTTGTAGAGTGGGCATGCTTAGGGGAGTGTGGGTGGAGTTGTGATTTATGCGGTATTTTATAAAAAAAATACACTTACCCACACAAAGTATACACTGACCTACCTCAGTCTCACTCTTTTTCTTCCTTCAAAGTCCACTCCATCCGTCTTTTTAATCCTTGCCTCTCCAGATAGCTGCTATTTATAGACCACCTGACAAGTCCACCTCCACCTTTCTCTCTGACTTTGACTCTTAGCTTTCCTTATTTCTCAATTCTTCTTCCCCTTCCCTTATTCTTAGTGACTTTAAGATTCATGTTGATAATCCTTCTGACCCCTATGCTTCCAAACTCCTTTCCCTTACCTTCTCATTTCACCTTCAGCTTTGCTCTTCTGCCCCCACTCAACAGCACGGCCATTGCCTTGACCCTGTTTTCTACTCTAATTGTTTACCCTCTAATTTCCATATCTTAGCTCTTCCCTTATCTGTCCATCACCTGGTTAGCTTCACTCTTCATCACTCCCCATCTCAGTCTCGCCCAGCTTCCTTTTTAGGAATGTTCATGCTATCGATCCATTAGCTCTCTCCACTATTGTCTCATCGCCTCTCTCCTCAACTTTGTCTTCTAATGTGGTTGATGAGGTTATAGTTTCATTTAATACTGCTCTCTCCTCTGCTCTGGATTCTCATGCTCCCCTTATCTTACGTCCTGTGAGGCACACTATACCTAAGCTCTGACTGTCTTCAACTACCTTCGCTCCTGTGCGCGTTCAGCTGAGCACATTTGGCTCAAATCCCGCTCCCTTTCGTATTTCTTCATTTCAGATTCATGCTTCCTTCCTTCCAATCTACCATAGCACTTGCCATACAAAACTAGTATGTCTTGCCTCTGACCCCTGTCACCTCTTTTCTACTCTTAACTCTGTCCTCAAGGCACCTCTGCCTCTGACCCCCCTTCTCTTTCTGCCCAAACCTTAGCTATTTCCATGACAAAGTCCACAAGATTACACTCCATTTCCCATCAAGATCAGTTTCATCCCATCTTCTCTTTCTTCAGTACCAACGTTTTCCTTCAATCTGTAACCTTTCTTCCTTTTCTAAGATCTCTGATGAGGAAACCTTTCATCTTCTTTCCTCCTCAAAACTTATTATTTGTTCTTGTGATCCTATCTCCACACATCTCATTAACTCCATCTCCTCCTCTGTCATCCCTTCCATCACATTCTCAACCTATCATTCTCTACTGCAAACTTTCCCTGCAGCCCTCAAGCATGTTCTGGTCACACCTCTCCTCAGGAAACCTTCACTTGACCCTACTTGTCATAATTATCAACCCATCTCGATTTTTCCCTTCATTTCTAAAATTCTTGAACATGCAGTTCTCCACCATTGTCTTGAATTTCTCTCCTTTCAAGCCCTCCTCAAGCCGTTTCAATCTGGCTTTCATCCCTTACACTCTACTGAAACAGTCCTAAAGTCTCCAGTGACTTGTTCCTGGCTAAATCCAAAGGCCTTTACTAAGTCCTCATTCTTCTTGACCTTTCTGCTGCTTTTGACACTGTTGACCACAACCTTCACCTTGACACATTATCCCCACTTGGTTTTAGGGGCTCTGTACTGTCCTGGTTCTCTTCTTATCTCTCCCATCACTCCTTCAGTGTTTGTTCTGGTGGTTCCTCCTCTACTGCTATCCCTCTTTCAGTTGGTGTACTCCAATGGTCTGTTCTAGGCCCTTTTCTTTTTTCTCTCTCTACAATATACCCATTCCCTTGGTGCTCTCATCTCCTCCCATGGCTTTCAATATCATTTTTATGCTGATGACTCTCAGATCTATCTATCTCAAACTTCTTGCTCTAATTGAGACCTGGCTCCTCCCAGAAGACTCAATGTCAGTTGATGCTCTCTGTCATGGCTGCCATCAATTCTCCCACATACCTCGCCCCATTCACTGTGGTGGTGGTATTGGGCTTCTACTTTCTCCTTCCTGCCAATTTCAACTCCTCCTACTGCCTCAATCTCACTCCTTTCCACTCACTCCTTTCCACTCTATCCACCTTTTCAATCCACTACCTCTCTGGTTAGCTGTTATTTAATCGACCTCCTGACAAGTCCACCTCTACCTTTCTCACTGACTTTGACTCATGGCTTTCCTTCTTTCTGGATTCCTCTTCCCCCACTCTTATTTTCAGAGATTATAACATTCATGTTGATAACTTCTCTAATCCTTATGCTTTATAATTCCTTTGCCTTACCTCCTCATTTGACCTCCAGCTTTGTAATACTGCCACCACTCACCAACACGGCCACTGCCTCAGACTTGTATTCTTCTCTAATTGCTTACCATCAAATATCTGTCCCTCAGTTATTCCCTTATTGGACCATCACCTGCTAAGCTTCATTCTTCATCACCTGCTGCCTCAACCTTGCCCTGTCTCCTCAAACCTCTCTAGAAATCTTCATGCTATTGACCCTTTGGCTTTCTCCTCCACTGTCTCATCACCTCTTTCCTTCACTATGTCACCTGAGTCTGTTGATGAGGCAGTAGCTTCCTATAATGCTGCACTCTACTTTGCTCTGGATGCTCTTGCTCCACCCATGCAACGTCCTATAAGGCGTACTATACCCCAGACCTAGCTGTCTTCCACTACCCGCTATCTACGTGTTTGGCTCAAATTTTCCTCCGTTGTGGACTTTCCACACTTTAAATTCATGCTTATCTCTTTCCAGTCAGCCATAGCACTCACCAAACAAGACTATTATGTCCATCTGACTAACTCTCTTGCCTCTAACCCTCACTGTCTCTTTACTACTCTCAACTCTCTCCTCAAGGTGCCTCCACCTCTGACCCCTCCCTCCCTTTCTGCCCAAACCCTGGCTGACTATTTCCATGACAAAATCCACAAGATCACCCTCCTATTCCCCATAAAGTCAGGTACTTCCCCTCCTCCCCCATCTTTCCCCCTCTATCTCCACCCTCCCTTGGTTCATGCTTTGTACATGCCTTGTCCCAATATGTAAGACATCTTTGCAGCTTTTGACTCTCATTTCATGCGCAGCTACATCAACCGTCAGACATCCTGAGGGCTTTGATCCAACCACATCATAAATGCTGGCTTTACTCTGAAAAGTCTTCAGTTCCTCCCCAGTAGCAAGTTGAGTGCCTTCTGACCTGGGGCTCTCATCTTCCAGCATTATAGTGTAAATTGTTTTGTTGTGACTATCCATTGGGCTTTCGTGGCAAGATACGGAAGTAAATTGCTAGACCTTTCTTCCACACAGGTAATTCTAGTGTGGTTGCCGTTGTCACAGAATGTGATCCTCCGCCATCAATACCGTCCCATTCCACTGCTCCCCAGATGGATGGTTTGTCTTGGTCTGGCACCTCAGCTGAGACCTGTCCATCTTGGGAGACCCTGCCAGTAGTTAAGCTACTGATAGCTTAGCCCTCAGTATCACTGATGCACGCAAGCCCTTACAGCACAACAAGCTGCAGACCTTGAATATTCATCTCTTTCCACACGGACTAGGAGCTCAACCTTTAATTCCTCTACTCTGGGTCTTTAGCCTCCCTTTCTTCTTCCTTTTCAGTTGACTTCTTGGCCTTTCCTTTGTTTAACTCACTCTCCTGCACTTCCAGAACTCCTCAATGCATTTCCATCTCAGCCTTCTTTCTAGTATACTGTCCCAACTCTCCTTTTCTCTCTCCTCATCAACCTTCTTTCTGGATCTCTTCTTTCTCTCACTACTTGTTTTTCTTGTGCATCTTTCTGAATACTTTCATTCTCCTTGGGCACCAGCCTTTCTTCTGGTGCTCTTTTCCAGATTTCCTTTTTCTTCATCTGCACCAACTTTTTCTTCTATTCTTCTTTTTTGAGGCTGCTCTTTCTTTTTCTGTGTAAGTATACATTTCTTCTGGCACTCCTACCTAGGTTTCCTCCTTTTCTCTCTATTTCTTTTTCCACAAAAGCCCTCAGTTGATTTGTTATCATTTATATACTTCCTTCCTTTGCTTTGTGAAATTAAAAATCTTAAATTTGTTTCAGTTGCTTTTTGCAGTTTTTCTTGTGGCAATATTCCTTTCGTCCAGTTTTTGGTGGATTCTCTTTGTGTACTCTTGCCTTGCAGAGATTTGGTTTAGATTTTATACAGTGGGGTCACCCCATGAAGGTACTCAGCAAGACTTGAGGAGAAAACTTTATTCTCTCCTCCTAAGAGATACACAAATACTTCATCAGCTGTTATTGGTGAAGTGTTATGCTGTACTCCCTTTGATCCTTGTGTTCCCTTTGACTACCATGAAGATAATTTTATAAACTTTTTCCCATGGGTAACTCTGTTTTATCTGCAGAAAATTACCCTGGGGGTTACGTAAGTATATATTTGCACCTAAGCAAGCAAAGGTGTAAGACAAGGCTGCATACTTTCCCCCTACCTGTTTAATTTATATGCAGAACAAGTCATCAGAGAAGCAGGATTGTATGAAGACAACAGAGGTGTGAAGATTGGTGGAAGACTCATCAACAACTTTCGCTATGCTGATGATACCACATTACTGGCTGAAAGTGAAGATGATCTGAAACATTTGCTTCTCACAATCAAAGAACATAGTCTCAAAATGGGCCTGCACCTTAATGTAAAGAAGACAAAGATCATGACAACTGGCATAATCAACAGGTTCATCGTTGAAGGAGAAGAAATTGAAATTGTGAACAACTTTAACCTACTTGGATCAACTATCAATAAAGAAGCAACAAGCAGTCAAGAAATCAGATGCATTGCTCTTGGCAGAATGGCTATGAAAGACCTAGATAAGATTCTCAAGAGCAGAGATGTCTCTCTCCATACAAAGATTCGACTTGTTCAAGCCATTGTATTTTCAATAACATCATATGGATGTGAAAGCTGGACAGTGAAAAAGATAGACAGAAAGAAAATAGATGCCTTTGATTTATGGTGCTGGCGGCGAATACTGTGTATACCATGGACTGCCCGAAGAACAAACCAGTCGGTAGTAGAGGAGATCAAACCTAAGCTTTCTTTAGAAGCTCAGATGACAAGACTTCGACTTTCATACTTTGGACACATCATGCGAAGAGAGAGATCATTAGAGAAAGACATTATGCTTGGCAAGATAGAAGGTCAACGCAAAAGAGGAAGGCCAGCAATGAGATGGATCGATACAATAACAGCAGCTACGGGTACCAGTCTGTCAACAATGAGCCGCCTGACTGAAGACCGAACACAATTTAGGATAGCTATCCAGAGGGTCGCCATGAGTCGACTCCGACTCGACGGCACTTAACAACAACAACAACAACAACTCTTATGTAGCCTGAATACGGGTGTGCTTGGGTGAGGAGTTGGGTGGAACATGGGTGGAGTTATGACTTATGCATGCATTTTACACCAACTCCCAAGCAGGTGCAAATGTACACAGGTGCATTTAGTCATGATTGTTGCAAGTGTTGTGGGGCTATTTTATAGATACATAGGACTCGATATTGAGTTGTGACGGCTATGTGAACGTTAACCCTGGATATTCAATCCAGAGCCATATCCAGGTACCGGAATTGAATATCCAGGTCTGCTGCAACGCACCGCAATGAGCCACATGGCATGGAAGCTAATCGGGCAATGGTTTTCCCAACGCCTATCTTTACCAACAGGTGCCACCTCTGCTCCGCCTCATAACGCCCATGACATGCCTGATTCTACAAATATAGCATCAGGGCATGTAGTGGCAGAACCAGGGGATATTCAGCGACATTAACCGGGTTAGTGCCGCTAAACATTGCACTATAGTGGCATTTACATGGCTTGCAGGCTTTTAAACCATCTAAATGTTGTTCCTTGTCCTGTCTTGCTGCAAGTTGGAAATCTCTGTTGAGTTCTGCGATTGTCTTTCTTTCTTCTCTGGCTTTAGCTTCTCTGCGTTTCTGGGCAATTTTCAGAGTTTCTTCCGTCATCCATTTTGGCCGTTTTTGCTTTTTCAATTTTTGTAGAGACTTCTCGCTTTCTTCCAACACAACCTTCTTGATGCAGAGCAGAGATGTCTCTATCCATACAAAGATTTGACTTGTTATTGAAAATACCATGGCTTGAACATCATATGGATGTGAAAGCTGGACAGTGAAAAAGATAGACAGGAAGAAAATTGATGCCTTTGGATTAAGGTGCTGGTGGCGAATACGGCATATACCTTGGACTGCCCAAAGAACAAACCAGTCGGTACTAGAGGAGAACAAACTTAAGCTTTCTTTAGAAGCTCAGATGACAAGACTTCAACTTTCATACTTTGGACCCATCATGCGAAGAGAGAGATCATTAAAGAAAGACATCATGCTTGGCAAGATAGAAGGTCAACGCAAAAGAGGAAGGCCAGCAGTGAGATGGATCGATACAATAACAGCAGCTACGGGTACCAGTTTGTCAACAATGAGCCGCCTGACTGAAGACCAAACACAATTTAGGACAACTATCCAGAGGGTCGCCATGAGTTGACTCCGACTCGACGGCACTTAACAACAACAACAACAACAAATGCTGTTCAATAGTGGGCCCATATTGTCTATAAAATAGTCCCAAAATATGGACTTCATACCTAGGCAACCTGCTATACAATTACTTTCCATGTGTGAATCAGGAAACTTAATCTTGAATTTGATGAAAAAATCAGTGGAAGCATCTTAATGGTTTGAATGAGGGCAAATTACAGACTTTCTTAACTACCTTTCAAGAAGTTTCAACAAAGTGGTTTACAAATGAAGTAAAATGACATAAACAAGAGGTCTGCCACACCTAGGTCAACTCAAAAAGGCAGAAGCTGTCCTGCCTTTGCCTCATTGTTTGCATGGGACCAAATTCTAATTTTCCTAAGACAAGTAGGGCTATGTCTTTGCATACAGTGTAGCAGGACTAGCATGGGATTAACCTCTCTAGGTTGTCTTAGGAGAGGCAGATAACTTATCTATACCACACCCTGGCCAATGTCTGGAATGTAAGAGTAGAGTAACACACAGTATGTTAACAGGGTAAGTTTGTAACAAGCCATTTATGTTTAAAGTACAAAGAACACAGCAGGGGAATGCCAGGAGTCTGCTGAGAGAATAAAATACTTTGTTTACTCAACCCAGCAAGGCCGTGTTTTGCATAAGCAAAAAATAAATAGTGAAACAAAGACAAAAATGCACGAAAATCAGGAGAAAGTAATTGAAAACAAGCACATACCAAATATTTTGTAGGCTGTTTATACCCGTCCTGCTAAGTTTCTGCTAAGCAGAAAAGTTGCTGCTACCATGGGGCTCAGCCTTAGTGTACTAAGTGCCCCTTTAGGAACTGATACCCTCCCATTCTGCCCAACACAAGGCTTCACAGACAATTGCTGACCTCCCGTTTTCATGACAGAAGAACAAGCCTGCCTGAATCCCTATTGTCAGCACTCTTCCAATAGAACAAGACTGCCTGGACCCCAGAACACTTGTCTGACCCTATTGGATGTCCCTGATCCCCCTACCCCTCTGAATCCAGAAGAAAAAGCAATGACAAAATGCACAAAAGCAATGACAAATGCACAAAAGCAACAACGAATAGGGCCTTTACGATTTATGCACCTAGAGCATGGAATGCCCTCCCCACTTATATGCGAAACATCACCAACCTAACACACTTCAGGAAGGCATTAAAGCATCATCTGTTCACTATATACTACCCCGATTCCAGCCTTAGTAAACATGCATGGTGCTCCTCAGACAATCACCCACTACACCCAACTAATCAGACCCAGCATGAAAAAGGATAACCAGCTCGGTCTCCCAACAGTACTCCCTGAAATAGAATTTAGACACCTAGCGTAAATAAGATGTTGATAGACCCTGCCTAAAGTAGGTACCAGTGTAAATAGGATGTAGATAGTTTCCCCAGTTACTTCCAAGTTGATATCCCCGTTCATTGTAAATACAACTCAGAGTGCCTGCGTTGTATAGTTGAAGTTGAATGTAAACCGCGCTGATCTAAAATAGCGTGGTATAGAAGAAATGTAAAATAAATAATAAATAAATAAATTAAATAAAAAACTACTTATCTTCTGCTGTCAGGCCCAACACCATCAAAATCCTGCTGGTTCGGTACCAATTTACACGATGTAGGCATAACGTGAAGCACTGAGTCAGCACCATTCGAACTGCAATGGGCAAGGCAGTAAGGGGCATATTTACTAGCTCCCATGCTGGTAACGTGCGTGTGGGCCAAGTTACTAGCCCGCGGGGGGAGGGGGGGTCTGTGGTAACTGTAGTGGGTGTGTGCTTCTGTCCTACTGCAGTTTGAGTAGGCCTAGCATACCAGCATCATGTTAGTTGACAGGCAGGCACAACTAATGTCACCCATTGACATCAAGCGCAGTTAGCGTGGGCAACTAATGCCCACATTAGCTGTGACACATGAGGAATGCCCCACGCACCAGCCATGTCCCGCCTTGTCACTGTTTTTTAGTGCAGGGGCCCTATGCTACTTTTTAGCATGGCACCCAAACCACACACTAAACTTGTGCTAACCTGTTAGGGTGGTTTAGTAAACATGCCTCTAAGAGATGTTAGTCTGCTAGAGACTGAGCTGTTGTCGGACTGTTCTTTAGGTCGGGGTTCATTCATGCATCAGCTCTGCTTGATATAAGAGCTAGGGATGTGTATTGGTTTGTGCAGTCGGTTCATTAGTGCTCCTTTAAGAATTTAGTGTGCACTAAGTTGATTTTAGCATGTTAACCTATGAATAAACATGCATTGAGTTTAGTACTGTTCGTTAAAAAGTCTAATGTGCATTAAAACAAATTTTTATTAGAACAAATGTGGAATGAATTGAGAAAATATCCAAAAATTGAGAAAAAAGCCCAAATGAACTGAAAACAAACAGTTTTTGCTCTGTGCCACACCCCTACCAGGAACCCAAGATATATGTCAGGAGTAGGCCATGATTAAAGTGTGGCTTCTTCCCCTCTCCACCTGCAAATCTTTAAGATGAACATGGTGTAAATGATATGTTTACTTAGGTTTCAATTCCATAACCTCAGCGGGCTTCAGTTCTAATATACACATCTACAGTCTTGACTTTAGGCAAACACTGACATGGGACGCAGACCTATTACTTTCAGAGCAGTGAAATAAGCCTTAAATCCATTCCCTTGTTTCAGAAATTCCTTTCCTCTTCCGAGCCCTTTGTGAATTTTTTAACAGTACTCTATCGAGGCCACCAGTGGTTATGAAAAACAAACTGAACTGTGTGAATGATTTATAAAGTAGACTCATCTGCTTAGTGTAGCTGTCATCTTCAGAATGTTTAATCCTATCAAAAAAAGAAAAGAAACAATTAAAAATATAACTAGAGTCCATATTTTACAGAGCCAAGAGAGAGAGAGAGCCATCAATGTACCAATACATGGTGAGGCTAGGGAGCAGGGTAGAGGCTAGAGGCTAATGTCACTGAATAGACAAACAATACCTATCAAACCTCAGAAAGAAACACATTGATGAAAAAGAAAAATAATGTCATCTGGAAATTTAAAGAAGTTGAATCACATATGGATTGTGAGCAATTGCAGAAGGACCTTGTGAGGTCGGGAAACTGGGCATACAAATGGCCGTTGAAATTTAATGTGGACAAGTTCAAAGTGATGCACGTAGAGAAAAACAACCCAAACTATAGCTACACAGTGTTAGGTTCCACATCAGGAGCCATCACCCAGGTAAAGAATCTAGGCATCATCGTGGATAACACATTGAGATATTCTGTACAGTGTATGGCGGTGGTGCCCAAAAACTGAAACCAAAGGTTAGGAATTATTAGGAAAGGAATAGAGAGTAAAGCAGAGAATATCATAATGCCTCTGTATCTCGGCATGGTACACCTCACTTTAGTACTGTGTGCAATTCTGGTCTCTGCATCTCAAAAAAGATATAGTGGAATTAGAAAAGGTAGAGAAGGGTGACCAGAATGATAAAAGGGGATGGAACGACTCTCCTATGAAGATAGGGGTCTTCAGCAAGGGGAAGATATGGCTGAGGGGAACTTTGATACAGGTCTATAAAATCCTGAATGGACATGCCATGAAATTCCAAAGTAAAACGTTTAAAACAAATAGAAGAAAATATTTTTACTCTCAGTCAGGGCTGGTGCAAGGATTGGAGGCACCCTAGGCAGTTCCTAACATTCTGCTGCCCTCCCCCCCCCCCCTCACACTGCCACCACAGCTGCCCATCGTTTGGGGCTACAGCACTGCCAATAGCTTAGAAAATGCAGGACAGTGCTTACCTCAAGTCATCGGCACTGCTCTGTGGTTTTGGCTCTGAACTAGCAGTCTCTTCTGCCCCCCTCAGACGCAGATGCCCAATTTTGAAGTCTGCGTCATAGGGGGCCGGAAGAGACATAACTAAGGGGAGATCATTAGAGAAAGACATCATGCTTGGCAAGGTAGAAGGTCAACGCAAAAGAGGAAGGCCAGCAATGAGATGGGCAGATAGAATAGCAGCAGCTATGGATGCCGCTCTACCAACAATTAGCAGCCTGACCGAAGACTGAAAACAGTTTAGGTCAGAACAACTCTCCAGAGGGTCGCCATGAGTGACGACTTGTCGGCACTTAACAACAGGTTCATTAGCAAAGTCCTATATTAACGATTCTATGTCTTTAGTAAATTATTATCATGGACTGAAGTGCAAGATGAATGGTACCTGATCACTTTAGATATCACAGCCCTTAAGACTAATATCCCACAGGGCGATGCAGTGATGATGGTTCAAAAGTATCTGGCAACCACATCCATTAGACCCCAACAATTGCAATTTTTATTGCAGTTACTTACCTTGATTTTGATGCACAATTTGTTTTTAATGACCAGTTTTTTCATCAAATTTGGATGCCTTTGGGATTGACAGAGGCTCCCTCAGCTGCATGTTTGTAGGTCACTGATTTTGAAGAGAAATTTGCTTATATGGCATGTTTTTGGCAGTCCTTCATTTTGTGGGTTTCATTTTTTGACTATATCTTTCATTGTATGGGGAGATTCTGTTGGGTAAATTAAATGAATTTACAACATGGATTAATTGCCAAGAGGTCCACTCCCTCCATCAAAACTTTCCTAGATCTATGGATTTCTAAATATAATAATCAGTTTGTCACTACCATTTTTTGTAAATCTACAGATAAAGTAGTTTACTTAATTGCAAGAGTTATTATCCCATCATTTGCGGCATAATATTCCCACTGGACAGTTTTTGCAAGTACAATACATTTAGCACCAAAGGGGAAATTTTGCATCAATCTATATTTCTGAAAGCCCGTTTCATGCAAAAGCCCGTTATCTTGTCCATGTAATGAAGAGGGCCAAGAAACAAACGATATACCAATCATGACATTCTACTTGACTGTAGGAAAAGGACTACAACACTTGTTTAGTTTGTGTTTTGCCTTATTCTCCCCAAGCATCTCTTTACAAAGAACATTGAGGCCCATATTCAGTGGCGGGTGTAAAGCAGCTGGCTGTCACAGCTTTGAATTAAGACTGTTTATCCAATGCCAGGGGTCATATCCGGCCACTGTCATTGTATCTCCAGTGTGCCTGGTTAGCTAAACCGGCTAAAGTTAGGCCGGCCTTTTATGTGCCTAGCGTTCATTGGTTTAAGTTGAATGGTCAGTGGCTAAATATCGCCACTGGCTGGTTAACTTGGGTGCTGCTCCCGGGACGTGCAGCGGGTTATGAGGGGATATTCGGCAGCAGAAGATGGCTATGTGCTGCTGAATATCTTGCTCTCCGTGATTAACGCAATTAGCAGATTGGCTAACTACATTAATCATTTTGAATATGCCCCCACATTATACTTAAACTGCGGGAGGTTTTATAGCTGTACAAACCTACTTTGGATCTAATGATGTTTGCTTAATAGTGACAGAAAGGTTTGAGGAGTTTTCTGGTCAGACCAGGGCCGGATTTACCTATACGCCATGTACGCCATGGCGTAGGGCCCAAAGCTGGCAGGGGCCCACAAAAAAAGAACAAGTTAATTTTTTTAAAAAATAAAATTAAAAAAAAAACCTGCTGGCTGCCGCCGCGGGGCCCCCTCTGCTGCCGCGGCAGCACCGACTGACCCGCGGGGGCCCCCTCTACAAGCTGAATCCGTCGGTTCGTTCCTTCCTCCCTCCCTCCGTGCAGGCTGTGAGAGACGCGAAAGAAGAGTGTCTCCTCGCGTCTCTGTTAAGCCCGCAGGGGCTGATGGGAAATTTCCCATCAGCCCCTGCGGGCTTAAAAGAGACGCGAGGGAGACACTCTCCCTTCGCGTCGCGCCTCTCACAGCGTGCATGGAGGGAGGGAGGGAGGAAGGAACGAACCGACGGATTCAGCTTGTAGAGGGGGCCCCGCGGGTCAGTCGGTGCTGCCGCAGCAGCAGAGGGGGCCCCGCGGCGGCAGCCAGCAGGTTTTTTTTTAAAAATTAAATTTTACTTTAGGCCGACGGGGGTGGGGGGGGGGGGTAGGACTGGTAATGGGCTATTGGGGGGGGGGGCTGGGACTGGAAATGGGCTGGGGGGTTAAGGCTAGAGGTGGGTTGATGGGGTTAGGACTGGTAATGGACTGTGGGCTGTTGGGGGGGCTTAGAACTGGCAATGGGCTTTGGGGGGGGGGGTTAAGACTGGTAATGGGCTGTGGGCAGATGGGGGCTGACAGGTAATGGGCTATGGGGGCCTAGGACTGGAAAGGGGCTGGGGGGTTAAGACTGGAGGTGGGCTGATGGGGTTAGGACTGGTAATGGGCTGTTGGAGGGGTTTAGAACTGGTAATGGGCTTTGGGGGGGGTTAAGACTGGTAATGGGCTTTGGGGGGGGTTAAGACTGGTAATGGGCTGTGGGCTGATGGGACTGTCTGGTAATGGGCTATGGGGGGGGGCTAGGACTGGAAATGGGCTGGGGGGGTTAAAACTGGAGGTGGGCTGATGGGGTTAGGACTGGTAATGGGCTGTGGACTGATGGGGGTTAGGACTGGCAATGGGCTATGGGGGGCTGACTGGAAATGGGTTGATGGGGTTAGGACTGGAAGTGGGCTGATGGGGGGTTAGGACTGGTAATGGGTTATAGGGGGGGCTTAAACTGAAAATGGGTTGATGTGGGGTTAGGACTGTAAGTGGGTTGATGGGGGGCTAGGACTGGTATTGGGTTGGGGGGTTGCTAGGACTGGAAATGGGCTGATGGGTGGCTAGGACTGGAAATGGGCTGATGCAGGGACTAGAAGGGAATGGATGCTGGGTGAGGCTGGAACTAGAAAGGAGCTGATGTTGAGGGAGGATTAGAATGGGATGGGGCTGGAAGAGTAAAATGGAGAAGGGAAAAATATTTTGTGTGGGAGGGATAAAAAATCTACAATTGGCCGGGTATTGGGAGAGTAAGTGGGGATTGAGGATGGAGGGGTAAAATTTGAGTGGATGAAATAGGAATGAGGAAAGAGCAAAAGGAAAAAGATTAGTATGTTAAAGCAGATGTAGAGAGAGAATGGAAAAAAATCTAGAAGAGAGAAGAAAGGATAAATGGACAGCAGACGATGGAGAGTTAGCAGAAGACACGAAGAAACCAGAAGAAAGTGGCTGGAGCAATTGCAGCTGAAAAAAATGCACAAAAGGTAGAAAAATATCTCTTTATTTTGAATTTATTAATTGGAATATGTCAGCTCTGGTAAATGTGCATCATTAACGTCTGCGCTTTGTTTAGTACAAGAGCAAATTAATGTATAGTTTTATTTCTACAGTGTTGTACTTTCAAAGTTTGGCTTTTGGGATTCCCAGTTTAATTATTGTCTTCCTGTTTCTAAATTGTGATTACTTGTTTGATGGTCTATGTTCTGCATGTGTAACTGAGCTGAGGTGTTCTGTTTATATAATTCCTATTTGACAGTGCCACTTGTTCTCTTTCCCCAGTAGGTCATGTATTGTTGTTCTCTGAAATGTATTGGTTTAATATTTGCAGTGTTGCCTTTTGATTGGTAGGGTATGGTGCTTTGTGAGTCCTGGTAGTGCTGTTAGGATACCGCGGGTTTACTATGGGTTCTAAATGGGCAGTGTTTGTAGTAGTTCCTAATGTGTCTGGCAGTTGGCAATGGATTATAGTAATGTAGAAATCTTTTAGTCTTTCTTTATCCATACACTCATTAAGAGGCACGTTTACTAAAAGTTAGTATATGGTAACATTATGCAAATATTTATGCAAATGAGGCCCCTTATGCAAATGAGGCCCCGCACCCCCCTTGGGCCGCCCCTGCTGGGGGCCCACAATTTTTGTTGGCGTAGGGCCTCACTCAAGGTAAATCCGGCCCTGGGTCAGACCTACTATTATATCAATTGAAAGGAGAGATCTTGATGTGGGATATTTTAAATGTCAGAAATGTAAGATCTGTGAGCACAATATAGAATTTATGAACTTTGCTCATCCTGCTCTGCCTAGGAGTCATACGCTTTGATCAAGGAAATGAGCAGAGTAACTTACACTATTTGATCTATTTGGTTTCCTAGACCATGGGATGCTTTTCCAAGGGTTGCAAAGCAGAGATGGCATCCATCTGTCCAAAAGAGGTCAACGCATCTTTGGTAGTAGACTGGCTAATCTACTGAAGAGGGCTTTAAACTAGATTCCTTGGGGATGGGTGAAGAAAGCCCCCAGGTAAGTGAAAGCCCCCAGGTAGGTGATACATTAAATACCTTTATGGAAATGGGTAACAGGGGTAACATATGGAAAGCAGTGTGTATTAATGCCCGTAGCATGGGAAATAAGATCCCTGAGGTTGAAGCTTTGGTGGGAGTGGCTGACTTGGATTGAGTGGCAGTTACAGAAACATGGTTCACAGAAAACAATGACTGGGATGTAACTATACCTGGCTATACTTTATTCAGGAAGGACAGGGTAGGAAGAAGAGGAGGAGGAGTGGCACTATATGTAAAAACTACTATTAAAGCTTTGGAATTACAGAGCTTAAAAGGGAGAGAGGAGGCATTGTGGGTTAAACTAGAAAGAGGGAAAGAGAAATCTATTTGCATTGGAGTGATATACAGACCTCCCTCACAAGAGGAAGAGGTGGACAGAGAGTTAATTGAAGACATACGCAGCATTGCTAAGAAAGGGGAAGTGCTACTGATAGGAGATTTCAATATGCCAGATGTTGATTGGCACATTCCTGCTGCAGTATCATCTAGAAGTAAGGAGATCCTGGATTCTCTACAGGGAGAACTATTCAGGCAATTGGTAACAGACCCCACACGTGAAGGGGCCATACTGGACTTGGTGCTTACCAATGGTGAAAGTGTTTCTGATGTTGTAGTGGGAGAGATCATTTTGCTTCCAGTGATCACCAGATGGTGTGGTTCAGTATTAGGACTAGGGCTGTTAGAATCCATTCCAAGGTGAGGATCTTAGACTTTAGGAAGACTAACTTTGCGAAGATGGGCCAATACCTCAGGGAGTCGTTAGTGGGATGGGAACAGCTGGGGGATGTAGAAAAACAGTGGGCAAAACTGAAAGGGGGTATTTTAAGGGCAACCAACCTTTTTGTTAAAATGGTAAATAAAGGCAAAAGGAACAGGAGACCGCTATGGTTTTCGAAGGAAGTAGCTGAAAAAGTGAAGAAAAAGAGGGAGGCCTTCATGAAATACAAGAGATCACAGAGAGCAGAAGACAAGCATCTGTATTTGGAAAAACTTAGAGAAGCTAGCAAAGTAGTCAAGAAGGCAAAGATTCAAAAGGAGGAGGAAATAGCCAATGCAATAAAATGGGGGGATAAGACATTTTTCAGATATATTAGTGAGAAGAGGAAGAGCAAAAGTGGTATTGTCAGACTCAAGGGTGCAGGGGGGGAATATGTAGAAGCTGATAAGGATAAAGCGGAATTGCTTAACAAATATTTTTGTTCTGTGTTCACAGATGAAGAACCAGGAGCAGGACCTCAGAAAACACCCACAAATAAGAACAGAAGCGAGGGACATCTTGAACTATTTTCAGAAGACTGTGTTCGTGAGAAACTAGCTCAACTTAAAGTAGACAAAGCGATGGGACCGGATGGGATACACCCTAGAATACTGAGGGAACTTGGGGACGTTCTAGCAGCTCCACTGACTGACCTTTTCAATGCCTCGTTGGAGTCGGGAGTGGTGCCAAAGGACTGGAGAGAGGCTCATGTGGTGCCTTTACACAAAAGCGGAAGTAAGGATGTGGTTGAAAACTACAGGCCGGTTAGTTTAACTTCGGTGGTGAGTAAATTATTGGAAACGCTGCTGAAAGAGAAAATAGTGAGGTTTCTGGAGTCCAGCGGATTACAGGATCCGAGGCAGCATGGATTCACCAGAGGCAGGTCTTGTCAGACAAATCTGATTGATTTTTTTGACTGGGTGACCAGGGAGTTGGACCGAGGGAGAGCTCTAGATGTGGTGTATTTAGATTTCCGTAAAGCCTTTGACACTGTTCCTCACAGGCAACTGATAAACAAACTGAGCACCCTAGGGATGGACCCTAAAGTTACTGCTTGGGTTAGAAATTGGTTGGGTGGGAGGCGACAAAGAGTACAAGTAAATGGAGCTCACTCTGAGGAGAAGGATGTTACCAGTGGTGTGCCCCAGGGATCTGTCCTTGGTCCGATTCTTTTTAACATCTTTGTTAGTGATATAGCGGAAGGGCTGTCGGGTAAGGTTTGCCTCTTTGCGAATGATACCAAAATCTGCAATAGAGTAGACACCCAGGAAGGGGTAGATAACATGAGGAGGGATCTAGCTAAGCTTGAAGAATGGTCTAGAATTTGGCAGCTGGGATTTAATGTTAAAAAATGTAAGGTCATGCATTTGGGCTGCAGCAATCCAAGGGAGCAATACAGTATAGGAGGTGAAGTACTTTTGTCCACTAAAGAAGAGCGGGACCTAGGCGTGGTTGTGTCTGATGATCTTAAAGTAGCTAAACAGGTGGAAAAGGCGACAGCAAAAGCTAGAAGGATGCTTGGGTGCATACGGAGAGGAATGGCTAGCAGAAAAAAGGAGGTGATAATGCCTCTGTATAAGTCTTTGGTGCGACCTCATTTGGAGTATGGTGTGCAATTCTGGAGACCGCACCTTCAAAAGGATGTGAACAGGATGGAGTCGGTGCAGAGGGTTGCTACCAAAATGATTAATGGGCTTCATTATAAAGCATATGAGGACAGACTTAAGGATCTTAATATGTACACCTTAGAGGAAAGGCGGGATAGAGGTGATATGATTGAGATGTTTAAATACCTCCGTGGCATAAATGTTCAGGGAGAGAGCCTCTTTCAATTGAAAGCAAGTTCTGCTATGAGGGGACATGGGATGAGGGTGAAGGGAGATAGATTCAGGAGTGATATGCGGAAATATTTCTTTACGGAAAGAGTAGTGGATCCGTGGAATAGTCTCCCAGTGGAGGTGGTAGAGATGAGGACAGTAACTGAATTCAAGAAAGCATGGGACCAACACAGAGGATCTCTAAAGGCAAAAAGTGGACTGTTGTAGTTGTTATGGAAGGACAGACTAGATAGGCCATGTGGTCTTTTTCTGTCGTCATATTTCTATGTTTCTATGTTTCTATTTGATGTCTATGTTCAGTGATATATATTGGGAAAACCACGCACCCGATGAACATGCAGATTGTTGAGAATTGTTCCGCTGTGCAGCATATTAAGGACTCAGCACCTCTGGTATCCCACTGTTGGGCACTGTAGCAGACATTAAGAGGAGACTTTTAGAAGGGGCATCAAAGTGCAATCTGGGACATCTCAGAAAAAAACAGGCACATCGAGGCACTGATGACCTGAGGGTGATGCGGTGCCATATGCGAAAACTCATTATAGGGCCTCATTTGCATAAATGTGGTTATATCTACCGGGACTCATTTGCATAAATGTAATCTATTTTATATTTTAAATTTGTTTATTAAACCATGAATCAACAAGATAATACATTGCTGAAAACACAATACAACTTTCTTTGACATTTACTATACAGCTTTCTTGTCCTTTATGTAACAATTACTTTGTACACTTAATACAATTACATGTTCGTATACAATATGCTGTATATGTGCAACCTTCATGGTAATGCATCATCGTCAGTCTTTGAGTGTGCACTATACAGAAAACTCTAATCTGAGTAATCAACCACTGTAGATTCGATAGAGAGTGTGTTGCTATTCTGTCTGATACATAGTTAAATCTTCTGATTTCAATCTTCAATTTTCCCCCTTCCCCTCCCTATTCCCCCTATTATCCCTCTTCCCTTCATCTCTCCCATTGAGTTACAGTATTCTGTGTAATTATTCATTTCTACTTGGAAACACACCTTGCAATCCCCACCTCTTAAATTATATTTACATAGCATCCCCCATCACCTCCCCTTTCTCCCCTCCCCCTCCCCCGGACACCAACTACAGTAATACTCCCCCCCCCCCCCTCCCTTTCTCTTCATACAAGTCAAATACATGAATTAAATTTTTCAGGAAGAAGTTCTGTCTAACTTTGTATCACAAACAGGTTGCAGTAGCTTCTGTTCATGCAGTTCAATATAGCATAGGATTTGACCACTTATGCCTAAACCTCTGCACACAACTGCAGCTGTCTGGATTCTGTCCATGGTCACACACCAGACTTTCATGTGTGTCTCTTTCCTATGTTCTCTTAGTGCTAAGCCTCAGCATGAAAGGCTGACACTAAGGGGTGTGTTTACTAAACTGGGCTAACGGTTAAGATGGGCTATCTTCAACTAAGTCTCCTGTTATTCAATGTGACCTAGTTGCAGATAGCCCAGGTCAATCATTATCCCAGTTTAGTTAACACACCCCTAAGTTGAAAAAGATCTGTGGTTGCAACAGTCTGCAGCCATCTATATGTGGGAGCAAATGTGCAGAAGGGTAACAAGGTGACTGTGGTTTTCTGCTGATTTGTGGGCAGTCGTGCATTTCATCTTGTTGCCACTCTACACATGTGCACATAGTAAATGCAAATAAAATGCACTATGTGCCTGGACTGCAAACACAGAATGGCCATGGGAGTCTTGTAGGTTCCAGTCAGGTATAAGGAGCCAATTGGGATGAAAGAGGGGATAGAGGAAAATGAATTGTGAGAAAAATAAGGAGCAGGTGGGACCAGATGGAGCCGTACAGTTGGGATAAAGAGGAAGAAATGAAATCATCATGAGACATCTAGAACCAGGAGTGGACAGCCCAGTACAGTAAGACGTCATTGCAACAATGGGATGTCTCCATCAAACCCTAGCACCTTCCAACTTCCCCACTTTAGCCTGCCATTTTTGGATCTTTTGTTGTTGTTGCTAAGTGCTGTCGAGTTGGTGTCGACTCACGGTGACCCTCTGGATAGTTGTCCTAAACTGTGTTCAGCCTTCAGTCAGGTGGTTCATTGATGATAGAGTGATAGCTGCTGTTATTGTATAGATCCATTGCATTGCTGGCCTTCCTAATTTGCATTGACCTTTTATCTTGCCAAGCATGATGTCTTTCTCTAATGATCTCTCTCTTTGCATGATATGTCCAAAGTATGAAATTGAAGTCTTGTCACCTGAACGTCTAAAGAAAGCTTAGGTTTGATCTCCTCTAGTACTGACTGGTTTGTTCTTCGGGCAGTCCATGGTATACATAGTATTTGTCGCCAGCTCCATAATTCAAAGGCATCAATTTTTTTCCTGTCTATCTTTTTCACTGTCCAACTTTCACATCCATATGTATTGAAAATACTATGACTTGAGCAAGTTGGATCTTTGTATGGAGAGAGACATCTCTGCTCTTGAGAATCTTGTCTAGGTCCTTCATAGTCATTCTGCTGATTTCAATTTCTTCGCCATCGATGAGCTTATTGATTTTGCCAGTTGTCAAGATCTTTGTCTTCTTTACATTAAGGCGCAGGCCAATTTTAAGACTATGTTCCTTGATCTTGAGAAGAAAATGTTTCAAATTGTCATCACTTTCAGCCAGTAATGTGGTATCATCTGCATAGCAAAGGTTGTTGAGTCTTCCACCAATCTTCACACCTCGGTTGGCTTCATACAGTCCTGTTTCTCTGATGATTTGTTCTGCATATAAATTAAATAGGTAGGGGGAAGTATGCAGCCTTGTCGTACACCTTTGCTGATTATAAACCATTCTGTTTCTCCTTGTTCCATTCAAATTGTTGCTACTTGATCAATGTAAATGTTGTGCAAGAGAACTATCAGGTATTCTCGTATACCTATGCTTCTTAATGTGGACCAGAGTTTCTCATGTTTTACACAGTCAAAAGACTTGCGGTAGTCGATAAAACACATATAGATATCCTTTTGGTATTCTTTTGTCTTTTCAAGGATCCATCTCACATCCGCGATGATGTTTCTTGTACCTCGCCCTTTCCTGTACCCTGCTTGCACTTCAGGCTGTTCTTGTTCAAGGTAGGGTTGTAGTCTCTGCTGAATAATCTTGAGTAGAACCTTGCTGGCATGGGGGATTGTGCGACAATTTCCACAGTCATTTGGATCACCTTTCTTTAGCATTGGTATAAACACAGGTCTTTTCCAGTCAGTTGGTAATGATGTTATTTTATTTATTTATTTATTTATATATTATAAATTTTTATACTGAATTTTTATGGCAGATCAAAAGCGGTTTACAAAGAACAATTTGAATAGTACAGAAACAGGTACATATTCAGTTACATGGAACATTTTAGACTATATACAATAACAATTGTTGCTATAACAGTGAAGAATGCTTAACAAACTATTTACAAATCAGTATGTGATGTGGTGGTGGGGGGGGGGAATGCTGTAGGGGGAGTTTTTTTCAGGAGGGGGGGAGTGTGAAGGTTTGTATCATTGTGTTTGTTTTGGGTGCCAAAGTGAAAAGTAAATAGATGGGTTTTAAGTTTTTTTCAGAATGTTTGTAGGTCATTTATTTCTCTTAGGTAATGTGGGAGAGCATTCCAGAAATTGGGAGCAATGTGAGAGAATGCCTTGTTGTTTGTTGTCCTCCTTGATTTCCTGAAATCAAGTGGTATTGAAATCTTGCTCTTATTACAATCTTGTTGTGTGCGGGAGTGGGTTTCCTTTGTGATGAGCATGGAGATGTGTGAGGGTGCAATGTCTTTGGTTAATTTGAAGGTTGTACCAAGAATTTTGTAGTTTATGTGGCTTTGGATGGGGAGCCAATGGAGGTCATACAATATCAGAATGATGTGTTCCGTTGGGTTGATATCCATAGTTATCCTTGCTGCAATATATTGTGCTAATTGGAGTTGTCTTAAGGCTTGTTTTGTAATGCTGTGTAGAGTAGTGTTGGCGAAGTCGAAATGGGGTGTAATGATTGCATGGACAACAGATTTGAAGTCATGGAGGTGAAGAAGTGGGTGGAGTAATTTCAGCATTTTGAGTTTATAGAAAATCTTTTTGGTTGTATGTTTTATATGAAATGTCATATTGAGGGTGTGGTCAATGATTACCCCGAGGTATTTTACTTTGTTTTTGACTAACATGTTTATATCTTGAATCTTGATCGATATTGGAGGGGTGAAGCTCTGGTTTCTGGTTGCGTACATGGATTGGTATTTTATTTCTTATTGATCTGGCATTGACGAGGTAGCATTTTAGGTTTATATGCTGTGGCGAGGTTATGGTTGGAGCTGAGGGGGAGATTGTTTTTAGTTTTATATTGATTAGTCTGTTGTGGTTTGGTTTGGAATTGTATCCCTGTCTATGGCAAGTAGGTGTGTATAAGTATCTGGTAGTGTTGTAGTTGGTAGGTATAGAGTGGAAGCATGAGGGAATAAATGCATGGTTTATTGCAATGGCGCTAAGTAGGATGGATGCAGACTATCCAAAAGGCTGGTATGTTTTTTGTGGCCATGTTTTTAGTAACTATATTGGTCTGTGGTTCAGTTAAAGTTGTGTTTGTTCTGGTCTCGTGAGTGAGTGCAAGATAGTTCAGGTTAGAAGTGAAATATTTCAGTGTATATGAGGATGGAGGGAATAGGTAGTAGAGAGTTAGGAAAGTGTATATATATATATATATATATATATATATATATATATATATATATATATATATAAATATATATACAGTATATATGTGTGTATTGATACCACTGTGTGCTCTGAATTCACAGGTAGGAGAACAGACAATATAGTAGTCTTGTAATGTTCTTATTGTCTCTTAGAATAGGCAATTATGGCAAAACTTGGATGTATTTGTGTGTGACAAGCTTATGTTTTGTCTGTATAGGTATTATAGTCAACTTACAGTTCAGTCAGTTGTACGGAGAGAGCTCGTGTGAGGTCCTCATGGGAAGTGCAGTGGTGGTTGGGTGGTTTGCTCTGGATATTTGGCTGCTGGCATTTCCAAGTGTTTTGGGTAGCGTGTTTGTGCTCGCCTATGTGCCCTACCTAAGGACCACACCAAAGGGCCCTCTGGTGAGGCCCTCAGGCATGAGTGCACCTGCAGCATGCCGGTTTTTAAGTGCTGATTGCCGCTGCTGCTGGTGGAGGTGGAGCTGTCAGGCGATCGCATGCAGGGCAAGAGCTCTTTGGAAGTGGAGAAGGAGGAGAGGTGGTGTTTGCGGCTGGTCTCATCTTAGTTGCACTCGGGTTCAGTGTTGCTGGTGGGGTGGTGAGCATGCTGTCCTTCTTTCTGGAGGGATGGTGGAATCAGAGCCCCAGTCCAGCCAAAGAGGGGTTTCCCTGCAGCACACCATTTTTTAAATGCTGATTACTGCCACTGCTGATGATGCTGGTGGAGGCGGAGCTGGCAGGCGATCACGTGGAGGGCAAGAGCTCTCTGGAGGTGAAGCAGGAGGAGAGTTGGTATTGTCTTCCAATAAACATAAACATAAATTTCCTGGCAGAGCCTTGTAAGTATGGTAACAGCTGCATCCGATTGCTGTAAGACTTCTATGGGAATGCCATCAATGCCTGGTGCTTTGTTCTTTGATAAGGCTTTCAATGCTGCTTCAACTTCTTCTTTCATCACCAATGTTTCCCGATCATATGGTACAGATTGAAATGGTTGTTGGTCCACTCGATCTTTATGGTATAATGACTCTGTATATTCTTTCTACCTTTTCTTGATCTTCTCAGCATCATTCAACATGACATCAAATTAATTATGAGAACCTTTGACTCTAAGTTGTGTCTATGGTGATCAGCGGGTCCATCCGACGATGCAAGTGGAGCTAAAAATGGCTGCCGGAACGGAGTCCCTGGAAGCAGTGGTCATGCTCTGCCTGTCCTATCCAGTGCTTTTTGGCTGGGACTTCCCTAAATTCATGGACATCTGGGGGAGGAAAGGCAGCCTTGATGAGGTGTCTGAGGAGGGCTTCCCAAAACATTTCCCCTTAGGAGATCCCGATTTGTTTGTCAGGAACCCCAGGAGCTCCAAGTCCCGGAGGCAAGTTCGGTGGGAAAGGGCCCTCCATAATGCAAATATAGGGGCAGCTATGATTCAGAGTTCAGGGGAGGAGGGGAGTACCCCAGAGGATGCTGTAGACGAGTCTTGGGGGAACCTAGCACCCCAATGAGAGGCCCTGGGAAACAAGAACTGCCCACTGGGATAGGCTGGTATAGTTTAAAAGAGACCAAAAGGAAGATAACACCCTTAAGAATGCCTGGAACCAAGTTCATGAGTTAGAAGGGACCCCAGTAGACAGCCTGGACCCTTCACTGAGGGCTTCTCCCTATCTTTTAATATGGCAGAACCTCCTTTATAGGGTTACCCAGGGAACAATAGAGGGAGAAAAGCTGGAACAGTTAGTGGTTAAACAAGTCTATCACTGGCAGATAATGGAGTGCTCATGGTCATCCCTTGGGGGAGGCAAAGATGCCCAATATCTAGGATATACAGTGGGGAATGGTCAAGTACGACCCCAAGTCAAGAAGGTGGAGGCCATTTCCCAAATACCGGTGCCTTCGAATAAGAAGCAAGTACAGATCTTTTTGGGTATGGTTGGATATTATCGCTGGTTCATTCCACAGATAGCGGCAATTGCCGAACCTTTGACTATCGAGTTGGAGTAGGCCTATGGGAAGTTAAAGGCGGCTTTGTGCTATAAAATGGTCCTGGTCAGCCCAGACTTCACAAGGCCCTTCATTGTCCAGACAGACACTTCGATGGTGGGTCTTGGGGCCATCCTGATCCAGGACATGGATGGTGAAGAATACCCAGTGGCATTTATTAGCCAGAAGTTGCTGCCTTGAAAACAAAAGTATGCTACGATTGAGAAGGAGGCCCTGGTGATCAAATGGGTGACTGAGATGCTCCAATATTATCTACTGGGTTGATTCTTCACGTTAGTTACGGACTATCAACCGCCTCAAACAGCTGGTGCAAAATAAGGACGCCAATGGTCAGATTCTGCACTAGTTCCTTGCCCTCCAAACCTTTCTTTATGAAGTCCAACATCAGCCTGGCAAGGCACATCTGAATGCGGACCTTCTGTTCTGCTTGGACGCCCTGGCACTACTGGATGCTTGCCTTCGTAGGGTTGCGCTGAGGGGGAGGGTATGTGATGGGGTTTATGAGAAGCTCCCCATCCCCCATACTAATATACCTCCAGCCAGACTAAGGACATGTCCCTTTAAGCACCAGAAGCCGGGCTCCTTTATGGAACCTAGCTTGAATTACCTGGGAAGGGTGTGGCCGGGGGAAAGCCTTTAACCGGGAGGGAAGAGACAAAGAGAGAAAGAGAAAAGAGCCTGAGGTGTTCCAGAGTATGGAGTGACCACCTACCTCTAAGGAAATCCTATGGGAAGATAGGAGCTGGGGTGTTTCCATGTTGATCAGCAGACTTGTGGTGTTACTGCTGCGAAGCCCAGAGTGAAAGCACTTTGGGGAAGAGGAGAACTGTTTCTCTGCTACTGCTGGGAATCCCAAAGTGAAAGAACTTCAGGGAGGGGAGAACTGTGTCTCTGGTACCACTGCAGTGAACTCTCTGTATATAAAGAATTTTCCTTTAGCCCTCCGCCTGGCTCCATGGGGGTTTGTGTCCTGACTCGCTTGCAGTGTCCTACAGACCCAAACAGAGTTTTCGCACCATAATGTATTTTACACATTAAAAAAAAAGTTAAATAGAACCCAGCTAATTCTAATCTGTCTTGAATAAAACTGTTCTTGACTAATCTCTGAAACTAAACAGAGTCAGGCCTGGCTACTACTTGGATGGGAGACTACCTTCAGAAACCACAGGCTGTAAACTCACTGTGTGGAAGAAAGGCCTGGCAATCTATTTCTGGCTGTGGCTTGTCAAAAAGAATCCTGGTGGTTGGGTCTCATTTACCAGGTGTCAGCCTTGATTCAAGGGCACATGTTGCATTGTATCCATTATCTTCCCTGTGGTGACTGGATGTGAGAGAGCCTCTGGGACCTGCACTAATGATGTATTACAACTGTAAAAACCTGTGTAACTTGCCATCTGCTAGCTCTGATTCTCCACTTGTCCTGGAAAGCAGCATCACGTGTTGATGGAGTGAGCTGTGGGTGCCATACACACGCATGGCACGGGAATGTTGGAGTGACATCACCCACAGGACCTGTGTAGCCCTGAGATAGTTTGCTGTGGAGCAGTGGTGTTACCTCATTGGTGAGTTGTTTTTCAATGGGGGTGTAAGTTTTGTTTTAACTGTGTTTTTAATATTTTTTTTCTTTATTTCTAGATATCATTCCCTGGAAGGAAGTTATATAAATTCCCTGAAGAAGGCAGTGGGTGAAACCATAAAGATTGGGTTGGATTTTTTCATAGTCATTATATTTTGAGAGTCAGATATTTATTGTTTTTTGAAATGATTGCATGCTGATTGATACAGTTTTGTTTGGCTGAAGGATGACCCATTTATGTGCATTTTTGGGGGGATAAATGAAATAAATATAAGTGATGATTTGCTGCTCAAATGAACAGGTCTGTGATAAACTCATTATTAAGCATTTTGAGTAAACAACTTTATAAATCTATGAATGAATTTATAAAATGTTTTCCCAGATTTTGTGTTGGGACTAAATTTTGGATCTTTTTGCATATCCTGGGATACTTTGGGATATGTCAGGAGCACTGTTCCCTCTAAGCTGTGCGCGTGTGTGCGCGCACACACCTCGTCGAGCGAGCGCACATACTTTACAACAGAGCGCACAAAAATTACGGCTCTGATTCTGATAGAAAACAACACAGACGTCTTAAAATTTAAAAGTTATGATTGTAATTACTAGAAATTTCCCGCTTCATTTAGTAATCGTCTATTTTCATGTAATTTGATTAAAATCAATGTGGTGTACATACTGTATTCTGACGTGTAGACAAATTTTAAAGTATATAACTCCGAGTGTCGTTATGTGGCGCACAAAAATTTAACCTTCCTTCAAAAGCTGCACACAGCTGATATTTTATGCACACATAGCCTACAGAAAATTAGAGGGAACATTGGTCAGGAGGAGTAGCCATCATTGCAAGATCCAACCTTCACCTCAGGAACCATGCGTCAGAAACAACCAACGAAGCGGACATACTCACCCTCACCAACAGACACCTCTCCATATTCCTAATCTACTGAGTGCCCACACCAAGCACTGATCTATAAGGCATACTAAAACATGTATCAGAGAGCGCCATCTCCACAAAAGAACAATTAATCCTTGGAGACTTCAACCTTCCCTCACTACAAGATAAACATGCCGAAGCCTTCATCAACGCCATGGAAGCAATGGACCTAACACAGATGATACATGATCCAACACACGAAAAAGGGAACACACTTGATCTAATATTCCTGAACTCCCACAGCACCTCTTCACCTACGAACCCAAAAATCACATGCGTGCCATGGTCTGACCACCGTCTCATCAACATTACCCATATAATCACACCAACATCAGAGAAAACAACCAACCTAAAAGAAGATTCAAACCATTCAACAAAGAGGACTTCCTAACACAAATATTACCCAAACTCCAATCAAACTTCTCCAACCTTGAAGACCTGATCAACAACTGGAACACTACAATCGCTTCTGCATCCTGTGCAACAACAACCAGCACTAAAACAAGAACTGCTGTGACAAGAAGAAGATGGTACACCCCAATCCTATGGAAACTAAAGACTCAACTCAGAAGAGCCGAAAGAAAATGGAGAAAGACCAAAAAGGAATCAGACAAAGCAAAATACATAAGCAACCTTGACACCTACCACACAGAAACTGATACAGCAAAAAGAACCTACCACTCAAAAATCATATATACCTCACTAAACAAACCACGCGAGCTCTTCGAGATAGTCAAGAAGCTAACAAAAGCACCCAGCCACTCCGACCAGCTACCGAACATCCCACCTGAACTACTAGCATGCCAATACAAACAGCTCCAACTACCAAGCAAACCTCAACTGAATGCAACATCAACAACCTACCATGCCACCAAAGTCACAGACTGGAGCACATTCAAAACAATCACAAAAGAACAAATAGAATCCACTATCTCCTGCCTAAACACCACCACCTCTCCACTAGATCCCTGCCCTGCAGAGTGGATAATGAAATCCAAAGAAGACATAAGCACACCCCTAACCCACATTGTCAACGAATCCCTCAAGCAAGGACACATACCAGACATCCTCAAGACCTCTATCATCCGTCCGACCCTAAGAAAACCCAACCTAGACCCACTCGACCCAGTCTCTTTTAGACCAATAGAAAGTCTCCCATTCACCACCAAAATTATGGAGAAGATAATTCAACGACAACTCCAAGACCACCTAGATACCAACAACATACTGGACCCACAACAACACAGATTCCGCCCATACCATGGAGTCAAGACCCTCATGACAACGCTACTGAACACCCTTATCAAAGGCATGCAGAGCAAACACTCTGGATATGCCATGCTCTTCCTAGACATATCCGCAGCCTTTGACACCATCTCCCACAGCATTCTCCTACACAGACTCCAGGAAATAGGCATTAAGAACATCGTACTACAATGGTTCCGTTTCTACCTGACTAACATACAACTGATCTGCACAAGCACAGCAACCTCCCCCCCCCCCCTTTCAACAACATCAAGGAGAACCACAGGGTTCCATGCTCTTTAATATCTATCTGCAACCACTCTGCTCAATCATACAAGAGCATAACATCAACTACCATATATACGCAGACGACATAATGCTCTACGGACCAATCACAACCACCAACCCAACAAACGACCACCTGTCAGACTGCTTCATTGAGGTCTCCGACTGGCTACAAAGGAACAATCTATCCATCAACATCCAAAAAACTGAAGCCCTCATAGTAACCAAGGACCCAAACTTCACCCCACCACCACACCTCATATTGGGAACCACCCAAATAAAGATTCAACCCCACATAAAATATCTGGGAATCACTACAAACCAGGCACTCACATTTACTCCACAGATTAAAAAGACTACCAGAACAATATTCCACAAAGTAAAAATGATACAATGGCTCAGACCACTCATTGATCCACAGGACTTCAGAACTCTCATGCAGGCTATGATGCTCCCCCACCTGGACTACTGCAATATAATCTATCACGGACTTCCTGCTACCTACACCAACCCACTACGGACTGCCCTAAACACCACCGCAAGAATCATCCGGAAAGCAAAAAAACCACGATCACATCACCCCAGTCCTGAGGGAATTACATATACTACCACTCCAAGCAAGGATCAAATACAAATCTGTCCTGCTTATCCACAAAGCCCTCTATCAAACACAGACTTCTCACCTCCGCTCCCTACTACTCCAGCCCACCCACAACAGACCAGCCCGACAGACCGCCAACAACATCCTTACCATCCCCCATGAACGAAGAAAATATAATCAACGAACCTGCAACAGAGCTTTCGAACTATACGCACCCTCCCTCTGGAACTCACTACCGAGCCAAATCAGAAACAATGGTGATCTATCCGCATTCCAGAAACAACTAAAAACCATCCTCTTTCATGAATACCTTGGACAAGAAACAAACAACCTTCACTGACAACCCACAGTCCTTCTGCCAAATCCCCAAAATACCCTCTAAGAGACTCATGTCAATTGTCTAAGTCATTACTATCTGTTCGGATCATCAATGTTGGCCCCCTCAGTGACGGCTCCCCCCCCCCCTCTGTATAATGATTACTGTCCACCCCCCCCCCCTTTTTGTTAAACCGCTTTGACCCGGTGAAAAGCGGTATATAAATGCAGTTAAATAAATAAATAAAATAAATATTGGTGATTTGGACTGGCCACTGTTGGAAACAGGATACTGGACTTGATGGACCTTTGGTCTGACCCAGTATGGCAATTCTTATGTTCTAATACTAAGTTCTTGGGAACACAGATATGAGCATTTAAACAGGGTTAATTTACAGGCATATTGTGAAATATGAGGCTTTCAAAACTTAAGCAAACTGAATGGACAAATAGGGGTATGTTTACTAAACTGCGGTAATGTCATTCGCGTTAGGTTCCGCGATAAAGGTACAGATGCCCATATAAAGGCATGGGCGGTGCATCGTTACAGCAAGCCGTATCAACTAACGCATGTTACAAACTAACGCACGCTACAATGCACCTCATAAGGCACCTTACAAGGCACCTTATAAGGCACATTACAAGGTGCCTTGTAGGGCGCCTTGTAAGGTGCCTTATAAGGTGCCCTGTTAGATGCCTTATAAGGTGCCTTGTTAGGTGCCCTATAAGGTGCCTTGTTAGGTGCCCTATAAGGTGCCTTAAATGGTGCCCTATAAGGTGTCCTATAAGGTGCCTCATAAGGTGCTTTGTAAGGTGCCCTATACAGTAGGGCTCCTTAGGCTAAGCGCCGTACTAGGCATCGCTGGACAAGGCACCTTAGAAGGCACCCTGGGTTATGGAACCATAGGTTAAAGTGGCCTAACAAGGTTATGGTGCCCTAAGTTAGTGTGGCCTAAGGGCTGCAAGGTGCTGCAGGATGACATGCATGACCTGTGAGGAACAGAGACAGATATAGCCCTAACACTAGATATAGCACTCAGGAAAGACAATGAACAGGTGAGTGAAGGAGGGAGAGCTGGGAGCCACTGGAGCTGCCATATCTGCGGGCATCCCATGTGGCTGCCAGTACTGATGACAAACATGGTGGGGGCAACTGTACCACAGCACAGAGTGTTGGCAATCTAAAGTACTGGAAAGACAGTTGGTGGCAGACAATGGGAATACGTGTCCCTCAGTGAAGACGGAGGTGGCAGGATTGTTACAATGATGGGTGGACAGAGGAGTGATGGTGCCATGCAGAACAGGCACAGGCAAGGCAAACATGAAGAGGCACAATGCAGGAAAGGGTAGCAGTGCAGGACATGGGGTGACAGCCCACACAGGCAGACAGGACTCTACACAGCTGACAGACGCAGATAGACGGACCGAGGGAATGTTGGCAATTGTGGCGAAGGTATTATGGGCTGGTAGCACAAATCTGCAAAAATATGAAAGTTACAGGCATGCACACTATTTGAGTAGGATAGGCATGAGAGGAGGGAACAATGAGGAATTGAACCCATGAATACTGCCAAGAATGGCATTGCATTAACCAGTAGGCTATACCTCCGTGGTATATGTCACAGCAATGGCTGGGTACAGAAGGACTGCAGGTCACCGCACAAACTATCTGCTCTGAGTGCCAGGATAGGGTAACCCCACCAGTACCCATGATGCAATGCATATGCTGAATAGCTGTCTACAGCTGATCAGCAAATGGGGTCTGCACCTCTCCGGTATCTCAGCTTGGAAAGACGAACTGACAGTGCGTGATACTGGCACAGAGTAGCTACAGACCATGCCAGTGTGCAGGTTCTGTGTTCTCCCTGAGGGATAGGATGGGTGCCCAGCACTAGGTCCGCAGTACATGTGGTACTAGAGATAGGCCCTGCTGTACATCCCCATCACTACCAGTGTGTGACAAGTGTTTCTTGCAGTGCAGCTGAAAGTGATTCGGTGTCCATCTTTATCCTGCAGTCACATGTGGCCCTCTGGGACCAGACACCACCCAGATTAGTGTGTACCCCGTGTTAGGGTCTGGCTGACATGGGTACCTGTTATCAGGGCAGAGGGGTTTCCAGACTTGCATGAGGTTTGTGTAGCAGTGCCTTTATAGATCAAAGTGGTATACACTACATAACCCAAAGGGCTCACATCACCCTTTTTGTATGTAAGAGACAGGTGCCCAAGCCCCCATGAAGTAACCTCCATCCTGCTGGAATACAACAGCCCTCCAGGGTTGGTGGGCCAGAGCCATACTTGTGGCTGGGGCTGTGGCAGACCAGCAGCAATGATGGGGTTAGTTCTGGAAAACCCCAACTGCCTCACACCACTGTCTGCCAATCACCAGCAGACAGCACCTTATAGGTGGTCTGATGATCCATAGTCTAACTGCAGACAGCCCACTAGCCAGTCCATAGTGCATGCTCACAAAGGAACTATGTGCACCAAGCAGGCATCTTAGTGCTTGGGGCCCCAGCACTGGGAACACAAAAGTATCACTGGAGGCAGATAATGTAGAGTGCAATGTAGGAACTTAGACATGCCATGGTCACTGCTCGGTCAGAGTGAGTGCCCTTCCAGCATGCCATGCTGTGGCCACCCTGTCCATGCAGGCGGTGGTTGGGCACTACAGTGTCCCAGCCATTGCCCCACACCCTGTAAAGATCCATCCTGGCCAATCCGCCCTGTCCGGGCCATACCCACAACACCTTGCTCCTCATTATGCACATATTCAGGTTAACGCTGGTAACAGTGGGACATTGTGGGCCCGGTGAGGTGTGGGCAGCCACAAAACAATGGATAGACATACACACACACACTCCTATGGCAGCATTGTGCAAAGATAGGGGTGGTTGGCAACCCTGCCTGCCACGCTGGTCCTGATCACAGTGCTGACATTGCTAAACTGTGCAGGGGGTAGTGGTGGTGCTCTGGTGATAACTGCAGCTCAATGCTGGGGCCAACAGCCTGACTCTCCATGCATCTTTGGATTGTGGAGCCTGTGTGAGTGGGTGTTTGTACCCCTGTTTGCTGCTGCTTTGGGCTTTGCACATGTTGCTGTTGTATCTGCATTGTAGGGTAGAACATAGGGACATGCTCTGCAGGAACCACAGCTGGGGCTTGAACCTGTGACCCTCTGTGTCTGAACACACTGGCTGGGTGTACTGCACCACAGTGTTGCCACAGATGCATGGTGGTCTCTGGGGCTACCTGTACATTTCCTCAGCCAGACCTTTTATGTTGCACTGCACACCACGTACTGGTAGAGGGCATGGCCTAGATCCACTGCAGGCAGGTGCCACTGCCCCCTCCATGCTGACATGACCATATGCTGTCGGTGCTGGTAGTGCGCAGTCCTAGGCCATCCACTGTGTGGGTAGGTGGTAGCCTAGGGAGCGGGGTCTGGGGCATGAGCATACATGAGCATCCTCGCATCCCCGCCTACCAATAGTCTGTCCCTTCTGCTTGTGGGAGGGTTGGCTGGGGGGGCTGTCAGGTCAGTGCCCTGGCAACTGTTAGCTCGGGTGGACCAGATATATGTAGGTGGATTGTGTTTGGCCTTTGTCAGCTGGTGTCATGCTGATTTCCAGTTTCTATTTATTTATTTATTTATTTATTTTACATTTCTTATATACCGCACTATTTACGATCAGCGCGGTTTACATAAAACAAAACAGAATCCGACAATGAACAAGAGTCAGGTCATTACAATGAACAGGAGCAATCAACTTGGATAACGGGGGGAACTATGTACATAAGTGGAATACTGAAATTGGTAAACTATGTACACAAATGTTCCTAGGTGCCCGCCTAGTCCACCCTGTGCCCCAGTTTCCCCCGCTACATGTCCCGCCTGCAGCCCCCTATGCCCCACTTGCACCATCACCATAGTGGCTTTTCATACTTGGGCACTATGCTGTTGCTGGAAATGGAGCACTACTATCACGTTCTTGGGCTCCCTGTCTATGCTGTACATTGCTGACACTGAAATGGTTTCTGTCTCCTGCAAATGTGCATCTAACGTCAGGTTTTCATTCGTGGTGGGATTCAGCCCTTCAGTTCAGCGCGTTAGTGTGCAGTGGGCCTCTCCCCACCCACTCCCCGCCCATTGACCCCTTACCCCCCACCCTCTCTCCTCCCTCTGTAGTGTTTACCGCAGCCGGGAACGTTAACGATCGTTAGGTAATGTTAACGCACGTTAACATTACATAACATTACATAACAATCGTTAACATTTCATAACGCGCGGTCTGTAACGTTACCGCTGTTTAGTAAACATGCCCCATAGTCTATTGGTTAACCCAGTGAGCTAGGAGTCAGGTAAGCCGGGGTTCAGATCCTACTGATACTGTTTCTGGTCTTGGGCAATTCACCTAATCCTCCATTGTAAGCACTCCATAGACAGGGAAGTACAGCAGGTAACTTGTCTTAAGCTACTACATGGGCTATATACTGATAAAGATACAGAAAGCAGCATTTCTCAGGAATTAACTGGGCTGCCTGGACGTTCCTTCCCATATCTGATTAGTCTTTGGTAACATTTGCATATCCATGTAGTGTAGGAATGTTTGTGCCGTATTATACTTGTTATACACCACATTGGGTGAATTTCTTTATAAAGATGGTTAATAAGTCTTAATAAATAAATACTTTCCTTCTCTAGGCTCCCATCTAAGTCTCTTTGGATGCTTCTCTCTTCAGCCTTTACCTCTCTTTTGGTTTCTGCTGATCTTTTAATGCCAGGGGAGATGTCTACCCTCCTGCCCAACATTCTCTGGCAGAAGTTTAAGGTGGGGCATGCCAGTGGATTTCTTGAGGATTGCTCAAGGAAGGGGCCTAAATTATCCCAGTTCTGCTTTACACAGTGGCTACAAAGCAGGGTCCGAGCACATTGACAGAGCGATGTTTGCATTTCAGTTTCCCGTGTTGTCAGTCTCGCACCTTTTGCAAGCACATACGTTTTTGAGACTAAAAATCTAATTTTGGAAACCTTGCCATTTGTCAGCCTGAGGTATCATGCACCATTTCTCATACTCCCTATGGTAGCCGACTAATTATCTGTGACCACATTGAGACAACTGGAGCTAAAGGTGAAGGCATCTAATGAAAACAAGGGAAATTGCTTGGGTGATGCAGCTTACTAACAAGGAGGCTATCATTTTAAGATAATAGAACTGAAAACAAGATGACATATTTATCTATATGTTTGTGCCTCTTTTCAGCTAAGAAATTCTAGAAGGCTGAGCCTCCTGGAACCTGTAGCGAATTTACTGGGTGAAACCTTCCCATTTTTCCACTACTGAGCTCTGCCTGCTCGTACTGTGCTTTTATCCTTTCTTAGATCTGATGTATCGTGTCATATTTCAGTTTTATGGGCTTCAAAGATAAACAAATAGAATGCAAAGCCCATTTTTTACCATATGAATCTCACTTAGCACTTACGGAACCCAATTAATATTTTCATGCTGAATATGGTCCTATTAATCTAGAAGTCACTGGAACTCTGCATATTACCTGAGACTACTATATGGTCTATGGTCTATTATATTTGACATATGCTTTCTATAACAATATATTTGCTGGATTACATTGAAAGTTTTATTTCCACTAGTGTAGCTAAGCACTAATATATAAAAGAAATCACTTCAGACGCCGTGCATGACAATTCTGTTTGTAAATATCCACATTTACATCGATAGACTCCATCCATATACAAATGCCAGTTTCAGAATGCGGCTCTTTACTATTTTTGCTAGGCAGGTGCATTTTGGCTTAGTTCGGCCGCCCAAAAATTAATAACGAGTGCAAATTGCTTGTATGCATGTATACGGACAAATTAACATGTGCACAATCAATTTGCATGCACAATAAAATCTGTAGCAATGCACAGAAGGCACACGATTAATGATAAATATAAAGAATTTTAGTTTGTTTTCATTTTAAACTAGTATTTTTTTGGCCCTGCACATACTTACTATTATACACGTATGACACACACATTCCAAAAGACTCCAAAACTGTACCAAAATGTTCAGAGTGGTCCAAAATAAAATCTGCATGTGTTTGCATTGTTGTTTCTCCCACTGGCATTTCAACCTGCTCTAAAGCATGCAGAAGTGTCGGGCAGTTGCTTCTTTGGACTCGTGGTCTCCACCAGGGACTGGGGGACAATCGTGTTTACCTCTGTGATGACTTACACCACCTCAGAAAAAAAGGTTATTTCACTAGGCTTCTTAGTTGGCTCCTCTTGATTTAATGAAAACATTTAGATCCCACACAATCCAGCATATTCTTGGAGGATACTGGTGGTTTTGTGAAATCTGGTACTTAAATGTATATGTGGTGGTAGAAACATGCTTGTGTGGCAAGAGTGGTATTTACGCATGTTCATGTCGACACTTACATGTATGACGTCCCAAGTGATGCTGCTCTATTTTTTAGAACATCTAGGTTTGTAAAATCTGTGTCCCCCTCCCTGTACATGCTGGCAGATAGCATGTGTATTTGCCGTCAACCTTATATGAATTTTACAAAAGGCTCTGTGGTCAGAGCCTTCTGAATACTCAGGGAACTGTGACCACATCGATCTGGGCATTGCAGTTCCTACCTAGATGTTCTGTGTGGACTAGGCCTTAAATGTTACATTCACAGCACACCTCACAGTCAAATCTATTAAACCTACAATACACTGTTGCACATTCTGCAGTATTTTGACAGTTTGATACATTTGTTTTAGTGGATGCAAAAGGTGGACTGATAGCCAGGAAAATAAATATCTCATGTTCATCCATTTAACAGAATGTGCGGAAGCAGTGTCTGTTTGGGCAAAATTTTATTTACTGTTCTGTTGATGTTCCATTGTGTTTCTCTGGAGGGGCTTCCCCTGTGGTAATGAAGAGCTAAGCAGGCTGGCTTCTTGTCTCACTCTTTCGCCTTTTTTGCTGCAGAGGCTAGCTCATTATCGTCTTATGGAGTGCCAGATATGAGTGACTTTTCAGAAGCTGTGTAAGTGTTTTCTGCTGCTAACTGGACTAAGTCCATGTTCCTAGCTGATCCGTGGCCCAGGTGCTGTGAACTCAAATCCTTAGAGCAGTGGTTCTTAACCCAGTCCTCAGGAAAAACCTTACATGCAAATCTCTCTCATGCATATTGTCATGGCGTAAGGCAAATAGTGCCTATGGAAACAGAAGAAAATGTGCAGAGCAGTTTTAAAATGGGCAGCTCAAAGCACATGGCTAGGGGTTGCTATAGGCAACCAACAAAAACACTAGCACCGGGTGTAGGTAAACGCCCCAGCAAAGCATTACCTCACAGCTCATTAGAGGATCAGGAACAGCTGCAGAGACTTGAGCTTATGAGAAACTCAAAGAGTGACGCACTTAAAAATGAGTCAGTCTTGAGAGAGAGCAGAACACACGGGAGAGCTAACAGGAACGCTAACCAGGACACATACCTGAGAACTTCAGACGGGGAGTCCAGCAGCGTCTCAGAGGAGTTTGCCCAAGAGGGAATACCTGAGGTTAGTGCCAGAGAGTTGGGCTGCACTGAACCAGAGTCTGGTCGTTGGGGACACAGAGGGATTCCTACCAGCAAACGGAGAGAAGCTGTGAGAGGGAACTTCCATGAGAGCAGGTACCTGGGGAATAGAAGCTCTGGTCCAAAGGAGATTTCCAGGCTCAAAGAAGCACGTCCTGTAAGGGGAAGTGAAAAGCTTTCAAGGGAGAAAGGCTATTTTCAGCTTCCCAGCTACAAAGGTTCCGGCAGAGGCCAGCCTGAAGAAAGGCCAATTCCCTGGAGTAGAGGGGCACTTGAAAAGCAGGATTTTACATACGCTTGTCCTGAAGTGTATGGCCCTCTAGAGGGAAAGTCTACACTGCATGGTAACTTTCCATTCCACTTTACTAGTGAGGAAGAGAGAAGCCCTTGCCAGAGAGAGGAGGGATTTTTGAATACTGGTGTAAGTTCCAATCCCACAGAAGAGAATTGCAGGGAAGCTCATGAGGCCATGGACTGTGATTACTGTGTGGAAAACTTAGAGGATTTCCAGATGGATTGTACACTTGTATTTGCGGATAATGTGACCTCTTTCTGCTGAAGTGTGCAGAAGGGAAATCTGTTTAAAGGAACAGATTTCAATCCACAGCTGTTGTAAGGTACAAGGCTTGTTTTGCACTTTTTGTTTTGCCTTAAGCTGAAAAGAAGCATTCCTGTGTAATTTTTGTAGTTCCATTTTGTGTTATGCCAGAAGCATGGTTTTATTTTCCTTTGTGATTCCTGACTGCAGAGGTTCTCCCGGGAAGGGAAATAAAATACCTCTTTATCAGCCTAGCTACTCGTCCACGACTACACTCTTTTTATTGAATAGCTAGTGGGACTTCAACTCCCAGGGGGCACTACTTGTCCCTGCTACCTAAGAAGAGGCCTCACTGAAACCCCCAGGTCCTTTGCCTTTGGGGGGTATGTAGGTGGGTGACAATATTCATTGTGGTTATACTGAAACCCTGACTGGCTAGATGTGTCACAAGGGCTGGGCTGAGAACCCTTACCTTAAATGGGAAGAATGTCTGTGTTTGGAGTGGAGGAGTGGCCTAATTGTTAGAGGTGTGGCCTGAGAATCAGGGAAACCAAGGTTCAAATCCTACTGCCACTCTGTGACCTTGGGTAAGGGGACATTTCTCCAAATGGCTTATGTTATGCCACATAATTTTGGTTTCTGACTGCATTTCTTTGTACCTGAAGACATTCTGGGGTCAGGAAAACAGCTGCTGAACCTCAATATAGCTTGCATTGAGCTACTACTGTGGCCTGGTTCCCACAAGCAGTTGCCCAAATATCACCAATCAAAGAATTACTTAGACAGCAGTTGCTATAACTACAAAGACTTTTATTTCAGCATAGCAAAATAATAGTGTCATGCAGAACAGCAAGGCCTGTCTAGAGATGGCGGACAGCACTTTCTCTCTCTGTATGGGGAGAAAGCACTGCCCAATTATCCTCCAAAATGGCTGGTTTATATACATTCCTCCTTGTCTCAAATGTCTGTTTCAAATTAGTTTCAGTGAATTCATCATAAGTTCTTAAGTGTCTGCAAGGCCCCAGGCGTCCTGCAACACTTTTCCCCAGGGGAGGATCCCTTTACATTTATACATCTGGATCTGCTTTTAGGTCTGCTCATCTATGCATGGCCTGTGACCTCTATAGATCTGGATCTGCTTTTAGGTCTGCTCATCTATGCATGGCCTGTGACCTCTGCCCCTTCCTGTGTTTTTCCTTCTTGGCACTAATTGAAACCGTGCAGGGCAAGAGAGAGTGTTTTTGCTCATTAGTTTGAATTTGTTGAATTCCTAGCTTGGCCTGTACATTCTTTTGCTAGGCCCCAATATTCTGCATACTCCTATCCAGAATATGGTTACCCAGAATCCTCCATAGCAGGCCGCATCTATTATCTTATGGCAAGCATATACTCTCATATAGCTCATATGTATTGTCTTCTTATCTTCTGTGCCATCCATATCCTGTGTAGTTTCACCAGGCAAGGGTGCAGTCATATAAAGCCAATATATACAGCAGACCTAAGGCAGACTTAAGTCAAATTTCCCAACACTACTGAAAAAGGCCTGACCTAGATCCACATCTCCTTCATATGTCACTCAATTAGCCATATAGCTTCAAAGACTTCTGAGATGGATTTGGTGTGAAAAGCTGGGGGACAAACAGCATCATGCAGGCCTATCTAATGAACCATGATGACACTTGCAATTACATTCAAAGACTAACTAATTCAACTATTTGGCTGAGGATGGATTGCATAGAAACATAGAAATATGACGACAGAAAAAGACCACATGGCTTATCTAGTCTGTCCTTCCATATCAACAACTACAACAGTCCACTTTTTACCTTTAGAGATCCTGTGTTTGTCCCATGCTTTTTTTAATTCAGTTACTGTCCTCATCTCTACCACCTCCACTGGGAGGCTATTCAATGGATTCACTACTCTTTACGTAAAGAAATATTTCCACATATCATTCCTGAATCTATCTCCCTTCACCCTCATCCCATGTCAACTCGTAGCAGAACTTGCTTTCAATTGAAAGAGGCTCTCTCCCTGAACATTTATGCCATGGAGGTATTTAAACATCTCAATCATATCACCTCTATCCCGCCTTTCCTCTAAGGTGTACATATTAAGATCCTTAAGTCTGTCCTCATATGCTTTATAATGAAGATCACTAATCATTTTAGTAGCCACCCTCTGCACCGACTCCATCCTGTTCACATCCTTTTGAAGGTGCGGTCTCCAGAATTGCACACTATACTCCAAATGAGGTTGCACCAAAGACTTATACAGAGGCATAATCACCTCCTTTTTTCTGCTAGCCATTCCTCTCCGTATGCACCCAAGCATCCTTCTAGCTTTTTCTGTTGCCTTTTCTACCTGTTTAGATACTTTAAGATCATCAGACACAACCACGCCTAGGTCCCGCTCTTCTTTAGTGGACAAAAGTACTTCACCCCCTATACTATATTGCTGCTTTGGATTGCAACAGCCCAAATGCATGACCTTACATTTTTTAACATTAAATCCCAGCTGCCAAATTCTAGACCATTCTTCAAGCTTAGCTAGATCCCTTCTCATGTTATCTATACCTTCCTGGGTGTCTACTCTATTGCAGATTTTGGTATCATCCGCAAAGAGGCAAATCTTACCTGACAGCCCTTCCGCTATATCACTAACAAAGATGTTAAAAAGAATCGGACTAAGGACAGATCCCTGGGGCACACCACTGGTAACATCCTTCTCTTCAAAGTGAGCTCCATTTACCTGTACTCTTTGTCGCCTCCCACCCAACCAATTTCTAAACCAAGCAGTAACTTTAGGGTCCATCCCTAGGGTGCTCAGTTTGTTTACAAGTCGCCTATGAGGAACACTGTCAAAGGCTTCACTGAAATCCAAATATATCACATCTAGGGCTCTCCCTCGGTCCAACTCCCTGGTCACCCAGTCAAAGAAATCAATCAGATTTGTCTGACAAGACCTGCCTCTGGTGAATCCATGCTGCCTCGGATCCTGTAATCCACTGGACTCCAGAAACCTTACTATTTTCTCTTTCAGCAGCGTTTCCAATAATTTACTCACCACCGAAGTTAAACTAACTGGCCTGTAGTTTTCAACACATCCTTACTTCTGCTTTTGTGTAAAGGCACCACATGAGCCTCTCTCCAGTCCTTTGGAACCACTCCCGACTCCAATGAGGCATTGAAAAGGTCAGTCAGTGGAGTTGCTAGAACATCCCCAAGTTCCCTTAGTATTCTAGGGTGTATCCCATACGGTCCCATCGCTTTGTCTACTTTAAGTTGAGCTAGTTTCTCACGAACACAGTCTTCTGAAAATTGTTCAAGATGTCCGTCGCTTCTGTTCCTATTTGTGGGTGTTTTCGGAGGTCCTGCTCCTGGTTCTTCATCTGTGAACACAGAACAGAAATATTTGTTTTGTATTTCCGCTTTATCCTTATCAGCTTCTATATATTTTTCCCCTGCACCCTTGAGTCTGACAATACCACTTTTGCCCTTCCTCTTCTCACTAACATATCTGAAAAATGTCTTATCCCCCCATTTTATTGCACTGGCTATTTCCTCCTCCTTTTTAATCTTTGCCTTCCTGACTGCTTTGCTAGCTTCTCTAACTTTTTCCAAATATAGATGCCTGTCTTCCTCTCTCTGTGATCTCTTGTATTTCATGAAGGCCTCCCTCTTTTCCTTCACTTTTTCAGCTACTTCTTTCGAAAGCCATAGCAGTCTCCTTTTCCTTTTACCTTTATTTACCATTTTAACAAAAAGGTTGGTTGCCCTTAAAATATCTCCTTTCTGTTTTTCCCACTGTTTTTCTACATCCCCCAGCTGTTCCCATCCCACTAATGACTCCCTGAGGTATTGGCCTATCTTGGCAAAGTTAGTCTTCCTAAAGTCTAAGATCCTCACCTTTGAATTTATTCTAACAGCCCTAGTCCTAATACTGAACCACACCATCTGGTGATCACTGGATGCAAAATGATCTCCCACTACAACATCAGAAACACTGTCACCATTGGGAAGCACCAAATCCAGTATGGCCCTTCACGTGTGTGGTCTGTTACCAATTGCCTGAATAGTTCTCCCTGTAGAGAATCCAGGATCTCTTTACTTCTAGATGATACTGCAGCAGGAATGTGCCAATCAACATCTGGCATATTGAAATCCCCTATCAGTAGCACTTCCCCTTTCCTCGCAATGCTGCATATGTCTTCAATTAACTCTCTGTCCACCTCTTCCTCTTGTAAGGGAGGTCTGTATATCACACCATTGCAAATAGCTTTCTCTTTCCCTCTTTTTAGTTTAACCCACAATGCCTCCTCTCTCCCTTTTAAGCTCTGTAATTCCAAAACTTTAATAGTAGTTTTTACATATAGGGGTATGTTTACTAAACAGCACTAACGTCGCAGCGGCAACGTTATTGCGCGATAATGGCACATTACTGTGCGAGAATGTCACGTATCGCGTGATAACGTCTCTGCCGGCGTTAAGGCGCACAGAGGGTGGAGTAAGGCTCCCCAGAGGGTAGAGTAAGGCACCCCAGGGGCGGAGATAAGGGGTCAATGGGCAGCGAGTGGGCGGGGAGAGGCTCCATGCACACTAACACCGTGAAATGAAGGTCTGAAAATTAGCGCCAGTGAAAACCTCGCGCTAGAGGCACATTTGCAGGAGAGAGAAACCAGTTCAGTCAGCAATGTACAGCAAAGGCATTGAGACCAAGAAAAGTGATAGTAGTGATACATGTTCAGTAACAAAACATGCAAAAACCAGAGAGATAATGACCAGAACCAAAATAGAAATACAAAACACCGAGCTGGCCAATAGAAAAAACAATGATAAACGGTAATCAACACTACCCATAAAGAATAAAATGGAAGATGGCACCTTTGGAAGGGGCAATTCTGATTCCCCTCACAAAGTGAATGTTCCAACATTGATAGTGTTGATGAGGGTTTGCTGTGGTGTATATTGGGCAGCTTGCTTATGTGGCGTTCACATTTGCAGCAACAACAGATTGGCGACGTAGGAAAGGGCACTATGGTGATGGTGTAAATGGGGTACAGGGGGCTGCAGGCGGCACATGAAGTGGGCCAGCTGGGGCACAGGGTGGACCAGGCAGATGCCTAGGTGACACACAGGAATGTAGAAATGGAAAACCAGCAAGACAGCAACTGACCAAGGGCAAACATGTCCACAAGTGTATGTCCCACAGTGTCCCAGGGGACAGTACCCAGCAAGTACCCCAAAGGGCACATAACATTGACAGGCAGTGCCGGGGGGAAGCGTGGATGTCTAGGCAGGCACCCCAACCACATATCACGCACCATAGGTAGCCGCCTACCATCACACTAGATGGTCTGGGACTGCGCACCACCAGCACCACCAACACAAGGACATGTCAGCATGGTGGCGGAGGGGTGCTAGTGGTGGAGGTGGCAGTGGCATCTGCCCACAGCAGACCAAGGTCAAGCCATGTTTAGGTGGGTGCCATGCACTGCAACAGACAAGGTCTGTTTGACGAACAGTCATGGTATCCCCAGGGAATGATCTGCCTCTGTGACAACAGTTTGGTGCAGTATACACAGCCAGTATGTTCAGGGGCAGAAGGTCACAGGTTCAAGTCCCAGCTGTGCCTCCTGCAAACCATGTCCCCATATTTTACCCAGTACCAAACCATGGTAATAATGACTGAACCTTTATTACAGATAAAATAAACACGCCATAAACACCTATATTTTACCCTACAGAGCACATACACTATAAACATGTGCAATTCTTAGAGCAGAGTTTCCCAACTGCAGTCCTGGAGGGCCAAACATCATTCGGGGTTCATGCTGTCCCTAATAAATATGCCTGTGATGCATTTGTATGCACCGCCCCCATTATATGCAAATGTTTCTCATGCATATTCATTAGGGACAGCATGAAAATCGGAATTGTGTTTGGCCCCACCGGGACCGGAATTGGGAACCTCTGCCCTCGAGCAGCGGCCAACAGGGGCACAAATACCCACACCCACAGGTTCCACTATCCAAAGCCTCATGGAGAGTCAGGCTGTTGGGCTCTGCGCGGAGCAGCAGCTACCAGTACTAGCACCTGCATACCTTAGCAATGCCGTCTTAAACTTGGGAACACATTCCACATATATCAAAGGTTGCTATGATTAATGTCAGATAACAAATCCTAAGTTAAACACAATTTTTTGACAGAGATTCATCATAGCAACCTTTCTAATATCTGTGGAGTGTATTTCAGTTTTTGTTTCTGACAGTGTCTACCACCCCGGGGAGTGACCCTAACAGTATTGAATACCATAGAAATGCCTGCACTGTGCCCAGGACTGGTGTGGTGGCCAGGGCTGACAACCACCTCTATATTTGCACAATAATGAAATAGGTGTGGGAGTGTGTGTATGTCTATCCAGTGTTTTGTGTCTGCCTACACCTTACTGAGCCCCCAATGCTTGCACTCTTTCCAGTGTTAGCCTGCCAATGTGCATAATGAGGAGCATGGTACTGTGGGTATGGCCTGGACAGGGTGGCTTGGGCAGGATGCATCTGCACAGGGCATAGGCCAATGGTTGGGACATTGTAGTGCCGACCACCATCTGCACGGACAGGGTGGCCACAGCATGTCATGCTGGGGAGGGGGGGTCACTCTCACCCTGACTGAACAGTGACCATGGCATGGCTAGGTTCCCCCCATAGTGCTGTGCAGTATTTCTTTCAAGTGATATCTATGAATTTTCTTTTCTGGGGCCCAATCACTGACATACCTGCTTGATGTGTGTGCTCACATCCCATTTTTGGGTGTGCACAGTTCCTCCAGAAACATGTACTAGCTAGCAGACTGTCTGCAGTTAGCATGGGTTTGGCTGGAACACCTTGCAGGGTGCAGTGGGTAAAGACTGACTGTCTTCTGCTGGTGAATGTCAGATAGTGGTGGGGGGCAGCTGAGCTTTTCCAGGCCTATGGCCTGTCTGCCAGTACTCTATGTGATGTGTACAGATCTGCATTGACTGCCCTGTAGAGGTGCCTATTCCCCAGCAGGACTGGGGTGAATGGTCCCCTCTACTGCCACCATTGCAGAGATGTAGAATGTGGATCTGTTGGTGGGAGAGCCTGTCCCCCACCCTGAGCCACAGAGGGCGGAAAAGGTGCTACATAATCCGCTTTTGGGTTCAAACACCACCCTTCTCATAACATGTGACCATGGCAACACACAGGATATGCACTATTCTGGGTGCATCACACAAGGGCTAGACATGACTGGGAAATGCAGATGGACACAGGTGTATCCTAGGTGTGTCTGCAAGAACTACCTATCACAAACTGGCACTGATGCGAACCTGCAACACAGCCTATCCAGGTGCTGCGGACCTGGTGCTGGGCGCCCCACCTCACCCTCAAGGTGAGCACAGGAACTGCACAATGTCACGGTCTGTAGCTACTCTGTGCCAGTAACACACACGGTCAGTTCCCCCTACCAGGCCGGGGTGCTATAGAGGTGCATACCCCATCTGGTGATCAGATGTAGGCTGCTGATCTGCATGTGCAGTGCATCATGGGTACAGGTGGGCTTACCCTATCCTGGTAACCACAGCAGACAGTTTGTGTGGTGACCTGCAGTCTTTCTGTAGCCAGCCAGCAGTTTGTTAGTTGCTAGAGAGATGTAGCCCACTGGTTGCTTCAATGACTGTGGAGGTAGAGGTCATGAGTTTGATCCCACAGTGGTGTTATTTAATAAGGCTGTCTGAGGCTTTTCCTTTTAATTTAAATCAGTGCTGCCAGCAAAAAGCACCCTCACAGTGCTGTAACCTTAAGGTGCCTCATAAGGCACCCTATCGGGCGGCCTATAAGGTGCCCTATAGGGCACATTATAAGGCGCCTTGGCGGACAGGGCACTTTATAATGTGCCCTTTGGAGTGCCTTATAGGGCGCCTTATGCGGCACCTTAGGTTACGGCACTTTGAGGGTGTTTTTGCTGGCAGCACTGATTTAAATTAAAAGGAAATGCCTCAGACAGTCTTCTTACATAACACCACTGTGGGATTGTACCCATGACCCCTGCCTTTGCAGTCATTGCAGTAACCAGTGTGCTACACTTTTATAGCTTCTAATACTGTGCTGGCATGAACTTAGGTTAATGCGTGTTAACGTGCCACGGCGCCCACTATCGCGCAATACAGATTCTTGCTACCTTGCCGCCGGAACGCCCACTCCTGATATGGCATCCTTCACATTATTGCTGCAACTAGCGCCGGTAACATTAAGATGATTTAGTAAACATACCCCATAATTGGTTTTGGCTATAGGGGCTCATGGTAGCTTAGAGGCTAATATTAAACTCGGTGATTGGCATTTTTTTAAAGCACCATTTACAGCATTTAGTCAGTGCTGGACTCCAGTTATACTCTGGTACTGAATATCGATTTCAGCAGTGACGAACAGTGCTTTCTGCACAGTGGCAATATTCAGTCACTATCTGGACAGCAAACCACATAAATTTAGGCCTGCTTGTTTTGTGCCCTAACTTGATGTGACTAGTCAGTTGGTGGACTGAATATTGTTGCTAACCGGATAATGCTGGAGACCGCACCAGCACGCACCGGACAGCGCTGCAGTGGTCAGAGGAAATATTCAGCAGCACTCCTTTAGATAGTGCCGCTGAACTGAATATTCCTCTCACTGGCATGCTGCCGCTGACTGGATAATGAGGCCCAGAGCAAACGATAGCAGTGAAAAATCAACTGCTCTATCCAGCGTCTCCTGTTGTTCTGCTAAGGGTATAACCCAGCTGCAGGCCATGGAGCAAGAATGCCTACAAAATTTGTCCTTATCCAAGACTGTTTTTTAATCAGTTGTACTTCACTAAGTTGGCCATGTGAGCCTACAAGATCTCCTCTCAGTTCCCTCCAGTATCCTACATTTGCCATGTTTAACAGAGACGCAGAAAATGACGGCAGATAAAGACCATACGGCCCATCCACGCCACCTACTAATCTCTACAATCCCTTCCTCTTCCTCGAGGATCCTGCGACCTTATCCCGTGCTTCCTCAGATTCAGATACAGCCCTTGTCTCTACCTTCTCAGCATAGCTCTGTAACAGCGGTTCTCAACCCATTCCTCAGGATTCACCTAGTCAGTCAGGTTTTCAGGATAGCCACAATGAATATGCATGAGGGAGATTTACATACAATGGAGGCAGTGCATGCAAAACTCTCTCATGCATATTCATTGCAGTTGTCCTGAAAAGCTGACTGGCTAGGTGTGTTCCGAAGGCTGGGTTGAGAACCCCTGATCTGGCTTGGGAACCCAGAGACCAGGGTTTAATTCCTACTAGCACTCCTTGTGGCCTTGGGCAAGCACTTAACCCTCCATTGCTCAGAAAAATCCAAGTTATCAATGTCCCTGTTTAATGTACGTTTACAAAGTTTAAGTTACAATGTAAACCACTTTGATTGAAATGATAAAGCGGTAAAAAAAACCAAACAGTTAAATAAATAAATAAATAATAATCGAAATCAGAGGTTTTCAACCCAGTCCTCTGGGACCCCCAGGCCAGTTAGGTTTTCAGGATATCCACAATGAATTTATTTATTTATTTAATACACACTTATATACCGCTGCTTCCAGCGATCAGCAGCGGTTCGATTCTTCTTTTGGGGGGTGTCAAATCAGGACTGGGAGGGTACAGTAAATACATAGATCTGATGGGAGGTCACAGCACACAGGGTTAGTGTCTTGGGGGAAGAATTATACATATTTACATTTATACATACATATTTACACATTTCTGGCTGACAATTGTACATTTACACCTTTTTGGATTACACATTTTTACCTATTTACATATTTGGATTACACATTTTTGGACTACACATTTTTACATATTCATAGTCATGGCTGATTGTAGTAGCATTTGAAAAGGTGGGTTTTTATCTCTTTCCTGAAGATTGTAATGTCCGTGATTAAACGCAGCTCAGAAGGGAGTTGATTCCATATAGTTGGTGCAGAGAATGAAAAGGCTCTGCGAGATGTACTTGTTTTCACAGTTCTGATGGTGGTGGGGACCTGTAGGGTGCCCAAGTTGGTAGCTCTTCTGTCCCTATTTGCAGGTTGTGTGCTGATAAGTGAGGCCAGGAAAGAGGGGGCTATGTTGTTGATAAGTTTGAATGTGGTTACTAGCATCTTGTACTGTATCCTAGCTGCAATTGGAAGCCAATGTAGGTCGATTAATATTGGGGTGATGTGTTCTGAAATGCTTGTACCCATTATGATCCTGGCAGTAACGTGTTGGGCCATCTGAAGGATATTTAGTGATTTCTTGGGCAGACCTTGTAAGATGGCATTACAGTAGTCCAGGTGTGGCACAATGAGTGCTTGAGCCACGGACCGGAAGTCACTTGGTGCTATTATCTTCCTTAGAGGTTGTATCACTCTAAGTTTATGGAAGATGGCTTTGTTTGTTTTACGTAGGTGAGCCTCCATTTTTAGATTGCAGTCGAGTGTGACTCCTAGATATTTGATTTCAGCCTTTGCTTTGTACGTGTTATTGCACAGGGTGATTGTATCAGGGGGCTTGAAGTTCGGTTTGCTGGATATATATATGACTTCCGTTTTTTTGTGGTTAATCGTCATGTTATTTTTCTGTAGCCATAGCAACATTTCATCCAGGCAGCCTTCGAGCTGTGTATAATTGGGGTCAGCGGTGTCCAGTTGTGTGTAGAGCATAATATCATCCGCATAGATGTGGTAGTTGATGCTATGTCTTTTAAAAATGACGCAGAGGGGTTGCATGTAAATGTTGAACAGTAGTGCCGAGAGAGCTGAACCCTGGGGTATGCCCTGTGTTTGAGAGAACGGTTCAGCTTGTTCGCCATTGAATTGTACTTGAGGCCTTCTGTTCGATATGTAGCAGGAGAACCATTTGAGGGGGGTTCCCACAACTCCTATGGATTCCAGTTTGTTAAGGAGGATCCCATGATGTACGGTGTCAAAGGCGGCGGAGATGTCAATGAAAATGAGTATAAACATTTTCTTTCTGTCTTCTAGTCCTTTGAGGAGGTTGTTCATTAGCGCTATCAACAGTGTTTCAACTCCATGATTTCTTCTGAACCCGTATTGTTGTTTGTCTAAGGTATTATGTTCATCCAGGTGATCTTGGAGTTGTAGGAGTACTGCCTTTTCAATGATTTTTGCCAGGAATGAAATGCTGGATATGGGGCGGTATGAGGTCGGGTCTTCCTTGTTGAGAGAGTTGTTTTTAGGATTGGCCTTATTATAGATCTTTTTAGTTGGTCAGGCATTATTCCTTGACTTAGTGACTGGTTTATAATGTGGGCTATTTGCTGGTTGATCTCTTTTTTTGCCGCTTTGATCCATGCAGTTGGGCAGGGGTCGAGTGGTGAGGTGGTGGTATTTATGGAGGTTAGAATGTTGGTGGTTTGTTGTTCATCCATTTTGTGGAATGCGCTCCAAGTTAGTTCTTGCTTCACTTTTGTTCTTTGATGTGGTGTGCCTGCATCGATCGTGGGGGTGGTGGTAGTCAGCTTGCTTGCATACTGATTTGCCAGTGTTTGTGGATGGATGGGGCTATCTTGATGTTCTGGTAGCGCAGTTTTGGTAAGCGATTTTACTAGTGCAAAAAGTTCACGTGGTTTGTTGATGGCTTTGTTTAGGATGTTGGTATGGTGTATCCTCTTTGCTGTATTTACTTCTTCTTTGTATTTTGAGAGGAGATTAAGGTACACAGTTCTGAGTTCGGTGGATTTGTTGTGTCTCCATTTTCTTTCGTGCTTCCTGAGGTCTCTCTTCATTCTGGTCAATGTTATGGTGTACCAAGGTTCTGATGGGTGTTTGGATGTGTTTGGTGTCTGATTCCCTTTGGGGAACGCTATGGTCTGAATACGCATGAGACAGATCTGCATACAATGGAAGCAGCGCATGCGGATTATCTCATGCATCTTCATAGTGAATATCCTGAAAACCTGACTGGCGGGGGGGTCCCAGAGGACTGGGTTGAGAACCACTGATCTAAATAGTAATTAATACATTAATAGAAGCAGATCTAGGTTATATTTTGTGGGGAGATGGTTAGGGAAGCAGAGTAATTGCCTGGTGCTCCAAAACCTCAAGGGGCTCCCTTCATGAAGCTGAGCGATGTCGCTGAAGTCGATTGAGGGCTCACTGCACCAGGACCCTGGTAGATTGTGGATGAAAAAAAAAGGTAATTGTATTTAATTTTGAAAATGTATTTCTTGTTTCATTTGATGTTTATTTGCCTCATTTTATTTATCATAAATGAAATAAACATCAATGTGAAAATAGAAAAAAAATAAGAAAAAGAAAACCAAAAGGTAATGAAAACCACCCAACACTGCCCTTTAAAAATGGATCTCCCCAGACCTTCTCCGTGCCCCCTCTCCTCTGCATGCCTACAGTGGCCTCATACCTCATCTATGTGGTCTCTGTAGGTAATAGGGAGCCGGAGTGATCACCAAACATTCCTGTTCCGCCAGGTCCCATTTTGTTGAACAGCTATATGACAGTCTTTGGCCATTAAATAAAACAGGAGCTGATGCAGAAAGCCTTAGTGCGGTATTTTTCTGGTGATTTTCCCGTGCTAGGCTTGCTCTCCGATGCAGAAACAAGTTAGCGTGCAAAGTGTTGCATAAGTAATTGTGTCCAATGTACAAAAAAACTGCTGAAATTTTTAGCACGGTTTTTTACATTCATTTTAACATGGCATCTTTACAACAACTTCAGGCAGATATAAAGATCCAGCCAGGAACAAAAGGATCACAGAGGTGAAGTTTGACACTTCATCTCAGAGGATCTAGTTTGGTTGCCAAATAGCTCCAGATGCGCCCCACAGACTTGATCCAGACCTGGGTTTACCTCATTGTATGCAGGAACATGTAGTCTCGCTTCGCTTATGGAGTGCAATGGAGAAATCAGAACTGCATATCCCTGCATCCCTGCATGGATCAAGCCTATAGGGCGCATCTAGAACCAGTTGTCAACCCTATAATCTAGGCCCAGAGAAGACCCCTGATGCCATTGGCACAACATTAGGGAAACATAGACACTGACCCCCCAAGACCAGATACAAACTCATTGGTAGTCTATGGCCCCTGACTCCCCTCCTCCCATCCCTTCCTAGCTCACCTAACAAAAATCATTGGCGGCCCATTTCCCTACCCCACCTCTCCGCAGTACCTTTTGTAGACCAGGAGACAAGAGCGATGCCTAATGGTTAGAGCACTGGCTTGGAAACCAAGAGACCAGGGTTCAATTTTCACTAGCACTCCTTGTGGCCTTGGGCAAGTCACTTAACCCTCCATTGCCTCAGGAAATTCCAAGTTAACAATGTCCCTGTTTAATGTGCATTACCAAGTTTAAGTTACAATGTAAACCGCTTTGATTGAAATGATAAAGCAGTATATAAGACCTGATAAATAAATAAATATACTCTTGCCTCCCCGCTGCCATTTTTTAAAATGGCGGCACTCGACTTTTGTGCGATGCATCCTGGGTATGCACCTCCCCCCCAGCTAGGGCTCTGTCTCCCCAATATACTAGTAGGCGCCTATGTGTGATTGGACCTCGGAGTGATTGCTTTTGAGGATCTCAAGGTGGTGGCAAAAGCTAAAAAGATGCTGAGTTGCATACAAAGAGGAATTACCAGCAGAAAGGAAGAGGTACTAATGCCACTCTACTGGTCGCTGGTGAGACCTCACTTGGAATATTGTGTTCAGTGTTGGAGACCATATCTCACAAAGGATATAAAAAGACTGGAAATGGTTCAGAGGAAGGCAACCAAAATGCTTTGGAGCCTGTGCCAGAAGACGTATGAGAAAAGACTTGAAGACCTAAATATGTACACTCTGGAGGAGAGGAGGAACAGGGGAGATATGATTCAGACCTTTAAATACTTAAAGAGTATTAATGGACAAACAAACTTCTTCCAAAGACAGGGAAGCTGTAAAACTAGAGGGCATAACATGAAGCTGCAAGGGGGTAAACTGAAAGGCAATGTCAGGGAATACTTTTTCACTGAAAGGGTGGTGGATGCTTGGAATGCCCTCCCAATGGAAGTGGTGGGGGCAAATACATTGACAGAATTCAAAATGGCATGGGACGGACACAGTGGATCCCTTTACAGCAACAGGATAAAATCAAAATAAACATAACTCTCTCGTGTATCTCAACAAATAGGATGCCCTACACGGAACAGTGGTACACCCCTAAACAAAGGCATGTGGAGGGGTGACCTGCACAGAGCGGCAGGTGTAGCTACTCTTACCGCCTGGCTGGGCAGACTAGATGGACCATACTGGTCTTTATCTGCCTTCTTATACTATGTTACTATGTTTCTTTATAAAATAGGCTTCAAGTAGGCACTTGCTTTTCCTCTTATCCTGGGCGCCCTGGGATACAATTACCATCCATGTGGATAATTTCCTAAAGTCATTTCTGTGCATATTCAGCCTCATACCCACATAAATGACTCTTATGAAATGTCAACTGGTGTAAAAGCGTGTGCTTTTAGCATGACGATGTGTACTTTGCTCATAGGTGCAGCCAGGAATACAGGCAGAGCTTTTACATACGCATGTAGATTATATAACATCTTAATCAATGTGCATATGTGCGAAAAGTACACACGACTCATGATCATTTGTATTTGATTGCCAGCAGCATTCTCCGCTGCATTGGCCAGTATTTGATAAAGACAAGTAGGTGCCTCCTTGTATTTATCAAATTCAGTACTACGCAGGCAAATTTGTAGGCACCTATCCATGGTGACATGCAGGTCTGGCCCAATCACTAGCCAGACTAGGCAGTTGCCTAGGACAGTGACCTCTGGAAGGGGGCGGCAAAAAGCATCTACCGTGAAAGTAAAACAATGGACCGTAACAGACACACAAACTCAACGACAGGAAGTATGGCCATTTCTCCTTCTAGGTGGGTTTCAGAAAGCTCCCTCATTAGGGAGCATATTTACAAAACAATGCTTAATATTTAAGAGTATGGGGGCTCTCATTCATTGGCGGCAATCAGCACTTTTAAAACATTTGCCCACTGCTTCAGGTCAAACTGGAAGTTATCCAGCATCCGACACTGAATATCCACTTTCGCTGGATAGTAAACTTGATAGTAAAGTTAGGACGGCCATTGACCTGTCCTAATTGTATATGATTTCGTGGCTGAATATTGCCGCTAAGCAGATTGCTTTTGGGAACTCCTCCCGATCTGCCCACAGACTGCCCCGGTTTAACTGGGCATCTTTTCTGCGGTCTGTGGGGATATTCAGAGGCGCCGTGCTGAATATCGGGTTTACCTGGTTAGCAGGTCCTGTAACTGGTTAAATCCTTTTGAATATGCCCCCGTAATGTCCAAATATGCATTCTTATAGCATTGCCTCAGGAAGCGACAGTGTCAAGATGATTATGATTGAGTTTAATTATTAAAATCTTAGGGGGTGAGGGTAGTAGGGGTCTAAAAATGAATTGGACAGGGCACAGGCTAAAGGTTTGCCTAGGGCAGTGATGGCTAACCTTTTTGAGCCCGAGTGCCCAAACTGCCGCACAAAACCAAAGAATTTCCTCAAAGTGCCAGCACGTCATTTGCATAAGTGGTCTTATTTGCATAAATATTTGCATAATGTTACCATACACTAACTTTTAGTAAACATGTCTCTTAATGAGTGTATGGATAAAGAAAGACTAAAAGATTTCTACATTACTATAATCCAGTGCCAACCGCCAGGCACATTAGGAACTACTACAAACGCTGCCCATTTAGAACCCATAGCAAACCCGCCGTATCCTGACAGCATTACCAGGACTCACAAAGCACCATACCCTACCTATCAAAAGGCAACACTGCAAATATTAAACCAATACATTTCAGTGAATACTGGGGAAAGAGAACAAGTGGCAACGTCAAATAGGAATTTCCTCTTGTACCAAACAAAGCGCAGATGTTAATGATGCACATTTCCCAGAGCTGACATATTCCAGTTAATAAATTCAAAATAAAGAGATATCGTTCTACCTTTTGTGCATTTTTTTTCAGTTGCAATTGGTCCAGCCATTTTCTTCTGGTTTCTTCATGTTTTCTGCTAACTCTCCATCGTCTGCTGTCCATTTGTCCTTTCTTCTCTCTTCTAGTTTTTTTTTCCATTCTCTCTCTCTCTACATCTGCTTTAACATACTAATCTTTCTCCTTTTGCTCTTTCCTCATTCCTATTTCATCCACACAAATTTTACCCCTCCATCCTCAATCCCCAATTACTCTCCCAATACCTGGCCAATTGTAGATTTTTCATCCCTCCTACACAAAATATTTTTCCCCTCTCCATTTTACTCTCCCAGCCCCATCCCATTCTAATCCTCCCCCAACATCAGCTCCCTTCTAGTTCCAGTCTCACCCAGCATCCATTCCCTTCTTCAAGCCCCCCACTTCCCCTCAGCCCATTTCCATTCCAAGCCCCGTCCCCATCAGCTATTTGCAGTTCAAGCCCCCCACTTCCCCTCAGCCCATTTCCATTCCAAGCCCCATCCCCAACAGCTATTTGCAGTTCAAGCCCCCTTCCACTCAGCCCATTTCCAGTCCTAGCAACCCCCCCAACCCATTACCAGTCCTAGCCCCCCATAGCCCACTCCCAGTCCTAATCCCACCAGCCCATTTCCAGTCCTAACCTCCCCATCAGCCCACTCCCAGTCCTAATCCCCCATCACTCAATTTTTAGTTTAAGCCCCCCCAGCGCCTATCACCACTCCTAACCCCCCCCAGCGCCCATCACCACTCCTACCCCCCCCAGCCCAGCGCCCATCACCACTCCTACCCCCCCCCAGCCAGCCCAGTGCCCATCACCACTCCTAACCCCCCCCAGCCAGCCCAGTGTCCATCACCACTCCTAACCCCCCAGCCCAGTGCCCATCACCACTCCCACCCCCCCCACCCCAGCCCATCACTACTCCTAACACCCCCCCGCCCAGCCCAGCCCATCACTACTCCTCACCCCCCCCAGCCCAGCCCAGCCAATCACCCCTCCGAACCCCCCCAGCCCAGCCCAGCCCAGCCCATCACCACTCCTAACCCCACACCCCCCACCCCCAGCCCAGCCCAGCCCAGCCCAGGGAAAATTAAAAAAAAAAAGAAAACCTGTCTGCTGCCGCTGTCGGGGCCGCCGCGGCAGAATCGAGCGTGCCGCGGGGCCCCCCTGTACCCGGCACAGCCTCTCCTCCCTGTAGCAGCTCTCTCGTTGGAGCTGAAGTCAGACGCGCCGGCTTGCAGAGCGCGAGGGAAGAGTTTTTCCCTCGCTGCTCTGTTAAGCCCGCGGGGGCTGATGGGAAGTTCCCATCAGCCCCCGCGGGCTTAACAGAGTCGCGAAAGGGAAACTCTTCCCTTCGCGCTCTGCAAGCCGGCGCGTCTGACTTCAGCTCCAACGAGAGAGCTGCTACAGGGAGGAGAGGCTGTGCCGGGTACAGGGGGGCCCCGCGGCACGCTCGATTCTGCCGCGGCGGCCCCGACAACGGCAGCAGACAGGGTTGTTGTTTTTTTTTCGATGGCGGACCTTCCCGCGTGCCAGCTGCAAGGCCTTCGCGTGCCACAGCTGGCACGCGTGCCATAGGTTCGCCATCGCTGGCCTAGGGTATCTAATATCCTTGTACCGGCCCTGGTGCCTTGTTATAAAATTACACTCCTTGGGCCCAAGAGTGCAAGGCATCTACATGGTTTACAGAGCTAGCATGTAATGGAGGAGTAGCCTAATGCTAAGTGCACTGCCTTAGGAACCAAGAGACCAGGGTTTGATTCCCACTAGCACTCCTTGCATCATTGGGCAGGTCATTTAACCCTCCACTGTCTCAAAAGAATCCAAGTTATCAACATCCCTGTTTAATGTACATTATCAAGTTTAAGTTACAATGTAAACTGTTTTGACTAACCAATAAAGCAGTATAAAAAGTCTGTTAAATAAATCAATCCTCGATCCTTCCCCAAAACGTTTAGTTCTGGCTACACCACTGGTAACCGGGGCCAGGTTTGGAACCCTACCACCAGTACTAGTTATATTCTGTGAGCCTCAAGTTGGGGTTTTTTTAAGGAAAAACCCTCAAACTTCCCATCACTTTTTCTTTTAAAGGTAAAGGGGGGTCATTTTAGAAGCCCTATTTGTGAGTTGGATGTCTGAAAATGGCACTTAGAGGAGCAAATCATGGAGTGGACCCTGGAGCCATTTTTGAAGTGCGGTATATAGAAATTCTTCACGCAAAAATGTCAAATGTCACATGGGATGTGTGCCAGAGGCATGTCCAGAGCATTCCAGTAAAGATAGACTTGCGCACCCGATTTCAAAAACGGTGAGTACGTCTAAACACACCAGTGGTAACGTCTGTGTCTATTCCTTTTCCACGGCATGAATAGGCAACAGAAAAATTCTTGTTCTGGCACCAAAACACCTGGAGGAAGTAGAGAAGAAGGTACTCCGATATCCACAATAATTTTCATGACCAAAAAGAAAAGAAAACCGAAACACAGACACTGTATGAGGCAGGGGATAGACACCCACCTTCTAAAATTTTGTTGCATGGACATCTAAAGGATGTGCCCATGGCTACTGCCATTTTTGAGCACGTGTATTTCATAAATGTGCCTTCACATGCATACACTATTGGCGTCATTCTGAGCCACATTTAGCAGGTCTGGGGACACGGCTAGGTACTTGTGACCTAGATTGGCCACTGTTGGAAACAGGATACTGGGCTTGATGGACCTTGGTCTGACTCAGTGTGCATGTCTTATGTTCTTATGTCCAGACCTGCTAAACGCCCAGATCACCCTGCCTGCAACACAACTCCCCACACGTATTGCTGATTTGTATGGGGAGCTCTGTTTGTGGGTGGGAGGGGTAGGGCTGTGGGAGGAGTGAGGGTGGGCAGTGGGTGGTGACTGACCCCAGACATACAGGACCGATGCTGAGCTTGACCCTATAGACAGGGGATGCAGGAGCTAGGGAGAAGCAAAGAGGTAAAGGTGCGCAGGGGATCCCCACAGCCTGACCCTTAGCATGGGAGGCTGGATGGGGGCCGGGAAGCGCGGCCCCTGAATGAAGCCACGGTGCCATGGCAATGAGATACCAGGGCACTGCGGCTCCATTCAGGGGCCTGGCTGAGTAAGCCGGGTATGGGCTGGATTTGTGGCCACTCAGAATCAGGGCTCAGCCTGCACGTCCAGGCCGTAGACCCAATTCTGATCCTGCGGGAACGTCTTGCCCCTGTGGGATCAGAATCGGGTCTACCTGTGTACGCCCCAATTCTGATCAGCCGCACAAGGGACTGGATGGCCAGTACAGAATCAGCCTCTATGTTAAAGGGGAGGGGTATATAGAGGCAACAGATGTTTGAGTTGCCTTCAGAATATATATGTTTAAGAATGAGCACCTATATCCAATATTCCAGTATATCACAAAGGAAACTTTTATGTAAAAAACAATGCTGAGAAGCTATCAAGAAAATCAGAGATTAAACTCCTCATATTTCTCTTTTATTCATGGAAACATTTGCTTTGTGTTTGCCAATCCAAAGAAACCCCAGGGTGCTAGAGTTCCTATCATGACGGCATTTTGGCATTATAAATAAGCCGTCAACTGCCGCTGCTGCCTGAATATCTCTGGGTTAACTCTTGAAACATAAACTATTCCCACATTGCTTCACAGAGCGGTGAGGGGCTTTCTAATGTGGTAAACCAGGCAGGGGATAAATCTGCAAAGCACGGCAGGTATTAAATCCCTATTATCAAATACAAAAGACTGCACGTCGCTTCCCACTCACGACTGGGAAAAGTTCTCCCTCCCTGGGCTACTCCGCTATTCAGCACTGCACTGGCCAGTTCTGCAAGCATGAACTGACCTTAACAGTGATCCTGTGGAAGAGAGAGAGAAGAAACGAAAGGTTACCAGACGTTTGCTGAAATCCTGTGAATCATGAGTCGAGTCGCAGAAGGAAACATCTGGGGCGAGAGCGTCCCTTTACATTTGTCTTTTTGAGAGAGCCTTTGCTTTTCCCATTATGTGATGTTTGGATTCAGAGATTTTTGTTTCTTTACTGAAACCACTTATGACGGCTGTAATATCGCCAATATTACTTTACTTAACTTTTCCCAGTGGGATGGATAGAGATTAATAATGCAATTGTGTTTCTGATGACTGTGATATCAACGGGCCCAATATTCAGCAGCTCTTATCTGCTATCTGGATAAGTGCCGGTGAGACGGATATTCAGCGACTCTGTTTGGAGTGTTACTGAATATTTCCTCTAACCACCTTGGCACTATCGGGATGGTGCTGGGACGGACCGTGGAGATATTCAGCACTGGCATCGGTAGCCCAGCGGTCCTAAGTGCTTTGCTGCTGGGCTATCCAGATAGTGGCTGCTCTGTCCAGATATTCAACACCAGTCACAGTCCGGATACTGGCGTTCAATATCCACATTTTATTTCATTGCAATGCCAGAGTTTTAAAAACCACCAACAGCCAAAGTTCAGTATCAGGAAGAGTGTTTTTGTTGTATTTATTTAGCTCACGCCTTTCCAGTAGTAATTGAAGGTGAGTTACATTTAGATACAGGTATTTCTCGTCCCCAGAGGGCTTACAATCTAAGAGGCCATGTTACTAGAGTGCCTTAGGTTTTTGCACTAAACGTGCATTTAGCAATTAAAACTAACATGCGTGAGAGGGACGAGAGGGCGGATCCAAGATGGCTGCAACCCGAGAGTAGCAACACCCTTGCGTTTCTGATGGGGAAGCAGAACGGGAGATCGGTGAAGCCTCCCCCTGGCTACTCAAGACCCTTCAATGCTATTGCCTTCTGGTCCGTTGGACCGTTTTCTTCTTCTATATGGTCAGCTGGGGCAGCCTGTTGGAGGAGCAGTAATTTCTGAGCTGGGGCATTGGAGCGTGTTAGCTCGGTGTCCTATTCGGGGTTGGATCTTACCTCTCCAGAAGTGCAGCGCCCTTTGAAGATGGATACCTTATTACCCCGGAGAGGATTCCCCTTGGCGGTGCTGAAGTTGGTGTGCCGAATGGGGAGCGGGGACTGGAACTGGGTTTGGAGGTGTTTAGATCCCCAACATCTTCCATGGTGTTAACATCTAGTGTCCACTTGTTGTCTGAGGACAGACAGCTCCCTTGAGAGACTGGATTAGCACGGAGAGGTATTGAGGGAGGTATTGAGGGAGGTACGACTTTGGATATTTTTCTTTCTTCCTCTGCCCGGATCACTCTGGAGTTGATATGGAATGCTTTAAAGCAATTAACAGCAGTTTTACTACTGCAAGTTCAAGATTTAAAATCTCAATTGCAGGATGTCCTTCAGGATTGTAATATGAATTCCGAAGATATTTCTAAAGTTAAAGAAGACTGTAGCAGCTTGTTGGTTTATATGGATGGCTGTGTGGAAACTTTGATAAAGGACCCTATGTCTATGAGAATTAAGATCGAACAATTGGAGAATGGAGCCCGAATTTCCAGTCTTCGGTTGATAAACTTTCCCAGATCAAAGCTTGTGACTCCTAAAGACATGTTTAAAAGTTATTTGGAAGACGTTTTGGGGGTCAAACCTGAGTCCCAACCACCAGCTGTTAAAATGTATTATCTGCCTTAGGGAAAGAAAATAATGGGATAAAGGGAGTTTTCTCCTATGGGTCAAATGGATGTTCTTAATGTGTCAGATATACTGGAAAGTTCTGGAATTGGTCATGTTACTCCTGCAACATGTCTTGTTCAATTTGTGTTAGCAGCTGACAAAGATTGGTTTATGAGAATGTTTTTCCGTAGGAGAAATGTCAGCTTCCATGAGTTGCTACTGAGGGCTTTTCCAGACCTGGCTAGAGAGACTCAACTTTGGAGAAAGGAGTTTCTCTTTCTCTGAATGAGGGCTCTCCATCTGGGTGCGTTTTTTTCCCCTTAAGTATCCTTGTCAGTGTTTATTGAAATATCAGTTTAGTTTTTATGTTTTCTTGTACCCCTCCCAGCTTATATCCTTTCTTAATGTGCATCCTGTTCCCAGTGTTGATGGAGAGGTGTCTGATACACATCCAATTTAAAGTGGGCTGTCTTTTTTTTCTCTGGTCTATTCCTTCATGATTTATACATGTTCAACATTGAAAGCTATTTAAAGCTGAAGCCAGATTAAACAAAGCTAAGCAATTTTTGTTATTTTTTGCTACTGAATGAGATATTTCTAAAACATTATTTTAAAAATACCTAAGAAATAAGGTCGCTAAAATTTAGTGGTCATTGATGTGAAAGTGAGGGTAATGAATCAGAGTTTCTGATTTCAGCCCGGAGATACTGAGACCACGTAGCTACCGACAAAAAAACTTTATTTTGTAAGTTTCACAGTTATAATTGTAGTCTCAATTTAGAACATATATACTTTCTGGGTGTAATACAGAGCTTATTCGATGTGTATTCTTATTTATTTATTTAGACCGTTCTGTATACCACCTTATCCTTCAATCAAAGTGGTCACAACACAATTGGGGATGCATTTAACATGAGGGGATATGAGACACATACACTAATACTTACAGGGAACATCTCACAACACACCTTATGCCACCTCAGAGGTAACATAAACAGCACAATTTGCTGGATGAGGGGAGAGAAGCCACCCCCGGGGCCGGGCCAGGTGCGGGGGAATCCCCGCCGCCCGATCCAAGCCACGGGGGTCCAGTCGTGAGTTGGGCGATGGGGATTTGGGGGGCCAGAGCTGCAGATGCTGGGAGTGCCTGCGGGGAGAATGATCCTGCAGGCAGAGGTGGCATGCCGGAACATTCTTGGGCCTGATTCTGGCTCCCGCAGGAATGTTTTTTGTTCCTGAGGACTTTAATTGGGTCCTAACGGCCCTGCCTTCAGCGGAGATGTCTGGACGGCCTGGACGTCCTCCTCCCGGAAGGAGAATTTAAACACTCCGGAGATCTGTGTTTGATTCCCACTGTCACTCCTTGTGACCTTGGGCAGGTCACTTTACCCTCCATTGCCTTGGAAGACAAGGTCTGGCAATGTACTTCTGGTCATATCTTGCCAAGAAAACCCAGGGGCTGCTGGGTCACCAGGACTCAGCATTGACTTGACAGCACATAAAAAAAAAAAGATAGAGGGTAAATGGTAACAGTCATTGCTCATTCTTACACTAACTGAGTCAGAACATATGGCATTATAAAAAATGGGTTTTCAAGCCTTTTATGAATTTTTCAAGTGAAATCTCAGTCTATGGATAAGACGGAAGCAAATTCCATAGTTCAGGGATGATAGAAAAAAGTAGTATCACGAGTAGTCTGGAGATGAATTAAAGATGGTCAAGAAATTTAAAGTTGATCAGTATGTTGTGATTAGAGCGATTGAATAGGAATGAACATCTTTTGCAGAATAAGGATACTATTACCTCTGTAACAAGAGAGACTTCTTCCTAGTAACCAGCTTTCCTCATTTCTACAATATTTGACTAGAAACCTCTACTTCAGTCAATCTCAAACCCTGGGCAAGGAGTTCAGTCCAAAATGGGAATGATGGTTTCAAAAAGGCCAATTTTATTTAATCAAAGAACATCAGGTATCTACCAAATTCACAGCCACAGGCTCCCACAGTAGAAGCTCAGACGGAAAGTAACCAAAATCTTTCATAGAAAAGCTTCATTTCTGGCAGCACCAAATGCAGTTCCTTCATTTAGTTTAGAAATGAGGAGAAAAGATAAAACTTCCATAAAGCAAGCTCTTTCCTCTGTCAGCCCCATAGTTCCTCCGAGGATCTCTTCAGAAAAGGATAAAGCCATAAGACCTGGTAATAGAATTTCTCATTCACCCTCTTCATGTCGAGCAAACATGCTGCAAGCTGGACTCTGTATCAGCAAGCATTCAGCAAAACATAAAAATATCCAAGAAAGTAGGGGCAAAAGGATACATATTCATTCCAATTCTCACTCATTATATCCAGTAGATGCCATTCCTGACATTATCTGGTCTTAAAGGCTGGGCTGGCGCTATCTGGTAAGTGGGATAAGAGCTTCAGGGGGGTGCCAGCTATAGCACCCCCCTGCCCGGCCCCCTCTCCCTCCACCATCTCCTGCCAAGCCTAGAATGGAAGAGCTCTTCTGCTTGTGGTACTTGTTACTCCTGCAGGCATGATCTCCCTGAATGGGCCGTGATCACTCCTGCATCGCGATCGAGGTCCAAACAGATATAGAATAGCTGTAGGAGCAGCAAGTCCTCATTTGCAGTCCAGAAAGAAAGATCGTGCTCGCGGGAGAAACAAGTCCTGCAGGCAGATTGCGCCAGTTGCAGGTCCCAAGGAGGGAATGAAAGGGCAGTTGTTGGGGGCCACAGAGAGAGGGGCAGAGAAATTGGATTACATTTAAAGGGGCAGTGATTGACATTGGGGGGCGGGAGAGGGGGGAATGAAACTGTAAAGGGGAAGTGAGAAAGAGACAGAATCTTGGAAGTGGGACAGCAGGAGAGGGGCAGGAGGATGGAAGGAAGATACTGGATGTGGGGATGGAGGGTAAGGGATACTGGACACTGAGGGGGCTTAGGGAGATCGAGGGGGAAATGAACATGGGGAGAAAATGCCAGAGGCAGGGAGAATCACAGGAAAACAGGGGAGATGCTGGACAAGGAAGGTCACAGTAAAATGGGAGATGCTGGACACAGGGAGCACTGGGTGATGGAGGGACAAGGGAAATGGAGGGGGGATGCTAGATACAGGAGTGGTATAGGGAGGCAGAAGGGACATGCTAAATACTGGGACTAAGGAGATCAAGAGGAGATACTCGACATGGGAAGTGGACATAAATAGAATGGGCACAGGGACAAGCAAGTGGAGATTTTTGAGATGAGTAGGGATAGTGGAAATGGGGGGTTATAGGGAGACTATGGGAAGATGCTGGACATGGGGGTGAAACAGAGGGAAACAGGGGAGATACAGGACACAGGAGTAATAGGAAGTGAGAGGGGAGAAGATTGACATGGGGTAAGTAGGGTGAGAGGGACAGAGATGCTGAATATGGGGTGGTATGGAGATGGCGGAGATGCTGGACACAGGGCAAGAGGGTGCAGTGCTAGGGCGGAGCAGGGGTAGAGCGGGAGTATGGCCAGGTGCCAGGATGTACAGAGGCTATTCAGGACAGGCCTCTCTGTACATACCCTGGCACCAAGATGGACATCCGCCTTATTTCACCCCAATGGTGGAATAAGTGCTGGGCACTGCGGAGTGTGCTGCCATGGAAGAGCTCTTGCTGCGCGATCCTGGCTTTAGGGGCCCCCGCTGAGGGTTGGGTGGCAGTGTGCTGGGGCTGCTCCAGGACTGGGCAGTCAGCGCCTCTGGCTGGATGGCTCTATGCCATGGTGATGGGACACCAATACACCGGCATGCCAATCACAACACTGTGTGGTGTGGATGGGCAGCCCAGCGAACATCCCCCTCAGAGGAATATGATGCATGCCAGGATGTCTAGGTGCCCGATTCCACAATTGCGGGTGTGTCTAGCTCTTGCGGTTGCAGAATCAGGTATAACTTGGCCCCATCCAAGTTTTAGCCTTCTCCACGGCCCAGGCATCCACTGTATGGAATCAGCCTCTATTTGTATATATGCAAATAGTATGCACTATTGTGGAACAGGGCAAGCCTATGGCGCAATAGTGCACACTATGGGAGTCATTTTAAAAGCCTTAGTCATGATTTGGATGTCCAAAGATGTGCATGGACATGAAATCACAGAGACCTCTCCTGAGCCATTTCACAAATGACGTAGGGACCTCTCCAGTGCAGGGGCATCCAAGTAGATTGGGGGCATGGTGGACGCATGTCTCGGGAGGTGCAATGAACTTAGACATTCCTGTTAATTTCAGAAATGCCAGGGATGTCTGCATTTAGACCTGCTCCAGGCACAAGCAGGCATCAGGAAACTGCTTGTTTTGGCCTTAAAACATCTAAAGGGTGCAGAGAAGATGGAGCGTTAAGTGACTAGACTAAGATCACAAAGACCCACACTGGGATTTGAACCCTGACCACCCTGCTCCTACCCAACTACTTTAGCCATTAGACTATTAGACATCCATCTTCTGAGATGCTATTCTGGGGATGTCTATGTAGATGTCTCCATAGACGTCCATATTGGGCACATCCACGTTTCTGAAATCGTGCCCGAACTTGCATGTGCCTGCTTTTTTTTCCAGATGTTCTGGCTTTGACATTCCAGATTGTACTAGAATGTCCTTTGTAAAATGTGACTTCACGGTTCAATAGGGCACACTAGTTTTCTAAAGTGTGCAGCTATTGCTCAATAGTGTGCACTATTAATGATAAACAGGAAGTGACAAAATTTGGGCATTTTTGTTTGAAAATGATACAAAATGAAATTGGAAATATGGTTGGCATTTCCCATTTCATTTCAAATGAAAGCAGATCCCTAGAAAGAAAAATGGGCTCAGGCCATACTGTATGTTCATGCCATGGTCCTTCTTTGGCTGATAGGGGTTAAAGACCCTGTGGGCATGTACTGTGACCACCACTTCATTGTGTTTTGGGATCCTCCTGCCTCTATCAGTAATGGGAAAAGGAAACAGACTAAAAAGGTTTACAGGTAGTGGCCAAAATGTTCGAGGTCAGCAAGCTAGTGTGACTTGGCAAAGTATCACCACATCCTCTCTGAGATTGTTGTGTTTCGGCCATTTTCAGGGTGTAGGAATAATGTGGCTTCTCCTTAATCCCACTGTCCATTATAGCCTTGGACTCACCAAATCCTCCCAACACCAACCACTATTTCTAGGAGGTTTGTGGAAACATCCTAGGAAGAGAAGGTGAAGCCAGCTGGGATACCAAAACATCCCCTTCCCAAGACTGAAGAGTGACTTGCAGGCTTGTCAGTGATGAACCTAGACTGGGGTGCACCCAGCTGTCAAAAGACACGAGACCTGCCTCTTTTTTCCCTATCCACTGGATGCTGTCCCTGGCTCTCTCCTAGCAGCATGATGCAGAGAACTGACACCTTGCATGACTTCAGGTCAAGGATCCCAGGAGAGGTCTTGGTATCGGAGATGGAGCTGGTCATGCTCTTCAGAGAGCACATAAAGCGTAGTTACTCACCTGTAACAGGTGTTCTCCAGGAGCAGCAGGAATCAGTCCTCACTTATGGGTGACGTCGGCGCCGACGGAGCCCTCGCGGAGCAATTTTCCCCAGCTTTCAAAGAAAGCCTTTGGGAATTGCAGCGCGCATGCGCGGTCGTCTTCCCGCCCGAGGGTGCCATCTTAGCCAGTCAGATGACATAGCTAAAAAAGACAGCATAAAAATTTGCAAAAAGAACATAAGCAGACGATTGCAACTCCAAGGGGAGGAGGGAGGGTAGTGAGGACTGATTCCTGCTGCTCCTGGAGAACACCTGTTACAGGTGAGTAACTACGCTTTCTCCAGGACCAAGCAGGAAGTCAGTCCTCACTTATGGGACTCCCAAGCTCAAGGCTACCGGAGACCCTAAGCACAAAATTGAGCTCCCTCTAGCTCAGCAGCACAGAAGGAAAGAATCTTCGCTGAATTATCACCCACCGGTAGCCCACATCCGGGATGGAGGGTAGGAGTTGCTCAGACCTCAAAGAGATTACGGAGGACTGCCTGTCCGAAAGCACTGTCCCTGCGGGACTCCCTCTCGAGACAGTAATGGACCGCAAAAGTCTGGCTCGAAGACCAAGTAGCGGCCCGGCAGATGTATGCCAGCGGAACAGAGCGGAGGTAAGCCACTGACGTAGCCTTTGCCCGAACGCAATGAGCCGTGACTCGACTTTCCAAGGAGAGTCCGGCTGCCCCATAAGCCCAAGAGATACAGTCCGCAACCCAGATGGACAGAGTACGCTTGGAGACCGGGAGCCCCAATTTATTGGGGTCAAAAGACACAAAAAGCTGAGCAGCTTTACGGTGCTCCCGCGTACGGTCAAGGTAGAAGTTCAAAGCCCTTCTACAGTCCAGGGTATGGAGGACTGTTTCAGCTCGGCTGGAGTGTGGTCTGGGAAAGAAGGTTGGAAGTACCACCTCCTGATTGATGTGGAAAGGGGAGACCACTTTTGGAAGAAATTTTGGGTGAGTCCGTAGGACTACCCTATTTTTGTAGAACCGAGTGTAAGGGGGATCAGACACGAGGGCCTGCAATTCACTTACGCGTCTAGCGGAAGTGAGGGCTATCAAGAACAGTGTTTTCCAAGACAGAAAACGGAGAGAACAGGTAGCCATAGGTTCAAAAGGCGGACAGGTGATCCGCTGCAAAACCACATTCAGGTCCCAGTCAGGCGCTGGCGGGCGCAGAGGTGGTTTAAGTAGAAGGAGACCTCGGAGAAACCTCGCTATGAGAGGGTCGCTGGAGAGAGGTCTACCGTCCACCGGCACATGATGTGCCGAAAGAGCACTGAGGTAAACTTTGACGGAGTTGGACTTAAGTCCCAGATTAGAGGTGTAGCAAGTATTGCAAGATCACCGACACCGGGCAGGAGAAGGGATCCTGAGACTGTTGGGTACACCAGACGGCAAAGCGACGCCATTTAAGGGCGTAGCATTTGCGGGTAGAAGGCCGTCGCGAAGCCAAGACGACCTCCTCCACCTCTGCCGGCAGGAGAAGGGGAGCAAGGACTACCCTCTCAGCAGCCAGGCCATGAGGTTGAGAGACCTGAGGTTGGGGTGTAGTAGAGACCCCTGATCCTGAGTGAGGAGATCCGGTTGTACCCCCAGAGGGAATGGATCCTCCACCGCTAATTGCAGTAGAAGCGGAAACCACGGCTGTCTGGGCCAGCGAGGGGCCACCAGGATCATAAAGGCTTTGTCTCGGAGAACCTTGAAAAGAGTCCGAGAGATTAGCGGGATGGGAGGGAAAGCATACAGAAGGCTCCCCGACCATGAAATTAGAAAAGCGTCCGCCGCAACCCGAAGGGGGTGTGGCTGACGAGAGCAGAAGCGAGGAAGCTGCCGGTTGTGAGGACTGGCAAAGAGATCCACCGTGGGGAGGCCCCACTTTAGGAAGAGCTTCTGGACTACCAAGGGATCCAGACGCCACTCGTGCGGCTGGAGGATCCTGCTGAGTTTGTCCGCCAGGCAATTCTCTTGGCCCGGGAGATAAACCGCCTTGAGGAGAATGCCGTGACTGACGGCCCAAGAGCAGAGCTTCTGTGCCTCCCTGCAAAGGAGGAAGGAGCCCGTGCCCCCCTGCTTGTTCACGTAGAACATGGCAACTTGATTGTCCGTCTGGACAAGGACGGACTGGTGGGAAGTCAGGTGGGAGAACGCCTTGAGAGCCAGGCGGATCGCCCTGAGCTCCAGGAAGTTGATCTGCTGAGCAGACTCCCACGTGGTCCAGAGGCCCTGAGTACGTGCCCCTTGGCAATGTGCTCCCCAGCCCAGGAGGGACGCATCCGTGGTCAGCACCCGGGTCGGCTGAGGTGGCTGGAAAGGCATTCCGAATATCAGGTTCGGCTGCCGAAGCCACCACCGGAGAGACGAGATCAGCGGTTCGGAGACGCGCACTAGGTCCGCTAGGCCGCCTGTGGCTTGCCGCCACTGCTGGCGGAGACACCATTGAGCAGGCCGCATATTCAGGCGGGCATTGGGGGTCACATGGACGGTGGAAGCCATATGGCCGAGCAGTCTCAGGAAGCGCCTGGCGGAAACCAGGGGCTGGCTGCGAAAGCGGTCGGCTAGGTCCATGAGCCGTCGAGCCCTGTCGAGCGGTAGGTATGCTCGCGCCTGAGGAGTGTGCAGCCTTGCGCCGATGAACTCGAGATCCTGTGAGGGGAGCAAAGTGGACTTTGCGAAGTTTATAACAAAGCCCAAGTGTTGCAGAAGAGTCACCGTGCGGCGCGTGGCGTTGGTGACCTCTCGAGCGGACGCTGCTCTGATGAGCCAGTCGTCGAGGTACGGAAAGACATAGAGGCCGTGAAGCCGGAGATGGGCCGCCACCACCGCGAGACATTTTGTGAAGACTCGCGGCGCGGAGGACAGGCCAAAGGGCAGTACTCTGTACTGGTAATGATTTCCTGCCACCACAAACCTTAGGTATTGGCGGTGGCTTGGGTGGATGAGGATGTGCGTGTAGGCATCCTTTAGATCCAAGGAGCATAGCCAATCTCCCTGCTGGAGGTAGGGCAGAAGGATTCCAAGGGTAAGCATTTTGAACTTCTCCCGCACAAGGAACTTGTTGAGGTTGCGCAAGTCCAGGATGGGTCTGAGGCCCCCTGTTCTCTTTGGTATTAGAAAATACCTGGAATAAAAGCCTTGACCTCTCAGGTGGTGTGGCACCGGTTCCACCGCCTGTTCCTGCAGAAGACCTGCTAACTCCTGAAGGAGTAATTCCCTGTGCAGAGGGGGTCGTGGAGGTTCTCCCGGAAAATAGGAGGGAGGGACCTGGTGGAAGTGGAGAAGATAGCCTTCCCGCACGACTTGAAGCACCCAGGCATCTGTGGTGATGCTGGACCACCTGTGGGCGAAGTGAACCAGCCGGCCTCCGGTGCTGGGAGGAACCAGCGGGGGGGAGAGGCTATGCATTGTGAGTCAAAAGCCCCCCCCCTGCTGAGCAGGGGCTGGTGGTGCAGGCTTGGGGGCTTGCTGCCTACGGGACCCGTTAACCCCGTCCCTTGGCCTGCTGGCCCTGTTGGGGAGCTGCAGGGGCCTGATAATGGGGGTATTGTTTGTAGGCAGCCGCCTTCCTCGGGTAAAAGGACTTTTTCCCCGAGCCCTTCTTTTTCTGGGAAGGGGCGGAGGTCTTCCTAGAAAGCCTGGTCCTGGTGAGAGTCTCAGTCTCAATTTGCGCAGCCTTTTCCGCCATGGGCTTGCCAAAGAGGTTTTCGCCTCGGCAGGGGACATCGACCAACTTGTCCTGCACCCAGGGCTCAAGGTCTGACGACTGAAGCCAAGCCTGTCGGCGGGCACCGATGCCGGCTGCGGCCACTCGAGCCGATGCTTCAAAGCCATCATAGGCTGCCCGGGACATGAACTTTGAGCATTCCCGAATGCCAGTGGACAAGGCCAGGAACCTCCGCAAGGGTTCCTCGGACAAACCAGCGGAGAATCCGGCTAGCTCTTTAGCCAGATCCCGGAGATACATGCCCATGTATAGCTGGTAAGTCTGGACACGACATGCGAGCATAGAGCCCTGGAAACACTTCTTACCAAGGCCATCCAGGTTACGGGCCTCCCTGCCAGGAGGCACCGAGGAGTGCATCTTCTGGCTCTTAAGACGATGCATGGCCGATTCCACTACCATGGAATGGTGTGGTAGCTGTGCCTTTTGAAAGCCAGGGCTCTTGCGGACTCGATAGATAGAATCGACCCGCTTGCTCAGGACCGGCGAGGAGGCCGGACTCTCCCACATGCGGAAGAGTAGTCGTTCCAGCATAGGAGGAACCGGTACAGTAAAGTGTTCCCTCGCGGGAGAGTCATACTGGAGGGCGTCGAGCTCTTCGGCTCGAGGCTCCTCCTCCGGATCCGCAGGGAAGGCCAAAGCCTTGGCCATATCCCTAACGAAGTCCGAGAACCGGGCATCCTCCGGGGGGGACTGCTTCCGAGGCTCGGACTCCGGTGAGTCCGAGGGGACACACCGAGTCCGGAAAGAATCAGGCGACTCTTCCTCCTCAGACTCCCAGACCGACTCCGACGAGGACTCGGTGGGGTCGGCCCGGGCAGGGCGCGGCGCCTGCCGCCCCGACGCCGAGGGAGTCGGCGTCGGCGACCTCGGTCCCGAACGGGAGGCCGAGGGTGACCTCGACCGAGGATCGACTCGAGTTCTCATCGACTCGAGGATCGGCTCGGTCTCCGGGGTCGACTTGGACGTCGACGTCCCGGCGGGCGGTCGGGGCAGCGGCGCCAGCGAGGCCAGCGAGCAGTGCCCTCTGCTGGTCCATGAAGGCAGACAGTCTGCTCTCCAAGGCCGTCAACCTGAGTCCGAGCTCAGGTGACCCAGCAGTCCCCGACTCGGGCCCCGACGGCGTCGGGCCCGACGTCGGCTGTCGCGGAGGCGAGTCCAGAAGGACCACAGGACTTACCCGAGCAGGCATCTCCGACTCCAGGCGAGGTCGCTTCGTGAGGTGTTCCTTCTCCAAGGACCCGGGGCGGCTGTCGGGGCTATGCGACCTGGCCCTCGCGGAACCAGGAGCGTCCACCGACGCCGCCCTCGCGGGTTTCACCTTCCGACGATGGTCCCCGGAGGGAGAACCCCGGTCGGAGGAACTCCGGCGACGGTCTGAGCTGGAGCCTTTTGACGCGGAGGCCTCCGACGAGGTCCGGGTACGGCTGGGGTCAGCGAAGATTCGATCACGCTGATGCCGCCGACTTCTCAACGCTTTTGAGGACATTTTGCCGCAGGGCCCACAGATCAGTTCCTCATGATCCGGGCCCAGGCAGCGGAGGCAAAAGTCGTGTGTGTCAGTTAGTGACATATTTCGGTCACACTGACCACACCGCTTAAACCCACTGGCAGCCATCGGGGGAAAAAGGGCCCCTGCGAGGTCAAAGGACCGGGCTGCCAGGGAAAAATCGAAAACGAAAGCTGACAAAGTCAGAAAAACTGAAAAAAGTAAGAGGACTCGTGACCGGCGTCGCGAGTCCGGGCGGGAAAAAGATCGGCGTCGAACCGAAGGAAATAAGAATAAAATAATGAAGAAAATCGACTTTTTCGCGGGGACAAGACGGGGACGTCTGTAGGGCTCCGCGGAAAAAAGAAGACTGGCTAAGATGGCACCCTCGGGCGGGAAGACGACCGCGCATGCGCGCTGCAATTCCCAAAGGCTTTCTTTGAAAGCTGGGGAAAATTGCTCCGCGAGGGCTCCGTCGGCGCCGACGTCACCCATAAGTGAGGACTGACTTCCTGCTTGGTCCTGGAGAACTAGAGGGCATAACATGAAGCTGCAAGGTGGTAAATTGAAAGGCAATGTCAGGAAATATTTCTTCACTGAAAGGGTGGTGGATGCTTGGAATGCCCTCCTGATGGAAGTGGTGGGGGCAAACACGGTGACGGAATTAAAAACGGCATGGGACAAACACAGTGGATCCCTTTACAGCAACAGGATAAAAACAAAATAAATGGTACCATCTAACTTCTGAACCATCTAACGTCTCAAATAGGGGTATCCTACATGGAGTGGTGGCTTCACCCCTAAACAAAGACAAGGGGAGGGGTGGCCTGCACAGAGCGACAGGTGCACCTATTCTTGCCATCTTGCTGGGCAGACTAGATGGACCATGCTGGTCTTTATCTGCCGTCATTTACTATGTTACTATGTATATGAATTACAGTATACAGAGCTGCCATGCTTGCGTAGCCACGTATGCATGTAGACATACAGGCAGACAGAGGGTCAAAGCCTCTGCAGTAGTCACTCTTGCTTGTGTGAAATAAGTTGAGAAATTTGTAAAAGAACTCTTGAAAAGTCAACTGAGCATTTGAAAACACATTTAGCAAAAGGATAAATTAAGTGAAAGCCAGCTGTCAGTAGAAAAAAAAATAAATCTTTATAGAAAGAGCTGAAATACAACCTCGTTAGCATTCACAAGAAAATTATTTAGCGACTGAAAAAATAGTATGGATTATCCCTGCTGGTAAATAGCTTCTTTTTATATAGATGTGTCTTGCTGTTGTGCTATGGTCTCAAAACAACTTTCTTCACATTGTCTATTATCTTAGCTTTGATCTTATGATAGCTTCACAGGTTATCTCACCCTGCCTTCTCTCTTCTCGGGAGGATCTATGTGGACTAAAGGTTAAACACTCAGGTTACACATTCTATTAATATACCCTTTAAAAAATCTACAGATATCCTTTAGGGTTCAATTGTTCATACCCTAGAAACATGGTTATTTGTGAGAAGGGTTATAGACTTTGTGAAAACAATTTATTATCAAATACAAAACCAGTCATGCTTAGCACTCACTGATCACAGGGAATAATAAGTCGCAGTTCAGTAGTGTGACCAGTGATTTCGTTAGGAAGTCGTCTTTTATGTGATATCCTAGGAATAGTGGCATTTACAGTTGTGGTCAACATTATTAGCACCCTTGCATTTTAGGTATGTTGTGTTCAATATCTTGAAAAATAATTGGAAATACTTCAACTGTATGTCATCATAATATCTTAATAGTATGTTCAAAGTTATACAACAAATAAAAGATGTCTGTGCAACTTAGATGTAGCAATTTCTGAGAACATAAAAACAAAATATGACCTGGACAGGATTAATGGCACCCTTCACTAATATTTGGTTGCACAACCCTTGGCAGTGAAGACAGCTTCCAAACGTTTCTTGCAGTCATCTATAAGTTTCATACATCTGTCTGCTGGTGGTTTCTTTCACTCTTCAACTGCAATTTGTTCCAGCTCATGAATGTTTCCAGGATTCCTTTTACCAATGGCAGATTTCAGCTGTTTCCAAAGGTTCTCGATTGGATTGAGATCAGGGCTCATTGCTGGCCAGTTTATAAACAGTCCATTTTTCCTTTTTAACCATTCTTTTGTATTTTTGGATGTATGTTTTGGGTCATTGTACTGCTGGAGGACCCATGACCTTCGACCACAGCTAGCTTTCTGACCCTAAGTAGCACATTTCACTCCAAAATACCTTGGCAATCCTCTGATGTCATGGTTCCTTTAATATGTTCCAGGTCTCCAGTTCCTGAGGCAGCAAAACAGCCCCACAACATTATGGAACCTCCACCATATTTAAGTGTAGGAAGGATTTTTTTTAAACTTCATTTCTTCACCTGTAAATGTATCATTGGTCTACATTGCCAACGAGCTTAGGTTTGGTTTCATCTGTCCACAGAACATTTTCCCAGAAGGATTGTGGTTTCTCATGGTAGGTTTGGGCAAGGATCAGGCAACAATGGGGTCCTACTTGGCCTTCACCCATGAAGTCCTTCTTTATTTAGTGCGTAGCATATGGTGAGTGATGAAACCACCACTCCAGATTGCTCCAGGTCAGCCTTAAGCTCTATGGATGTTGTACATGGTGTTTTACGAACAGTTTGCACTAACCTTTAAAGAATTCTTGGATTAATTTTCCTCTTCCCACCATGTCCTGGGAGGTTATTGACAGTTCCATGAGCAGAAAATGTCTTAATAACATTGTGAACTGTAGATACAGGAATCCCAAGGTCTTTGGAGATGACCTTGTACCGCTTTGAAGTTTGATGTTTAGTGATAATGGCTTTATGATTGTCTCAGGCAGCTCTCTTGTCTTCACCATTGTGAAAATGGAACAGGGAGTGAATGTGGCCATTTTAAACATTAGAGCCATCATTCATTGGTTGGTTCTAGTCATGTGAGTACTGACAATTGATCACAGGTGTGTCTAATTTTACTGCAATTGGAATGTGGTTCTTCTGTTCAAACTGATTTGAATTGTTTATAAGGGTGCCAATAATCATGTCCTGACCAATATATAAACCCTCAGAAATCAACCTCAATAAATCCCACAATCACTTGATTTCTAATATCAATTGCTTCTTCAGGAACCAGTAAAAACTAACACACCCTGTAGAAATGTGTGCAATTTTTTTGTTGGACCACTCACCATGAGAAGAAACCTTTCCTCTCTCGTAGTGAGCCCTCCATTTTAATCATTTAGAAAGGACCCAAACGGATCCTGCAACACAGAATCAACAGCACATTCGGCTGCCATTACCGTCAACGCCAAGCATAAATATTCATCTCTTCTCAAGCTTTTCCCTATTTAGGGTAATATGAATCATCATTATAAAGTACTTAGCTGATGTCTTGTATATATTCCCAATTTTGCTGTGAGCACGAGGAATTAGAAGTTGAGAAGGACCAACAAATTTATGCCCATCCTGCCTCCTGCTCCCAATACGCTCTTCGTACTGCTCCCAAGGCTGTTGGATCAATCAAACCATCAAGGTTCTCGCTACACCGAATCAGTGTTTCAAGCTGCTCAGCTTTCAAGCTCTTCCTCAGGCTTACTGGCTTGATTGATTCTGTGTTGCAGGATCCGTTTGGGTCCTTTCTAAATGATTAAAATGGAGGGCTCACTACGAGAGAGGAAAGGCTTCTTCTCATGGTGAGTGATCCAACAAAAAATTGCACACATTTCTACATTTACACATTTAGGGTGTGTTAGTTTTTACTGGTTCCTGAAGAAGTAATTGATATTGGAAATCAAGTGATTGTGGGGATTGTGGGAATAATCGTGTCCTGACAATGTCCAAGTTTTTATACTATTTCCTACTATTTCCTTTTTTAATTGGTCTTGTGCTATTTGATTCTTTTATGTGTCAAATATGTGTGCATATATAGTCTCCAAAGCAATTTTACTGGCCACTTTTTTTTTAGGAGACATTGGACATTAAAGGTTTGAACTGCAAGGATGCCAATAGTGTTGACCACAACTATACATTTGTAGATTGGATACACATGTAAGTAGTCAGAAAGCCTTTACTAACATGCAGATGACCAGAATGCAGAGATTTCAAAGGGTCATGTCTTCTCTGGACCAAATATTATACATATATTTCTCATTTGACAATGAGAATACATAATGTCCCCATTGATTTTTGCACTTTCTCTAAAGCAAGAACAACTTTTATAAAAGTGCTTATTTCGGCCAGGGCTTAAAATGAGGGATTGAGGGTGGTATTGTCCATAATCCCCTGTTTTTTATTTTTGCCTTCTAAATGAAAACAACTTTACTGGCTTCTCTGCTTAATTGGCTGCACTTATATGTATAATTTTCTGAGATAGGCTCCCACTAGGGAGGTCATATTATAAAGAGCTGTGTTGTTATGAACCATCAACGTGCGTTAAGTCATGCATTTTCCATGACTTATGTGCATAATTGAGCCGTTACTTATAGAACAGCAGCCATCTAAAGTACACACGAATGTGTGTAAGGCCAATGGTGTGTACTTTTAGTGTGGGCGTGGCCAGGGATGGAGCTTGGGAGGAGCATGGACAAAACTCAAATCTGCAGTCTAGGACTGGCGTAAGTGCTTGTGCCTAGATTTGATGTATGTTTTTGACCACTTAGTCTTCTACTTTATAAAGTAATGTATGTCTCAAATAAACACATACTAAAGTACTTTAACTCCACGGTTTATAAGATTACCCTCTCTATGTGTATGTGCCGGACCTTATATGCACAAGATCCCAAGTATTACTGCTGTTTTTTCGATGTGTGTGTTAATAAAATTGCTCCTCCCACTGTACATGCCAACGAATACATATGTATTTGCTGGTATCCTTATACTTTTTTTTTTTACAAAAAAAAAGACTCCTCATTTGATAGAGCCTTTTTAAAATACTTAGGAATGGGAATGTCCTGACCTTGGCATCATCTCACAGAGCTCCTGTGCAGAAGTGGGGCGTCACATCACACAGAATGTATGAAGTCTTAAACTATATAATAGTTTTGTACTTCCTTCCGGCCAGAAGTTATGCAATCTGTGGTAACCATATAAATCTTTGGCATTGAAAGCTGGTAACTTTCAAGTTAGCCACATAAATAATTTTGAATAGCGACCTCATAGGTTTCCAATCCATGTTCAGCTAACTTGGCTACAGGAGAGGAAGTAGATGTGGAGGCACATTCTGTCATGTACGTCTCCGGCCGAAACACCACATCCAGGGGGTCTTAGTCCCTCGTCTACCCGACTGACCCCGGACGTACAGGGCCGACCTCAGAAAAGGCTCTGTACGTCCAGGGAGATGCCCCACCCTCGTTCTGCCTCCGTCTAAGGCTCCCCGTACAATTCCGATGTTCATACGGGGAGTCTTTTGCCGGCAGCTGCATTTGCACAAATAGTAGGGATGTACATCCAGGATGGATCTACATCCCCGCTATTCGTGGTTATGAATAACCCCCATTGTGTCTTATACATTCCATATGCAAAGTGCTTGAGAACTGTAGAATTGGCAATGATAATCTATGGCAATGGATGATCACTTCATGGCTGGGGTTCCTTGGGGGTTGTTTTTATGACCCTGCAGTTTCTTCCTGTTCTCTTGAGCTTTCAGCTGAACTGGAACCAGGTCTGGCATTGCCAACCTTCATTAGCAAATAAATACTCAGAGTTTTCCTTCCTATTCCATATCCCCTCCCAGCTACGCTTAGCTCATGATTACAGCTTCTGGTACCTGCAATCACGAACTCTAAATGTACATGACAGTATGTAGAACGTTCTGTAAAACATTGATGCAAATATCAATTCAACAAAAGTAAATTATGTAGTAATTGCATATCCTAAGGTCAATAGATAGTTTTGTTGAATGCCATCTTCTGACCTTCATTGAATAGCCTTTCATGAGCGCATTGAAACAAAAAAAGAGGTGGGTGGTGTACTAGCTCTATTTAAAAGGGAAGCAGGATATCTGAAAAAAAAAAAGATCAGTTCCTCATATGCCATTATCTCCAAGTATGTGATGTGAATATTTGCATTCAATATTGAATTATGTTTCACAATGACAAGGGTCCCTTCCTTTCTCTTGCCTTCTATCGGGGCCTCTATAGCATCTCTGGGGAGTGGAAGGCTTGAGCTGGAATGTGAACTGTGCTTGGACATTTCATCAGCTACAGAAAGAAATACAAAAACCAATATAGATAATACATTGTTATTGAACTAACAATATATTTCTTGACTATTTTTTGGGAGCTTAAACCCCCTGCCTCAGGTTAGGGCAAAATGAGCAAAAGATTGCAAATTAGAATCATAAAAAGCATTCCAATGGATTGCCTGTTGAAATTTTCGGAAAATGGAAGGACAATCACAGCAAAAACCTGTGCTTGCGCCTTCATTTTTTACATCGCCTCCAAGAAGAGGTCAAGATTTCTCTATGCGAGTATGACATTCTGTCACCTGTTATCACGGATGGAGTAGTCCTAGAAACAGATGGACTGCATCAATTACCCAGCTCCTCGACAAACATGAACTTGCTGCTATTCCCAAGAGGTTCTCTGGTGACTGCCGCTGACTCAATCACGCTTGACATCCCTGGTAAAAGAAACACCTGGATAGGTCAAAGCTTTTCAAAAAGTAACAAAACTCTAGAGTCCCTGGGCCTCTTCAGCTAACTACAGCAATAGAAAAGTAGTCAATTAACTGGAATATCATTCTGTAACTGAAGGATGTGCTGCAGAAATGATAAAGCAATGAAAATATCCATGGGGTGTTCAGTACCTCTGGCAGAAGCCATGCGAGACTATAAGTACTTATGATTATACCACTGCTGCTCTTCGCCATTTATATAGTGCTATAAGATGCAAGTAGCACTGTACAGACACATCTAAGAAAATCACTTCTCTCTGGAGCTTTCAATCTAATCAAGACACACAGGCAAGGAAAGGGAGACATTTCAGTGGAGTCATTAAAATATACGATAAAATGTAAACATAAAAAGATTGATGCAAACATTAGGTACAAATGTGAAAGGTTTAATTTACAAAGATGGGTTCTGGTGGTACTGTTATTATAAAACAGCTAGACAGCTTGCGGGTACTTGGGTGGCAACTATAGCAGTGAGGTAGTTGCTGTGTTGTAGGGGTGTCTGGGGAAAATTGTTCATTTCATATTTTGTTTCCGTACATTTTATTATATTTTTTGTTATGTAAGTTTTTCATTTTGTTCAGTTTTGTTCTGTTTTAGCATACTCTCTTTTGTTAGTGTGTTCTAGAAGAAATGAAATATGTGCTAAAAGAAGCAGCACATGCAGGGGCGGCTCAAGGCAATCTGCTGCCTGAGGCGAAGAATGAGAAGGCGCACCCCCCCCCACCTTAGAGGGGGAGGGGCTTTTTCAGAAATCCAATCAGAGACTGAACCAAATCAAAAAGCCAATTAGATTATATGGAGGAAATGCAAGATGTTTGCACACAGGGCCATAACGAGCTGTAATTGCGCCCTGTGCGACTTGCAGCTCGGGCGCCCGCCCCCCTCTCCCCCATACCTCCGTCCAGCGCTGCCTGCTCTTTCCCTGCTGCTGCTGCCCTTTGTTTTTTTCAAGGTGGCGCCAGCAGCAGGGAAAGAGCAGGCAGCGCTGAACGATGGTATGGGGAGGAGGAGGGGGGGCATGCGCCCGATCTGAAAGGCGCCGGCACTTTAAGCAGATCTGTCCCTCCCTGCTCTGACATCGTATCGGAGGAGGGAGGGACCAGACCTGCTTAAAGTGCTGCAAAAAGGCTTGGGGGCACATTTTGGCTACCTGCTATTGTCCTGCTAGCAGCGGCAGGGCAACAGCAGACAGCCGAAATGTGCCCCCCAAACCTTTGTGCCCTGTGTGGCCGCACCGCTTGCACAGGGCTAGGTACGGTCCTGTTTGCACACCAAGGAACTGAAAGACAGCAATAACTAACAGCACAGTTTATAAGACTTAATTATAACTCATTTTTATTTTGTTGTTATAAACTGCGTTATGGTTCTTGCTTTTTCTTTTTCAACATATATTTTGCATCCACAGTAGGTGCAGAGCAGAACCAGGACATTCACCCACAGAACTCAATATTTAAAAAAAAAATCTGATTCTGATCATCTCACTAACAACAACAACCACTATTCTCCAATACCAGACATATTGTGAACTAATACAAAACCCTACAACAAAGAGCAAATCATAACATACCATACCATACCATATCAGCACAAACTTCCAAAAGTCACATAAGGAGCCCATCCAAAAAAAGCATCACTGTAAATACTACAGTGGACCCTGGAACATACATACACCTATTTGAAAAGCTGAACAAGTCAAATTACTACAGTTACAGTATATATCTTTATGTACAAACTCCATGTTAACAGAACACCTGACCTCAGTCACACATGCACAACATCGACCCTCACCAAGTACAGAAGTAACCACAATCTAAAGTAAAAATAATCATATGAAAACAAAATTTAAACTGAAACCCCAAGAAGCCAGAGTCCACATGCAGTGCAACATCAGATAAATAAGAGATGCAGTTCCCCAATACTGTGTAAAATATAAAGATAGCACAAAGTCCAATCACTAAAATTAAATAAAATTATTTTTTCTACCTTTGTTGTCTGATCATTTTATTCTCTGATCATGCTGGTCCCGATCTGAGGCTTCTGCTTTTCTGTCTTCTCTTAGCTCTCTTTCTGTGGTCTATGGTCCATCTGCCATTTCTTATCTCTTCTTTTGTTTTCTTCACTTCCTTCCATCAGCCCATTTCCAGTTCCAGTAACCCTCCCTAGTATCAGCCCCTTTCCAGTCCTCCCCTTCCAGTACCTTCCAATGTCAACCGCCTTGCATTCCCACGATTGCCACTGGTGTCCATTCCCTTCCAGTCCCCACTGTCCATCCCCTTCTAGTCCAACCATCCCAGGTATCAGCTCACGTCTACTCTCAGTGCCACCCCCCCCCAGTCAGCTCCCTTCCAGTCACCCTACCCTCTGTCCATCCCACTTCCAGTGCCATTCACACATCTCAGCTCCTTTCCAGTCTCCTCCCCATTGCCCAGCCACCTACCACTCCCATACCCAAGTGTCAGCTCCCTTCCATTTCCCCTTCAGTACATCCCAGGTGTCAGCTCCTTTCCAGCCCCCTCCTTCCCCCGTGTCAGCTCCCTTCCTGCCCTCTCCTTTCCCTGGCAGACCCTCTCAGTATCTGCTCCCTTCCAGCCCTATTCTACCATCCTCCCGATACAGCCCATTTGTAGCCCTAGCCCCTAGTTTTCTTCCAGGGCCAGCAGCACTCTCCTACCCTCCCCCATTAGCCCATTTCTAGTTCTATCCCCCTTATCAGCCCACTCCAGTCCTAGCCCTCAATCAGCCCATTACCAGTCCTAGCTCATTTCCAGTGCTAGCCCCCCATCAGCCCATTACCAGTCCTAACCCCCCCAATAAGTCCATTTCCAGTCCTAGCACCCCAATCAGCTCATTTTCTGTCCTAGCCCCCTCCTGCAGCCCATTTCCAGTTCTAACCCCATCACCCTTTTTCCAGTCCTAGCCCCCCAATAGCCCATTAGCAGTCCTAGACCCCCTCCGACAGCCCATTTCCAGGTCTAACCCTCCCATCAGCCCATTTCCAATCCTAGCCCCCCTGATAGCCCATTAGCAGTCCTAGCCCCCCTCCCGCAGCCTATTTCCAGGTCTAACCCTCCCATCAGCCCATTTCCAGTGCTAGCCCCCATAGCCCATTAGCAGTTCCAGCCCCCTCCTGATTAGCCCATTTCCAGTTCTAACCCACCCCATCAGCCCATTTACAGTTCTAGCTCCCCCCATAGCCCATTAGCAGTCCTAGCTCCCCTCCCGATAACCCATTTCCAGTACTAACACCCCATCAGCCCATTTCCAGACCTAGCCATCTCCATAGCCCATTAGCAGTCCTAGCCCCCCTCCCGATCAGCCCTTTTCCAGTTCTAACCCTCCCATCAACCCATTTCCAGTCCTAGCCCCCCCCACATAGCCCATTAGCAGTCCTAGCTCCCCCTCCACCCATTTCCAGTTCTAATCTCCCCCCAGCCCAGCTCTTCTGCAGACCTTTAGCAAATGGGGTGGGGTGGGGGCGCGGGATGGCTGAAAACGCTGTGCCCCACAGCGGCCGCCTCCCCGGGAGAGCCTTCACAGACCTCTCCCCCGTGCTGGCTCAGCTCTGCAGAGCCGTGTGAAGTGGGAGTGTTTCCCTTTCACGTGGCTCGGTTAAAGCTGAGCCCGCAGTGCTGATGGGAAACAGCATTTCCTGTTTCCCATCAGCACTGCAGGCTCAGCTTTAAGAGAGCCGCGCAAAAGGGAAACACTCTCCCTTCGTGTGGCTCTGCAGAGCTGAGCCGGGAGGGAGGGTGGTCTGTCTGTCTGTCTGTGAGGGCTCTCCTGGGAAGGTGGCCGCCACGGGGCACTTCATGCTGCTGCTCTGGTAGCAGTGGCAGCAGCTTTTGCAGCTAGATTTTTTTTTTAAATTATTTTGAAGGCCGAGTGAGGCGGTCTTTTTGAGGGCAATTTTTGCCGCCTTCAAAAAGATGTTGCCTGAGGCAACCGCCTCACTCGGACTCATTAAAGAGCCGCCCCTGAGCACATGTTAAACAAAATAGAGTCCATTTTCAGAAGTACTTAGGCAACTAGCAGCAGAAGCTGACCACATAAGTACTCTCTTTTCAATTTCCTGCCACAAGAACATATCAGTTTTGGAAATATTTTTTTTTATAGTGTCATCAAGTTGTTGCTGACACAGCTGCCTCTGGGTTTTCTTGATGATGTATCACTGGAAGAAGATTGGCAGCCTTTTCTTCTGAGGCTATGAAGGGTAAAGTGATTTGCCCAAGGTCACAAGGAGTGCCAGTGGGAATTGAACCCTTGATTGTTTGGGTACTAGGCTACTCCTCCACTCCTTTGGAAATATTAAGGCGCATTTTATAAAGGACGTCCAAGTGCAATCTGGGACATCAAAGCCAGAACTTCTGGAAAAAAAAAGCAGCCAGGTGCAAGTTCAGGCATAATGTCACAAACACGGATGTGCCCGATCTAGACATGTATGGAGACTTTTACATAGACATCCCCAGAACAGACTTACACAACAGGGCATCTAAGAGCATAATGGTTAGGAGCATGGTAGTCAGGGTTCAAATCCCAGCATGGGCCTTTGTGATCTTAGGCTAGCCACCTAGCTCTCTATCTTCTCAGCATGGGCCTTTGTGATCTTAGGCTAGCCACCTAGCTCTCTATCTTCTCAGCATGGGCCTTTGTGATCTTAGGCTAGCGACCTAGCTCTCTATCTTCTCGGGAGATGTTTTAAGGCCAAAACAAGCACATTCCTGATGCCTATTCGTGCCTGGAGCAGCTCTAAACATGGACATGTTTGCAGACATCCCCAAAGTTTCTGAAATCGAACCGGACATCTACAGTGAGTCCACCAACCTCCCTGCCTACTTGGACGTCCCCACACTGATGACGTCTTTAAAAGCAATTTGTAAAATGGTTCCGGAGAAATCCCCATGATTATGATTTGGAGTTGGAGTTGGCATGCACATCTTCAGATGTCCAAATCACAACTAAGACTTTTAAAATGACTCCCATTGCCACTGAATGGCTACTATGGAGCAGGATTAGGGATGTTGTAGGCATTGGCCTTCAAGTTATACAGAGAGCTGCAAATTTCAGGTGCTCTCCATGTAACTTATGCATTCAAGCAAGGTTGGCCCAACCATTAGGCAATCCAGGGGGTTGCCTAGGGCAGCAGCTTCGGGGGGGGGGGGGCAGCAAAGAGCAGGGCATTCATAGCTAAACGATAGATTCTAATTGCCAAGGGCAGCATAAGGTTTGCCTAGAGCTCCAACACCTTGAATGAGCTTTGAGTCCACCCTGCATTCAAGCTGAGTGTGGAAATGACAAGCCAAATTTGAAAGTATAAAAGCCCGATTCCCTACCCTACTGACTGCAAATATAAACAAAAAAACCCACAGATGGTCCCACCCCTATTATAAAAGTTATAGTGGCACCAGAGCCTCCCCTCCCCCACTTGTATCAAACAACATATATTGTGGCAGCACAGTTCCCCTTCTCCATCCCTATTGAATGGCAACATTTCCCCACACTGTTTTCCACCAACTCCCCGAATCCTCCAGCAAACCCTGCAGGAGGAGGAGAGGCGTTTACATCCTCTCATGTGGGAAGAATAGTACAGGAAGTGCCGACACTGCTTTCGCTATACCGGCACTTAAGATTCATTTATTCACTGTACTGTACTAGAGCAGTGACTGGTCTCTTCACAGACAGCTGTAAGTGAGGGGATGAATCTCTATTTACTAGTCAGTATGTGCACTTAGCATTTAGTCTACGTGGGAGGTGACAAGAGCCTCTGGGGCAAGAGCTTTAAGGGGGTCATTTTATACAGAAAGATTTGCAGGTATGTGCCTGCATACGTGTGTAAGATGCCTTATGTACAAGTAAGTACCTGCTTGTGCAGGACTTGGGTGTAGGTGTGTTTGGGGGAGGAGTATGAGTGGAACATGGGTGGAGTCGTGAAGCAATGGTTCTAAAATACTCACTTATGAGTGTATGTAGGCCACATGCTTACACCTGCTCCCAAGATGGTAGAAACCTAGGCAGCCACCTTTTAGCCATGATGTCAGCTGCTTCTGTGCTTGTACTTTATACACAGGTATCTATACATCGTTATAAAATGGGCTAAAACTTGGTGTCTAGCTGGCCTCCTGACCTATTATGAAATTATCCTTGACACGTGTAAGTCAAGTGGTCCAAAATATACCAGGATATTCAGCAAGAAACTTAGGAGCACTTTTACTAAAGGGGTACACTTACTGCGCGGATAGTGGGAATACCAATGCGCCCTTTGTGCACTGTTGGGGAGTACGTTCAGCAAGTTCCCGGCAATGAGTACACAATCGAGAACCCATTCGTGCGGTGCCTTTAACGTGGGTGGACTTAATGAAACCCATAGATGCATCATTATGTGCACTCATGCTAACTGCCACAGTTCTAGGTGCTCTCCATGCCCACGTTCCATGCCTAACTCACCCACTCTTTGCCCTAGTGCGCCATGGCCAATTAACATGCATTTTAGTGGCTGGAAGCTAGCATGCATGCATATTAGCATTCACTACTGTCAGCTATTGCTAAAAAGCTTATCAACCTGTTAGTGGCGTTTAGTAAAAGGGCACCTTATTTATTTAGACAGTTTTGTATACCGCCTTATCCTTCAATCAAAGCGGTCACAACACAATTGGGGGATACATTTAACATGCAGGGATATGAGACACATACACTAATACTTACAGGGAACATGGGCTATGGAGGGTTAAGTGGCTTGCCCAAGACCACAAGGAGCATCTGTGGGACTAGAAACCCCAGTCCTTCCGGCCCAAGGTTGCTTTCCTCTAGTGGGATTTGAATCCCCGACCTTCCAGCCTGAAGTACCTTGCCCTAACCACTAGGCTACTCCTCCCTTTAGTTATTCTGGCTTGCCGAAAAGAGGTACAACTTTAGTTATTCTGGCTTGCCGAAAAGCGGTACAACTTTAACTGTATATTTTGCACCTTTAAAATTGCAGCTTTCTACCAGCTGAAAGCAGATCTAAACATTGTATAAATGTTTAGTGTTAGCAGATGTTAATTAGTGTCAGCACACACTAAATTAGCATGCACTAAATTTAGCTATCATGCGCTAAAATGGGATGAAGTGAAAATGCATATCCCTGTGCACTGTGTTGTGTAGAAATGAAGATCAAGAAGCTTAGAAATCCATAGGAAACACGATTATGAACAACCAACATTAGCAAAGAGAGCATGTGAAGTCACGTACACAATCAGAATGGAAGTCTGTTAACTCTGTAGATCTTTCCTTGACAACTCGGTGGAAAACAATTGATCCGTCTCACAGCATTCTTCACTTGTTACCACAACTGAACGAGCTCTGAACTCACACCGCGCCAGCTCAGAAGGCATTAGGAAAATCTCTTTCTTTCTTCCTATACCTGCTGAACAGCTCAGCTTGGGTTCGTCAAAACATCACGAGGCAATTAACTCATGAAACATGTATCAAACTGATGAAAAGCATGTGTACTGCACCACACGTAAAGGGCACAATGACATATGTAGAAAGTTCTAAAACCACAGAAGAAAATATTACTGCAACAAAAGTTACGCAATAATTGAATAGTCTAAGGTCGATATTTTATTGAATGCTCCGGCACAAATGAATATTTATGATCATTTTGAAAAAAATATGAGTGGGAGGTGTACCAGCTCTATTTAAAAGCCGGATAACTGTCTCTAGTTATCATGTGAATATTTTCATTCCGTTTTGAATTATCTGCAGCTTTTCTGCTTCAGAGAGGGTTAGGGTGCTCCTTTGTTTAAAACAAAAATAGGCTCATTTCATTTCAAAATGAATCAAAGAGCCACAACATTTATTTACATGTTTTTGACTCCTTTTTAGTGCTTTTGCAAATAACATGTACTAAAAATAAAACACCAAAGGACATGTTTACTGAGCCAGACTAACTGCTGGCGCAGGGTTCAGCGTGCTGTAAGTGAATCATGACAGAAGTTAGCATGGAGCCTCGTGCTAGCAGGTTAGTGTGGGCAGAAACAGGACAGGCTGGGGTGGAAGTGGAAAGTGATGGCTGGCACACTGTGGTTAATATGGGCGCGATGGGCATATGCTAATTGCGAATGTTGGTGAAGTTAGGTGCACCTGCACACCAGGTTACTGTGGGGTCATGTATTAGCAACATACCAGTGGCAGGAAGACAGACACACACGCTCCCTGAATTTGGTGTAGACCCTCATGTTAGTTTCATGGCCAAACCGTGTTATTGGCACACCTTTTGGTAAACATGCCCCAAGTGAAAAATAAAAGAAAAAAATGAAAACTGCAATCCCCCCAAATGAAACATGAATGATGAGCACATCTGTAAGAAAGATTAACTCCAGTAGAGTTAACAGTTACAGATACACAAAAATAGAAGACATATTACTTTAAGATAGAATTGAAAAGACTGCTTTCAATTTCTTTCCTTAGTTTCTGCAACTAGTAGCCTTCTAGGCCAAACAGCTTTAACTCAAATCTCAATCTGTCTCTTCTGATAGAGATGAGATGTTCCTATGCTGAGGCATGAGCCTTCACTTACACTAAATGGAAATTACACATACCTGGTAATTGTAGTTCCTGGAGGGTCCAGTTTAGTCCTCCACAATCGGGTAGTGCACCTCCTCCTGCAGCCTGGAGACTGGACCAATCAACTCTTTCTGTATGATGTATGCAGGCGGAGCTCCCAGAAGCCCCCAGTGACTAGTAACAAAGCATACTTAAAGAAGCAACACATGACACTGTTATAAAAATGCTGTTAAAAAACCCAAAAGAGAAACTTTGTCCCCAAGAAGGTTCCAACCCCTCCCCAAACGAGGAAGTCAGACCGCTGCACTGCGCCCCTATCGACGCACCGGCAGTAAAAAGGACAGCCCCCACCCAGACCCCCAAGGGAAAAGGCTGGAAGAAAACCCGCAACAACCAATGGACTGGAAGTGCGGCCGAAAGGGAGCAGCGAAAGCCAGAGAAGAGCAGAGAAAATCGCTCGCAGTCGGAGCTGTTCGCCAAAGCGCGCCGCAACACTCAATCTGAGACGCGGGAGGGAAGGAGGACTAAACTGGACCCTCCAGGAACTACAATTACCAGGTATGTGTAATTTCCATTTCCTGAGCGGTCCTCCAGTTTAGTCCTCCACAATCGGGATGTAACAGAGCAGTCAACACCGGGCGGGACCTTGCCAGCCGGCGCGCAGAACAGCCGAACCAAAACAAGAATCCCGAGCGGCCAACACATCCAACCTGTAGTGTTTACTGAAGGCATGCAACGTCGACCAAGTGGCCGCTTTACAGATTTCCGCTGGCGGAACTAAGCTAAGCTCCGCCCAGGACGTCGCCTGAGCCCTGGTAGAGTGGGCTCGCAACCCCTCCGGAACCGACCTATGCTGCAACAGATGCGCCGACGCGATCGCCTCTTTGACCCAACGCGCGATAGAGGCTTTAGCCGCCGCCTCACCTCTCCGCGCGCCGCCAAACAGCACGAACAAATGGTCGGTCTTTCGGAAGGCCGCAGTCACTTTCAAATAACGCTGAAGAACACGTTTCACATCCAGGTATTGAAGTCCCCTGTCCGCAGGACTGTCGGAAACGGCATGCAGGACCGGGAGGAAAACCGCCTGATTTAAATGAAAAGGCGAAACCACCTTGGGCAAAAAGGAAGGAACGGGCCGAAGGACTACACGATCCGGGGAAAAAGACAAAAAGGGCTCCCTGCATGAAAGCGCTTGGAGCTCAGAGATTCGTCTTGCAGAGCAGATGGCCACGAGAAAAACGGTCTTCAGAGTCAGATCCTTAAGAGACGCCCGTCGGAGAGGCTCAAAGAGCTCTCGAACCAAAGCCCGCAGGACGAGATTCAAGTCCCACGGAGGAACGGAGATTTTACGCGAAGGACGCAAGCGAAAGACCGCCCTGAGAAAACGTTGCACGTCCAAATGAGCCCCGAGAGAAAGCCCCAACACTTTGCCCCGGTAACAGGAGAGGGCCGCCAACTGAACCTTCAGAGAGCTGGCGGCAAGACCTTTATCAAAGCCATCCTGAAGAAAACTTAAAACAACGGGCACGGATACCGTCGCCGCCCGCACACCCCGTCTGGAGCACCAGTCCTCAAAAATTCTCCACACGCCCGAAGGAGAGTGTCAATCACCGCAGGGGAGTAACCCCTCTTTATTAACCGAGCCCTCTCAATGGCCAGACCGTAAGCGAGAATCGAGCCACCTGGGGCATTCGCAGAGGACCCTGAAGAAGAAGATCCGGTAACGAGGGCAGGGGCCAGGGAATGCCGTCGCGTAATCTGACCAGGTCGGCATACCAAGGTCTCCTGGGCCAGTCCGGAGCTACCAGCAACACTCGTCCCCGGTGGCTTTCTATGCGCTGAACGACCCGACCGATTAACGCCCACGGAGGAAAGACATAAAGAAGTCCGGACGTCGGCCACGGCTGAATGAGGGCGTCGAGCCCCTCGGACATGCGTTCTCGGCGCCTGCTGAAGAAGCGCCCCGCCTTCGCCGACTGAAACGTCGCCATGAGATCCATGACGGGAGGACCCCACCAACGAACTATCTGCGCATAAACCTGCGGGTTCAGTTCCCATTCCCCGGGGTCTACCCGCACTCTGCTGAGGAAGTCCGCTTGCACATTCTCCGCGCCTGCTATATGCGCTGCCGAGATTGCCGGCAGACGAGTCTGTACCCAAGAGAACAAAGCCGTCGCCTCCGATTCCAAGGGCACACTGCCGGTGCCCCCCTGGCGATTGATGTAGGCCACGGTCGTTGCATTGTCCGAGAGCACGCGCACCGTCTTCCCGAGTACCACGGCTTCGAGGGCTATCAGGGCGAGTTGCACTGCCCGAAGTTCGAGGCGGTTGATCGACCAAGAAGCCTCCAGGGGAGACCACGTCCCTTGCGTGAAGCGGTCCCCGCAGTGAGCACCCCAGCCGGAGAGGCTGGCATCCGTCATGAACGGAACCCAAAGAGGAGGCTCCAAGGGAAGCCCCAACCGCAGGTTTTTCGAGCATAGCCACCACCGGAGCGACCGACGAACCGGCTTCGGGCAAGGCAACCTCATGTTCAAAGAGTCGAACTGGTTGGACCAACGGCGTAACAATGCACTCTGAAGTGGACGCATATGGAACCTCGCCCAAGGAACCACCTCCAGGGTTGCGGCCATCGTGCCGAGGAGGCGGAGGTACCACCACGCGGACGGGGCAGGCAAGCGCAGGAAGAGGCGGATGAGGCTCTGTAAGGCTAGGACACGGCGCTCCGGCAACACACCAGACCCCTGACCGTGTCGAAACGCACTCCCAGGTATTCGAGGTCCTGAGTCGGCAGCAGACGGCTCTTCTGTTCGTTGACCACCCATCCGAGACCCTGTAGCAGAGAGACCACTCTGCTCGTGACTTGCACACACTCGTCGCTGGACTTTGCCCGAATCAACCAATCATCGAGATACGGGTGAACGAGGATGCCCTCTTTCCGCAAGGTCGCTGCTACCACCACCATCACTTTTGTGAAGGTACGGGGAGCAGTAGCTAGACCGAACGGCATGGCCCGAAATTGATAGTGACCCCACGGAAACGCGAAACGGAGGAACCTTTGATGAGACTCCCGGATGGGAATGTGTAAATAAGCCTCGGAGAGATCGAGTGACGTGAGAAACTCCCCTCGCCGCACCGCCACGATGACAGATCGCAATGTTTCCATCCGAAGTGCGGAACTCTGAGAGCTCGATTCACGCCCTTGAGATCCAAGATGGGACGGAGAGAACCGTCCTTCTTTGGAACTACAAAATAGATGGAGTAGTGACCGGCGCCTCGCTCGGAAGAAGGAACGGGAACCACCGCCCCGAGGGATAAGAGACGATGAAGGGTCACCCGCAGGGCCCGAGACTTTTGATCGCCCCTGCTGGGAGACAGAACAAAGGAATCCTGGAGCGGGTACGCAAACTCCAGTGCATAACCCTCTTCGATTATCTGCAGCACCCACTGATCTGAGGTAATTTGGGCCCAAGAAGGAAGAAAATCGCGTAAGCGACCCCCGATGACCGGATTTCCCTCCAGAGCCCGCCTCGCTTCATTGTGGCTTGCGATTAAAGGAAGAGGACGAGGAAGTGGAGGCTCCAGAGAAGCCTCGTCCAGCTCCCCGGAACCCACGAAACCCCTGGGAGCAGGCTCCAAAACGACCGCGCTGAGAACTCCAAAGACGGGAAGAGCGAAATCTATGAAAGTCTCGAAACTGGCCGCGCGCAGAGGGCACGGTTCTAGATAGCTTGGGCTTATCCTACGGTAGTCTACCGCCCTTAGACTCACCAAGGTCTTTAACTAACTTATCCAGAGCATCACCAAACAACAACTTGCCCTTGAAGGGCAACCTACTGAGACGAGACTTTGAAGAACTGTCGGCCGCCCAGTTACGTAACCAGATGGACCGGCGCGCCGCTACCAAAGAAGCCATGCTATTAGCCAATGTCCTAATTAAGTCATAATGCACATCCGCCAAGTACGCCGACCCAGACTCTAAGCGGGTGACCTCCAACAACCCCTGCTGATCCAAGCCAGAGGCGGAGCGCAAGTGCTGCGCCCAACGTAAACAGGCTCGAGCCACCCAAGCGCCACAAATCGAGGCCTGTAGGGACAAAGCATTAGTATCGAAGGCTTGTTTCAATAAATTATCTACCTTCTTATCTTGCGCATCCTTTAATGCCGCACCACCCTCCACCGGGATGGTGGTTTTCTTAGTCACCGCTGACACCGCAGCATCCACCCGCGGAGACTTAAACAAGTCCTTGTCCTTGTCGGCTAAGGGGTATAGACGATTCATAGTCCGAATGCCTTTCAAACTGGATTCTGGTTGATCCCACTCGGATTGGATCATTTGTTCCACCACACGGTGCACGGGAAACACCACCTGGGACTCCCGCACCGCTTGAATGAGCGGATCCTCCAAACCGTCATCCTCTAGAGGGCGAGTGACCGCCAAGTTAAGGGTCTGAAGAGACTCCGTGATCAAGGGCACTAACTCTTCTCTACGAAAAACGCGAATAATCCGCGCTTGGTCTTCAGGTTCTGGGATTTCACCGTCCTCCAAATCGTCCCCCTCAGCATCAGGATCACCCTCCGCTTCCAAATCAGGATAAGCCACGGCGTCCTGATCGGGTTCCAGGGATCTAAACCTCTTGGCGGCCGGCTGAGAAGGACGCCGGCCCTCCCCCGAGGAAAGGGAGGGTATAGGCGCCGGCCAAGCCTCAGGCAAGTGACCGGACCGGCTTAAGCGAAACGCCTGGTGCATAAGGAGAACAAAATCTGGGGAAAAATCCACGGATGGGGATGTAAGGGCAGTGTTCAGTAGCTCCGTAGCCTGGCCCGTAGAAGGGGGAGCAGAACAAAGCGGGCGAGAGCCAGGCGAAAGATCCCCGTCCGTCAGATTAGGGGGGCCATCAGGTTCTGACAGCTCCTTCAACTCCGGATGATGTTCCAAGTCAGCCGAAATGGAGGCACAGCTGCGACAGACGCCAGAGTCCGCCACCGCCGCTCTACGCGATCCACAAATCACGCACTGCGGCTTGGAAGCCATGGCAATGCAATAGTATCACAACAAAGACAGGCAAACTGACCCCACAGAAAAGGAAAGCTGAAGCTGCAAGCCCGATTAAAAGTGATTAAAGGACGTTTTTTTTTTTTTTTTTTCGAAAAATAAAATACTCCCCTGAATCCTCAGAGTGTCCTCAGCAAAATCGCCAAAAAAAAAAGTCTAAAAAACGTAAGGGAAGCCCGTGCACAAGTGTTGAAGCCGGAAGAAAAACCCCTTTGAGGGCTTCAAAATGGCCGCCGGCTCATGCACCCGCGCTCAAAAAATGGCGCGAAAAATAAGTAAAGAAATGAAATGAACAGCAAAAGAACGGCAAGAGAAGGGCAGGGGAGGAAAAAACAAATAAAAATCCTGGGCTCGGACCCCCACCGCTGAAACGAGGCTCTGATGGCAGTCAACTCACCTTGATGGAGCAGAATGGGAACGTGCTGTAGCACCCGAGGCAGAAAAGTAAAGTAAGTTTCCTACCCGGCACCAGCAGAAAACTGACAGTAAGCAGCCCAACACCAAGGAGCTGTCTGCAAAGGGTAGATCTACTCCCCGTGCTGTCCAGGGGAGAGATCAAACCTGACTGCCAACAGCCTCCGGTCAGGAAGGCAGGAGCCCAATGCAGGACTGACTTCCCGGGAGGCCCCCTGAATCACCTTTTTTTTTTTTTTATTTATTTAACAATTAAAGCAACAGCTACCTAATTAAACCAAAGGAATAAGGCAAAAGAAAACACCCAAAACTAACTAGTGTTGCTTCCCCAAGTGCCACTAAGTGTGCCCAGGATAGGCACACACGTCCTCAAGCTGCAAGGAGACTGGACACACTGGGGGCTTCTGGGAGCTCCGCCTGCATACATCATACAGAAAGAGTTGATTGGTCCAGTCTCCAGGCTGCAGGAGGAGGTGCACTACCCGATTGTGGAGGACTAAACTGGAGGACCGCTCAGGAACCAAACGTTTTTCTTTTATCTTCCCTCAGGATGAGAAACACAGACTATGGTTCCCTTTAAAGCCGATTTCATAGTGATCTGATAGTAATTGTTTATCCAAAGGATGTGATCAAAAGTGTCACTAGGTATTTAAAAGCTCCAGGGCACAAGGTCATGGATCCTCCTAGGCACAAAACAGTAGGGGAAACCCAGAACTCCAAGGAATGTGTAATAAAATGTATTGATGATCCAATATGGCCATGTTTCGGCACAATTTTGCCTGTGTCAGAGATCAGCATTTACACAGAACCCAGTATAGGCATGAATGATTTTGCCTGTGTTGTCAATAGTGTGCACTATCGCTTATATAGGGGGTAATTCTCTAATTCGATAAAAGTGTTTTTTGTTTGCACCACTGCTGATAGTCTTAGACATCCCTGGTCTTGGATACTATGTGGGGGACGTCTATACAGATGCTACTGCAGATAACCATATCGGGCAGATCCACGTTTGCGAAATCGTGCCTAAACCTGGACACGTCTGGCTTTTTTTCGGACCTTCTGGCTTTGACATCCTAGACCGCACTTGGACGTCCTTTGTAAAATGTGCTTTCATGCCTGCATTTGCAGCACCCAGACTTGAACTCCTAGTTCTGCTGAAAACATGCATAATTGGAAGTGTAGGGTTTCTATTGGATTTCTGTCCCATTCCGAATATATTACAGCCTGCAGAAGGCCCATACAAATGAACCTGCTAGCTCATGGAACAGATTTTAGCATCACTTACTTCCAAAATGGACATTTCACATAGCAGGCCAGGGTCATTCATAAAGCATAATTCTGATTCCCAAAGCCCAGCAAAACACTCGTCTTTGCTTATCCTTCTAAATGGCGGCAGACGTGTTCAACATTCCCCTCCCGTTCCAGCCACTCACACACAGAACAAGTCTGCTGCAGCTGCAAATTGTTTTTATCCCCCTCTCAGTTTTGGCATAGACAATGTAGCTGAAGTGGCAACAGATCTGACTTGCTACCTCTGATAGGTTTCCAGTGCTGTAGCTATTAGGAAACAATTTGGTGGGCCAGTCCACGCCTATGGGTGCCAAGTCTAAAAGCCAAGGCTGTTTTCCATAAATATAATGGACCAGATGTGTTAAATGTTTTCTCTCATTTGACTATAGAGAAACTGCTGAGCGCATCTGGTTCCATATGTGTCTCATTGTCACATCATCCGGAATCTAGATAGGCAATCATACGTCTGGCCTGGTGGTTATATCTTTATACATTCTGGGCCTATTTAATAAAGTATTAAACCCGTGCTTTTCAACCTTCCATCCCGGATCACCCCATTTTAACAAATGAAAATTCACGTGACCCCAGATGATAATGAAATCAAAACAGCAGGTCTCCAGCCCCCTTCCGTTCCCTCCACTCATCTAAAGCAGGACGGCAGCAATAACGGTAGCAGCAATAACAGCAGCAGTCAGCACAGGGCCCCTTGGGTCAGTGTGCAGCGTGTGCTTACAGACTCCAGTACTCAGCAGGGGTTTCCAGTCTAACAGGAAGCTCACCCAGGAGGGGGCAAGGGCCGACCGGTGACTTAGCATAGCTCACAGTGAAAACCCAGACAGAAGGGGAAATAACCATATTTCTGTGACCCCATCCACTGATGATGTCATCCCATCTTGGGTCTCAACTCCAAGTTTGGGAACCACTCTACTAAACATTAATATAATGCACTTAATTACATCTATTTAGATTATGGTAATTATTCCATGCTAAAAGTTGAAGTACATTAGACCTCAACCAATTTTCAGAAGACTCTGTTTGTGAGGTGCTTGCAAAACTAAAAGTAAGTAAATGGAGCCAGATAACATACACCCATCCAAGATAACATACACCCATCCAAGGTAACATACACCCATCCAAGATAACATACACCCATCCAAGATAGCATACACCCATCCAAGGTAACATACACCCATCCAAGGGCAATAAATGATGCCCTCCATTTAGACTGAGGGCACAATGACATGGCCAAGCCCCTTCTGAGGGACAGGGACCGGACCAGTAGCTTTAATTGGAGGGAGTAGGGATTTGAGGGGGCGGGGGGGGGGGGGTGTTGCAGATTGGTGGTTAGGGTACGAGAGAGGGAAGAGGTAGGTTATAAGGAGCAGCAGAGTAGAATAGGAATTATGCTAGTAGTTTTGGCAAAGTGGACTGGTGAAAGAGTTATGGGAGTGAGAGCATCTGTGCTACTTATTGAGGGGCTTAGAGGTGTTTGGCGGCAGTTTGCTAGCTTAGAAACATAGAAATATGACGACACAAAAGGACCACATGGCCTATCTAGTCTGTCCTTCCATATCAACAACTACAACAGTCCCCTTTTTACCTTTAGAGATCCTCTGTGTTGGTCCCAAGCTTTTTTGAATTCAGTTACTGTCCTCATCTCTACCACCTCCACTGGGAGACTATTCCATGGATCCACCACTCTTTCCGTAAAGAAATATTTCCACAAATCACTCCTGAATCTATCCCCCTTCATCCTCATCCCATGTCCCCTCGTAGCAGAGCTTGCTTTCAATTGAAAGAGGCTCTCTCCCTGAACATTTATGCCACGGAGGTATTTAAACATCTCAATCATATCACCTCTATCCCGCCTTTCCTCTAAGGTGTACATATTAAGATCCTTAAGTCTGTCCTCATATACTTTATAATGAAGACCACTAATCATGTTAGTAGCCACCCTCTGCACCGACTCCATCCTGTTCACATCCTTTTGAAGGTGCGGTCTCCAGAATTGCACACTATACTCCAAATGAGGTCGCACCAAAGACTTATACAGAGGCACTATCACCTCCTTTTTTCTGCTAGCCATTCCTCTCCGTATGCACCCAAGCATCCTTCTAGCTTTTCCAATCGCCTTTTCTACCTGTTTAGCTACTTTAAGATCATCAGACACAACCACGCCCAGGTCCCACTCTTCTTTAGTGGACAAAAGTACTTCACCCCCTATACCAGTGATGGCTAACCTTTTTGAGCCCGAGTGCCCAAACTGCCGCACAAAACCAAAGAATTTCCTCAAAGTGCCAGCACGTCATTTGCATAAGTGGTCTTATTTGCATAAATATTTGCATAATGTTACCATACACTAACTTTTAGTAAACATGTCTCTTAATGAGTGTATGGATAAAGAAAGACTAAAAGATTTCTACATTACTATAATCCAGTGCCAACCGCCAGGCACATTAGAACTACTACAAACGCTGCCCATTTAGAACCCATAGCAAACCCGCTGTATCCTGACAGCATTACCAGGACTCACAAAGCACCATACCCTACCTATCAAAAGGCAACACTGCAAATATTAAACCAATACATTTCAGTGAATACTGGGGAAAGAGAACAAGTGGCAACGTCAAATAGGAATTTCCTCTTGTACCAAACAAAGCGCAGATGTTAATGATGCACATTTCCCAGAGCTGACATATTCCAGTTAATAAATTCAAAATAAAGAGATATCGTTCTACCTTTTGTGCATTTTTTTTCAGTTGCAATTGGTCCAGCCATTTTCTTCTGGTTTCTTCATGTTTTCTGCTAACTCTCCATCGTCTGCTGTCCATTTGTCCTTTCTTCTCTCTTCTAGTTTTTTTTCCATTCTCTCTCTCTCTACATCTGCTTTAACATACTAATCTTTCTCCTTTTGCTCTTTCCTCATTCCTATTTCATCCACACAAATTTTACCCCTCCATCCTCAATCCCCAATTACTCTCCCAATACCTGGCCAATTGTAGATTTTTCATCCCTCCTACACAAAATATTTTTCCCCTCTCCATTTTACTCTCCCAGCCCCATCCCATTCTAATCCTCCCCCAACATCAGCTCCCTTCTAGTTCCAGTCTCACCCAGCATCCATTCCCTTCTTCAAGCCCCCCACTTCCCCTCAGCCCATTTCCATTCCAAGCCCCGTCCCCATCAGCTATTTGCAGTTCAAGCCCCCCACTTCCCCTCAGCCCATTTCCATTCCAAGCCCCATCCCCAACAGCTATTTGCAGTTCAAGCCCCCTTCCACTCAGCCCATTTCCAGTCCTAGCAACCCCCCCAACCCATTACCAGTCCTAGCCCCCCATAGCCCACTCCCAGTCCTAATCCCACCAGCCCATTTCCAGTCCTAACCTCCCCATCAGCCCACTCCCAGTCCTAATCCCCCATCACTCAATTTTTAGTTTAAGCCCCCCCAGCGCCTATCACCACTCCTAACCCCCCCCAGCGCCCATCACCACTCCTACCCCCCCAGCCCAGCGCCCATCACCACTCCTAACCCCCCCAGCCAGCCCAGTGCCCATCACCACTCCTAACCCCCCCCAGCCAGCCCAGTGTCCATCACCACTCCTAACCCCCCAGCCCAGTGCCCATCACCACTCCTAACCCCCCCACCCCAGCCCATCACTACTCCTAACACCCCCCAGCCCAGCCCAGCCCAGCCCATCACTACTCCTAACCCCCCCAGCCCAGCCCAGCCAATCACCACTCCTAACCCCCCCCCCAGCCCAGCCCAGCCCAGCCCATCAGCACTCCTAAGCCCCCCAGCCCAGCCCAGCCCAGCCCATCACCACTCCTAACCCCCAGCCCAGCCCAGCCCAGGGAAAAATTAAAAAAAAAGAAAACCGGTCGGCGGCCGGTGTCGGGGGCCCCCCGGCAGAAACCAGCGTGGCGCGGGGCCCCCCTGTACCCACCGGCAGAGCCTGTCCTCCCCGTAGCAGCTCTCTCTTTGGAGCTGCAGTCAGACGCGCCGGCTTGCAGAGCGCGAGGGAAGAGTTCCCTCGCTGCTCTGTTAAGCCTGCGGGGGCTGTTGGGAAGTTCCCATCAGCCCCCGCGGGCTTAACAGAGTCGCGAAAGGGAAACTCTTCCCTTCGCGCTCTGCAAGCCGGCGAGTCTGACTGCAGCTCCAAAGAGAGAGCTGCTACGGGGAGGACAGGCTCTGCCGGTGGGTACAGGGGGGCCCCGCGGCACGCTCGATTCTGCCGCGGCGGCCCCGACAACGGCAGCAGACAGGGTTGTTGTTTTTTTTTCGATGGCGGACCTTCCCGCGTGCCAGCTGCAAGGCCTTCGCGTGCCACAGCTGGCACGCGTGCCATAGGTTCGCCATCGCTGCCCTATACTATATTGCTCCCTTGGATTGCTGCAGCCCAAATGCATGACCTTACATTTTTTAACAATAAATCCCAGCTGCCAGATTCTAGACCATTCTTCAAGCTTAGCTAGATCCCTCCTCATGTTATCTCCACCTTCCTGGGTGTCTACTCTATTGCAGATTTTGGTATCATCCGCAAAAAGGCACCCTTACCCAACAGCCCTTCCGCTATATCACTAACAAAGGTGTTAAAAGAATCGGACCAAGGACAGATCCCTGGGACACACCACTGGTAACATCCATCTCCTCATAGTGAGCCCCATTTACCTGTACTCTTTTTCATCTTCCACCCAACCAATTTCTAACCCAAGCAGTAACTTTAGGGTCCATCCCTAGGGTGCTCAGTTTGTTTATAAGTCGCCTGTGAGGAACAGTGTCAAAGGCTTTACTGAAATCTAAATACACCACATCTAGGGCTCTCCCCCGGGCCAACTCCCTGGTCACTCAGTCAAAAAAATCAATCAGATTTGTCTGACAAGACCTGGCTCTGATGAATCCATGCTGCCTAGGATCCTGTAATCCGCTGGACTCCAGAAACCTCACTATTTTCTCTTTCAGCAGTGTTTCCAATAATTTACTCACCACCGAAGTTAAACTAACCAGCCTATAGTTTTCAACCACATCCTTACTTCTGCTTTTGTGTAAAGGCACCAAATGAGCCTATCTCCATTCCTTTGGCACCACTCCTGACTTCAACAAGGCATTGAAAAGATCAGTCAGTGGAGTTGCTAGAACATCCCCAAGTTACCTCAGTGTTCTAGGGTGTATCCCATCCGGTCCCATCGCTTTGTCTACTTTAAGTTGAATTAGTTTCTCACGAACACAGTCTTCTGAAAATTGTTCAAGATACCCCTCGCTTCTGTTCCTGTTTGTGGGTGTTTTCTGAGGTCCTGCTCCTGGTTCTTCATCTGGGAACACAGAACAGAAATATTTGTTAAGCAATTCCGCTTTATCCTCGTCAGCTTCTACATATTCTTCACCTTCACCCTTGAGTCTGACAATACTACTTTTGCCCTCCCTCTTCTCACTAACATATCTGAAAAATGTCGTATCCCTCCATTTTATTGCATTGGCTATTTCCTCCTCTTTTTGAATCTTTGCTTTCCTGACTACTTTGCTAGCTTCTCTAAGTTTTCCAAATATAGATGCCTGTCTTCCTCTCTCTGTGATCTCTTGTATTTCATGAAGGCCTCCCTTTGTTTCTTCACTTTTTCAGCTACCTCTTTCGAAAGCCATAGCGGTCTCCTTTTCCTTTTATCTTTATTTACCATTTAACAAAAAGGTTGGTTGCCCTTAAAATATCTCCTTTCATTTTTGTCCACTGTTTTTTACATCCCCCAGCTGTTCCCATACCGCTAACGACTCCCTGAGGTATTGGCCCATCTTGGCAAAGTTAGTCTTCCTAAAGTCTAAGACCCTCACCTTTGAATGGGTTCTAACAGCCCTAGTCCTAATACTGAACCACACCATCTGGTGATCACTGGATGCAAAATGATCTCCTACTATAACATCAGAAACACTTTCACCATTGGTAAGCACCAAGTCCAGTATGGCCCCTTCATGTGTGGGGTCTGTTACCAATTGCTTGAATAGTTCTCCCTGTAGAGAATCCAGGATCTCTTTACTTCTAGATGATACTGCAGCAGGAATGTGCCAATCAACATCTGGCATATTGAAACCCCTATCAGTAGCATTTCCCCTTTCTTAGCAATGTTGCGTATGTCTTCAATTAACTCTCTGTCCACCTCTTCCTCTTGTGAGGGATGTCTGTAAATCATGCCAATGCAAATAGATTTCTCTTTCCCTCTTTCTAGTTTAACCCACAATGCCTCCTCTCTCCCTTTTAAGCTCTGTAATTCCAAAGCTTTAATAGTATTTTTTTTACATATAGTGCCACTCCTCCTCCCCTTCTTCATATCCTGTCCTTTCTGAATAAAGTATAGCCAGGTATAGTTACATCCCAGTCATGGTTTTCTGTGAACCATGTTTCTGTTACTGCCACTAAATCCAAGTCGGCCACTCGCACTAAAGCTTCAACATCAGGGATCTTATTCCCCATGCTACGGGCATTTATACACACTGCTTTCCATATGTTACCCCTGTTACCCATTTCCATAAAGGTATTTAATGCATCACTTACCTGGGGGCTTTCATTTACCCATTCCCAACGAATCTAGTTTAAAGCCCTCTTCAGTAGATTAGCCAGACTACTACTGAAAACGCGTTGACCTTTCTTGGACAGATGGATGCCATCTCTGCTCTGCAACCCTTGGAACAGCAACCCATGGTCTAGGAAACCAAAACGCTCTCGATGACACCATCCACGCAGCCATGCATTCATCTCCAGGATGCGAGCCTCTGTGCCTTGGCCTTTACCCTCAACAGGGAGGATTGAAGAGAACACCACCTGTGCACCTAACTGCTTCACCCTCTGTCCCAGAGCCATGAAGTCACTTTTGATATGCTCAGAGGGATGCCTGGCAGTATCATTTGTTCCGACATGGGTTAGCAACATTGGGTAATAGTCACTGGGCTTGATGAGTCTCTGCAAACTCTCCGTAACATCTTGGATTTTAGCACCAGGCAGACAGCATACCTCTCTGGACATCAAGTTTGGTCAGCAGATGGTACCGTGATACTTCCTCACCACTCTGGGGAGGATGGGGCCTGGTGAATGCTGTCACTTAGGCCGTCAACACCACCATATCAGTGAAATTTCTTCATGGGAAACCAGTGCTTGAGGGTGAGCAACTGAAAATAAGGATCTGTGGGCTCCACTGTGCTTGGGGGAGGGGGGGCGGTGTATGAAGAGCAAGCAGACTGCAGGGGGCCTTTGCAGAAGGGTCTTTTGGCAGCAGGATCATGCTTGTGCCAGTTATCCAGTGGTTGTCTTGGTTCTGGTGCCACTCAGCGGGGGTGAAGGTATACCTGTGCAGCACTGGTGAGCCTCTCAGCAGTGCTGTCCAGGTCTTGTTCTGTAGTTATTGGTGTGGGGGATCATTAGCTGGAGGAGCATGTCCTGGGGCAGACTCTTCTTTTGCCCACTAGCAGACTCTTCTTCTTGTCCATGGCAGTCTAATTCCACAGGTCTTTTCATCCATGGATGCACTGGATGATGAGTCACGGCAAAAGATATGTGGCATATATTCTTACCACTGGAGTACTGTTGATTGCAGTTTGGTCAGAATCTTAGAGGACTAAGCAACTAGTTTCTCTTTTAGAGAATGCTGCTACAAATCCTGAGGTAGCTTGGAATATGTTGCTCCAGAAAGATTGCTGGTGATGTCTTCTAGCAGCAGCAAGTGATAATGATCCAGCAGTTCTATCACTTTTGATGGGCTTACAGGGCTCAGCTGTTGTAATAATTGGTGGGTGATTTGGTTCAGAAAATGGGAGGGGGAGGGTTTTGCGATGTGGAGCCTCAGATGGGGTCTTCAGCTGAGTGGCCAATACCTTCTTCCTTGGGCTATGGAAGGGTTTGTAGGTGGTAAAAGTTGGGGGGAGGATGCAGATGGGGCCTATAGCGTAGCACAGCCATGGTAAATGGGACAAACTTTAGAGGGGGCCTTCTAATTTGGGCAAGGCTCTGTTAGGGCCTTCAGTAATGGTGTAGGGGATCAGTTCCATCTGCCCCAGCCTCAAGAAGGTCTGCTGCAGTGGTGAGGGTCTGTTGTGTACTAATTAATGAGGGTTCCAGACATATCCTTGGTGCCTCTGGGCAGGGATTTTTATATGATGTTCAAAGATTTGATCTGTTCTGTGGGTTACTCAACTCAGACCTTTATACCAAGTTTTCTATTTCATTCATCATCTTACTGAGTGTCTCTCTGTTAGGGTTTATAGAACTTGACAGTAGGCAAGGCAGCAGAGCTATGAGTTCATCCACCTTGTTTCTAAAGTCTGGAGATTGTCCCAAATCCTGCCACATTGGTATATTCTGTCAGTATGTCATCGGAGAAGTGTCTTCATAAGTTGACATGGTGTTGAGCTCTTCCATGGAAAAATGTTATCTGGGTTAGTTTTGAACCCAGTCAAGATGGTCTTCATCACTGTGTGGTCTCAGCCTTTCTGACGTGTAGGTCTGAACGTGGTGTTGATGGCATTTGTATTGGTCATCCACAGTGCACATACTTTGCATATTCAGTGGTCACTCCGTATCTATCCAGTTATGGTTAGTGTCTTTTACTGTTATGTAGCACATTTAAGACTAATTGGAGAAAATATTTTTCTCACTCGGCGCTTAATCAAACTCTGAATCTGACCATCAGGTGTCACCCTTAAACAAATGACTATAGTGAATGCAGTCTTTGCAGTACCCCAACATGGGAAGCAGAAGACCTGTCTTAGGGTTTGAACTGGGGACCCTTCTGCATTACTGTACATAACACTTGCTTTGTGAGCCATTGAGCCTTTTCAGTGGACTGTTTTCAAAGTTTACTTGCATATTTGGTTTTTGTCATCTTTTATTTATTTTGTACCAATCTTATTATAGGAATCAGTGAAGGTTCTAGGAGATGCATGGCCAGCAGAAAGTCCGCCAGGTTGAGGCCTCTAGTTGAGGGGCATGTGGTGATTTGGAGAGGGGGACCAGCACTAAAGCGTGAACTGACACACATGTCTCCAGTGTGTCATGTTGGTGCCTTCTATGCATGTATGTGGACCAGAAAATCCACATCCCACTATTTTTTCTCCATCTGAACCAGGTGAGAGCAAATCAAGGGTTCTGGTCACCACCCCTTAAGAGCCATCCATGATGGAAATATAAGTCTGAAAAGCTAAATATCCTATAGCAACAGGAAACTTTTCAGCGAGGCCACCTATTTAGCTTTCCTGTGGTTTTCCCATATTTTTTCAGTGGCTTATTCTTCCCTTCTTTACTTGGAGGTTTATTTTAGAAACCGTATTCACGATTTACACTTAATATGACCACTTACCTATGTAAATCACATCCACGTGTAAAAGGCCATTTTACTTCCCTCTCTTAATCACATCAAGGGAAAGATAGAGGCCTCTGTAGTTCATTAGTGGTATCTCCGTGTCTAGATTTGCAAAATGGCAAAGATACATGTGTAAGTGCTGACATTTACACGTGTAAGTTGTTGGACTTTCAACATCAATTTTCCCCACATTTTTCTGTATGAGATGAATGTTCATTCCCATGTCTTACTGAGCTTCCTTCTTTAATATAAAATGCACGTCCACAGTGAAGGGAGGGGATATGTCGATTTTACATCAGACTTACATACGCCCACCTTCTCTTCTAAAACCGACAGATTTGCAGACATTTTCAGCTGGTCGTCACTGCAGTTACCTAAATGGCCTCTCTAAAATGTGCCTTTAAAATTTCTATTTTCCCTAATCCAAAAACGTATTCTGGTTATCCTCTTAAAAACTTGCTGATTTTTTTTTCAAAAAACTATAATCTCATCATTATCGTTTCTTATTTATTTATTTATTTTATTTAACAGTATTTCTAAACCGCCTTATCTTAATAATCAAGGTGGTATCACAGCAAGCAATCAGGTAAAGTGTGTGTGTTGTACATGCAGTGAGGATAAAACTTAGTTGTGTGAGGGATGTGTTGGGTGCTTGATTTGTTTGAGCTATATACAGGGTTGTTCTGGGCATGACAGACAGTGCCGCTGCCGCTGGAGAATTCCGCGCTCGGACAGGAGCTGGAGAAGCACTTGACACTAAAATTTCCTAATCATGAACTTGGCTGTATGTGTTTAGTGCTTGCCATTTCCATGTTCCTCTTTCAATTCCATCCAGGGGCTCGTTTACCATGGCTCATTTTCCTTTTCTACAGTCTTGTTTGCATCATTTACAAACCTTTAATTGCTAAAAACCTAGAATTTTCCTCTGTCAAAAAGGAAGCCGCCACATTGAAGTGCTCTGCTGTATCTGTTTTTAATGGCAAAAGAGATCAGTATTCACTGGGCACATCTAGGCTTTGCTTCCTAATGAAGCTAAAAATCCTAGCCAAATTAGCTCTGATAAGGGAAGATCAGACATGATTTGTATTCTTGGCTGCAGTCGGTAATTCCTGTGGTTACCGTCAGAGCAGCAGTCAAAATGATTAAAATGACATATCTGGTTCAGATCATATTTGTGGGATGTAGCATTAAGCAGGAATTTTCTTAGGCTCTAATTGTATCTTTTAGGGCTAAGACTTGGGGGTCTCGCTAGGTCTAGTTTACTAGATTTTGAGGGTTATTAGATCTATAGTATGAGAATTCACTGCAGTGCACATCACAAGCCAGTAATGGTAGAATTAAATTTGAGTCCACCAGCGGCCAGAGGATAGAAAGCTCTCATTTTCTGTTCTGAACTCTTGACTCTCCATATTAACGACATCTACAGTCTTTTGGCAAGCACCAATGTTTTAACCCAACTAGGGAACGATGTACAAAGCCACTTTAAAACCAGACATCAATGGCTAGTTTTTAATGAAGCATCACCTGCAAACCACAGCGTTAAGCGTCCCATTAAACCTGTTATTTTGTTTCAGATAATACGGATATTACTGCTACATATCCCTGCAACATTCACCTGGACTGAAAAGAAGACTCCTCCATGTTGATTACTCTATCCCTCCCAAATTCCAAATTCCAGCCAATTCCACTACCCTCTAACCGCTTGAGCTTAAAGAGAACACCTTCTGGTCCACCTGAACTCCCCCCTCTTGCGTCGTCTCCATTCCCCAGTCAGGTTCCTTCCTGCCCGTTGCATACACAGCTCAGCAACAGTTGATGGGGCAGTAAAACACTCGTGCCTACTTGATCTACCATGTAGGATGGTGCCAGCTGACCTTATGCAGTCTTTTCCTAAGACAAATTATCCCTTGTTTGTGTTTTCTTCCTGCTAATTTTTGTAGATACATTTTCTGATAAAAACACAGGCATATATTTGAAAACTGCAAAGTGTGTGCCTAGTTTGCAACCCATACCAAACATGCTTCCATGTGCATCTCCCCCGCAGAGGTACATTTCACAATGAGATATCCTAATGCAACTTGGAACGTCAAAGCCAGAATTTCTGAAAAGAAAGGCAGGCACGTGCAAGTTCAGGCACAAACCCAGAAACACGGACATGTCCGATATGCACGTATATCAAATGTCTATATAGACGTCCCCAGGAGAACATTTCAGAAACAAGATGTCTGATAGCATAATGGTTAGAGTAGTGGCTTAAGAGCTGTGTGTCCAGGGTTCAAATCCTAGTGTGGGACTTTGCAATCTAAAGCTAGCCACTTCATTCTCTCTCTGGGTGTTGTAAGGTAAAAACAAACATGTTCCTGGTGCCTATTTGAGTCTGGAGCAGGAATAAACATGCACCTGTCTGTAGATTGCTCTGTCACTTCTAGGATCGAAGAGGGACATATAAGTCCATTACTCCTCCCCCGACATGCATCTGCCACACCCAGGGCAGCTTTTGGAAATGATGCTGCTGCCCGCCTCCCCCCCCCCAAACGAAATCGGGAGCAGCGCAGCTGGTCATGTATCCTGCTGCCATTGGCCACCTAGTGAGTGGGTCATCCCTGGCCACACTCCATGTCTACTTGAACATCCCTGTACTGGAGACGTCTGCAAATGGCATTTGTGGAAAGATTATGGAGACGTGACTGTGATTTCAGTGTCCACGTGCACATCTGCAGATGTCCAAACCACGACTAAACCTTTTAGAATGACCCTCTTAGTGGGTAAAAGTGTGCTTTTGTACAGGAGAGTCAATTTTTTAGAAGCCATTTCTGTGGGTAAAGCACTGTCTTGTCCATGAAAATGTCTTTGAAAGTTACCCTCTAGGGGACATGTTTACTAAGGCCTGCACAGGTAAGGTGCTTGTGAACCAAGTTACTAGTATGGGACTGTGAGCTAATTGCACCGAGAGCAGGTAAAGAGGGTTTCCGTTGCCCAAGCTAGAGCACTGTGGCGGGAAAACCCCGTCTTGCCCAGTTGCTGTCCAGATGTGCACTACAAGGATAGCACAGGGTTTTTAGCATGGGACCTCATGCTACTTTTTAGTGCAGCATAGACACTGTGCACTAACCCTGTGCTGCCCTGGTATTGCACTTTAGTAAATATGCCCCTATATCATATGTAAGGGGTCATTTTAGAGATGCTGTTTGTGATTCCCATTTCTGAAAATGCCCATTCAGACATATGAATCACATTAACATCCCAAGAGCCATTTTAGAATGCCCTGTTTTTACACGTGTCCAGCACAATCGTGTCTTGTATTGCATGGGGGCATGACGGAAGCATGCCTGGGGTGTTCTGAAAAAGATACATGTGTGTGCCTGATTGTAGAATAGTGCTGCACATTTGGATTTGACAGCAGACACTTCCATGTCCATGTCTATTCCCACCCCTGGGCATGAATAAGCACCTGCAAAGTGCTCATCTTGGTAACCGAAGACCTGTACAGAGAAATCGTAGTTACTCACCTGTAACAGATATTCTCTGGGAACAGCAGGAATCAGTCCTCACATATGGGTGACATCAGCGCCGGCAGAGCCCATGTAGAACATTTCCCCAGTTTTCAAAGAAAGTCTCTGGGACATGCTACCATGCATGCATGGCCCCCTTCTCACCAAGGGTGCCATCTTGCCCAGTCAGATGACATACCTAAGACAGCAGTAAAAATAACATAATATATAGAGACAACTCCCAGGGGAGGAGGGAGGGTTGTGAGGACTGATTCCTGCTGTTCCCAGAGAACACCTGTTACAGGTGAGTGAGTACGCTTTCTCCAGGAACAAACAGGAAGTCAGTCCTCACATATGGGACTCCCTACTCCAGGTTGCTGAGGACTGAACCAATACAGCACCACCGGCGTCCAATCGGGTAGCTGTGAGTTGCAGAAGGTGAGTCCCCACTGAGAGACTCTGCAAGATCCTAGCATCCAGCGACACTATCACTCTGGTAGCCTGAACACAGAAGGATCGGAGGGCAAGAGTTGCCTACACCCCGAGAATATTATGCAGTACTGCCTGGCCAAAGGCACTGTCCCTGCGGGACTCACGCTCCAGGCAGTAATGAGCTGCGAACATATGAGATGAAGACCATGTGGTGGCCTTGCAGATCTCCGTCACCAGCACTGAGTGGAGGTTGGCCTCTAACATGGCCATCGCCCTCACTCAATGTGCTGTGATCCGGTGCTCAAGGGAGAGGCCAGCTCGCTCGTAGGAGAGGGCAATACAGTCCACCAACCAAGTCGACAGAGTTCACTTAGACACGGAGAGCCCCAGTCTACTGGGGTCATAAGACATGAAAAGCTGAGGAGCTTTACGATGGGCCTCAATCCCGCTGCAGATAGAAGGACAGGGCCCGCTTGCAATCTAGCGTATGCAGAATTAATTCCTCCCTGCCAGCATGAAGCCGTGGAAAGAAGGTGGGGAGGACTACCTCTTGGTTGAGGTGAAAAGGAGACACCACCTTCAAGAGGAATTTAGGGTGTGTGTTGAGCATGACCCTGTTCTTATAGAACCTCATATATGGTAGGTCCACCACCAGGGCCTGGAGTTTACTCACCATTCGGGCAGACATAAGAGTCACCAAGAAGGCCATTTTCCACGATAAGTAGCCTAAGTGGCATGTGGCCAGAGGCTCGAACAGTGGACTGGTGAGCTGAGAGAGCACCATGTTGAGGTCACATTCCGCCGCTGGGGGGCGGAAGGGAGGCTTGGATAGCAGATGACCCTGGAGGAACCTGGAGACCAGGGGCTGGTTGGAGAGGGGTTTTCCCTCGATGGGGTGGTGGTAGTTTTGGCGCTCAGGTGCACCCTTACCGAGATAGATTTCAGCGCAGTGTACCATAAGTGCAGCAGGTACTGGAGGACAGGCTGCACATTGCAGGAGAAGGGATTATCCACCCTTTCTGTGCACCAGATGGAGAACCTCCTCCACTTAAAGGCGTATGCCCATCTGATGGAGGGTTTCCAGGAGGCCAGCAGGATCTCTTTGACGTCCTCTGGAAGATTGAAAGGGGCCAAAGTTATCCTTTAAGCAGCCACGCTGTTATCAACAGGGACCCCACATTGGGGTGCAAGATTGATCCCTCCTCCTGGGACAAGAGGTCTTGGGCCTGTCTCAGTGGGACTGGGAGTGCCGCCGACAGGGAAAGCAGCAGGGAAAACTAGGGTTGCCTTGGTCACCTGGGTCACCTGGGAGTGATCAGTATTATTGATGCCCTGTCGCTCTGAACTTTGAAGAGGGTCCTGGATACCAGGGGGGGGGGGCTGTCAGCAGGAATGTATAGAGTAGGCCCTTGGCCCACAAGATTAGGAAGGTATCTGCTGCCACCCTCTCCGGGTGCGGCTGATGGGAGCAGAAGCGGGTCAGCTGCGTGTTGTCCGAAGAGGCGAAAAGGCCCATCAGGGGCCTGCCCCAGAGGTGGAAGAGCTGTCTTGCTACCCTGTGATGCAAGCATCACTTGTGTGGCCACAGGGCTGTGCTCAGCCAGTCTGCTAGGCTGTTGTCCTGGTCCAGGAGATACACCGCTCACAGCTGCATGCTGTGGCACACTGCAAAGGAGAGGAGTGCCACCACTTCCCTGCAGAGGGAGTACTAGCCTGTGCCTCCTTGCTTGTTGATGTAAAACATGGCCACTTCGTTGTCCATCTGGATCAACACTGACAGATGGCACAGGCACTGGCGGAAGGCTTGTAGGGCCAGAAAGATTGCCCGGAGTTCCAGGAGCTTGATCTGAAGGAGGGATTCCTACGGTGATCAACTGCCTTGTGTGCATAGGCCCTCGCAGTGTGCCTCCCATCCCAGGAGGGAGGTGTCCGTGGGTAGGGTCGCTTGGGGCATGGGTGCCTTGAAGGGTATTCCCATCCGTAGGTGGTGCAAATTCTGCCACCAGTTTAGTGAGGTCGCCAGCCTGCGGGTGATCTGTCCCTCAGTCTGCCTGTAGCTTGAGTCCACTGTGAGCGCTGGCACTATTGGGCCATCCGCATGTGCAGGTGGGCCAAGGGGTGATGTGGACTATTGAGTCCATGTGGCCCAGAAGATGGAAGAGGAGGCACGCCAGGACCGACAGCTGCTGGAGGCACATTGCCCTTTCTCTTGGGAGGACTGCCTTTGCTTGCAGCATGTCTAATTGCACCCCAATGAACTCTAGACCTTGGGCTGGGGAGAGATGGGATTTGGAGTACTTGATGACAAACCCCAGGTGCTGCAAGAGGCAGACTGTTTGCCCTGCAGCCTGACTGGCCTCAATGGCCGTAGTGCCTCTGATGAGCCAGTCATCCAGATAGGGGAAGATGAAGGCCCCTTGTAGGCACAAATAGGCAGCCACTACTGTCAGGCACTTTGTGAAAACCCTTGGTGATGAAGTCAGGCCAAAGGGAAGTACCTTTTACTGGTAGTGCTCTCCTCTGACCACGAACCTTAGGAGTGGTGGATCAGGATGTGGATGTACGCATCCTTCAGATCCAAGGAGCAGGGCCAGTCTCCCTGGTGGAGGTAAGACAGCAGTGTCCCAAGGGAGAGCATCTTGAATGGCTCCCTCACCAGAAACTTGTTCAAATTTCACAAGTCTAGTATGGGCCTGAGGCCCCCAGTTCTTTTGAAGACAAGGAGGTATCTGAAGTAGGTGCCCTTTCCCCACATATGTTTGGGTACAGGCTCTACTGCCCTGCCCTTGAGCAGGCCTGTGAGCTCTGATAGGAGCAAGGTCTGGTGAAGGAGAGGCCACACTGGCTCTCTTGGGAAGAACCCCTGGGGTGTTTGCTGGAAGCGGAGAAGATACCCCTCCCTCACCACTTGCAGGATCCACTGATCTGTGGTGACCCCGGCCCACCTGTGGGCAAAGAGCACCAGGCAGCCCTCTGTGGGCTGGGGAAGATCACCCCAGGGAGAGGAGGCCCTGCCCGGGGAGTCAAAATCTTCTTCCAGGCTGGGTGGGAGCTGGAGTCTGGGGCTTCTGAGTCTTTGGCTTTCTCGGCCCATGGCCCTTATGTTTGGGCTGAGGGCCCTATTGTTGTCCCGAGAAAGGCTGGTGGGGATCCTGATGAAAGGGCCTCTTTTTCCTTGGGAAAGGGGGTCTTTTCCCCAATGGTTTCTTCCGGGCAAGAGCTGAGGTCTTCCTCGAGAGCCTCTGCCTGGTCACGACCTTGGCCTCTATCTTGGCTGCCTTGCCAGCCATGGGTTTGCTGAACAAGTTTTCCCCAGTGCAGTGGATATCGAGCAATTTCTCTTATATCCATTGCTCGAGGTCATAGATCTGCAGCCAGGCCTGGCGCCGGGCACCAACGCTAGGCTGTTGCCACCTGCGCTGCTGATTCAAAGCCATTGTAGGTGGCGTGAGACAAGAATTTTGAGCAGTCCCGGATCCCAGCTGTCAGGGCTTGGAACCGTTGGAGAGGTTCCCCGGTGAAGCTCGGGGAGAACCTTGCAAGCTCTTGGATGAAGCCCTTAAGGTACATACCTATTTATAATTCATAGACCTGTAGTCGAAAGCCAAGCATGGAGACCTGAAAGCACATGTGCCTGAGGGTGTTGAGGGCTTGGGACTCTCTGCCCGGAGGGACAGAGGAATAATTCTTCTGGCTCTTGAGCTTCTGCATAGATGACTTTATAACCATGGAGTTATGCGGGAGCTGAGGTTTTTGGAAGCCAGGGCCCTTCTTGACATGGTAGATGGCGTCAAGGCATTGGCTGATCACCGGCACAGAGGCCGGGGTCTCCCATATTTGCATGAGCAGCTGCTTGAGGATAGATTTATTTTATTTATTTATTTATTTATTTAGCAAGCATTTGTATACCGCTCCTTCCAGCGATCAGAAGCGGGTAAGATTACATAGAAAGAGCTGTCAAATCAAAACAGTAAAATTTAAGGTATATACATAATTGATTCGGGGGGAAAGGGCAGTACACAGCAAATTATCTACTTCTAGTCTATGGGGAAAAAAGATTACATATGTACATTTTTACATAGAAGGTCCTCTGGTTACATAGAAGGTTGCACTGGCATCAAAAGAGTCTCCTTTGGCGGGGCCTCGTACTGGAGGATTTTCAGTTCTTTGGTGCACGGGTCCACCTCTGATTTGATCGGGACCGACAGGGCTGGGCCATATCCCGGACAAAACTGTGGAAGGCCACGTACTTCAGGAGAGAATGGCGCCGGGGCGCCAGGGGACGGCTCCAAAGGGACGTCTCTGTGTCAGGGGGTCTCTGCGGAGGCCTCGACACCTGTCTCCCACTCAGAGCTGGAAGGCATCGAGGACTCCAAGGCTCGGGATTTCCGTACCATGAGACTAGCTCTGAGGAACTGGGGTCCCCCAGAGGATCTCAGGTCTGACTCCCGGAAACTAGCCAGGGAAGACCGGATACCTGAGATTCAGGACTGGGACCTAGATCGGTGCCGAGGTCTCGCCCGAGGCCAATGGTGCTTGGGGCCTGGCTCGATGCCTGGGGACTCCCCCGCAGTTGGGGGCCCGGTTGTCGGGAGAGATGATGGGGATGAGGCAGACATAATTGACTGTCGAGATATTCTGCTCAAGGGCTGCCATTCTGGTTTTGAGGCCAGAAGGCTCTGCATCTTTTGGCATGTGCACTGAGGTTTTTGGGCCCGACGCCAGCACTCTTGCGAGTGCATCCTCGACGAGGACCACAGCCTGGAGGGGCCTCGCACGGTCTCTGCTGGCTGAGAACTCCTTTCTAGAGACCTTAGGGGGGTACTGCTTGGAGTCCTTACTGGGTTTCGCCGGTGGAACCTTGACTAGCTTTGAGGATTTTTTCTTTTATTCTTGGGGTCCGGGGTCTTCTTGGAGGATCCACCGCCGCGGGACTCTGAGGTTGCCCGGGCTTCACGGGAAGAGCTGGGCTTGGAACTCAGAGTCGGAGAAGCCAGAGCTGAGTCAGACTGTGGGAACATCTTCCCCTGCAGCTCCGACTGTTTCTTGTTGGTTTTCGGAGTCATGGCCTGCGGGAAGAAGAACCGATATGCAAACTGGGAAAAGAACAACTTTTAAGGATAATGGGAGATATTTTTTCTGGGGAAACAGGACAAGCATCCGTTGGGCTCCACAGAAAAAAGGAGACCGAGCAAGATGGCACCCTTGGTTTGGAAGGGGACCACACATGCGTGGTAACATGTCCCAAAGGCTTTCTTTGAAAGCTAGGGAAATGCTCCATGCGGGCTCAGTTGGCGCTGACGTCACTCATATATGAGGACTGACTTCCTGCTTGTTCCTGGAGAAGAGGAGAAAGTCCTCTCATTCACCCCAGAAATTTTCACCACTCCATAAAAAGCCAACAGGTAAATGGACCTTTTACTTGGCTGTCGCACCACTGCACATCTCCGCTTGCAAAATGGCAGGCCATGACATGTATATGGCAAGAGATACATGTGCCCATTTCAGAAAACCATCATGGACATGTCTATGTTGTCAGGCCTGTGGCCATCCATATCGGATATGTGGTAGTTTCTAAAATTGCACTGAAACCTGAATGTGTCTGGGGTATAATTCTGCATGCTCCCATGCCTTTTCAGCCTGATGGAGCCATTTTAGGATGGAGATAGGTCGATTTTAGAAGGTATGTACACATGCCCACCTTCACTGCTGCTCATCCCTTGGAATGTCAGATGCTTTGACGTGGACATCCCAGATTTCACCTATAGTCTTTCTAAAATGTGCTTCCACACAATAAGCATCATATCATGAATATCCAGTCTTAGCCAGAAGAATGAACTCAATAAATCTTATTGCTGTAAGTGATGACAAGATTAAATGGCGTGAAAAATAAACCATCATATACATCATAAGTCCAGTAGCACATCAAAGACATTTATCTTAAACTTTTTTAAGGAATCCAAAATGACAGTGGGGCAGTTTTCCAGACATTTAATTTGTTAATTTCTGAAGTTGGCTGCATAAGTGGTGATAAATAGGAGATAATTGCACTATTAAGGCATGATTTGTAAAAAACTTGTAATATTTGTCTTTTTGTCATACTGTAAGCTGTCTCAAAGCAGTTTATATTAGCAGTAGGATATAAATGCCATTTTAAATTTAATTTAATGTAATACCATTGCCCCCTTCGAATAACTACTTTTGTGATCTATGTGTAAGCATCCCTGAAGGGTATAGTATGGGTGGAACAGAGTGTGGAGTTGTAATGTATTTGCATATTTTACAAAATCTGTGTGTACAGGCATACAAAATATACAAAATTTACACATTTTTATATGAGGATTTGCCCTCTACTGCCTCTGGTTTTGGGAGCCAATTTGTTAAAGATATGAGTGCCTATGTTGCCTTTATAAAATAAGCTTAAGGTAGGTGCTCATGTAGAGGACCTGTCAATTTCTAAAAAACTAAACAAAGAATATGATCTCGGCCCTGCGAGAAGACCAGAGTTAATAGCAATATCTTTCTATGTGCTTCCTCTACACGAGATCTTTCCAAAAAGGTGAAGATCATCAAACTGGGGGTATATAGGCAAAGGATTTAGGGCCCCTTTTACGAAAGCGTGCATTGTACTAGGTCAGATTCACTTAATGATGTTTATAGAGGAGTCATTAGTTGAACGCACATAGGAGCCCTGTTGTTGCTGAGCGTGTGGCAATTGCCCTGGTGCTAGCGGCAATGGGCTCTCCATGTCCACTCTCCACCCATTCCCCGCCCCATCCCGTGTTGGCTGACTAACGGGCATTAATGTTCCAAATGGCCAGTAACTGTGCATTAAAATGCCTATTAACCTGACAGTGGGCACTTGAGGACTCAGCTAGTTTGTGCTAATGTAGCCATAATGAGGTCCTTTAAGGATCCTGTGGATAGCCAACCCATCATACCTCCCTAAATGTCCCTGAAGCTTGTATTCATATCACATGGTAGTCACTGAATCTATTCCCTCTTCTCTCCATGCAGCTCCTTTCTCCTTCATCATTGGCTGATTCTGAGAGAAGGCTATACATTCCACCCTGCACCTAGCTGTGACTGCAGACTCTAAGCCCCACCCACATGGCAGGTCCTCCAAACACAAAAGAGAATACAGGAGAAAGGGATAAGCTCACACCCTCCTTGCTGCCTCCTCATTGACCACTTGTTTGCCTCACCATGTTAGCCCTCACTCCCCTTTCCCTCTCCCCTCTCCTATACTTACTGGTCACCAATCATTGGCCCTTCACCCACCCACCCCTCTTCCACTATATTGACCATTGGCCTCACTTAGGGAGAGCTCAGCATTGTTATAGTGCCCTCAGTCTAAACTGAGGGTTTTTCAAATAAAATAACAATCAGCGAAAAAGTATGCTCATTGATAAGGTTTTAGGGAGGAGTCTGCTGTCTTGGTACATGTTGGTACCAATGACATAGGAAAGTGTGGGAAGGAGGTTCTGGAGGCCAAATTTAGTTTTTTTAGGTAGGAATTTGAAATCCAGAACTTCCAGGCTAGCATTCTCTGAAATTCTTCCCATTCCACGTGTAGGACCCAAAAAGCAGAGCCCTTAAGGCAGGTAGAGCTCCAGAGTCTCAATGCACGGATGAGGCGATGGTACAAAGAAGAGGGTTTTTGATTCATTAGGAACTGGGCAACTTTCTGGGGAAGGGAGGAGCTTTTCGGAAGGGATGGGTTCCACCTTAACTGGGATGGCACCAGGCTGCTGACATTGACCTTTAAAAAGGAGATGGAGTAGCTTTTAAACTAGATAATAGGGGGAAGCCGACAGTCGCCCAAGAGCACATGGTTTGGAAGGATGTATCCTTGAAGGATACTAGCAGGAAAGGAAAGGTAAGGCATCCAGACAGAGAAGTTCCAGTAAAGATAAAAGTAACCTAGATGCCCTTAAGTACATAACTGACAATCAGATTAATATGAATAAAATACAACCTCTAAAATGCCTGTATGCAAATGCTAGAAATCTAAAAATTAAGTTGGGAGAGCTACAATATGTAGCACTAAATTAAAGGTTAGATATGATTGGCATCTCAGAGACCTGGTGGAAGGAAGACAACCAATGGGACACTGATACCTGGGTACAAACTATATAGCAATGATACGGTAGATCAAATTGGTGGAGGGGTTGTGCTCTTTGTTAGAGAGGGAATTAAGCCACACAGGATTAAAGTTTTGCAGGAAACAAAATACACTGTAGAATTTTATGGTTAGAAATCCCATGTAAAAAGGGGAAGGCAATGGTAGTAGGGGTGTACCACTGAACACCTGGCCAGAATGAACAAATGGATGATGAAATGCTAAGAGAAATCAGAAAAGCTAACAAAAGTTACAACACAGTAATGAGTGATTTTAATTACTCCAGTATTGACTGAATCAATGCTACTGCAGGAAATCCACAGTACTAGTTTTAACTTTCAAAAGGGTGACTATGATAAAATGAGGAACATAGTTAAGAAAAAACTAAGAGGAGCAGCTACAAAGGTAAAAGATTTACATCTAGCATGGGAATAGTTTAAAAATACTATCTTGGAAGCCCAGACCAGATTTATGTCACACTTTAAGAAAAGTAGAAGGAAGGCCAAAAAACTGCCAGCATGCTTTAAAGGCGAGGTCAGAGATGCTGCTGTAGCCAAAAAAAGCATCTTTCAGGAAATGGAAAAAGGAGCCAAATGACGAAAACAGGAAACAGGAGAATTTGAAAAAAAGCTTGCCATGAAAGCAGAAACACATAAAAACTCACATTTTCAAGTACATTCATAGCAAGAAATCTGTGAGAGAGTCAACTGGACCATTAAATGATAGAGGGGTAGAAGGGGTGCTAAGGGAAGAAAAGGCTATAGTGGAGAGATTGAACGAATTCTTCGCTACGGTTTTTACTGAAGAAGTTACCCATTCCTGAAATGGTATTTAAAGGCGATATATCAGAAGAACTGAAAGAAATATCGATAAGCCGGGAAGATGTGTTACAAGTATTTGATAAACTGTAGAGTAGTAGATCACCTGGAGTGGATGGTATACATCCAAGGGTGTTGAAAGAAATGAAAGATGAGATTTCAGATGAACTAGCTGTCATTAAAATCATCTGTAGTACATGAAGATTGGAGAATGGCCAGTGTAATACCAATTTATACAAAGGGTTCCAGGGGGGATCCGGGAAACTACAGACTGGTGTGCCTGACATCGGTACCAGCCAAAATGGTAGAAACCATTATAAATAATACAATTACTGAACATGTAGATAGTCACAGTTTAATGAGAGAAAGTCTTGTCTTACTAATCTGTTATTTTTTTTGAAGCTGAGAATAAGCAGGTAGACCAAAGTGATATACTGTACCTGGAGTTTTAGAAAGTCTTTGACAAAGTCCCTCATGAGAGACGTATGACCAAATTAAAAAGTCATGGAATTGGAGGCAGTAAAGTATTGTGGATCATGAACTGGTTAAGAGATAGAAATGGCCAATTTTCTCAATGGAGAAAGGTAAATAGTGGAGTACCCCAGGGATCTGTTCTGGGCCCGCTGCTTTTTAACATCTTTACAAATGACCTGGAAATGGAAATAATGAGTGAGGTGATCAAATTTGCAGATGACACAAAATTATTCAAAGTTATTAAAACACAAGAAGGTTGTTAAAAATTGCAAGAGGATCTTGATAAAATTTGAAGACTGGATGTTTAAATGGCAGATGAAATTTAACGTGGACAAGTGAAATATTATGCACCTAGGAAAGAACAACCCAAACTACGGTTACACGATGCAAGGTTCCACATTAGGAACCACAACCAAGGAAAAAGATTTAGGCGTCATCATGGATAATATGTTGAAACCCTCCGCCCAATGTGCAGCAGAGGCCAAGAAAGCAAATAGAATGCTAGGAATCATAAGGAAAGGAATGGAGAATAAAATCAAGGATATTATAATGCCTCGATATTGTTCCATGGTGCAACTGCACCTTGAATATAGTGTGCAACTCTGGTTGCCAAATCTTAAAAAGGATATAGCAGAATTAGAAAAGGTACAGAGAAGAGCCATTAAATGCAAAAGGGCATGGAAGGATACCCCTTTGTGGAAAGGCTTAAAAGATTAGGGCTTTTCAACTTGGAAAAGAGATGGAGGAGGGTAGATATGATAGAGGTCTATAAATTAATGAATGGAATGGAATGGAACGGGTAAACGTAGAAAGGTTGTGTATGCCATCTAAATGTAGAAAGACTAAGGGGTATGTTTACTAAACAGTGCTAACGTCGCAGCGGCGACATTATCGTGCGATAATGTAACATTTCCGGGCGAGGACATCACTTATCGCGCAATAACGTCTCCAGCGGCATTAAGGCGCATAGAGGGTGGAGTAAGTCGTTCCAGAGGGCGGAAAGAAGGGGGTCAATGCATGTCTCTTAGGGGTATGTTTACTAAACAGCGCTAACGTCGTAGCGGTGACGTTATCGAGCGATAATTACTGCGTGATAACATCTCTGGCAGAGTTAAGGCGCACAGAGGGTGGAGTAAGTCTCTTCAGAGGGCGGAGAGAAGGGGTCAATGGGCGGAGAGTGGGTGGGGAGAGGCTCCAGGCACACTAACGCGGTGAAATCACGGTCTGAAAATTAACGCCACTGAAAACCTCGCGTTAAAGGTACATTTGCAGGAGAGAGAAACCACTTCAGTCAGCAATGTACAGCAAAGGCAGGGAGACCAAGAAAAGTGATAGTAGTGATACATGTGCAGCAACAGCATAGTGCCCATGTACGAAAGGGCACGATGGTGAGGCTGCAAATGGGGTACAGGGAGCTGCAGGCAGGACATGCAGTGGGGCAGCTGGGGCACAGGGTGGACTAGGCAGATGCCTAGGTGGCATATAGGAACTCCGAAGCTGCAAATCAGCAAGCCAGCAACTGACCAAGGTCAAACATGCCCACGAGTGTGTGTCCCACAGTGTCCCTGGGGACATCACCCAGCAGGTACCCCAAAGAGCACATAACATTGGCAGGCGGTGCTGGGGGGAAGCTTGGATGTCTATGCAGGCACCCCTACCCCATATCACACACCACAGGCAGCTACCTACGGCACACTGGATGGCCTGGGACTGCGCACCACCAGCACAAGGGCATGTCAGCATGGTAGCGGAGGGGTGCTGATGGTGGAGGGGGCAGTGGCATCTGCCCACAGCTGACCAAGGCCAAGCCCTGTTTAGGTGGGTGCCGTGCAGTGGAACAGACAAGGTCTGTCTTACAAACAGTCATGGTATCCCCAGGAATGATCTGCCTCTGTGACAACAGTTTGGTGCAAGTACATTCGTAGCAAAAAACCTGTGAGAAAATCAGTTGGTCCATTAGATGATAGAGTGGTTAAAGGGGCACTAAGAGGCGACAAGGTGATAGCGGAGAGACTGAATGAATTCTTTGCTTTGGTCTTTACTGAGGAAGATGTAGGGATGTTACCCATCACTGAAGTGGTATTTAAAAGTGCGGAAGAATTGAAGGAAATATCGATACATCGGGAAGATGATTTACAACTATTAGATAAACTGAAGAGTAGCAAATCACCTGGGCCGGATGGTATACATCCAAGGGTGTTGAAAGAACTGAAAAATGAGATTGCAGACCTGCTATTAGTAATCTGTGAACTTTCATTAAAATCATCTGTAATACCTGAAGATTGGAGGATCGCCAATGTAACGCCAGTTTTTAAAAAGGGTTCCAGGGGTGATCCAGGAAACTACAGACCGGTGAGCCTGACGTCAGTACCGGGAAAAATGGTAGAAACCATCATAAAGAACAAAATTACTCAGCATGTAGATAGTCATGACCTAATGGGAGACAGCCAACATGGCTTTAGACAAGGAAGATCTTGTCTCACTAATCTGTTGTTTTTTTGAAGGTGTGAATAAACAGGTGGACAAAGGTGAGTCAGTTGATATAGTGTATCTGGACTTTCTGAAAGCCTTTGACAAGGTCCCTCATCAGAGACTTTTGGCAAAACTAAAGAGTCATGGGGTAGGAGGCAGTGTACTATTTTGGATCAGGAACTGGTTAAAAGATAGAAAGCAGAGGGTAGGGCTTGTCTGTTGCACTGCACACCACAACCTGAACAGGGCTTGGCCTTGGTGTGCTGTGGGAAGATGCCACTGCCCCCTCCACCACCAGCCCCCCTCCGTCACCATGCTGACATGCCCTTATGCCAGTGGTGCTGGTGGTGCGCAGTCCCAGGCCATCCAGTGTGAAGGTAGGCGGCTGCCTATGGTGTGGTATCTGGGGTAGGGGTGTCTACATAGACATCTGCGCTTCCCCCCGGTACCGCCTGTCACTGTTATGTGCCCTTTGGGGTACCTGCTGGGTGATGTCCCCAGGGACACACACTCGTGGGCATGTTTGACCTTGGTCAGTTGCTGGCTTGCTGATTTACAGCTTCTGAGTTCGCATCTGCCTAGTCCAACCTTTGCCCCAGCTGCCCCACTACATGTCCTGCCTGCAGCTCCCTGTACCCCATTTGCAGCCTCACCATCGTGCCCTTTCGTACTTGGACACTATGCTGTTGCTGCACATGTATCAGTACTATCACTTCTCTTGGTTTCCGTGCCTTTGCTGTACATTGCTGACTGAAATGGTTTCTCTCTCCTGCAAATGTGCCTCTAACGCGAGGTTTTCACTGGTGTTAATTTTCAGACCTTCATTTCACAGCATTAGTGTGCCTGGAGCCTTTCCCTGCCCACTCTCCGCCCATTAACCCCTTCTCTCTACCCTCTGGAGAGACTTACTCCACCCTCTGTGCGCCTTAATGCCACCAGAGACGTTATCGCGCAGTAATTATGGCGCAATAATGTTACTTATCGCGTGATAATGTCGCCGCTGCGACGTTAGCGCTGTTTAGTAAACATACCCCTAAAAGACATGCAATGAAGTTACAACACAACCTATTTAAGAGTAATAAGAGAAAATGATTTTTTCACTCAACGCGTGAGCAAACTCTGGAATTTATTTCCAGAGGATGTGATAAAAGCTGCTGGTGTAGCTTTGTTTAAAAAAGGTTTGGACAAGTTGCTGGAGGAAAAGTCCATAAACCATTATTAAAGAGAACCTGGGAAATTCGCTGCTTGCTCCACGATAATCATTGTGGAATTTGTGTGCCTTTTGGGAACCTGCCAGGTACTTGTGACCTGGATTGGCCACTGTTAGGAACAGGATACTGGGCTTGATGGATCTTGGTCTGACCCAGTATGGCATTTCTTATGTTCTTATGACATGAGAAATTAGTTTGTTAATTTGTTAGTTTGCTTTGTTAATTTAATTAGTTAGTTTGCTAATTTGCAAGTGCCTGGACAAAGTTCAAAAATATGCATGTAGATTATAAGATATTATAATTTATATTCCTTCTGGAAAAATATAGTGCTGGACATTTAGCAGGTCATTCTGAGCCACGAATAGTGGGGATGGACGTCCCAACATCACCGCTATTCATGCCTTTTCCCGGCCCCGTCCTCCTTCCCCGTGCATTGTACAAGGAAGTTAGATGGGGCGGGAAAAGGGCGGATCAGGGGTGGTGCTAGAGCAGGCAGTCATCAGCCCTGGATGTACAGGGCCGATTCTAATGTCAGCCCTGTGCGTTCGGGACCGGTGACTTGAATGGGAAAGTTATTCCACCTCTGAGGTGGAATAACTTCCCTGATGCAGAGGAAATGGCAGGACGAGGGCTGGAAAGGGGTGACAGGGGGCAAAGGACATTCCCTGCAGCCCGATCCTGGCCCTGGGAGGCCAGGTCAGGGGTGAGGTCTGGGAAAAGCACTTTTGGTGCCGGGGCAGAGATCGCTGCTTTTAAATGGAGCCATGGTACCATGGCACTGTGGCTCCTTTTTAAAGCCCTGACTGAGTTAGTCAGGCCTGTTCGCGATTCTGATTCCACGGGACTAGATGTGCCCCGTGGGATCAGAATCGCGACTCCATCTGTGCATCCGGCTCCAACCGGGCACACACAGGGCCTGTACATCCAGGATGGAATAACCCCCTTACTCTACACAAGAGCCACGGCATGATCTGCCAGTTATTTATTTATTTATTTATATTTTATTTATTTATAAAGTTTTGTATACCGCCCCTTCCAGAGATCAGGGGAGGTTTACATTGAACAAAACCAAAACCAGTTACAGAGAACACATAACAGATGAAAAGTCTTAATGATTTTTGAACTATATACAGGGTAGTTATGCAAGTAAGTGCTTAATCACCTTTACAAACTAGGCTTAACATAGGCACCCTGAAAAGTGCTTTATCTAGGTGCCCTCTTATAAAATTATCCTCTAGGGGACTGATTCTATACAGGACTTGCAGAAAGTTATGCATGATTATTTATCCGCGTACATCCCTATTCTAAAGGACTTACGCACATAAATGAACACTTTCATGCACGCTTCAGGTGGTTGCTGTTCTGTAAGTGTGGGCATAATTCCCATCATGCATATCTTCAGTTTTGGAGTGTACAGGGTGGAGCTTAGGCAGAGCATAGGCAGGGCTGAAAGAGTATAATTTGTGCACATTGCTGATCGATACTGGTGCAGGCATTCATACTTTCTCTAGAGAAGGCGTCACTGCCGTGACTAGGTTTGAGCATGTCAGCGTGCCCCATTTTTATAAAGCAAAGTGTGTTTGTACTTTATAGAATACACGTGACAATGTTTATTAACTGTGTGGGAGTTTAGAAAATTACCTCCTATAGTCAGAGCATTGACAACACGGGCAAAAAACAAAAACAAAAAATGTTTTATTTTATTTTGGGATAAAATCGACATGAAACAACATACGAAATGTCAGTGACATTTCCCATGCCAATTAAAATGAATGCGCATCCCTAATCCAAACTGTTTGCAGAATGTTCCTCAGTTACTGGCCCATCTCCATCCCCGCCTCGTTGACTCGATGGCGGACTGCTTTATGCACTGGAGGTATGACCCCTTCAGGAATATCTAAAGCATCCTACATCTAATTCTGAAATACGGATTCAGACGGTCGCATTTTCAAGATATTTCAAGCTGCTTTATTCATTTTGTATGAGCTGCATTGCATCTCATTTATTAATGCATGTTTTTGTCATTAATGCACATTACTTGTCCAATTATTTCATTAACACATCGTAGTAACATTCCTTATAAATTTCTTAAGGCATAGCAACAAAAATGCACAAATGGTTAGTGTAGGGTTTACTGCGCGCTAAGCATGCCACGTTAACTGCTGCTCGCTAAAAATGTCACCATGGAAAAAATTCTGCACTAATCGCTTAGCGCGCAGTGAGGTGGAGAATGGGTGGGTGAGGGGCAGAGAGTTGGTGCTTTCTGCAGACTGCAGTTGCTACAGGCGTTATTAATGCTCACTAAGCACAGATGTGCTTACCTTCACTTTGCTGGATGGCGGTAAATGTACCTGCGTTAAATGTGCTTGCCAGTCTACCATGCTGGTGTACATCTCACCGCACTAGTTGTTGGGGAATGCCGGGCATGCTCCTGACCCTTAGTGCAGACCTGTCTCCTGTCCCATGGTAACGTTTCACCCCTAACGCAGGCTATCTTAGAGCAATTTGGTAAACATGCCCCAAGATGCACCAAGAGGTTCATATGGTCATGCACGGGAGTTTACTATTAGCCACTTCAAGTCATTTTTTGGGGATCGAATGGAAGTCTATGCCATAAATTTAGCACAGCATTCTTGAAACAAAAACTTTGCTTTTGAATGTTCTTATTCAACAGGAAACCTTTGTCTTCTCACTTTTTTTTTCTATAAACTTCTACCGAGTTTCTTCCTGGTCATTAGATAGCTCTATGTTTTCCTCTCTGCCCTTCAGGCCTGCTCACGTTTTGAAAACTATTCACGGCACTTGAAAACGATATCTTCAGTAAATCACACTGCTGCTACACCAGCAGCGCTTATGATAATAATCTACCACTTTCTCTCTTCCAGGGTGCAAGCAGTGAATGGCTGGTTTAGTAATGAGCACTGATACTTATACATTTCAGTGCTGGAAAACAGGCACATTTCAACTTACTTTGAACTCCCTGGTGCAATGCAAGTCAATAAGCGAAAAAGAAAATATGGGGGATACCTGTTACTGGATTAAGATTGCACGGCTAGCTTTGGAGAATTACACGTCCTTGATAAAGGCAAAACAGATCGGCCATGAAATCCCCATCAAATTTATTTTATCTTGCTGGATTTGGGGAAAATCCAGAGTGGCTCATATGAAATCTGGGATACATTTTTCAAAGAGTCAAAGTTAGAGAAAGTTGGGTAAAAATCCAAAATTCCATTCAACCCATTAATAAATTGAAAATCTATTCAGACTTACTTAGCTAGTTCAAATATTTTTGGAAATATTTAAATATTCTGGAACAGACACCGCAACAACCGAGGATTAGGATGTACGGTATCTCTCGGAATGTTGCCTATACTTAATATTTTGGGGCTCTTTACTAGAGTGCTCTAAGGCTTTGCACTTAGTGTGCATTGGGAGCAAAGCTTAACATGCAGTAAGTGCAACAGCCCATTCTGAATGGGTAAATCATTGATGTTTAGTGGTTTGCATGTGTAAATGACCTCTTAGGGGTGGAGTCTAGTTGGTCACCATTCTGAAAGTACGCAGCACGGGCTGATGGCTCATACGTTCACTATAGGCATGCACAGGGATGGAGTTTGGGCAGAATATGGGTCCAGTGCAAATTTATGTACATACTGCGGCGACCCTGCCCGGCTCAAGGGGTTAAGGACATGAGCAGCCGCTGTACTTCGTGAGGGAAGGAGGAAACCTTTGCCCCCAGGAATGCTGGGAGTTGTAGTTCCAGCTCTTCTCACTCCGAATAAAAGAAACTTGTAGTTGTGGTTTCTTTATAATAAGTATTTTATTAAAGTAAAAGGTAAATGTTCCATCACATGCAAACAAGGGTGCTTCAAAAAGGCAAACAGAAACTTCAGGTTAAATGCAACTCAAAATACAAATGCTGCTTTTTCTCTTTCCAGCAAATTGCTCTCTTTTGCCTCCAGAGGTCAGTTGGCTTCACTGCACCTCTTACAGCCACAGTTACTTTCACTATGCTGAGAATCAGGTGGAGGTAATTAGAACTTCCATTTTCACGGCAATACAACAGCTTTATAGAACTCAGCTCACACACGATAAAGGCAGTTCCCTTCAGCTTGGCTTTCCTATACAACAGAATGTACAGTCCATTTGTTCACACTCAGGTATGCTTGTATTTCCCTGGGTTACTCCTTCAAGCTGTGCTGAATTATTTGCCTCTTGTGATACTAGCTGTTTTCTAGCCTGTAAGTCTAAAAACTGTTGGAAGCTCTGAAGTAGCAATTCAGCCTGTTCCTTATGAGAGAGGGCACTACTATCTGCTATAGCTTTTCCCTTCTGCTCAAGGCTGTTTGTCTTCCCTTCCTTTAAGATAAAGGTAGTAGGATAATTGCTAGTTTCTTTAGCAATTGACTCATAGGAGGAAGAATTATCTCTATATTCAGCTTGGCAGCCGGGTGGCCAATTACTCACTGTTTGTGCAGCACTTCTGCCTGCAGATGGCTCCCAGGCTCTCCAGCTGATCTGTTTGTTGCTCTCCGGCACAAACGACGTTTCAGGGAATGATTGCTCTTTCACCTGTGCTTGTCCTGAAGTCTTTCTCCCCCAAGGCGATGCCTTCCAAGGGCTATCCACTTCAAGGTTAAATCCTCTCTGCGTGGGACTTCTGCTTATTTCCCTGGAATAGGATTGTGCAGGTTTTCTTCTTATGCCAGGTTCCAAAGTATCATTAATCACTCCACTGGCTTTCCAACCATCTCCTTGTTTCTTCTTCCAATATTCCTTCCTTCCTTTACCTCCTGTATTCCTTGTACTTCTTGTACTCCTTGTACCACCTCCACTCGTGCTTCCTCTACTCGGGTCTCTTATCCGTCCTCCACTCGGATCTCTTATCCGTCCTTCACTCGGATCTCTTATCCGTCGCTCCTCTTCAGAGCCATGCTCTGGTTTAAATGTACATTCTCTTTTGGACACGCCCCTTCCTAGGGCTGGGTGTGCCCAATCAGAACTGCAGGGCTCCTCCCCTGGGCTGGTCTCCCTACTCAGCTCTGAGGAATAGAGTCTCTCTTTTTTCCTTGCCCTGTTATTTTGGTATAAATCCTGCTGACCCTCAGGATTTTCTACTATCTCCATAGGCTCAGGAGGGCGCTGTTCACCACAATACTTTACAGAACATGGCCCAAAGTGTGTAAGATACATATGGTCATTTACACCTGCTCGAGAACTGGTGCGACTGCAGCTTCATTTATGTGCACTTATGCTAGTATTCTATAAAGTCAGATTTGCACAGATTCGCTTTTATAGAATAGTTGCCATTAGCGTGCATAAGTAGGTGTGCCAATCTAGTTGCTACTTACAGAATTACCCTCTAATTGTTGGGGTTGGGTCCAGAACAACACCTCTGCAGTTACTGAACTGAAATGTACCTCACTGCGCTAAAACTTCATTTGTAATTAATGCCATTGAGGTGGTGTTGAGAGCACCCGTGCTGACTGCACCATTGACAGTACGCATGTGGAAATAAACTCTGTGCTTACCGCAATGTGCAGTAAATTCCGCCGCTCCACCTCTAACCCCATCTGGTGTGGAGGGAGTCAGCGTATGCCACCTTGTTCAGACCCAGCCCTTTTAAGATGTCATTGGAAGCATCAGGCCACATGTTAGCAGCCCGCAGCTCCCTGGGTGAGGTGAGGCTGATTGCAAGCTGCATTATTGATTTACTACTACCTTGCAGTACTGGGCTACCATAGGTTAGTGAATGAAGCTGAATATCTTGTTTTAATTAAAGTAGGGTCAGCCAAGTGCTTTATTTTGCCTTGCTACCGCCTCTCTGAATATGCCCCCAAAGGTATGTTCTATGGGTTCCTCTACCGCCCCCCTCCCCCCCACTCATTTATTGCTTTATATGTTTTCTTCGTAATTTGTTCTTCTCACATTATGGAATGATGGTGTAGTTTGTTTATACATTTCTATATGTTTTCTTTTGAATATGGACGACTTTTTTTTAAAATTAACCATTCCTTTGTTCTTTAAATAATTCTTAAAACCTGATAGAAAAATGTGACATTGCAGCACCTCTGCCTACGGGCAGCAGTGTGGGCAGAGGACTCTACACTTTTGTAGGATGATTTGTGCCAGCCACTATCTAAATGGCAGAGCTATTCAGCTGCTGCCCAGATAAATTCCACCCTTATGCAATAGCCCATTGACATAGCTTACCTGGGTGGCACTTAGAAAGTTATCTGGATAGTGGATGGATTTTGCTGCCTTCTGAACAGTGGTCACCATTGACAGCTCCGCTTGGATGTCCAACACTGGTGAGTATCCAGATATTGGGACTGAAAATCAGGAGGATATCTAATGCACAGCTGCCTGCCACAGTGTTGAATATCCAGAGCTTTGAATATTGGCTGTTTTTTTGCCGTTTGATGAAATACATTCAGTGGAAACAGACTTTGCTATCTTTAGAAAGGACACCATGCATTTTCTTATGCTAGCTTGAAATGCATTGTAAATTGGATTGGATTTTTTATCAAATCTATTGTAGAGAGAGGTAAATGTTGGGTCCATGTCTATAAATGTGATTGCTCACCTCTGTATGTATTTAGAGGATCTTCTTCAACATAACAGGCTCTTAATACATTGCCATTTTTATTGCAGTGCGATTGAATGTTCAAACAAAGCAGCTTCAGATGCTGGCGGAGACAAGAGACCAGTGTGGCAGCTTTATATCATGGCTGCTCTAGATGGTAATGCATGAATCACTGCAATGGAAGATTGAGTACAAGGAAAATGTTTCAAATTGGGTTGTCAGAGCCATCATGATGGATCATTTTGTTCACCGCTGAAAACCTGTACAGCTTGATGTGGTTGGGTCATGCAAGAGAAAGCAAGCCAAAGCAAAGGGGATCTCCTATCACAAACATTTATCTACAGTACAATAGAGGGAAATCAATGAGAATGCATGGCAGCCCCTATTTAATAGAACACGTTAAGGTTTTGCAGTTAACATGTCAACTATTAACGTTAACTTATGATAGCTGTAAAACGTCTGCTGCAGTTATTATGGGTGTTCCTGGCATTTAAGGGAAGGCAGTCAGGCTGCTAATGTAGGGCAGTGGTCATGACCACATGCTAAACAACATGGCTGCTAATGTAGATCACCACACCTCCGAAAGCGCAGGTAATCATTTTGAATTTTATGTCATGCTAACAGTTATGTGGTAATTTTGTAATTGTGCACATACTTTTAGGTGCTAAGTATGTGCCTAACTGGGGTTAGTTTAGATCAGGGAATACAATGGAGGTAGTGCATGCAAATATATTCATTAGGGGCATCCTGAAAACCTGACTGATCTGCGGCTCTCCAGGACTGGAGTTAGAGACCCTTGGTTAAGTCATTTATGCAATATATGACCACATACAGGCAGGCCAGCCTGTCCATTGTATAGGAATGTTGCCCACACATGGCCCCACACCTGACTGGCTGCAGAGGGAGCCGGGGAGACCCGAAGACCCGAATGACCTCTGAACAGCTGCGGGAGTAGAGTGGCGTTTGCCTTCTCTCCTGCAGCCGTGATAAAAAGGAAGCTTCAGGCGCATTGAGTGCTGGGAAGTTAAATGGGGGCACATCCGATGTAGCGCAATGCCCCTTTTGGTGTGTAGCTGCAGGGGGCAAGGAGCTAGAATGGGAACAGGAGCGGGGGTACTGTGCGCTAGAATGGGAATAGGGGATGCCAGGACTGGAAATGGGCTGATGTTGGAGGATGGGGGACTGGGACTAGAAGGGACCAGATGCTGGGAGGGACTGGAGGAGGACTGATACTGGGGGTTAGGACTGGAAATGGGCTAATGCTGGTGGATGGGGGAAGGGAGCGGATGCTGGGAGGGATTGGAGGAGTCCTAATACTGGGGGGTTAGGACTGGGAATGGGCTGATGCTGCTGGATGGGGGATTGGAAGGGAGTGGATGCTGGGAAGGACTGGAGGAGTTCTGATACGGAGAGGAATGGCTAGCAGAAAAAAGGAGGTGATAATGCCTCTGTATAAGTCTTTGGTGCGATCTCATTTGGAGTATAGTGTGCAATTCTGGAGACTGCACCTTCAAAAGTATGTGAACAGGATGGAGTCGGTGCAGAGGGTGGCTACTGAAATGATTAGTGGTCTTCATTATAAAGCATATGAGGACAGACTGAAGGATCTTAATATGTACACCTTAGAGGAAAGGCGGGATAGAGGTGATATGATTGAAATGTTTAAATACCTCTGTGGCATAAATGTTCAGGGAGAGAGCCTCTTTTAATTGAAAGCAAGTTCTGCTACGAGGGGACATGGGATGAGGGTGAAGGGAGACAGATTCAGGAGTGATATGCAGAAATATTTCTTTATGGAAAGAGTAGTGGATCCGTGGAATAGTCTCTCACTGGAGGTGGTAGAGATGAGGACAGTAACTGAATTCAAAAAAGCATGGGACCAACACAGAGGATCTCTAAAGGTAAAAAGGGGACTGTTGTAGTTGTTGATATGGAAGGACAGACTAGATAGGCCATGTGGTCTTTTTCTGTCATCATATTTTTATGTTTCTATACTGGGGGTTAGGACTGGAAATGGGCTAATGCTGGTGGATGGGGGACTGGAAGGGAGCGGATGCTGGGAGGGACTGGAGGAGTTCTGATACTGGAGGGCTAGGACTGGAAATGGGCTGATGCGGGGAGGATGGGCGAATGGGACTAGAAGGGAGAGGATGCCGGGTAAGGCTGGAACTAGAAGGGAGCTACTGTTGGAGGAGGACTAGAAGAGGATGGGGCTGGGGGAGTGAGGATGTAGAGGGGAAAATATATTTTGTGTGGAAGGGAAGAAAAATCTATTATTGGCTGAGTATTGGGAGATTAAGTGGGGAATGAGGATAGAGGGTTGAAATTTGAATGGATGGAAAAGGAATAAAGAAAGAAATGGAGGAAAGAGCAAAAGGGGAAAGATCAGTATGCTAGAGACAGATGTAGAGAGAATGGAAAAAACTAGAAAAGAGAAAAAAAGGACAAATAGCAAACAATGGAGAGTTAGCAGAAGATATGAAGAAAGCAGAAGAAAGCGACTGGGGCAATTGCAACTGAAAAATAAAATGCCCAAACAAAAGGTAGAAAAATACTATTTTATTTTGAATTTATTAACTGGAATATGTCAGCTTTGGGAAATGTGCATAGCTAACATTTTGCTTTTGTTTAGTACAAGAGGAAATTAATTTATAGTTGGATTTCTCTAGCATTGTAGGCCATTCCAAGTCTGGCTTTTGTGGTTACCAGTTAGTTATTGTCTACATATTTCTAAACTGTGATCCATTGTTCTATGTTTGGTGATGGACTATGTTTTGCATATGTAACTGAGCCGCAGTATTCTGTTCATGTAGTTTCTATACAACGGTCCCACTTATTCTCTTTCCCCAGTAGATGTATTATTTATTTATTTAACCTGTTTTTTCTTTACCGCCTTATCCTTAAATCAAGGCAGTTTACATTAAACTCAGAACATGATAGATTATAATTAAAATTTAGGTAAACAGGGGGGAGAAACTATTTACAACTTGATCAACATATTTACATAATAACATGTGGTTGTGGTTGTTTGGAGAGATTATGTATTTGTGTCCATGTGGGTTGGTCCATGATTCTTTAATTATTTGTCTATATGGGTCAGTCTGGATCAGTCAGGTTGGTGCGAAGTTGTATGTTTAGGTTATGTGTCCATAGTGTTCTGTGAATAGGAAGGTTTTACGTTTTTTACGGAAGTCTTTAATGTCTTTAATTCCACGTATGTCTTCAGGGAGGGAGTTCCAGAGTTGTGGTGCAGCAAGGGAGAATGCTATTTTGGAGATTGATTGTTTACTCTTTCTGTAATCAGGAGGGATGTTGATGGTGTGTTTGTTTCTGGTTCTTTTAGAGCAGGGGGAGGCTTCTTTTGTGATTAGTGAGTTGAGCATATCTGCTGAAAGGTGATGAATGATTTTAAAGATGTTTAGTATGGTTTTGAATTTGGTCTGTGATTGAATTGATAGCCAGTGTAGTTGATGCAATACTGGTGTGATGTGGTCGGTTTTGCTGGTTCCGTTGATGATTTGTGCTGTTGTACTTTGAACCATCTGCAGTGGGTGTATGACTTGTTTCGTTAGACCCTGGTATATTTTTAGTTTCCATAGTCCAGGATCGGTGCGATGATGCTTTGGCAAACAGTTCAGAAGTGGTCTTGCTGTATGAGTGGTTTGAGTCTTCTTATAAGGTTCAATTTGCGGTATGCTTTTGTTGCAGTTAGGTTTATGTGTGACTCAAGGTTGATGTTTTTGTCTATTATAATGCCAAGATAGCGCACTTCTTCTTTTACAGGAATAGTTTGGTTTAGAATTTGGATTTGTTGAGGATGGTTGAAGTTTGCATTACCACTGATGTATAATGCTTCTGTTTTTTTTTTAGTTCAGTGATAGGTTGGTTGTGTTGAGCCAGAGGGTTACATCTTCTATGCATTTTGTTATGGTTGTAAGGTTTGGCTCTCCAAGATCAATTGGGGTGTATAGCATGAGGTCAACAGCATATAGGTGAAATAATATTCCGTGTTTTTCAATGATGTTACAAATAGGGTGTATGAATATGTTGAAGAGTATTGATGATAGTGCTGATCCTTGTGGGACGCCTTGTGGTATATTGAAGGGTTGTGAGAAGTTTGTTCCACATTTAACTTGTTGTATTCTATTGGTTAGATATGAAGTGAACCATTTTAATGTATTTTTGCAAATGCCAGTTTCTTGGAGGCATCTGATTAGGATGGGATGTGAGAGTCAAATGCAGAGGATATATCTATGAAGATGAGGAGAAAGCCTTTTTTTTTGTTGTCAATTCCTTTTAGGATGTTATGGAAGAGTGATGTTAGGAGAGTCTCTATGTTGTGGCGTGGTTTGAAACCATGTTGTTGTGGGTTGAGTGGTGCGTTGAGGTCTATATGTTGTTGGAGTTGGAGTTGTACTGTTTTCTCTATGATCTTAGCAAGGAAAGGTAGACTGGAGATTGCTCTATAAGTTGCAGGATCGGTTTTTAGTGTGGTGTTTTTTGGGAATGGTCGTATGGATGCTTGTTTTAGATGAGGAGGCATGTATCCTTCAGATAGGGATAGTCTGACTATTTTTTGTATGTAAGGGCTGAGTTGTTCTTTGGTGGTTTTTATCCATTGCACTGGACATGGGTCGTTAGGAGAAGTGGTGGTGTTGAGTGAAGAGATTGTATTAGTGTTGGTTTAATATTTGCTGTGTTGCCTTTTGATAGGTAGGGTTTGGTGCTTTCTGAGTCCTGGTAGTGCTGTTATGATACGGTGGGTTTGCTATAGGTTCTAAATGAGCATGATGTATAGTACTTCCTAATGTGCCTGGCAGTTGACACTGGAGTATAGTAATGCAGAAATCTGGTAGTCTCTTTATCCTCACTGTCCATGCAAATGGCATTGAGACACTCATTAAGAGGCATGTCTATTAAAGGTTAGCACACATTAACATTTGCATTAAGTGCAGCAACACCCATTTATTTCTATTAGCACCTCAAATGCCTCATCAGTAAACTAACCACGTCAAGCAGACGTTCAGCCAGCTCTTTCTGTACAGTTGTAAATAGTTACCCCTTGTTGTCTATTCCAAGTTCTGTCGCCTGTTAATTGTAAACACAAATCAACTGTTTTGAGATTTGTATTTAATTGGTTCTATGTAAACCGCACTGATGGAAAATAGCGTGGTATATAAGTGCATGTAATAAATAAAATAAATAATAAATTGGCGCAGTGGCACTTAACGCACATTAATATTTATTAAACATGCACCTAAGCCATTGCCAGAACTAAAAAAAGAGGCTTGTGAAAGGCTCCTTTGAAAGCCGCCTAAAATTTTAGATGGGCAACATCATATATATTTTAAAATAAAATGCAAATGAGGCCCTGCAATGAGTCACCATACACGGCCCCGCATCACCCTTGGGCCACCCTTACATACATGTGTACATGACCTCTTATAAAATACCAACCAGCATATAAATGCTTACGTTAAATGATGGTGCATACTTTGATGGTAGGAATGTGCATAGGAGGTGGGCGGAGCACACAAGTATATGCATCGATTTTAAAATATAATTTACGCTTTGTCCTTGCAAAATTTAGGCACAGGCACTTCCATTCTGTTTACTTCTTTAGCTGCCACCACACACTAGCCGGAAGATTTCCAACTATTGTCCATGATGATGCCTAGATCCTTTTCCTGTGGTGACTCCTAATGTGAAACCTAATATCATGCAGCTGTCATTTGGGTTATTCATGCCTATGTGCATCAGTATGCACTTGTCCACATTAAATTTCATCCACTGGATGCTCAGTCTCACAAAGTTTTCCTACAAATTTTCACATTCTGCATGTGAATTAACAATGTTGAATAATTTGGTGTCAGCTGCAAATTTAATGACTTTGCTCATTGTTCCCATTTCCAGAATATTTATAAACTGGGTCCAATACAGATCCCTGGGGCTCTCCATTACTCACCTTCCTTCACTGAGAAAATTTACCTTATAACCCTACTCTCTTTTCTCTCTTTTAACCAGTTCTTTATCCACAATAAGGCACGGTCCCCTCTCTAATGGCTTTTTAATTTCCTCAGGAGTCTTTGTCCTGAAAATGCAGATGCACTATATCAACTGGCATACCTTTATCCTTCAAAAAATGGAGCAGATTGGTGAGGCAAAACTTCCCTTAGCTAAATCCACATCAACTTTATCCCATTAAACCATGGGGATTAAACCATGGGAAAGTATGGTAATGTGGAGTGGGGTGGAAAGGGTTTTGTTTAAAATACAGGTCAGACAGCAGTTCAGGGAAAACAAAACTAGCTGAACTTATCTTCCAACTTGTTAAACCTCCACAAGTTGGTTCTTCTGGCCCTTCATCCAGCCACAGTAAAAGCTCCTACCTCACAACTCCTTTGCACGGCTTGCCTTGGAAGGATAACCTCACCGTGTAAACCACACCCTCCTACCCCTGAACTGTGGGCTGAAGATTATCTTCTTTTATTTAACAGTTTTTTATACCACTTTATCATTTTAGTCAAAGTGGTGTAAATTGTAACTTAAACTTGGTAATGTACATTAAACAGGGACATTGATAACTTGGATTCTTCTGCAGGAATAGGAGGGGGGGGGGTTAAGTGACTTGCCCCAGGCCACAAGGATCCCAAGCCAGTACTCTGACCACTAGGATACTCCTCCATTCAATGCTCTTAAAGGGGACTGTTGTTGATCTCTTTGTAGAGGGATGGGTAACATTCTACAGACTCCATCACAGAAAGGATTGTACCGTAGAACTTAATAGTTCTTATGGATAGGCAGACTAAATAGAAAATGACAACCAAAAAAACCATATGACCTATATTTCTATGTTTGCATGTCTATGTATGTGTTGAGTAATTTTGTTCATGATAATAGCTTCTATTATTTTGCTTGGAACTGACATCAAGGTCATTGGTCTGTAGTTTCCTGTTTCATCCCAGATCCCAAATGTTTAGGATTTAATGAAAGAGGCTGACTTGGATTCAGTGGGATGTAATTATACCGGTCTAAACCTTATTAAGGAAGGACAGGATAGAAAGAAGGGGAGGTGGAGTGGCACTATATGTAAAAAAATAATATTAAAGCTATTGAATTGCAGGGCTTAAAAGGAAGAGAGGAGGCACTGTGGGTTAAACTAGAAAGAGGAAAAGAGAATTCATTTGCATTGGAGTTACATACAGATCCCCCTCAGAGGGAGTAGAAGTGGATAAAGATTTAACAGAAGACATACACAGCATTGCCAGGAAAGGGGAAGTGCTACTGATTGGTGATTTCAATATGCCAGATGTTGATTGGCACATCCCTGTTGCAGTGTCATTTAGAACTAAAGAGATCCTGGATTCTCTACAGGGAGAGCTATTCAGCCAATTGGTAACAGAACCTACACATGATGGGGCCATACTGGACAATGCTTACCAAAGGGGAAAGTGTTACTGATGTTACAGTGGGAGATCATTCAGCATCTAGTGATCACCAGATGATATGGTTCAGTATTAGGACTAGGGTGATAAAATCCATTCAAGAGCGAGTGTCTTAGACTTTAGGAAAATTAACTTTGCCAAAATGGGACAATACCTCAAAGAGTTGTTAGCGGGATGGGAATAGCTGGGGGATGTAGAAAAACAATGGGCAAAATTGAAAGGATATTTTAGGGGCAACAAGTCTTTTTGTTAGAAAGGCAAATAAATGTAAAAGGAAAGGAGGTCATAAGCCATCAGCCATCTCTTTTCCAGGTTAAAGAGCCCTAACCTTTTTAGCCTTTCTTCATAGGAGTATCCTTCCATCCCCTTTACCATTTTGGTGGCTCTTCTCTGAACCTTTTCTAAAATCCCTATATCCTTTTTAAGATACGGCGACCAGAATTAGCTAAACTAAAAGTAGAAAAAACGATGGGTCTGGATGGGATACATCCAAGAATACTGAGGAACTTGGGAACATTCTAGCGGCTCCACTGTCTGACCTTTTCAATGCCTCTTTGAAGTTGGGTGTGATGCCAGAAGACTGGAGAAAGGCACATGTGGTCCCTTTACACAAAAGTGGACATAAGGATGTCAATAGAGCTACAGATCGGTTTAGTCTAACCTCGGTGGTTAATAAATTATTGGAAAGGCTTCTAAAAAAGAAGATTCAGCTTGGTGCAACGAGGAGGTGTCAGCCTCTCCAATGTTGGGGGGTCCCTGAATCCTCTCTGGGGCCATGTCTGCCCATCGTTTCGGAGGGAGATGTCTCTCTGATGGGCAGCATATTGGATCTGCACTTGAGTGTCGGAGTTTCGCCGAGGCATTCAGTAGTGATGCCGAAATCCCCCCTGCTGGGGTCCCACGGCCCAGTGGAGTCTTGCCAGGTGTTCAACGTGGGTCTGATTTTTCGTTTTCCCTTCCGCAGCCGGAACACTTCACCCTGGAGTCAATATGGACTGTCATCAACCATTTAGGGGAAACCTTTGTATCTCAAATCAATGGAATTCAGGAGCAGGTTGTATTAAATTCTACAAGTATCGTACAATCGGTGCAAGACTTGAATTTATTGAAAGAAAAAGTGGATGAGGTTTCAGAAAAAAATAACAGTTGGAGACTTTGTATGAGACATTTATTAAGGACTCTAATCGGATGAAAATCAGGTTGGAGCAATTGGAGAACTTTTCTAAGTTAGCCAATCTTCATTTGGTTAATTTTCCTTGTGTATCTACTATTCCTGCAAAAGACATGTTTAAAAAATATTTGTTTGAGATTTTTGGGGTTCTTGTGGATTCCTGTCCTCCTATTGTAAAGATATATTATCTTCCTATGGCCCGGAAGGCTTCGGTTTCTGCTGAGGCAGCCGGGTTTGTACAATTTGATGAGTTAAATATTTCAGAATTGTTGGAAAATTCAGATACAGTTTTGATGAAACCTGTGACCTGTTTAGTCACTTTTGCATTGGTTTCAGACCATGAATGGGTGTTAAGACGTTTCTTTAGAAAAAGGAATGTGTTATTCAAGAGGTGTCTTGTTCGGATGTTTCCTGACCTGGCTCGGGAGACCCGTCGGCGCAGGAGTGAGTTTTTAATCCTGCGATCGTGGGTCCTCCAGCTTGGTAGTTTAATTTTTCTAAAATACCCTTGTAAATGCTTGGTAAAATTTCAGGGTAATTCTTATATTTTTCTTTATCCCTCTAAATTAATTTCCTTTTTAAATTCTAGGGGACCAGTTGGGGGTGAGTGAGTGAACTCTCTTCGATGCTTAGGTTAAGTTTTGGCTGTTTATGTCTGTAGTTTTCATTGTAACTTTGGAGTAATTTTTTCCTTTCTTGGATCCTCAGTATAGTGGGCTATTGGAGAGGTTCATTTCTTTTGTATTGCTGTTTGATTATTATCCTGTTTTTTTGTTTTTTTTCTGGTGTCCCCCATTACTAAGCAAGTGTGTTCTACTTGTGATATATTTGAAAAGCAATAAAAAAAAATTAAAAAGGTTTCTGGAGTCCAATGGATTGCAGGATCTGAGGCAGCATAGATTTACCAGAGATAGATCTTTTCAGACAAATCTGATTGATTTCTTTGACTGTGTGACCAGGGAGTTGGAGCGAGGGAGAGCTCTAGATATGGTGTACTTAGATTTCAGTAAAGCCTTTGACATTGTTCCGCACAGGTGACTTATAAACAAACTGAGCATCCTAGGGATGGACCCTAAAGTTACTGATTGGGCTAAAAATTGGTTGAGTGGGAGGCAACAAAGGGCACAGGTAAATGGAGCTCACTCTGAGAAGAATCTTACCAGTGGTGTGCCCCAGGAATCTGTCCTTTGTCCGCTTCTTTTTAACATCTTTTTTACTGATATTGCAGAAGTGCTGTTGGGTAAGGTTTGCCTACTTGCAGGTGATACAAAAATATGCAATAGAGCAGACACCCACTTAACTATCTAATTTCTCAACAAATAGGGGTGTCCTACACGGAGCGGTGGGTTCACCCCTAAACAAAGACATGGGGAGGGGTGGCCTGCACGGAGCGGCAGGTGCACCTACTCTTGCCATCTCACTGGGCAGACTAGATAGACCATACTTGTCTTTATCTGCCGTCACTTACTATGTTACTATTGTCATCAGCCCCCCCTGGTGGCCAGTGGCTGAAAGGGCAGGTTGAGCATATTTATTATTTATAGAGGTAAAGGACTCTTTGAGGCCAGGTGCACCCTGGTCTTTGTAGTCCTCCTCCTTATAGGAATAAGTTGTGTAGACCAGAATGGAGGGTAAATAAGGCTTTTATTTCCCCTTTCAAGCACTGAGGTTCGCTAGGTAACAGAAAATAAGGTGTTCTCCTTCTTTGTCAGGGTTTTTACCAAAGCATAGTTAAACAAGTGAACTGTTACATACTTCACAGCTTCTTGCAAAAACAACACAAGGGTTTCCAAAACTTCGGAGCAAAGTAAAATTAGTAAGCTTTTTCTCTTTCGCTCAACATGAACAAAAACAATATCAGAGCTTGTCTAAATAAGTTACAGCTCGGGAAGTGACTCAAAGCTCCCTGCGACACATACCGAGCAGTCCATTACTTCTTCCTGGGACAATGTAACTGAGCCCACAGGCTCCACTTGCATGGGCTCTGGTTCATTTGTGCCTCCCTCTGTACTTGATCTTTCCCTAGCTGCTGTGGTTTGAAAGTCCATACTTTTTCTCCCTAGCTTCCAGCTAGGCTGTTCTAGGGCTTTCAGGTAAATAGCAGGGTTTGTCCCTATGCCCCTACGTGATGGCTTAAAGAATTCCTGCCCGCTTCCTTTTCTCTCAGACAGGTTATCTGGTTTTAAAGACGTTCTAGGAGCTGGGCCTTTCTTTGGGAAAAAATAGTCACCGTATCTTGGCTTTGTGAAGTCAGGGCGTCTCTTACTTGCCCACTCAGGCATTGCTCTCTGGCCATGGTCTCCTTTGCAGACTCCCTCTGGAAGCCCCCTGAATACTGTCTGTCCTCTCTGCAGCTTGGGAAGACCCTGTAAAGAATCCAGGCTTCTTGGCTTCTTAGTATAAGTCAATCTCCTGTCAGGACTTTTTCTTCCAGTACCTTTTAATCCTGCTTCAGACCCTCCTGGTGAGCAGAGGCCTCTCTCTCGGCTAGGCTCTCTCCTTCTGAGCTCTCTGCCTTTGGGATTTCTTCCAAGCGGATCTCTTTCCAGTCTGTCTCTCCCAGGTCTCTCTCTCACCCGGCTCTTTTGGGTCTGCTCCTTTCTCTCTCTCTTTCTGAGCTCCCTTCTGAGCTCCCTTCCGAGGTTCCTTCCTCTCTCCTTTCTTCTGAGTTAGCTCTCTGCTTATAAAGGCCTTTTACTTTTGAGTTTCCCGGGCTACCCCTCAGGTGGAGCTGATTAGCTCCTGCACAATCAGTACCCGGGTGTGTTAGCTCAGCCTCTGTAGGTTCAAGCCTGCTCCCTCTAGCTGCTCTGCACGGGAACTGCATCTTCTGCACGTTAGCTGCTTTGTAAGGAACAGCATTTTTTTCTAAGTTTTTGCTTTCATTGGCTTCAGCCCTATCACACTATGTGGAAGATAACATGAGGAGCAATCTAGCTAAGCTTGAAGAAAGGTCTACAATTTGGCAACTGAAATTTAAAAAGAGATCAGAAATGCAGAGTCATACACTTGGGCTGCAAAAATCCATGGAGCGATACAGTGTATAGGGTGAGGTACTGCTGTCCACAAAAGAAGAGCCAGACCCGGGCATAATTGTGTCTGATGATCTTAAAGTAGCATAAAAGGTAGAAACGGCGACTGTGAAAGCCAGAAGGATGCTGGGGTGCATAGGGAGAGGAATGGCCAGCAGAAGAAAGGAGGTGATAGTACCTCTGTATTAGTCTCTGGTGCGACCCCATTTGGAGTAATGTGTGCAATTCTGGAGGCCACACCTTCAAAAGGATATAAGCAAGTTGGAGTTGGTGCAGAGGGTGGCTACTAAAATGATTAATGGTCTTTGTTAAGTAGCATATTAGGACAGACGGTATGACAGAGACGTTTAAATACCTCCATGGCATAAATGCACAGGAGAGTCTCTTTCAATTGAAGGCAAGCTCTGCTACGAGGGGACATAGGATGAGGGTGTAAGGGGATAGACTCAGGAGTAATATGTGGAAATATTTTTTTACAGAAAGAGTGGTAGATGCGTGGAATAGTCTCCCAGTGGAGATCCTCTGTGTTTGTACCATGCTTTTTTGATATGGAAGGGTTGACTAGATGGGCCAGGTGGTATTTTTCTGCCATCATGTTTCCATGTTTATGTTTCATCCTTTGATCTCGTTTTAAATCTGGCATTATGTTGGCCACCCTCCAGTCTTCAGGTAATTTTAATGAAAGATCGTTATCTTTATTGCTCCATTTTATATACCGCTCTTGTCAGGACATTAGAGCGGTTTACAATAAAAAGGTCTACGCCACTAAACTACGGAAAAGGAACGCCATAAAAATTAGGAAAGAGGGAGAAAGAGTGCAAGATCAAACACAGTAACTCAACAAAACACAAACCAAAAAATACTCAGGGAGGGATGTCAGAAGGGAGGTCGAAGGCCTGTTGGAACAAGTGAGTTTTCAATAATTCTTTGAACTTAGGGTATGAAGGTTCCAGATGGAGGGAGGGTGGCAGAGCATTCCAGAGTGAGGGGCTGAAAAAAAGAAGGCCGAGTGACGAGTCTGTTCTAAATGTGCCTGAGAAGGGGAGGGTAAGGACAAGCGATTGGCATGCAATGAGCGAAGCTGGCGATACGGTGTGTGAAGAGAAATAAGATTAGCTAAGTAGAGGGGATTAGATGTATAAATGGCTCCATTTGTCAGAATGAGAAATTTATAATGGAATCTGAAGCGAAGAGGCAACTAGTGTAGGCAAAAAAGGATGGGAGTGACATGATCAAATCGTTGGGCGAATGTGATCACAGATTACTAACAGGATACCTGCAATTTCATTTTTGAGTGCTTACAGCATTCAGGGGTATATACTATCCAACAACAGTATTTTCCCCATTTTATCATAGTCTCCCATTTGAAAGTTAAATGCACTCACTTTAGTTATTAAGTCAAATTTGATCATGTTATGACGACTATTCATAAGTAGACCAAACACTATTACCTCTTGCACCAAATCCTGTGGTCCACTAGGGACTACATTTAAAATACATCCCCCTTTTTTGGTTCCTCAATCAGCTGCTGCATGAATCCGTCATTTATTTTACCCAAGAGCTTTACCTCCCTAGCATGTTCTGATGTCACATTTATCCGGTTAGCATTGGGGTAATTGAAATCACCCTTTATTATTGTGTTGCCAAATCTGTTATCTTTAATTTCTGTTTATTATCTATGTTCATTCTTGCCCGGTGGATGGCAGTAGACCCCACCACTGTTTTCTTTCCTTTCACACTTGAAATGGCTATCCCTAAAGATTCTACATTGCATTCTATTTCCTGCAGAACCTTTATTTTGTTTTACCCAATGTCCTTTTTAAAATATAGTGTCGCCCCTCTACTAATTTAGTCTATGCTATCGTTATATAATTTGTATCCTGCTATCAGTATATCTCTGAGATGAATATTATATCTACCTCTTCATTGAGTGCTATATATCTTAACTGTCCCATTTTAATTTTTTAGGCATCAACAGACTGATTCCTTCCCAGATGTAGATCCCCTTTAGACGTCTGGTCTGACCCAGACGTACAGAAGGGATCATGATTCTGATCCCATGGGGCACATCTAGCCCTGTGGGATCAGAATCGCGATCAGGCATGTACATGCAGCCCAGAACTGTGATTCAGTCTGGCTTGCATGTACATGTACAGCCCGATAACTCAGTCATGGCTTTTAAACGGAGCCGCGGCACCATGGCAATCTGTTGCCATGGCACCACGGCTCCATTTAAAAGCCATGCTGCAACAAATGCTAATTCCCTGCAGCCTGACCCCCGATCTGACCTCCTAAGGCCAGGGTCTGACTGTGGGGAATGTCCCCTCGCCCCCCTACCCCATCCACGCCCCGGCAGCCGCAAAACTAAACATCCAGGGAAGTTATTCCACCTTGGAGGTGGAATAACTTCCCCGCACATGTTGCCGGTCATGGATGTACAGGGCCGACATTAGAATCGGTCCTGTACGTCCAAGGCTGATGACTTCCCACTGCCCGCCCAGACTCCGCCCCCAGGCCACCCATTCCCCGCCTCCGTCTAACTTCCCTGCACAACCGGCAAGGAAGTTATTCGGGGGCAGGAGAAGCAATGAATAGTGGGGACTGACGGCCTGTTGGGATTCGTGGCTCAGAATAACCCCGCAAATTAACTATTTTTGAGCTCCACTTTAACAATTAGCCTGCATTAAAACCTATATTTTGGTTTTATTTGGTAGTTGATTCAAGGTTTGTAAACCGTTCTGGTACCTAGTAGCAGAGAGCAGTATGGTAAGTTTCTTAAATAAACAAACATAAACATGTTAAACACCTAGTGTGGTTTAGTAAACGGGGGCCTATACTTGCAAAAACTAATATATTCCTAACAAAGTTTAGTTTTTGGATTTAGGCCACACCTTCAGGTAGAGGAGATATTTTCTTATCCCTGGAGGAATTATAATCAAGCTTGTACCTAAGGCAATGACTTGCTGAATATCACAAGGGGTAACAGTGGGATTTAAACCAGGTTTGCCCTGCTTCTGAACTCATTGATCTAACAATCAGGCTATTCCTAGGACAGTATCTCCAGAGCACAAAAATCAAAACCACATTGTGCATTCGACTGCCTCTTTACCAGTGCACGAACTGTAATTTGTTTTACAAGTGTGATCATTGTTCAGTGCTAATTAATTTCTGTAACATGCATCTTCCTCTAGACTCGATTCAGTAATTAATATCATCATGCTCTTCTGTTCTGTGAAGTTTAGTAATTCAGTGATATATTTCACAATCTAAGAACAAGTTTTCCCTTGTGTCTCCAGTTCGTTCTAAAATAACTCAGAAGTCTTCTTTCAAGCAAATTGTTATTTTCTTAATATACTGTCTTCATAACTTCAAGTAAAGGCCGAATTATCTGCAGCAAGGCATTTTAGTAGTCTGGTCAGGTGAAAAATAGTCTTAAAACAGCAGACTTGACAGTCATTAGAGAACCCACACTAAAAATGCTCCGAATATTTGCTTCTGAAACAAAGGATATTCAGCTCTTGACGCATGGAGCAGTTTATAGGGAAGGGGATTTTGGTTATGGGAGCGATATAAGGTGATTTGATTGCTTCAGGTTAGAAGAGGCAGGTCAAGTCAGTCTTGGTTTTATCTCATTGCACCTATGGACTTGTAGTTCCAATTTCTCAACCCCCCCCCCCCCCCCCCAGGAACTACAAATTTCTAGATGCAGTGTTATAAGTCAAGAGTTGATTTATAATGTGATATTCTGGTTACCTTTGGTTTAGCTTTATGTAATGTCGCTTGGTATGACTTGACCCTACTTTAATGATGGTCATGCAACCCTTTTTTAAACTTTCTACCTTGTTGAATATACTTTGTAGAACTTGGTGTATTTGGGTTATTCATATTGATTAATTTAAGACCCAATGTTTGTCGAGGTGGAAATGATTGGAAGAGGCAGGAGACTCTGTAGCTCGTTTTTATGAGTTGATAGATGCTGAAGGAGGCATACCCTATTGATTTTGCATCCTGTGATTTATTGTGCTGCACTAAGCCTATGCTTTAGCAACAATTAGGCAAGCATTTTTTCAGCCTGGGAAGTTAGATTACACATCTCATTAGAAGCCTCTGGTAAGTGACAGTGTAACATGTCACTTAAAGTAATTGGTATTGCTTAGCTATAGCTACATTTTACTTGTAGAAGAGCTCTCTTGACTTGTTGAATATCTTCAGTGCTATTCAAGAATCAAGAGAACATAATCTACTGTGTGGCCACACTAAGGGGCATTTTGCTAAAGTGCACTAATTTAGCATACAGTTGGGCCGTGAATCTATCACCGAGGTCCGTGCTAACTTCAGGGATGTGTGCGGCTGTTCTCCTGCCGTTAGCACATTGCAACCATGTGGCATCACTGTCACTGGCATATGAAGGCACTAAACGCTACCCACTGAGGTGCCGTTAAATGCATCTGTGCTAACGACAACAGCCACAGTTAGCGAGGGCCCAAGATGCCCGTGCTAACTGTGATGCACCGTCAACACCCCCATTCTGTCCTCACCCTACCCAGTCCCTGCCTGATCATGCATTAACTGATTAACATGAGACTTTTTTACATGGGGCACCGCACTGTTAGCCCACTAAGCTTACCTTAGTCTAAACCCCATGCCGATAGTTAGTGCACTTTAGTAAACATGCCCTAAGTCAGCTAAAATATTCTGCATTCCTCTTTTTTCATTTTCAGAGTACAAGAACAACTGATGGAGGTCTTTTTTTTGCATAAAGGAAAGAAGGCAGTTATATTTTTATTTAGAGGTGCTACAATAATCCATAATAAAATAACAGTACTTTTATTCCATTGCATGCATGGACTTATACTGTAACTCTGATTTCCCTGTAGAGTTCATTTATATTTTTTTGAGAACATTCATATTTTTTGAGAACATTTATAGACTGACAATCCAACATCTGTTCATGGTGGCTGAGTTATCTAAAAACAAAAATAAAAAAAATTAAAAACTACCCCCCTCCCCAGGACCATACCTCTATCCATGAATGGAATAAAATTAAGACTGATTCAAAAGACATATGTAAGTTGTCGGATGTTTTCTGTTCCATGTAAACCGCGCTGATGGCAAATAGTGCGGTATATAAGAAATGTAAATAAATAAATAAATAAAATGTCTGTCTAAATGTAAGAGCTGTGTGATCTCTATAATTAGGGAATAAATGCAACATTTTCTTATGCATGCATCTAAAATGCTGATTTCATGATGCATTAAAAATAATGTAGGACATACTGGGCCCGATTCTGATGCAGACGTAGATTCCCCTCTCTGCGTCTGGTCTGAACTGGACGCACAGAGGGGATCGCGATTCTGATCCCGTGGGGCATATCTAGCCTTGCGGGATCAGAATCACACAAGCGATTCTGTCCTGTCTGCACGTGCAGGACTGCACCTGGCTAACTCAGTCAAGGCTCTTCCATTGAAGAGCTGTGATGCCGGCCACCGGAGAATAAAGTTCATTCCCTGCAGCTCGACCCCTGATCTGGCCTGCTAAGGCCATGTCGGGCTGCGGGGAATGTCCTCCGGCCCCCCTGCCCCATCCAAGTCCCGGCAGGAAACTAAAACAACGTCCAGGGAAGTTATTTCATCTCGGAGGTGGAATAACTTCCCTGGAAATTTCGCTGGCCCCGGACATACAGGGCCAACATTAAAATTGGCCCTGTACATCCAGGGCTGGCAACCGCCCACTGCTTACCCAATCTCTACCCCCGGACTGCCCATTCCCCGCCCCCTGTCTAACTTCCCTGCACAACCAGCGGGAAGTTATTCAGGGGCAGGAGGAGTCACGAATAGTGGGAATGGACATCCCGTTGGGCCGTCCATCCCTGCTATTCGTAGCTAAGAATAACCCCCATTGTATATATAATAGGCTGAGGCACATAGCATTCGACATGCTGCACCATGTCTTCCGAGCTTTGCCCTTACCCCTATCTCCTCCTGCCCCCCTTTATCCCTTACCTTATCCCATATAAGACATGCAATCATGGCATCTGACCACCGTATGCAACCATTTAACCTTTATTATTATTCAATTATATAAAACCAATTGCATATAGTATAAGTGAATAAAACATGCCACAGCTTAATGTAATCTTACTAACAATTACAAGCCAAACTTCCATAACCTAAGACCGGTACCTCACCAAATGAAGGGATGTATTCTTTCATCGACCAACCTGGTGGCCCGCTCTGTGGCCAAGTGTGTATTTCTGCTGACAGCCGCTCCATCCTATCAGCTTATCCTGGACCCTATTCCTGCATAGACCAGGACCAATGCATGAGCCATGGCATCCCACAGATTGTGGGAACAGAAGGATCTGAAAAACTGCCATTGAAACTGGTCTGGCCTCCTTCCTTTTGCCTTGAAATACCCCTTCTCGCCATTGCCCTGCCCAGATCCCTCAGATAAAACCTCAGCTTAGTGTGCCCCTCCTGACCCCACGGTGGTCGCGCTATACGCCCTGTGCCCTTACTTGGCTGGGCCTTACTTTAATGTGATATTATTTGAAAGAGTTGTGTAATCTAGTGGTGATTTAGGTCCATTGCAGCTGTTCCAAAGCATGGGATAGGCAGCATGGAGAATTCTGGGATGCAAGGTAGAACCTGAGATCAGCTAGGATTTCTGGCATTACTTCAAGAGTGGGCAGCCTCCGTGTGCTTCTTGTGCGGGTAATTTTGTAAAGGATTTTGTACAAGTAAAGGTCTTTTTACTTGCCTAAAAGGTCTTTTATAAATTACCCCAGGGGTTACCCATGTAAAGGTATGTATGGTGCAAAGAAGGTGCAGGCTTTTATGTGACTTACGTGTTGGCATGTTCTAGGGTGAAGCTTAGGCAGGGTGTGGACAGAGTTGCAATTTGCACATGTAATTTATAAAGTGGCGCGCATGTATTGTCTGTGTGTACATTTAGCCCTGCTTTTGACTGATGTAAAAGGGCATGGGTTCATTATAGCCACAATTTCTGCAGGATCTGTGTTAGCATTTCATAAAAACCTCTGGAATGCCCCTGGAATAGACATCGGGGCGTGCAGCGGCTGCGCCCATAGATGTTCAGCAGCAGTAATCGTGTTAGGGCTGCTGAATATTCCAGATAAGGAGATTTATTTTATTTATTTACCAAATCTTTTATACCGCTGTATCTACTAGTCACAGCAGTTTACATCGAACAGCTTAGAAAGGAACTCAAACATTACAAGGAACACTCTGAACAAATCAACTATACAACTTCAACTGTGCAAAATACCATCAACGAGGGACAGAGCTGTGGCTTAAAACTGTGCAGTGTGTAGGTAAATCATTCATAGAGCAAAGGTGTCGCACATGGTTGTGCTGGGTGCCAGGTTGGCTTGTGGAGTGTGTTACAGGTGAAATGATATAGGGTGAAAATATTCTAGGTGTGGGCAGCTAGTAAGAGGGTGGCTACGTGTCTGAGCCAAAATGCTCCATGAAAAGAAATGTTTTTAACTTGCGGTGAAAGTCTCCAAGGTCCGTGAGTGAGGGAAGGTCTGAGGGGAGTGAGTTCCAGATGGTTGGTGCGTAAAAGCAGAAGGCTCTGTTGGTGGTGGAGGTGCTGGTGTGTGTGATTGAGGTTGGTACTGCAAGGAGAGTGTGGTTTGTGCTTCTCTGTGATCTCTGGCATATGGGCTTGTTAAGTAGAGTCTGAAGGGTGTCAGCTGATGGCTGGAGGATGGTCCTGAAGATTGTTAGTACTACTTTGTATCACACTTTGCTGCAGATGGGTAGCCAGTGTAGTTGCTTCAATATAGGCGTTATGTGAACGTGACAATTGGTTCCCATGATGAGTCTGGCTGCTACATTCTGTGCAAGCTGGAGAGGCTGTAGTGTGGATTTCAGCAGGCCCTGTTAAATAATGTTAGCATAATCAAAGCTGAGGGTGATGAGGGCCTGGCAGAGGTTTCTGAAGTCTTCATTGTCAAGCAGAGGTCAGAGGTTCTGCAAGATTTTGATGCGGTAGTATACTGCTTTTGTAACCTGCTTAATGTGGGCACTGAAGTTCAGGGACTGGTCCAGAGTTATGCCCAGGTATTTTACTTGCTGCCTTACTTGCAATGTTAGGTTTGCAAGATTTATTGTGATCGGAGAAAAGAAGGATGGGTGCCTAGTTATGTACAGGATTTCTGTTTTGTTGGGGTTGATGAGTAGATTGTGGAGGCTTAGCCAGTTCGTAACTGCCTCTAGGAATCTGCTGATTATGGAGTAGTCGGGGTTGCTGGTGGAGAATGGAGTGTAGATTAGAATATCATCCGCATAAGGAGTGGTAATGGACTTTGTAGCTCTTGATGACATTGCAGAGGGGATGGATAAAGATGTTGAAAAGCAACAAAGACAGTGCTGAGCCCTGTGGTAGTCCCTGAAGGAGCTTGAATGGGCTTGAGGTCTGTGATCCTATTCTGACCTGTTGTGAACTGTCAGTGAGATAGGACTAGAACCACTGTAAGATCTTGCCTCTTAGTCTAATCTCGTGGAGGCGTGATACGAGTTGTGTGTGAACAATTGAGTTGAAGGTTGCAGATATGTTGAGGAATACTAGGATGAAACCTTGTGTGGTCTTCTCTGTGCTTTTGATTAGTTTGTTGAGGAGAGAGATCAGTAGAGTCTTGGTACTGTGGAAAGGTTTAAAACCATGTTGATGTTCATCAAGAGGGGAGTGGGATAATATGAAATCTTGTGTTTGGAGTTGAACAGCCTTCTCAATGATTTTGATAAGGAAGGGGATGCCCAAGATGATTCTATAAGAAGTGGGAACAGCTGGATCAAGTGTGTGAGATTTTATTAATGGTCTTACAGATGCTTGTTTCAGAGTAAACAGTATGTATCCTAGTGCAAGTGATGGACGATGTGTAGGGTGACTGGCATAAGCTCCTGCTTAGATATTTTAATCCATGAGAAAAGGCATGGATCCAGTGAAGAAGTGGTGCTGTCGAGGTTTGATATGATGTTCTCCAGTTGCTTGTCAGAAATGGTGCTAAAGGTTGACCATGCCTCTGTGTCAGGGGTATCAGTAAGGTTGCTTGCATGGCTGGGTGGCATGGCAAGTGCAGAGCCATTTGCTTGCTTGACTTGTAGCTGTTGGGCCATCCCATTTGGTGAAATGGCTATGGTGGTCTTCGTGGTTGAAGAGGCTTTGATGAGGTGCTGGGTAATGTCAAATAGTTACCTAGGTTGGTTGAGGGAGGAGTTGGTATGATATTTATTTATTTAAAAGGATTTTTATACCATTTTATCCTGAAATCAAAGCAGATTACACATCAAACAAATCAAGTGCGTGGGTGTGGGCATGCTGTGATAAATCGAGGCGTGTGTGTGTGAGTGGTGCGAAGTTGATTTTGTGGTGAGCTATATACAGTGTGAGCTGTGTACAGGAAAATTTACAATTTTTACATTTTGGTGGGCTGAGAGAGATTTCGTTTAGACATTTCATGTGATGTCCTTGTAGTGTTCTGTGAAGAGCGTAGTTTTGAGCATCTTCCGGAAGTCTTTGAGGTCTTTTGTTGATCTCAGGTTGTTGGTCTTTTGTTGATCTCAGGTTGTTGGTCTTTTGTTGATCTCAGGTTGTCAGAGAGTGAGTTCCAGAGAGCGGGTGTGGCCAGGGATGGTGCTCTTTTTGAGGTGTCTTTTCTTGTTTTAGCAACGGCTCTGGGTATGTTTATAATGTCTGATGTGCCTCGCCTTCTGGGTCTGGTGCATGGGTCAGGTCTAGTGAGGGGTTTCAGATTATCCACGGAGATGTTCTGTTTGATTTTGAATGTGTTTAGAAGTACCTTGTAATGGATGCGGGATCTGATTGGGAGCTAGTGGAGGTGGTTGAGAGTGGAGGTGATGTGTTTGTGCCTTGAAGATCTTGTTATTATTCAGGTGGCCATGTTTTGGTCCATCTGTAACGGCCGGGTGGCTTGTTTTGAGAGTCCGAGGTAGATGGGGTTGCAGTGACTTGTTTGAGAACAGGGGGCTTGTATCCTTGAGGTAGGGATGAGCTTATGGTGTTGTGGATACAGTTGACAACTTTGTCCTTTGCTGATATGATCCACATGACCAGGGGTTGACTGGTGGTCTTCATTGAATTGTTTAATGAATAGGGTGGTTTTAAGTAGCTTCCGGAATTCTTTTATATCTGTTGTTGATTTTAGCTTATCTGGGAGGACATTCCAGATAGCAGGTGCAGCTAAAGAGAAGGCTCGCATGGATGTGGATTTGATTGTTCTTATGAATATAGTAGGTGTCGGTATATTGTTTTTGGTGCTGTTTCTGTCTGGTCATTTGTTTGTTTTGGTTCCAATGAGTTCCTGTAGTATTCCTGCTGAGGTGTTGTTTTTAATTTTGAAGATGGTGAGCGCTGATTTATATTTTGCCCATGAGGAGATTGGTAGCCAGTCCAGATCTTGTAGTATTGGGGTTATATGATCTTGTATTGAGGCGCTAGTAATAATGCGGGCAGCAGTGTTCTGGACTAATTGTAGGGGGCGGGTGGTTTGTTTGGGCAGACCTTGGAATAGTATATTACAGTAGTCCAGCAGAGGTGTAATGATGGCCTAGCAAACTGTACAGAAATGTTCTTTATTGAGGAGGGGTTTTAGTCTCCGGAGTGTTGCGAGTTTGAAGAAGGCTGTTCTAGATATCTTGTTGATATGCGGTTGCAGGGTGAGTTGCTTGTCTAGAATCACTCCAAGGTATCTGACGTCATCTCTTATTGTAATCGGTGTATTGGATATGTTGATAGCAGTAGGAGGAATGAATGTGGATGGAGTCTCTCGTGATGATAATTGCTTCAGTTTTTTTTATGTTGATGTTTAAGTTGTTGTTGGTTAGCTAGTTTGTTATTTCTTGAATGCAGGTTGATATAGTGGTATAGTATGGGGAGTCTAGTTGAATAGGCGTATATGCCATGATGTCATCAGCATATATGGCTATTGTATCTTGTGTTTGTTAAATATTTTGCATATGAGCTGAATATAGATGTTGAAGAGAAGAGCTGATAATGATGAGCCTTGAGGAACTCCTTGAGTAGTCTTAAAAGGTTCTGAGGTGAGATTTCCAGACTTTATTCTCTGCTGTCTATCTTCAAGGTATGATTGGAACCATTTTATTGTGGTTTCCTGTAGTCCAATCTCCATTAGGCGCTTCAATAGGATGTGATGGGAAACTGTGTCGAATGCTGACGATATATCGATAAATATTAGTAGGAAGCCCTGCTTTATGTTGTTTACGTTCCTTTGATTATGTTATTTAATAGATGTATTAGTAGTGTCTCAACGCCATGTTTTTGTCAGAATCCGTGCTGGTGGGGATCTAGTGGGGCAAATTCATCAATGTGATCTTGGAGCTGTCTCTGTACAATTTTTTCAGTTATTTTGGCCAGGAATGGGAGACTGGATATTGGGCGGTAGGTTGAAGGGCTGGTACTGTTGGATGAGGTAGATTTAGGAATAGGGCGGATAATAGATTGCTTGAGGGCTTTTGGCATGTAGCCCTGGGTGAGAGAGGTGCTTACTATCTTTTGGATGAATGTGTTGAGATCTTCTTTGGTAGATTTAATCCAAGTTACCGGGCAGGGGTCTGATGGAGAGGTGGTGGTGTTTAGAGCCATGATGGTTTGTTCTATTTGTTTTGTTGATGGAATGTTGAAATTCTCCTATTGATTGGCAGTTGTAGAGCCATCTGTTGCTGGTGTGTCCATAAGGGAGATGTTCTTATGGTGTGTGTTGGTGCTGTTCTTGGTTGTTAGGTAATCAGCAAAAGTTTGCGGGTGCATTTTGCTTTCATCTTTCATTGTTGGGTCATTCGTTAGGGTACGGACAATGTTGAAGAGTTCTTTAGGTTTATTACAGGTTTTTAGTACAAGGTTTGTATGGTATTGTTGTTTTTGTTTGTTTATTAATTTATTGTAATCTTTTTGCATCTCTTGGTATTGTTTCAGTGTAATTTCTGATTTATTGTGTCTCCAGCAACATTCCAGTTGCCTTAGTTTTCTTTTGGATTCTTTTATTGTGTTAGAGTACCAAGGTGTAGATCTGGTCCTGTTTTTGTTGTGGTGTGAGTTTATATGAGGTGTTAGTTGAGATGCAGCAGATATGGTGGTATTCCATGAGTTGATGGCTTCATCCAGGTTGGTGAAATCTTGGGGTAGTGACTGCACGGTATCTTTGAGGAATTGCTCTTTGTTAAAGGCTTTGAAGTGTCTGGTTGGTTGTTCCTTTTTCCGAGCTGCCTGTTCAATATTGAGGTGGAGCTCAAATGATATTGCATGGTGATCTGACCATGCTATTGGTGTAGTTTTGGGTGGTGTTATGAGATCTTTATCTAGGGGGGTGTTTGGGACAAATATGTGGTCTGGTGTAGAGCCAGAGCGATGGGATGGGCTGTATAAGATTTGTTTGAGTTGAATGGATTCCATTGCTTTGTGAAATGTGAAGTCAGATGTTTAGCAGAGTGAGGGCGCAGTAGCGTGTCAGGGTTTTGGTATATGTTACATTGGCCAAACATGGGTAGCAGGTCTATTAATTGTGTTACTCACTTTGAATATCGGCCTCATCATTTTGTTTTATTTCTTATCATTTCATTCAGAAACAATATGAAACATGGGAAATGTCAAACGAAAGCACGTTATGCTAATCTGATTTCTAGTAGCTCAAGATAACATACTCCTTTAATGAAGGGAGCAGTTACTATATTGACATCCACTTACCTGTTTTAAAGTGTGTGGCTATGTATCCCTAAAACCAAACACTATATTATCTTCTTCCTTTGTTTGTTAGTTCACTAAATAGAAAACTTTTCAGCTATTTAGAATTTTTTAGGCTTCACATCCAGAATTCAACCAGAATCATCTATAGGTTGATGAAAATACAAATATCATCAAAATCTTGAAAAAAAGAGAAAAGGGCCTTGCTCTTAAAAAATAAATCATTCCTGATTCTAAGCCCAGTTACTGCCTACACCATAAATTACTACTACTACTACTCAGCATTTATATAGCGCTACCAGTTGTACGCAGCGCTGCACAGCACAAACATGAAAGAGACAATCCCTGCTCATCAGAGCTTACAATCTAGTCAAGACAAAACACAAAACACGGAAGGTGTAGGCAGGGGTAGAACAAGAGAGAGAAAGGGAGATCAGGTGAGTCAAGATCCAAAAGCAGCAGCAAAGAGGTGAGCTTTCAACCTGGACTTGAAGAGGGTTAGAGAAGGTCCCTGGCGTACAGACACAGGTAGTTTGTTCCAGGCGTAAGATGCAGCAAGGTGAAAGGACCGAAGTCTGGAGTTAGCAGTAGGAGAGTGGGGCATAGATAGAAGCAGTTTGCTAGAAGAGTGGAGTTCCCGAGGGGGTTTATAAGGAGAGATAAGAGATGAAAGGTACTGAGGAGCCGCAGAGTGAATGCATTTATAGGTCAGCAGGAGAAGTTTGAACTGGATGCAGAAATGGATAGGGAGCCAATGAAGTGACTTGAGAAGAGGAGTAATATGGGCATGACGAGGATGGCGGAAGATTAGCCGCGCAGCAGAGTGTTGAACAGATTGAAGGGGAGAGAGGTGATTCAAAGGGAGACCAGCAAGGAGTAGGTTACAGTAGTTAAGACGGGAGGTGGATAAGCATTTTAGTAGTGTGTTCAGAAAGGAAGGGGTGGATTTTGCTAATGTTATAGAGAAAGAAACGGCAGGTCTTAGCTACGAGATGGATGTGTGTGGAGAAACAGAGAGAGGAGTCAAAGACAACCCCAAGATTGCGGGCCGAGGAAACAGGAAGGAGTACAGAGTTATCCACAGAGAATGAGAAAGGAGGAAGAGGAGAGGTTTTAGGGGGAAAGATAAGAAGTTCAGTCTTGGCCATGTTCAATTTCAAGCAGTGGTGAAACATTCAGGCAGCAAATGAAGATATGGCTTGAAATATAGATGAGGGTCAATTGGGTACAAATCCAGCTGGACCACAGCCAACTTTGGCTTCCTAAGAAGGTCTAAGATTCCTCAGCTTTTATTCAACATAGTGCATTTAGCTTTCTTCTGGCTATGAAGAAAGTACAAAGGGAATGCCAGCTTTAGTGAAACTTTGGGGCACATGACTGGGGTCATGCACTAAACGTTCCATGCTAACAGTTAGTGTGGGGCCCTGTGCTGACTGAGGAACATGTCATTGGGTAAGGACTGGGCTGGTTAGGGGCAGAACATAGTCATTAATGGCACATTGTGGTTAGTGTGAGTGTTTCAGGTGCATGCTAACCTTGACTGTTGCCCTTAGCATTGGTGAGGTTAATGTCACCACAATGGGTGGATCAAAATTCCATGTAAACATAGAAACACGACAGAAAAATACCACATGGCCTATCTAGTCTGTCCTTCCATACCAACCACTACAACAGTCCCCTTTTTTCCTTTAGAGATCCTCTGTATTTGTCCCATGCTTTTTTGAATTCAGATACTGTCCTCATCTCTACCACCTCCACTGGGAGACTATTCCACAGATCCACTACTCTTTCTGTAAAGAAATATTTCCGCATATCACTCCTGAATCTATCCTCTTTCACCCTCATCCCATGTACCCTCGTATCAGAGCTTGCTTTCAATCAAAAGAGGCTCTCCTCCTGTGCATTTATGCCATGGAAGTATTTAAATGTCTCAATCATGTTACCTCTATCCCGTCTTTCCTCTAAGAAGTACATATTAAGATCTTTAAGTCTGTTCTCATATGCTTCATAATGAAGACCACTAACCATTTTAGTAGCTATCCTCTGTACTGACTCCAGTCTGTTTATATCCATAGAAACATAGAAATATGACGACAGAAAAAGACCACATGGCCTATCTAGTCTGTCCTTCCATAACAACTACAAAAGTCTCCTTTTTCCCTTTAGAGATCCTCTGTGTTTGTCCCATGCTTTTTTGAAGGTGAGGTCTCCAGAATTGCACAAAATACTCCAAATGAGGTTGCACCAAAGACTTATACAGAGGCACTATCATCTCCTTTCTTGTGCTGGCCATTCCTCTCCCTATGCACCCAATCATCTTTCTAGCTTTTGCTGTTGCCTTTTCTACCTGTTTAGCTATTTTAAGATCATTAGACACAATCATGCCTAGGTCCCGCTCTTCTTTAGTGGACAAAAGTACTTCACCCCGTATACTATAATGCTCCCTTGGATTGCTGCAGCCCAAATTCATGACCTTGCATTTTTTAACATTAAATCCCAGATGCCAAATTCTAGACCATTCTTCAAGCTTAGCTAGATCCCTCCTCATATTATCTACACCTTCCTGGGTGTCTACTCTATTGCAGATTTTGGTCCCAACACCCTTATATCTTTCACCAGATCTTGTGTTCCGTTAAGAACTAGGTCCAAATTGTCTTCCCCTCTTGTCAGTTCATGAACCAGTTGCTCCAAGAAGGGGCACACCACTGGTAACCTCCTTCTTCTCAGAGTGAGCTCCATTTACCTGCACAATTTGTCGCCTCCCACTCAACCAATTTCTAACCCAAGCAGTAATTTTAGGGTCCATCCCTAGGGTGCTCCATTTGTTTATAAGTCGCTTGAGGAATGGTGTCATAGGCTTTACTGAAATCTAAATACACCACATCTAGGGCTCTCCCTTGGTCCAACTCCCTGGTCACCCAGTCAAAGAAATCAATCAGATTTGTCTGACAAGATCTGCCTCTGGTGAATCCATGCTGCCTCAGATCCTGTAATCTGCTGGACTCCAGAAACCTCACTATTTTCTCTTTCAGCAGCGCTTTCAATAATTTACTCACCACCGAAGTTAAACTAACCGGCCTGTAGTTTTCAACCACATCCTTACTTCAGCTTTGTGTAAAGGGACTATATGTGCCTCTCTCCAGTCCTTTGGCACCACTCCCGACTCCAATGAGGCATTGAAAAGGTCAGTTAGTGGAGCTGCTAGAATGTCCCCAAGTTCCCTCAGTATTCTAGGGTGTATCCCATCTGGTCCCATCACTTTGTCTACTTTAAGTTTAGCTAGGGGATGGTGATGGCAATTGGGGTGTACTATCAACTGCCTGGCCAGAATGAACAAATGGATGATGAAATACTCAAAAGAAATTAGGGAAGCTAAAAAAGTTACAATATAGTAATAATAACGGGTGATTTCAATTATCCCAGTATCCTAGCAGAACATGCTAGGGCGATAAAATTTCTAGGTGAAATAAATGACCTTCTTGGAGCAACTGGTTCATGAACTGACAAGAGGGGAAGACAATTTGGACCTAGTTCTTAATGGAACACAAGATCTGGTGAAAGAGATAAGGGTGTTGGGACCACTTAGCAATAGCGATTATAGCATGATCACGTTTGATGTAATAAGTGGAGGAATGACAGCAAGGAAATCCTCAGTACTACCTTTTAACTTTCAAAAAGGAGACTATGATAAAATGAGGGAAAAAGTTAAGAAAAAACTAAAAGGAGCAGCTGCAAAGGTTAAATATTTACATCAAGCATGGGCGTTGTTTAAAAATAGTATTTTGAAAGCCCAGACCAACTGTATTCCACACTTTAAGAAAAGTGGAAGGAAGGCCAGCAAAAATGCCAGCATGGTTTAAATGTAAGGTCAGAGAGGCTGTTGTTGCCACAAAAGCAAATTTCAGGAAATGGAAAAAAGAACCAAATAACAAAAACTGGAAATAAACACTGGCAAGTTAGATGCAAGGCCTTGATAATGTAGGCAAAGAGAGAATTTGAAAAAAAGCGTGCTGTGGAATGTGGAAGGAAAAACATATAATAAAATCTTTTTAAAGTACATTAATAGCAAAAAAACAGTGAAAGAGTCAGTTGGACCATTAGATGATAGAGGAGTAAAAGGGGCACTAAGAGGGGACAAGGCCAAAGAGGAGAGACTGAATGAATTCTTTGCTTTGGTCTTTAGTGAAGATATAGGGAAGTTGCCCATGACTGAAATGGTATCTATAGGTGATGCATCAGAAGAATTGAAAGTAATATTGATAAACTAGGAAGATGTATTACAACTATTTGATAAACTAAAGGATATCATATTACCTGTACCAGATGGTATACATCCGAGGGTGTTGAAAGAACTGAAATATGAGATTGCAGACCTACTATTAGTAATCTGTGAACTATTATTAAAATCATCTGTAATACCTGAAGGTTGGTGAACAAAATTTTGGCCTGAAAATTCTATTCTCACGCTACAGGCAAAAATACCTGCACCACAGAGGGGTGACAGAAGGATGAAGATGTGTGAATTATGGTGCAAACCCTGAAGCTACTACTGATAAAGCTTTGAGGTGCCTGCAGCATTGGCCTGCTTTGTATTTCCAGAGCTCTCCGCAGGATCAATATTCAGAACCCTCAGCCGGTCAACCAACAGGAGGCCGGCCAGCTAGTGGTGCGGAGCGTGATAGTGCTGCTAAATATCCCCTCAGATCACTCTAGCACTATTTAATTAGAACAGGGCGTTCTGGGGGTAGAGCAAGGAGAGTGTTGGCATTATTCGGATAAGTGCTGACTGAAAAACCGCTAACTGGAGATAGTGCCGCTCAGCACCGATATTCAGCAGCAGCTCCTATCCAGACACTACCAAAGAATATCCTGCCGATATTTAAGTGCTACCTCTGACCGCTGTAGCGGTTGAATATTGGCCCCGCTGTGCTTGGAGGAGTTGCATTGAAAATGTGCTTGGGCTCCAAAGGAGCAAAGATACTTCAGGACTTGTCTCCCAAGATGAATATTGCTTTTTTACCATCAGGAGACTTCTCTTCCTGGCCTTTGAACAGCACAGACTTGTGTTACACAAGACACCATCATAGGGAGAAGATGTGTGCAAGACTTGTCTACTCTATCTAAAGGTCACAAAGTGATTTTACTACTGCATCTGAAGTGAACTCTTGTCCTTGAAAAGACATTGCTTTAATTTAGTCTACAATGTGCCATCAGCCTCTGTTGCTTTTTTTTTATTAAAGGGAAACACTAGAGAAGAAAATTCCACATTTCATTTGGTTCTGGTCTTTACTCTGTGGTTTTCATTTTTTTCAAAATTGTTTTGGTGTCCTTACACTTTGGGCCTCATTTACAAACAGCACACACTAACACCATTTTATGTAATGGCCTCTGCAGCAAATAGCACACATTAACAGCACTAGCTGGTGCTGTTAGTAAATGACCTCGTAATTTGCAAATACTGTAACAAGTGCTGTTTGCAAGCAGTGCATGTCAAAATGGGACAACATTCAAAAAGAGTCCCTGAACGGCAGGAGGATGGAATGTAGGCATAGAGTGCTTTGACTCAAATCTACAGTGAAATAAATGTTTACACATCTTATAAGATGGCAGGTGGAAGGAGTGAAGGGATAAAGTGCCTAACCACCTTACTGGACAGACGAGATGGACCGCATTGTTTTTGATCTGCCATCATATACTATGGGCTAGATTTACAATCACATTACTGCATGCTAACACATATTAGCACATCACAGACATCGTTGTATGCAATGGGATCTATTTATTAATAATGTGCAATAATGCATTAATTAGCACGTGCTAACACAGTAGCACAATTTGGTAAAGCTAGTCTTATGTTACTATGTTTTATTGTCTAGTAGGAGTAAAGGGTATGCGGGGATATGGCCTACATTTTTTTAAAAATTAATATTTATGCCATTTGAACAAAATTCACAGGTATCAACTTGCTCAAGTAACAAGAGTACACAACAAAAATTAATTCACAAGAAATGAAAACACAAGGTAATACAAAATAAGCACCCTATCATTAGACCATAACTGATCAGAGGGCAGAGAAACAAACAGATGGGAATTATAAATCGAGGGAACCTGAAATAAAGGTAACAAAGTCATTAGGCACTGAACCATGGACGCAATCATACCTAGCATCTACCACCCCAAGCCATCTCTCTTAAGCTCAGAGCTCACTTCACAGACATCATCTTTAGACCTAGGAAAGGACAGAGCTGCTCCAGAGAAAAGAAGATATACTTAACACTCATATAGGCAATAAAACATTTACAAGGATATCTCAAGCGAAAGCTCGCTCCCAAACGATAGTGTTATCATGGACAAAAACAAATGTCTCTTCTCTTGATTAGAATGATTCACATCCAGTTAGATCTTAATTGTTTGACCCAGAAACAATATATCTAGCTTCTTAAAAAAGAAAGATAAGATTCTAGACAAATCCAACTCAAAAACAAAGTTTATCAATAGGGCTGCTCTCTCCTTAACTTCAATCAAGGAAGTTTCCAGAAGTTACTCAGATCTTGAAGGTCGCTGGGTTCTCCAGTTGAATCTTGGGGATTCTTCCCTCGGGGCAAGAAATAAATCTTTTTTACCAGTGGTAAAGCATTCTCAGGTGCCTGTAGTACTTCCCGCTTATACTTTTTAAACATTTCTAAAGGTGAGATATTTGCTACTTTTAAAACACAGAATATTTAAAACATGGACATTTAAACAATGTAGCTTATTTTCAAATTGCTCTAATTTTTCATGAATCAACATTTATCTTTAACTAAATCGATCAATTATTTCCTTGGAATCTTTAACTTCCTTCCCCATTATAGAAAACTTCTCTTGAGTCTCTTTAGTTTGAGTCTCTTGTTGAGAGGAAGTTTGACCAACAGTTTGAATTAAAGTTGAAATATCCAGAGAACACTTGGCAACAGTTCCATCTAATTTAACTAACATAGTCCAAATAGATTGTAACGATTCTTCCGATGGAACTTTGCTCATCATAGAGGTAGGGAGGACTTCCATTTGGCTTCTTATCTCCTGAATTGGGGCCATAGATTTAGGCTCTGCAGCAGTACCAGCCTCCCCTGGATCCAAACCGACAACAGGAGCTTGCTCAGATCCAGAGGCAAGTAACGTTGAACACGAGATGGGGTTCCCAGCATTCACGCCTGATTCATCTCTGAGGGAACCAGATAGCAAAAATATGGTTTCCCAACAACATACTAAGAAAGATTCCCTAACCCTTAGTGGTGCATTTGTTTCTATGGAATTCATGATCATACGACTTTATGTAGCAATATTTGTAAATAGTTTACCACTGGTATACAAGTTTATGTAGCAAATGCTGTAAATAGTTTACCCCTGTTATCCAAGTTACTTGCCCTGTTATCTGTAAACTCTTACATGTTAACTGTACTGAGCATTTTTGTTCCATGTAAACCGCGCTGATGCTGAATAGTGCGGTATATAAGAGACTGTAAATAAATAAAATAAATAAATAGTAGGCTGTTAGAAATAACACTCAGGTCAGATTGTTCCTAGCCTAATGGAGAACCATTTAGATGGAGTTGCAGTTCACAAGCTGACAACTGCTCTAGCACGGGCATTCCTCCTCTGACATCCCGCACAGCTGAGCTATCCTTCGTGGCTTTCTCCATCGCCAGGGCCTTCAGGAGGAGCACCTCAATTGTTTGCTGCCCTACAGAAGAGGAAGTAGCTTTAACAGATTTGCCTTGGCCTTTTCCTTTCTATTTAGGAGCCATTGGTAAGGTGAAAAAGGTAATAATGCGGAGCAGCTCAAGCAAGAACCTCCTGTGGTGCAGCTATCTTGACTCTGCCATATGGTCTAAATTTAACTTCACTTGCTCCTCAACTCAATAGGGAAGATCTCACCTTGATGGGCTTCCTTTTTGACCCATTCCTCTCATTTGAGCCACAAATCTCTTTGATTGCCAAATCCTGCTTCTTCTTCCTATGACGGTTCGGTTATATAAGATCTTACCTGCCTCAAGATGCCCTAACAGTGGCACATGAATTTATACTCTCCAGATTGGATTCTGGCAATGTAAAACACACAGGATTTCCTGTTCACTCTCGGATATAGCTCTAAAATGTCCAAAATATTACTATCAAGCTTATCCACAGCTCACAGAAACACAATCATCTCACCCCACTGTACATCCTCCACCATTGGCTTCCTCTCATCAAAAAGAGTAAGTTCTAAATTCTTCCCATAGTACACCATGTGTTCTACTCTGGTTTTCCTCACTATCTCTCATCGCGCCTCACTCCCTCGTCTGCCTGCCTTACTCATTCCCAGCACCAAAATTTCTTATCCCTTCCCTCAGTATACCATGATTGGCTCTCCCACCACTCACCAATTTACTTTCTACTTCCTTGTCCCCCTGCGCTATAATTCTCTCCCAACCTACCTCCATACAGAATCCAGGCCCTCCACATGCTTACTCTCTTTTTTCCCTACCCTCCTTACTAACCTCTTCTCCCATCCTCCTCCATCACCTCTAAACTCTTTCCCCCTTCTCACTCCCTGTCCTCTCATATCTCACACTACACTTAGAAGTATGCTTACTAAATAGGGTTACCAACTTTTTCACCGAGAAAAACCCGACACCTGTGGCTTGCCATGCTCCACCCATTCTCCGCCCCTAGTCCCACCCCTGCCCCGCCCCCAGCCCCACCCACAAAAATTACCAAGGATACGTGTAGGCTAACTTCCTTGGTCAGATAATAATTAAACTGGGAACCCCAAAATCCAAACATGAAATGTACAACACTGGAGAAATAAAACTATAAAGTAATTTCCTCTTGCACTAAACAAAAACGCAAAGATGTTATCAATACACACTTCCCAGACCAAACATATTCCAGCTAATAAATTCAAAATAAAAAGTATTTTTCTACCTTCTGTTTGGGCGTTTTATTTTTCAGTTGCAATTGCTCCAGTCACTTTCTTCTGGTTTCTTCAGGTCTTCTGCGAGCTATCCATTTATCCTTTCTTCTCTTTTAGAAGTTTTCCATTCTCTCTCTATTTCTGCTTTAACATACTGATTGTTTCCCTTTTGCTCTTTCCCCCAATTCTTTCCTTATTCCTTTATCATCCATTTAAATTTCACCCTTCCATTCTCAAGCCCCTCACTCTCCCAATACCCAGCCCATCATAGACTTTTCTTCCACACAAAATATTTTTCCCCTCTCCACTCATTCCCCATCTATTCTAGTCCTCCCACAAAATCAGTTCCCTTATAGTTCTAGACCCACCCAGCATCCACTCCCTTCTAATCCCATTCTCCCATGCCCCACATCAGCCCATTTCCAGTCCTATTCCAGCTCTTCATCAGCCCATTTCCAGTGCTAGCCCTCACATCACAGACCATTTCCAGTCCTAGCCCCCCCCCCAATCACAGACCATTTCCAGTCCAAGTCCCCCATCACAGCCTATTTCCAGTCCTAGGCCCCCCCATCACATCCCATTTGCAGTCGGAGTCCCCCCGCACCATCACAGCCCATTTGCAGTCCTACCCCCCCCCACTATCACAGTCCATTTGCAGTCCTAGCCCCCCTAATCACAGCCTATTTCCAGTCCAAGTTCCCCCTCCCGCCACCATAGCCCATTTCCAGTCCAAGTCCCCCATCCCATAGCCATTTTCCAGTCCAGGTCCCCCTCCCCATCACAACCCATTTCCAGTCCATGTCCCCCCCCCCATAGCCCTTTTACAGTCCAGGTCCCCCTCCCCATCAAATCCCATTTCCAGTCCATGTCCCCCCCCACATAGCCCTTTTACAGTCCAGGTCCCCCTCCCCATCACAGCCTATTTCTTTCCAGTCCAATGCCCCCCCATAGCCCTTTTCCAGTCCAGGTCCCCCCCCCCTTCACAACCCATTTCCAGTCCAAGTCCCCCTAATCACAGCCTATTTCCAGTCCAAGTTCCCCCTCCCTACGCCATAGCCCATTTCCAGTCCAAGTTCCCCCCCCCCATAGCCCTTTCCAGTCCAGGTCCCCCTCCCCATCACAACCCATTTCCAGTCCATGTCCCCCCGCCTAGCCCTTTTACAGTCCAGGTCCCCCTCCCCATAAAAACCCTTTTCTAGTCCATGTCCGCCCCCCATCGCACTTTTACAGTCCAGTTCCCCTCCCATCACACCCCATTTATTTCCAGTCCAAGTCCCCCCCCCCATAGCCCTTTTCCGGTCCAGGTCCCCCCCCCATCACAACCCATTTCCAGTCAAATTCCCCCCTCCTAGCCCTTTTCCAGTCCAGGCCCCCTCCCCCATCACAGCCCAGGCAGTCCTTGGCCACCCCCCCCCAGAACCGCGGCTGTCTGAGGCTTTAGAGGGAGCCGGGGAAGCCCGCGCGTGGCCCCGGCTCCCTCTGAACAGCCGCCAGCGTGAAGAGCCTTTTCCTTCACGCTGGCGGCTGTTCCTGTGAAGCCGCGAATGCTGGGAAAGGTTAAAGGGCATTGCCTTTAACCTTTCCCACCAATCGCGGCTTCACAGGAACAGCCGCCAGCGTGAAGGAAAAGGCTCTTCACGCTGGCGGCTGTTCAGAGGGAGCCGGGGCCTCGCGCGGGCTTCCCCGGCTCCCTCTGAAGCCCTCCGGATTGGCAGAAAAGCCGGTTTTTTTGCTCTGGCCGCTCCCGATCTTGCGGCCAGAGCAAAAAAACCGGCTTTTCAAGGGCCGGTTTTGCCTCTGCGCCGGCAGCCGGCCTGGCCATGGAAAAACTGGCCAGGCCGGCTGAAAACCGGCCAGTTGGCAACCCTATTACTAAACCATGTTAAGGTTTGGCAGGTAATGTGCACTGAGAGTACATATTTCTTCTTCCTTGATACAAAAAGAATTAGCCAATACAATAAAATGAAGAGACAAGACATTTTTCCGATATGTTAGCGAAAGGAGGAAGTACAAAAGTGGTATTGTCAGACTCAAGGGTGAAGGAGAGGAATATGTAGAAGTTGATGAGGATAAAAGGGAATTGCTTAAATATTTTGTTCTGTATTCACAAATGAAGGGCCAAGAGTAGTACCTTGGAAAAACAGCCACAAATAGGAACAGAAGTGAAGGGGATCTTGAATGATTTTCAGAAGATTTAGTTTAGCTAGTTCCTCATAAACACAAAGTAGATAAGGAGATTAGGGCCGGATGGGATACATCCCAGAGTACTGAAGGAACTTGGGGGAAGTTCTAGTGGCTGCACTGTCTGACCTTTTCAATGCTTCTTTAAAGTCGAGAGTGGTACCAGAGGACTGCAGAAAGGCACAAAAGCAGAAGTAAGTTTGAGGTTGAGAGCCGGTTAGTTTGACCTGTTGGTGAGTAAATGAATGGAAATGCTGTTAAAGAGAAGATAATGAGATTTCTGGAGGAGTCCACTTCTTTTTAACATTTTTGTTAGTGAAATTGTGAAAGGGCTTTCAGGTAAGGTTTGCCTCTTTGCAGATGATACCAAAATCTGCAATAGAGTAGACACCCAGGAAGGGGAAGATAACATGATGAGGAATCTAATTAAACTTGAAGAATGGTCAAGAATTTGGCAGCTGAGATTTAACACTAAAAATGCAGGGTCATGCATTTGGGCTGCAAAAAGCCACGGGAGCGGTACAGTACAAGGGGTGAAGTACTTCAGTCCATGAAAGAAGAGCAGGACCTGATGATCTTAAAGTGGCTAAACAGGTAGAAAAAGTGATGGAGAAAGCCAGAAGGATGCTTGGGTGGATAGAGAGAGGAATGGCCAGCAGGAAGGAGGTGATAGTATCTCTCCATAAGTCTTTGGTGAGACCTCATTTGGAGTATTGTGTGCAATTCTGGAGACCACAGCTTCAAAAGGATCTAAACAGGATGGAGTTGGTGCAATGGGTGGCTACCAAAATGGTCAGTGATCTTTGTTATAAACTTTATGGGGACAAACTTAAAGATCTCAATACATATATGTTAGAGGAAAGGTGAAATATAGGAGATATAATAGAGATGTTTAAATACCTCCATGGTATAAATGCACAGGAGGAGAGCCTCTTTCAATAGAAATTAAGCTCTGCAATCAGGGGACATAAGAAGAGGATGAAAGGCGATATACTCAAGAATAATATGCAGAAATATTTCTTTACAGAAAGAGTAGTAGAACAGTATCTGAATGAAAGAAAGCATGGGACAAACACAGAAGATCTCTAAAGGAAAAAAGGGGACTTTACTGTAGTAGTTGATATGGCAGGACAGACTGGATAGGCCATATGGTCTTTTTCTGCCGTCATGTTTCTGTTTCTGCATCAATGTGCAGTATGTGTAACAGTAGTTTACTACCTGTTGGGGGTGTGGACCCCAGCGTTGCCGTTTTAGAAGCTTTACCTATCAAAACCACTTTGACAATTACTGAAAAGCAGTATAGTGAATGGCAAAAACATGCACAGTAAATAAATACTGCATATGCAATTAAAATGTAAAACTGAATGCACATTTTTATCGATCAATCAGTAAATGTTCAGCTGTGTGGTATTTCACAAGTTCCATGCGTAGCTTGGCACTTACCTGGGTATGTCGACCACTTTGCAAACCTACACATATAAACGCCGCCGATTAGCTACAGCTATCTCTATCTTTATCTACTTTTGATTTGGAGGGGGAAATGAACAAGGGAAAATTAAAAAGGATAACCCTTTTAATCCCTCCTATAATGGGCTGACCAAAATGAGCACTTTTTAAAATCTAAACATGCCCAGTATGGACAATTACAATCATACACATGTATGTCATATATGAAATGAGAAATGTGTAGATTTCTAACCATGCTCCTGACACACCCCCTTTCAATTTCTACATAGTCAGGACATCCACATGTAAATTCGGCTCTCTCTTGCCATTTGCACAGGTAAATGCTGCATTTGAATAGTGAATAAGGCTTCTAAGGTAACTCCCTTAACTATATAAGAGAAAAAAAGCCTATTTCATTGCATGTTTTATTTCATTTCAAAACAAATGCGCATTATTAATAGTTCCTCTCCTTGGCATTCTCAGCGTGATAGTGAGCTTGCTCAGAGTTATTTATTTATTTTTTTTATTTATCTAACTGTATTTATATCCCGCTTTTCACCGGGTCAAAGCAGTGTTACATATAAGGGTGGGGAAATTAAGTATCAGGGTGGGGCCATCACCAGGTAGACAACACTGATGATTACGACATAAGACAGACTTTAGACATGGACAGTATAGTGTAGTTGTCACAGAATAAAGGAAAGCAATCCTGTCACTTCACCTTCAGACAGTACCTTAAAAACCCGGGATGCCTACGGGGCAAAAATGTTTTTGGTTTTTTTTCAGTTTGGACTTTCTTCCCGATTGTCAGACTTCTTTAGTTTTATTGCAGAGATTCATTTTAATAAAATTGTTTTAATGTGTTAGAGTTATTGAATGAACCCTAATCAGCTTTACCGCACATTAATTCACAGGTTAGTGTGTGTTACATCAATTTAACAAAGGCTAAGGCCCGTTTCTGGGATGCAGGTTGAAGGGCTGCACGTTCCGGCTCTCCAGATTCCCCCTCCGGCCTTCCCCGTACGTCTTGAGCATCAAGACAGGGAGAGCCGGTGGGAGCGGTATCAGAGTGGAGCAGGGACGGGCCAGCCCAGCAGGACGTCCAGGGCCGATTCAGGTCATGGCCTTGTACGTCCTGCTGGGCCTGAGGGGACATGCTGCTTATTCCACCTCAAACGTGGACTAAGCACAAATCTGGCGATCGGGCCTGGGGATTCCCGCTGCCTGATCCAGGCCACAGCAGGCCAGCCGTGGGTTGGGCAGCAGGGAAAAGGGGGGCCGAAGCTGTAGGAGACAGAAGTGCCTGTGGGGAGGATGTTTTGTTCCCGCGGTCCAGAATCTGTTCCAAACGGCCCGTCTTGCTTGGGCCATCTGGATGGCTCAGACGTGCCCCTACCTGAATCGGTCTCTAAGGCACTAAGCAGTTCATGGGGCAGGGGAATTATGAGTGGAGAGTGGGCATGGACTACGCATTGTAGTTACTGTGTGGTACTTAACAGGCAGTAACTGTCGATTCTGCACTTAATGTGGATTCACTAAATTTCTTCTTCAAGATGAGGTATTAAGTGCACCCACTCTAACTAACAAATGAGCTTAACGTAACACGTGGTTAGGAAGTTTTCAGTGTGATGACTTTAGAGGACATGCTGGCCACATTACGCAGTCTTTATATTTACAGTATATTCATTTTTACTCCTAACACACGTTAACTGCAAAAACGTCACACTTTAATAAACACACCCCTCATTTTTTTAAACCATGCTAATGTGGAGAAGTAGCCTAGTGGTTAGAGCAGGGGTGGGGAACCCTGGTCGTGGAGAGACGCAGACCAGTCAGGTTTTCGGGATATATGTAATGAATATGCATGAGATATATATGCATTAGAGATATCCTGCCAACCTGACTGGTTTGTGGCCCTCCAGGGCTGGATTTGGAGACCCCTGCCTTACACCTCTGTCATTTAAGATTGTGAGTGGGCAAGGTGCAGATGTCCAAGACATCAAAAAGGTTAGATAGAATGTGTCACATTCCTCCTCACTTCTCACCACCACCAAAATATTGTCTATTAGACAACTTTTTGGTGGTGGTGAGAATCGAGGAGGAATGTGACACATTCTATATACCCTTTCGATGTCTAGGACATCTGCACCTTGCCCACTCACAATCTTAAATGACAGAGGTGTAAGGCAGGGGTCTCCAAATCCAGCCCTGGAGGGCCACAAACCAGTCAGGTTGGCAGGATATCTCTAATGCATATATATCTCATGCATATTCATTAGGGATATCCCGAAAACCTGACTGGTCTGCGGCTCTCCAGGACCAAGGTTCCCCACCCCTGGGTTAGAGCAACTGCAGTATACCCAGAAAATCAAGGGTTTGATTCCCACTGGTGCTCCTTGGATAAGTCACTTTACCCTCCGTTACCTTAGAGGAAAAGGCCTGGCAATCTACTTCTGGTGAGACATTGCCAAGAAAACCAAGAGGCAACTGTGTCACCAGAAGGCAGCACTGACTTGAAGGCATTAAAAAAAAAAAGGAACCTAATGAATGTACATCCTCACTAAATATACATGGATATCCTTTGGCAAAAAAAAAGCAAGGGGCTAGATTAAGAAGCTGAGATCTAATGTATTCCATTTATTTGGAAAACAGGTAGAGGCATTCCTCAACACTGTTCTGTAAGGTACTACTTCTACTACATTACTTATCATTTATATAGCACTACAAGGCTTACATAGCGCTGAACACACACACACACACACACACACACACACACACACACAAGACACAGTCCCTGCTCAATAGAGCTCACAATGTATGCAAGCGACAAAACGGGATTAGGGTAGAAACTAGGGGAAATGGTTATAACACGCATGGGAGGTTAACAGAAGAAGGGGGATCAGGATCCAAAAGCAACCTTGAGGAGGTGAGTTTTTAGCCTGGGTTTGAATAGGACCAGAGATAAAAGCATGGCGTTCTGGCTCAGCCAGTCTGTTCCAGCCCTATAGTGCAGCAAGGTGTAACAAACAAAATCTGGCATGGATCTGCAATAAGGGTGAAAGATTTGTAGAGTTTCCCAATGTGTTAGGTCTTCAACCTCTGCAAGGGGCTAATTTTTTGTTTCTGCATGTAAGTCTATCTATTTAAGTTGTGCATAAATGGCATACGTATATGCATGTATTTGACATGGTCTTTATTCTGAAAGTAGACAAGTCACTCTGAGCATGTAAAGGTACAAAGTTTGGATGGAGTGTGGGCATAAATACTATGATTTATGCATGTTCTTGAAAAATCTAGGCATGGGCATTAGGACTGATGTAAATGGTCACAGCTCAACGCACGTTTATGACAACTTGGAAAACAATGCAATGTGTGCAGTTGAGTCAATGCCGACACCTGGTGATCCAGCAGCAGCGGGACTTTCTTTGCAAAGTGTGACTGTAGATTACCAGGCTTTTCTTCCAAGGCAATGGAGGGTGAGGTGAATTGCCCAAGGCCACAAGAAGTGCCAGTAGGAATCAAACCCTGGTCTTCTGGCCACTGTTCCAACCACTAAGCTACTATGCCCCTAATTTTATAAAGTAGGTGCATTCCTTACTTTATAAACTAGGCTTTAAAATATGCATTCATCTTTTTTTTTTAAGGCGTGACTTATAAAATTACTCTTATTTTTCAGTCGTGATGTTTTTCAATGGGATGGGCTCTTCTCTACTGGAAAGTGGACAGACCATCACCTCCCTATTCCAGAGCATTTTGACAAGCTTTCAGGTAGTAATGACTTCCAATCACTTATCAGATATGGATGTGATTTTCCTTCACTCCAATTCATTGCTGCAGCTTCTAACCTGTCTTGATAGATAGCTGAACTTGATCCTTTCTTTTGCTTGCCTTGGTTGTTGCTAAGCACTTATTATGAAATTATACAGATAATACAGAAATTAATCCATTATTCAGGTTCAGCAAACTGAAAATAAATATAGACTCTGGCATTATTATACATAGCTGCTCTTTATCAAAATGTAATTAACTTTCAACATTGCTCATGATCAGTTTGCAAATTTTCTTGACTTATTATAGGTTTATTATTTTTATGCTAATTGGCGATTATCATTTAATTTTTTTAAGCTTTTGGAGTTCCATTCTTAGCATTTCTGCAGCTTTTAAAAAAAAAAAATCCTTCCAAATATTCCAGGTGATTTATTTCACCCTTTTTCAAACAAACATTGCAAAGATTCAGGGAAACCTTAGGCGACGCGGATGCCGTCATGATTGGCACAGCTGACCGCGAGTGCTAATTCAACCACTTTTCTGCACACACGAACATGTAAAAAATTGTCAGGTCCAGGGCTGCTCTGCATGTTTCTTCTTGACTTTCCTAGAGGTACTTTGTGCTCTGACAGGCTGTTGTTTCTCATGCATTGATTAGGATAGACTGTGCTGTGTGCCGTTGCACATACTATAATAATTGCTGGTTATTAGAGGTTATTCTTAGAGCAGGGGTACTCAAATCCAGTCCTGGAGGGCCACGAACCAGTCAGGTTTTCGGGATATCCCTAATGAATATGCATGAGATAGAGTCAAATACAATGGAGGCAGTGCATGCAAATATATCTCATGCATATTCATACTGCATACGGGTTTGCAAATAAAGAGATTTTTAACTACCTCTTTGTATTTGGCCGTGGTCCTTGGCTTCCGCTTTGTTTCACTGCATCTCCTGCGGAAGACCCTCTTCTTTTCCTTACTGTGTTGATATGGAAGGACAGACTAGATAGACCATGTGGTCTTTTTCTGTCGTCATGTTTCTATGTATATTAAGTGAACTATGAGGTGCCGTGTAAGTACTTTCTTTGTCCCATCTCCCTCTATTGGTGTTTTGAGTTGCGAGATATAAATGTGAGATATAAGTTGTGAGATGTAAGTGTGATGGTGTATGTGAAGTTTGTTATTTAGTAAAGGGTTTAAATGCTGGATAAGGTTGTTTGGTAGTTTCGAAGGATTGGTTTTAGGAGCTTTGGTAGATTGATTGTGCAATGCTCTGATATGGGTGGTGGGTATAGGGAGTGTACCTTGTAGGCACCTTAACGTTTATTGAATCATTAAATATAAACTAAAATAAAAGAAGGGGGAGTTCTTAATGCCTAAGGTGCCACATTACTACTACTACTAAGCATTTATAAAGCGCTACCAGGCGCACGCAGCGCTGTACAATGAAAACACAAAAAGACAGTCCCTGCTCCAAAGAGCTTACAATCTAAAATTAACCACCAAAATATCCCACTATAGCTCTGGAAGAGACCACAGGATAACTGATTGTGGAACAAGGGATATTCCATCAGACAGGTTAATCTGCTAGTGCAGCCCTGTGCTGGGTTTCGGATCCAGGGACAGCTGGGTTAAATGGAGTACATTTTCCTACGGATTAATAATTGCTCAGAAAAGCGATGATGCTTTAGCACGTGAGTTTCTGAGATGCTTTATATGTTAACAGATGTCACGCAGGACACCTCTTCTTGCATGAAAGTGCTGATTCAGTACTCCAACAGTTATATTGAGTTTTGCTATACCTCTTCCATAATGTTTACCTGCAGTGATCTGAGGCTTTTTGTTTCTGAGTACTAGAATGATTGCATGCTTAAAAGCAGTCATTGAACCGAATTGATTGGGGCATTGTACTCTTGTAGGCTCACGCAACAGCTGCAGTCAAATCCCATCTTAAAGAACTGTGACTCTTCAACCTACAGCGAAGGGATAAGCCTGAGGTAGAAGAGTTACACAAAGTGCTGGAGTGGGTTTTGCGAAAAGGGGAAAGAAAGGAAGCTAGTGTTAGAAAAGCACATAAATTCCCACACGAACTATCGAAAATGGCAGAAAAGTGAAGGAAAAATCTCAATTGGGCAGACTGGAAAGGCCAATTGGTCTTTATCTGCCACCACTGGCTAGATTGCTATGGGGGAAATTTTATAAGTGACTTGAGCATGTAGAACAAGGGTACAAAATTTCCCAGGGGTAGACAAAAACGGTGCTCAAAAATATATAGGCCGATAGTTGAGCCTGCAGCAGTCAGTTTTTTTCTAAATGTCAACCATCATTGGTAAAATAAATCTGTACAGTTAGTGGCATTATCTGAAGAGTGTGTGCCACTGAATGTCCAGATTGTCACACAATTTGGATAATGGCTGCGCAATTTTCAGCTGCTATCTAGATAAGCTGTCAATACAGCACTTTACACCTGTCCTAAATTATCTGGATAAATTGCATTTCCATCCCAACTCTGGCCCCAGACTCTATAGTGCCGCGGTGGTCTGTAATGATATTTAGTAGACTATCCCGATGGATATCCCCTATGGTGGAGAACGCATCAGCATTTATGTGCTTATTTTGGAAAATACACACATGTGCAGTGTTTACTGGCACATAGCCTATGCAATAGTTAGCGAGGTTAGAGTAACTATTTGATAAAGGTGCAAAATATATGTCTATGTGCACTCCCTGCCTTAGGTGCCCTGTTGCATGCTTACTAAACTGTGGTAACAGTTAATATGGGATATAGCATGTACCAAATGCGCTGTGTTAACCATTATCATGCACCAAATATGCAGCCTTACTAAGAATCCCGAACTAACCACTTAGCATGGGTCGGGGCGGTGACTGGGCAGTTGAGGGGCAGAGCATGTCCAATGCATGTTAATGGTCAATGTTGCGCTTAGTTTGGGTGCATTTAATGCCATCTATTGAGGTGGTGGTAAGTGCGCCCATGGTAATAACGGCAAACCGTTAAGCTTGAGGGTGGCATGGAACCTGCACTAACACGGGGACATGTGGAGCTTGCCTCCTTTTGTTAGAGTAGGTCAGGCATTGACAGATTTTAGTAAACATGCTCCTAAGTGTGCAGTCATAAGACAATTGCTGACTATCCCAGAACATCCAGTTCCTCCTTTTCTTGCTTTCTCTCCACTGCTCCCCCGACCACTCCTTTTGCTTTTGATGCCAGACTGCATTTAATTAGCAGGCACAAATCTTTGCAAATCACTTTTGGCGACTCCTCTATAGCCTCCTCCTTGCAGATGGAGTTCACGTAAAATAACTTCATTTAGGTAGGGAGAGGGAAGGGATCAATCTGTGAAGAACATGGCTTCATTTTAGTTTCGATTGACGGAATGTCGTCCTTTTTTAGGAGAGGATATAGAATACGTTTTTAGGGGTGTTACTGGGGAACTACCTAAGTGAAAAGAGGATAACCTGAATAGAATGACTGAATTTACCCCATATGTGATCTTCCAGATTGCGGCTGACACTATACAGTTTCAACAACTGTTTTTGTGACTAATGCTGATTTGCAAATGGGTTAATGATATTATTTGGTCCTAGGTATGCATTCCATGATAATTTCAATAAAACTGTAAGATTCAGCCCTCACCTAATCATTGCAAAACATTTTAAGTTAGATAGTGTCAGCAGGGCTGGTGCTACCATTAGGTGAACCAGGCGATCATCTAGAGCGCTGGCCCTTCGGGGGGGCGGGACACTGTTGCCGCCCCTCTTCAGCGTTTGCAGTGGTGGAAATGGTTCATAAACTGCAATGCAATGTTTTCTTAAAGGTTTTGGTGCCGCATCGTGGTTTCCATGTGCTCCTACCTGTTGCTTCCACCCTCCTCCAAACTGGAAGTCTGCATCAGAGGAGGGCAGAAGTGGCAGGTAGGAGCGCAAGTAAGCCATGACGCAGTGCCGAAACCTTTATGTAAGTGCTACATGGCGGTTTTTGAGCCATTGCCACTGCTACGAGTCCCAGAGAGGGGCAGCAGTGGCGGCTTTGGGGGAGGGGGCCTTGGAGGGTGTGGCAGGATGGACCCTACCCCTTTTATATACTGTGTAAAGTTCAAAACACTGATCCAAACTCCACAAAGCTTTTGGAGTGATGTAACTAACACCACCCCCATCTTATGATTCATGCAAACTAATCATCTCAAATTCTTCACATCAATATCTTTTCAGTATTAGCAAATGGTTAACCAACATCGTGGTGACAAATTCATATCCAGTTTTCAGGCTCCAATTATGTTTTTTTCTTCACACTGCTGCATCAGGGAGGTTTTCGGTGACTATTTAGACTATGTTAATTAATTTTCATTAAAAACATTGCCATTCAGTTTTGACATTCAGTAATAGTATAAAATATGAGTCCACTACTGAGTTCTTTGATGAAGAAGAATTAATTAATATTTGGGGCATTGAAACAACTGGATTGTGGGGTTCTAGAGTGGAGCCAACAAGATGGCAGCCTAGTCTGTGAAGCTCCATAGGACTCATAGTAGTTTTCCCCCCTATTCCTTACCTGCATTCATAAATATTATAGCGGCTTGATAGAAAAAGCTTCTGAGATAGCTGAGAAAAAAAGTGCACCATCTGATCCTCAATTTAGCCTCCTGAAGGGCTCTAAGAGGCAAAAGAAGAGCCCTCCTACACCTGACAAAACCGTTGAACCTGCTGACCTGGGTGCTGCAGGAACTGAGGGAGTTGAAAAAGATGAGGAAAATCAGATTGAGGTGTCGGTAAGCATTAGAAGAGATGTAGAACAACTGTCTGTGCAAACGAACAGTTCTCAGTTGTGCTTAGATTCAATTGAACTGCAAGCATATGATTTACAACAGCAAGCAGCCCGAATTCCAGACAATACCACTGTTATCAAATGAGCACAGAAGGAACTCGAAGATACCATTAATTTCAACAAGTGTATAAATATAGGAGTGGAGGAGTAGCCTAGTGGTTAGAACACTGGCTTGGTAACCAAGCAACTAGGGTTCAATTCCCACTAGCACTCCTTGTGGCCTTGGGCAAGTCACTTAACCCTCCATTGCCTTGGAAGAAAGGCCTGGCAATCTACTTCCAGTGACACTACCAAGAAAACCCAGGAGCTTCTGGGTCACCAGGAGTCAAGACTGACTCAAAGGCACACATTGCATTTTTGCATAAATATAGGATTAAGGTGAGTGAGGCGTTACTCTGCTATAGCTGCCCCAGTCCTATGCGCTCTACAGTGTTGCGACTATCATCAGGGGCTTTAAAAGCTCGGCCCTGACCACGGGATGGGGGCGAGGTCGCAGGCGTGTGTGCCGAAGGGACATGTCCAAAGGGGCAGGTAATGCCACTTTTGCGCCCCTTTGGCACACTAAGGAGAAAGAGTAGGGGAGTCTTGTTGTTTAGAATGGGGAAAAGAAAGAAGATGATTTTATCAACAACGACCAAAATCATCAAAATTGGAAGGTCCTCTAGATAAGCAGTTTATAAGGAGAGGAATGAAAGAAGCGCTCCTATCCCTTTCAACAGTTGTAAGTTGTTCTGCTTTGTTTCTACCTGCTGAGAATTTGACCCAACTCCTTCCATTTAATTTTCTGACTTTGGAGGCTGTGGAGGTTTCTCCCGTACAGGTTTTGTCTTCCCTGTCTCTCCTGGAGCCTGTTTCTTCTCCATCAGATGCAGGGCCCAGGGTTCCTCTTGCAGCTTCTATGCCAAAGGTATTGCAGCTCCTGGCGCCTAGTGTTGACAGTAGCCAGGAAGAGTATGTCAGTAGGGATGTCTCTTAAATTTGTTCAACAGGATTTAAAGATGGAACAAACTGAGGCGAGGCTTGGTAAGCTTGAAAGTCAGTTGAGTTCTGTTCACACTGCCTCAACTATTTCTATTAAGGACAGTTTGTTCTGCCATCGTCAGTTCGAACACTTAGAGAATGCACTTCGTGTATGCAATATTACATGTCTAAATTTTCCAGTGACTCATTATCTTTCTCCAGCTATTCTTTTCCAGAAATATTTAAGAACATAAGAATATAAGATATGCCATACTGGGTCAGACCAAGGTCCATCAAGCCCAGTATCCTGTTTACAACCATAGCCAATCTAGGTCACAAGTCCTAGCAGTTTCCCCAGAAGACACAGGTTCCATAATGCTTGTACTGGGGCAAGCAGTGGATATCCAGGGTCCCCTTTAATAATGGTTTATGGACCTTTCCTCCAGGAACCTGTCCAAGCCTTTTTTAAACCCGTCTACACTAACATCTTTTACTACATTCTCCGTTAACAAATTCCAGAGTTTGATTATACGATGAGTGAAAAAATATTTTCTCTTATTAGTCTTAAATAGCTTTATTGCATGTCCCCTAGTCTTTCTATATTTTGATGGAGTAAACAGTAAACAATTGATCTACGTTTACCTGTTCCACTCCATTCATTAATTTGCAGACCTCTATCATATCTCTCCTCAGCCGTCTCTTTTCCAGGTTGAAAAGCCCTAACTTTTTTAACCTCTCCTCATAGGGGTGACCTTCCATCCCCTTTATCATTTTGGCGGCTCTTCTCTGTACCTTTTCTAAATAATGCTATATCCCTTGTAAGATATGGCGACCAGAATTGCACACAATATTCAAGAGAACAATACAGAGGCATTATAATATCCTTTGTTTTATTCTCTATTCCTTTCCTTATGATACCTAGCATTCTATTTGCTCTCTTGGTCACCGCTGCACAATGAGCGGAGGGTTTCAACATGTTATCCATGACGACACCTTAATCTTTTTCCTGGGAGGTGGTTTCTAATCTGGAACCTTGCATCATGTAACCATAGTTTGGGTTGTTGCTTCCTAGGTGCATAACTTTGCACTTGTCCACATTAAATTTCATCTGCCATTTGGATGCCCAATCTTCCAATTTATCAAGGTCCTCTTGCAATTTTTCACAATTTTCTTGGGTTTTAACAACTTCGAAAATTTTTGGGTCATCTGCAAATTTGATTACCTAACTCATTATTCCCTTTTCCAGGTTAATTACAAATATGTTAAAAAGCAGTGGGCCCAGCACAGATCCCTGGGGTACTCCACTATTTCCCTTTCTCCATTGGGAAAATTGGCCATTTAGCCCTAGCCTCTGCTTTCTATCTTTTAACCAGTTCCTGATCCACAATAGTAATTTTGTTCTTTATAATGGTTTCTACCATTTTTCCCCGATACTGATGTCAGGTTCACTGCTCTGTAGTTTCCCGGATCACCCCTGGAACCCTTTTTAAAAATTGGAGTTACATTGGCCATCCTGCAGTCTTCAGGTATTACAGATGATTTTAATAATAGTTCACAGATTACTAATAGTAGGTCTGCAATCTCATATTTCAGTTCTTTCAACACCCTTGGATGTATACCATCCGGTCCAGGTGACTTACTACTCTTCAGTTTATCAAGTAGTTGTCATACATCTTCCCAGTGTATCAATATTTCTTTCAATTCTTCTGCGGCATCACCTTTAAATACCATGTCAGTCATGGGTAACATCCCTACATCTTCCTCAGTAAAGACTGAAGCAAAGAATTAATTCAGTCTTTCCGCTATGGCCTTGTCTCCTCTTAGTGCCCCTTTTACCCCTCTATCATCTAATAGTCCAACTGATTCTGTCACAGGTTTTTTTGCTACGAATGTATTTGAAAAAGTCTTTATTACGCATTTTTGCTTCCACAGAAAGCGTCTTCTTAAATTCTCTTTGCCTGCTTTATCAATGCCTTGCATCTAACTTGCCAGTACTTATGTTGTTTCATTTGGCTCCTTTTTCCACTTCCTGAAAGATGCTTGTTTGGAAACAGCCACCTCTCTGATCTCATGCTGGCAGCTTTTTGGACTTTCTTCCACTTTTCTTAAAGTTTGGAATACAGCTGGCCTGGGCTTCCAAGATAATATTTTTAAACAACACCCATGCTTGATGTAAATCTTTAACCTGTGCAACTGTTCCTTTTAGTTTTTTCTTAACTATTTTCATCATTTTATCATAGTCTCCCTTTTGAAAGTTAAAAGGTAGTACTGTAGATTTCCTTACCGTCCTTTCTCCATTTATTAAATCAAACCAGATCATTCTATGATCACTATTGCCAAGTTGTCCCCCAGCACCCTTATCTCTTGCACCACATCTTGTGTTCCACTAAGGACTAGGTCCAAAGTGACTTCCCCTCTGGTTGTTTCATGAACCAGCTGCTCCAAGAAGCAGTCATTTATTTAATCTAGAAACTTTTTCTCCATAGCATGTCCTGCCATGACACTGACACAGTCGATACCGGGGTAATTGAAATCACCCATTATTATTACTGTGCTGTAACGTTTGTTAGCTTCCCTGATTTCTTTGAGAATTTCATCATCCATTTGTTTATTCTAGCCAGGCGGTTGATAGTACACCCCCACTGCCATCGCCATCGCCTTCCCCCTCCCCTTTTTACATGGAATTTCAATCCATAGAGATTCTACAGTGAATTTTGTTTCCTGCAAAACTTTAATCCTTTGTGAATCAATGCCCTCTCTAACAGAGTGCAACCCCTCCACCTATTTGATCTACTCTATCATTACAATATAATTTGTACCCAGATATCACCATGTCCCCCTGGTTGTCTTCCTTCCACCATGTCTCTGAAATACCAATCATATTTAACCTCTCATTTAGTGCTACATATATTCTAACTCTCCCATCTTATTTTTTAGACTTTTAGCATTTGCATACCAGCATTTTAGAGGCTGTATTTTATTCATATTAATCTGGCTGTCGGTAGGCAGGGGTAATTTGCAATCTTTAAGCTCTGTCTGCTCTGTATTCAAGGGCATCTGGGTTACTTTTCTCTTTACTGGAACCTCTCTGTTGATATGCCCTAACTTCAATCTTTTGCTATTATCCTTCAAGGATACATTGTTCTGAACCATGCGTTCTTGGGAGACTGTCGGCTTTCCCCTATTATCTATTTTAGAAGCTGCTCTATCTCTTTTTTAAAAGTTAATGCCAGCAGCCTGGTTCCATCCTGGTTAAGGTGGAGCCCATCCCTTTGGAAAAGCCCCTCCTTTCACCAGAATGTTCCCCAGTTCCTAACAAATCCAAAACCCTCTTCCTTTCACCATCGTCTCATCCATGCATTGAGACTCCGGAGCTCTGCCTGCCTTTTGGGTCCTGCACATGGAATGGGAAGCATTTCAGAGAATGCCTGGAAGTTCTGGATTTCAACTTCGTATCTAAAAGCCTAACTTTAGCCTCCAGAACCTCCCTACCACACTTTCCTATGTCATTGGTACCAACATGTACCAAGATAGCAGACTCCTCCCCAGCACTATTTAAGACCTTGTCTAAGTGGCATTTGAGGTCCGCTACCTTTGCACCAGGCAGGCATGTTACCAGGTGATCCTCACATCCACCAGCCACCCAGCTAGCTAAATGCCTAATGATTGAATCACCAACTACAATGGCTCTCCTAACCCTTCCCTCGTGGGCACATGGCCCTAGAGAAACCTCCTTGGTGCGAGAGTTTTACATCACCTGGAGGACAGATCCTAGCTACAGGATCACTTCCTGCCACACCAGGGTAATGCTCTCCTGTCAAATGACCTCTCTCCTCCATGGCAACAGGGATGCTGCCAGACTGAAGGTGGGACTGCAGTACTACATCCTTGTAGGTCTCATCTATGTATCTCTCTGTTTTCCTTATGTCCTCCAAGTCTACTCTACTCAAGTCTACTCTAGCCTCCAGAGATCGGATTCGTTCCCTGAGAGCAAAGAGCTCTTTGCACTTAGTGCACGTGTAAGACCCCTCACCAACTGGAAGAAAATCATACATGTGACACTCAATGCAAAAGACGAGAAGCCCCCATCTCGCTGCTGGACTTCTGTCTGCATATTAGTTTTAAGATTGAATTTAGCTATTTAAGTTGTTTACTTACTAAGGTTTGCTGGGGATACTTATACTAATAACACTATACCTAATACGTTTAATGGATATTGTTAAAATACGTTATTAATTCAGAATCCTGCAGATTTGCAGATTAGTAGCAATTCTCATTTGCTCTGAGGCAGGAAGAGTGTTGCAGCAGTTGAGGGAGAGCTAAATCAGGACTCGGATATAGATAGTCTTGATTTGTCACACTTCTTGGAATCTTCTGATAATATTTCTGCATGTTCCACTTTGGGGGGGGGGGGTACATTTGTTTCAGAGTTAGATAAAAGTATGGTAATGTAATCTTTCTTTTTGAAAAAAAGAGGTGTTATTCTGTGGGCAAAGAACCAATATCTTCCCTGACGTGTCACAGGTGAGATGCAAGGCTTTTTTTTATAGTTGAGGCCTCGCGTTTTAGCCTTGGGAGGTACTTATTATCTTAAATTCCCATGGAAGTGCCTGGTCACGTGTCAAGGGAGACGGTACTGCTTCTTTGACCCATTGCAATTAGAAGAATTTCTAAAAGCTCATAGTCCTTGATATTGATCAGATAACATTCTGAAACTCAAAACATACAATCCTATGTCGGGTGCGTGCCGTTTAACTTTTTACTATATTTGGATGATGTATTTTCTTTGTTACTCCTCCTCTTCAGAAACGTGGGCTTGATGATTTAATTTTTGTGATTCAATTTCCAGTAGGGTTTCTCTCGATTTTCTTCTCATTCTGTAGATTTGGGATGATGTAACCATTTCAAATATATATGAATGAATGAATGAATGAAGGAATTAAAAACAAAAAAAAGATTAATAGGGCTTCCCAATGGAGATAACAGACGATTTATTGGCCCGTTCTTAGAAAGCATCCTAGAGAATCATGTTCTCCCTGTTCTAGACATTAAACTTGGCTTATCGGGTACCAAGTCATCCAGTAGTGACGGTCAAATATTTTTCCAGGCTAATTTTGATACACCTGAACTAATTTCTGCAAGTTTTGGAAATATTATCCCTAGAGGCAAAAGCCAAAAAAATAAAATATAATGATCACAAGATGATTTTAGCTGCTGATTTAGCTAAGGATACTATTGCCAAGTGTCAAGCATTCCTATCTCTGCGAGAACCGCTGAGGAAAATTGGTGCACAATTTGGTTTGCTTTTTCCTGCAAAGATGAGGGCTACTTATGAGAACAGAACCACCATTTACCAAGACCCAGATCTTCTCAAGCAATTTCAGACATTGACTGACTGCACTTACAGCCCTTCTGACCTATCCCCCCTACTACCAACTAAGAGACCTATGTCAACTGTCTAATTTGTTACTTTCTGTTTGGATCATCAATGTTGGTCCTCTTGGTGATGGCCCCCCTTTTTCTATGTCAAATTTATTACTGTCCGTCCCCCCCCCCTTTTTTTGTTAAACCGCTTTGACCCGGTGAAAAGCGGCATATAAATGCAGCTATGTAAATAAATAAATAAATACATTTCTAGAAAACTTAAATATGTCTTGAAAATGCTCAATGATGTAGTATCTCTTAATTTTACATTTGTGTGTGATTGTGGTGTGGTATATTTTCTCTAGTACAATTTGGGTTGGCATGCATGAATGGTGAGTGATTTTATTGGATTTAAAGATATATATATTTCAGTACTTTGGGTTCCTTATCAATTAATTTTTTTATTGTGCCAGTCTTCAGTATGATAGATAGTCATGAACAGTTGTCTCTCAGGCTTGAATGTGTTCTCAAACGCATTTGAAAAGTGCAATAATCAATACTAGCCTGATTATTGCGCTTTTCAAATGTATAAAGATTATTTACTTTCATTAATACGTGACTGGGGCAGTGGTATTGGTGTGTGGTGGAGCTGATGTTCGTGGGGGGGGGGGACTTGGAGTGGAGGAGCTGACCTAGTGGTTGGGGCAAGGCACCTCAGGCCAGAAGGTCAGGGGTTCAAATCCCACTAGAGGACAGCAACCTTGGGCCAGAAGGACTGGGGTTTCTAGTCCCACAGGTGCTCCTTGTGGTCTTGGGCAAGCCACTTAACCCTCCATAGCCCATGTTCCCTGTAAAATAGTTATCTCCAAGTTATAATGCCCTGTTCAATGTAATTTCAGTTGTTCAATGTAAACCACACTGATGCAGAATAGCACCTTATATAAGAGAATGTAAATAAATTGGGAGACATCATTCCCATGTACCATCTAGATATTTTTGTTCAATTGGGGCATGAATTATGAATTAATCTCTTTTGTGCTGCATTCAGATGATATGATACTGTGATATATATTCTATCTATTATCTCTCATATGCGGGGGGGGGGGGGGGGGGGAGGTGGAATGAGTTCCAGCCTCAGTTTTAACCTAATTGGGCTTAGAAGATGGGAATTGTCATTTTCCCTGGAGCACAAAGGACATCAGGTTGATGCAGAAAAGACAATACTGTCTTTCCCGCCACTTTATTTTGAAAAGTCACTCTGTTTGGAATGCATAATGTCATCTATAAATGTACAGTCATCATTTCGATTTTATCATTATCATCTCCTCGTTGCATCTCTCAGAGTGCCATTTTCTATTTGAAATGCACCGTCACGAGATGCATTGCCGCTTCTAGAGGTGTGCCCAAACATGAGATCTCAGTGGATGAAAACTTTGCAATTTTGTTTGCTGTACAAGTTTTTACCTCTGCTTGAGATACGCTAACTAATCCTCAGGAAAGCGTAGTTACTCACCTGTAACAGGTGATCTCCGGGAACAGCAGGAATTAAGTCTTCACATATGGGTATCATCGGTACCGACGAAGCCTGCCCACGTCCAATAGGAAAGCTTTTAGGAGCATCCCATAGCGCCTACGTGCTGCCTTCCCACCTTTCCAACTTTCCCTCTTCAGTTGAGTTTATAACTGAGATAAAAGGAGAGAAGGAGAGAGAGAGAGAGAGAGAGAGAGAGACACATCTCCTCGGGGAGGTGGGTGGGTTGTGAAGACTTAATTCCTGCTGTTCCAGGAGATCACCTGTTGCAGGTGAGTAATTACGCTATCTCCAGGAACAAGCAGGAATGTAGTCTTCACATATGGGGACTCTCCAGCTGAAAAATGCCAGGGAGATGACCACAGGAAGCTGCAAACCCATGTCGAGATGGGTCATGCTTCCTCCCATGGATCTCTGGCATCCAAACCCGGGACGGCGGGTAGGAGTTGTACTAAGTCTGAAAGAGATGCTGGAGAACAGCCTGGCCAAACAAGGCATCCCTACGGGAATCCTTGTCTAAACAGTAATGGTCTGTGAAGGTATGTACCGAAGCCCAAGTGGCTGCTCTACAGATGTCGTCAATGGACACCGAACGAAGATTAGCCATAGATGCTGCCATGGCTCTCACATTGTGAGCTGTGACAGGGCCTTTGAGAGAAAGTCCCTTACTCTCGTATGCAAAGGATATGCAATTGGCAATCCACCTAGAGAGAGTTCTTTTGGAAACTGGAAGTCCCAAATGACTAGAATCAAAAGCAACAAAAAGCTGAGAAGATTTCCTGTGTTGCTTAGTTCTTTAAAGGTAAAAGGCCAGGGCTCTTTTACACTCTAAAGTATGAAGGTTCCTTTCTGCATTAGAGGCATGAGGCCTAGGAAAGAATACAGGAAGGTAAACTGCTGGGTTTAAATAAAAAGGCAAAATCACTTTTGGCATAAAGTGGGGATGAGTCCTAAGAACTACCTTATCATGGTGAAATCTTGTATAAGGAGAGATCTGCCACTAAAGCCTGTAACTCACTGATGCATCTAGCAGAAGTGAGAGCAACTAGGAAGATGACCTTCCATGAAAGAAACTTTAGAGCTGTAGAGGCTAAAGGCTCAAAGGGCGGTTTCATGAGCTGCCCGAGAACAAGATTTAGATCCCATGCCACCGGTGGTGACCTAATGGGAGGTTTTGTTAAGAGTAGACCTCTGATAAATCTTGTTACGAGTGGATGAGAGGAAATAGGTTGTCCATCCCAAGGCTTGAAAGAAGCTGCAATGGCACTAAGATGGACCCGTACTGAATTAGTTTTAAGAGCAGAATTTCATAAATGGAGGAGATACTCCAGTAGCGATTCCAGAGGTACCGAAAGGGGGTGAAGTCCCCTTTGCAAACACCATACAGAGAACCTTTTCCTCTTGAAGGCATATGGTCGTCTTGTGGAGGGTTTTCAGGAGGCCACCAGGATATCCCTTACCTGTTGAGAAAGGTTGATATCTGGAAGCTCTGCACCCTCAGTAACCAGGCCCTGAGATGCAGGGACTGGGGATTCGGGTGCAATAGCGTCCCGTCCTCCTAGAGCATGTCCCGACTCCAGTAGCATGGCTCGACAGAGACGTAGAAGCAGAGGATACCACGTTTGCCATGGCCAACGTGGAGCTATGAATATCATACATCCTCTGTCTCTCTGAAGTTTGAACAGTGTTTTGGGAATGAGGGGAATGGGTGGGAAGGCATAGAGGAAGTCTTGACCCTAGTGGAGGAGGAAAGCATCCCTTGCCTGACAGTTTTGAGCCGGAATTCTGGAACAGAATTGGGGAAGTTTGGCATTCTGTGGACTTGCAAAGATGTCTATATCTGGGGTCCCTCAGATTTGAAACACTCGAGCAATCTGGTCTGAGTGAAGAGACCATTCGTATGGCAGCAGTATTCGACTGAGTTTGTCTGCCCAAAGATTTTGAATGCCCGGAAGACATACCACTAGGAGGTGGATTTGATGTTCTCTGGCGAGGGCCCACAGCCGCAAAGCTTCATTACATAATGACAGAGAGCCTGTTCTGCCCTGCTTGTTCACGTAGAACATGGCTACCTGATTGTCGGTCTGGACCTGAACTGTCTTGTAGCTGAGCTGGGCCTGGAATACTCGAAGAACATGGAAAATGGCTCTGAGTTCTAGGAGGTTTATGTGAAGACATGCCTCTTGCGGGGTCCAAAGACCCTGAGTCGAGAGATCGTGCAAGTGAGCCCCCCAACCCAACTTGGACGCATCCGTTGTTAGGGTGGCCTGGAATAGAGGCTGCTGGAAAGGAGAGCCTACTAGAAGGTTTTCCAGCGATTGCCACCATTGAAGGGACGAAATGAGATGTGTGGAGTTTCTGATTTTGTCTGATAGGCGACCCGAGGCCTGTGTCCACTGAGAGGAGAGGGTCCACTGGGCTGCTCGCATGTGAAGGCAAGCATAGGGAACCACATGGACAGTGGATGCCATATGCCCCAGAAGCTGAAGCATTTCTCAAGCAGTTAGGAAGACTTTCATAGCTGCTTGGGATGCCAGCTGCACTATACAAAGACAGCGGGGCTGTGGTAGGAAAGCCCTTGACTGTCTGGTATCCAGCCGAGCTCCTATGAACTCCAGGGACTGAGAAGGGGTGAGCTGAGATTTTGGGAGATTTATGACCAGTCCCAAGTAGCGAAGAATTTGCATTTTGCGAGAGAGCGAAGCTGGCTTCTGGAGCTGTGGATGCTCCAATGAGCCAGTCATCTAAGTAGGGGAAGACGAATATTCCTAGAGTTCTCAGAAATGCTGCTACTTCTGCCATGCATTTTGTGAAGACTCTTGGGGCAGAAGCCAGACCGAAAGGAAGAATCTTGTATTGGAAGTGTCTTCCCTGGAAAAGGAATCAAAGGAATTTTCTGTGATCTGAATGGATGAGAATATGCATATATGCATCCTTTAGATCTAGAGAACATAGCCAATCCTGGCTCTGAAAGTATGGCAGAAGTGTTCCGAGGGAGATCATCTTGAATTTTTCTCAGAATAGATATTTGATCAATTCTCTGAGGTCCAGTATGGGTCTGTATCCTCCTGTTTTCTTTGGAATGAGAAAATAGGGGGAGTAGAACCTCGTACCCTGTTGGGGTATGAGCCTTTCTTCGATTGCTCCCTGAGCAAGAAGTGATGCAACCTCTTGACCCAAGAGATCGATGGCAGGGACTTAGGAATTGAACTGTTTTATGATTGTAGGAGGGGGCATGCTTTGAAAATGAAGTCTGTACCACTCTCGTACAATGGACTGAGTCCAATTTTCTGATGTTATTTGTTGCCATCTTTTGGCAAAATGGCATAACCTTCTGGGGATGGTAGAGGATTTTGGACCTTGCAGGGGCAGAAAGACTAAGTTCTCTAGGAAGGAGACAAAGCCCCTGAGGAGGCTGAGCCTGCTGAGCTGGCTGAGCTCTTGACACTTGTGGCTTCCTCTGTTGTCTGTTCTGTTGTTGCCCCTTTTGGGGGAACATGAACTGGACAGTAACCCTGATGGATTTAAGATGGGTAAAACTTCTTTTTCTTGTTGAAAAAGGGTTCTTTGCTGGGTTGGCTGTAGACCTTGATAGAATCTGATAATACCACTTTGAATAGACTGTCTGATTTGCCTTGTCTTGCCAATCCTTGCTGAAGAGATTCTCTTCTATGCAAGGAATGTTTCCCAGTTTATCTTGCACCCATATTTCCAGGTCCGATGCCTGAAGCCAGGCAATACGATGTGCACCGATGGAGATAGCAGAAGTTCTGCTGATACATTCAAAGCAATAAAAGGTTGCATGGTTTACAAACTTGGATACATCCTGGGCATGCTTGACCAGAGTAAGGAATTCCCCTCTTTTGTCCTCATGAAGAAGAGGGCTCATGAGCTCCAAGTCTCCTGCAACCTCCTTGAGGAACATTCCCATATAGAGGATGTAAGAGCTGATCCTGGCTGACAACATAGAGGATTAGAAGCATCGATGTCCAAAGGCATCGAGTGTTCTTGATTCACGGCCTGGAGGATTGGAGGAATGCATTTCAGCACTCTTAAGAACATAAGATATGCCATACTGGGTCAGACCAAGGTCCATCAAGCCCAGTATCCTGTTTCCAACAATGGCCAATCTAGGTCATACACACCTAGCAGTTTCCCCAAAAGACACAGGTTCCACAAATGCTTGTACTGGGTCAAGCATTGATATCCTGGGTCCCTTCTTAATAATGGTTTATGGACCTTTCTTCCAGGAACTTGTCCCACCCTTTTTTTTTAAACCCAGCTACACTAACAGCCTTTGCTACATCCTCTGGTAACAAATTCCAGAGTTTGATTACACGTTGAGTGAAAAAATATTTTCTTTTATTAGTCTTAAATAGTTTACCCTGTAGCTTCATTGCATGTCCCCTAGTCTTTCTATATTCTGATAGCGTAAACAATCAATCTACGTTTACCCGTTCCACTCCGTTCATTAATTTATAGACTCCTATCATATCTCCCCTCAGCCGTCTCTTTTCCAGGTTAAAGAGCCCTAACCTTTTTAGCCTTTCTTCATAGGAGTATCCTTCCATCCCCTTTACCATTTTGGTGGATCTTCTTTGAACCTTTTCTAATATCGCTATATCCTTTTTAAGATACGGCGACTAGAATTGCACACAATATTCGAGGTGCGGTTTCACCATGGAATGATATAGAGGCATTATAATATCTTTTCTTTTCTTTTCCATTCCTTTCCTTATGATACCTAGCATTCTATTTGCTCTCTTGGCCGCCGCTGCACACTGGGCCAAGGGTTTTAACATGTTATCCACAATGACGCCTAAATCTTTTTCCTGGGTGGTGGTTCCTAATGTGGATCCTTGCATTGTGTAACCATAGTTTGGGTTGTTCTTCCCTAAGTGCATAACTTTGCACTTGTTCACATTAACTGTCCACTCTTAATCCTACACATCGCTGATTCCACTACCATTGAATGGTATGGTAACTGAGTCCTTTGAAAACCAGGACAGCTTGGAACGCGATACATGGTATCGAGTTGTCGAGAGTGTGGAGACACCATTAAGGGAGTTTCCCACATTCTTAGCATAAGGTCATGGAAGATCCTACGAATGGGCACAGTAGCTGCCTCTTTAGGAGCCTTAGGGTATTGAAGAATTTCTAATTCTTCTGCTCTGGGTTCCTTTTCAGGAGTCACCATGATTTTAAGTCCTCGAGCTAAATCACGTATGAAATCCTGGAAGGACATGTCTTCTGGAGGAGACATTCTACATTGAGCAGAAGGAGATGGATGCTCCGGAAGGATTGCTCTAGTACCGGCAGAGTCATCGGAATCAGAAGAGTCGAAGTATCTGTGTGCTGGGAAGTCCTGCAACGCATGGTAGCTGTATCATTCGAAGTTGGTATCGGATCTCAGTACCGATCTTTCAATACCAGAGATAGACTCAAGGCTCGGTATGGGGGAGAAGCATACCGGCCGAGGCATTTTTTGTTCAGGATTGTTGTGGGAGGGGTGGTGTTGGGGTGAGTGTGATTTCTGAGTTTAATTAGCAAAATCTTGGTGGTGGAAGGGGGGGGGGAGCGCAGTGGTGATAAGGTTGAAGGTTCATTTAGGATGCCCAATATCCTCGCACTGGCCCTGCAAAAGGAGTTGCTTATTTTACTTAGGAAAAATTCCATGAGATTCCAACATTTTACAATCTAGTTAAAATGTATGCAGGTCACCCTAATACAATCCCTTGTGCACAGTGAAGTTGTCTTTGCTATTGATTTACTTTGTTGTACTCAAAAATAAAGAAATTTGAATTAAAAATAGAAGTTACAGAAGTCCACAGGCACTTTGTGCCCACAGCAGTTTTCAAAAGAAAAGTATCCATATGCTGCCTTTAAAAATTAGGTACAAAGGCTGTCGTGTTTTGTAGACATGAACTTTGCATCTAGACGAACAGTAGAAAATTGTCCCCATAACAACTACACATTGCCATTTACAGAAATCTAATTCATACACATTCTGCCTGATAAAGGATAGAGAACGTTTAACTTTCCTGTAAACTTGGAAGGATCTAATCAGGGTGCACATTCGGCTCATTGGCATGCCTTAAAATATTTAGTGCATGCAAAATCAATTTTATGTGTGCTAACCTAAGAATTCACATATGTGAAGTTTATGAATTTTCATTTAAAATTTTACCATGTTAAAATTTTTTATTAACATAGATGTATGAGACACACCAAAAAAAGTCTGAAAATAGGGAAAAAGGGCCAAGAATCTGAAAAACAAACAAATACTTTCCTTGTGCACTTTCCTAAATTCTAGTTATTCTGGACAACCGTTTATTGAATAGTTTGAAATGAGATATCCAGTCCTATTTCTAGCAATATTATATGGACAACTTGTACTCAAAAACATAGCACCAATCAAATATTATTACTCTCTTTCCAAACGGCTCTTGCCCGCTCCACAGTGCTGGGTTAGAGGCTCTTTATTTTAATAAAAATTATTTAACTGAGAATCTCCCCGTCCCCACAACAACATGAGAGAGTATCACTGTTTATCACAATGTCACAGAATGTAATACAAAATATAAGTAAACAGTTGAGATGTAAATAGTTAAGATCATGGCTGGCACAGATTTCTATGCTCTTAGCCTGTGAATCTCCAAGGAATGCTAAATGCTGAGACGTAGACAGATGCTCAGTAAACAGCTACCAGGTGTTGTGCCTGCGTGGAAATCTCGGAGGGGGTAAAGAATAAAGCAGACATGGGTCTTGAACAAGGTTTTGAACAAAGATCTACTGTGATATTTACAAGGAAGGAGGATGGTGCTTTAAGATTTGTCATTTTTGCAATCCGGAGACAACAGGATGCGCAGCATAAGTGAATGGGCATGCATTTTCTTTGGTGGTGGTGATGGGGGGGGGGGGGGGAGTTCTATTTAGCAAAGTGTCCAGCAGTCCTGGGTCTGAATCTTGCAAGTCCAATATAACCAGGGAGAATAAAGAGGAAGCCAATTTTCAAAGGGATCGAGCCAAGTAGCTAATGAGTTTCCACGATATATCTGCCAGGATTAAAAACTGTACCTTTCGGTACATATAACTGCAGGGAAAAAATGGCCATCCCGGGCGCAGGAATGCATTGGGGAAGGGAGGGGGGAACAAATATGTTCATGTATTTGTTGTTCGGATATAAACATGTATTTTCATTGCATACTTCCCCTGAACCAAAAGGTGTGTGGATGCTTTTGTACCCACATGCCTTGTAGTTAATTTACAAAGGGGTGCAGATACAAAATCTAACAAAAACCTGGCATCTTTCTGGACAAAAAAAAATGGACTCTGAAAGGCTTATTGAAAAGTTACGAAGGACTGAAAGGGATCCATTTATTCCACAGAACACTAAATAGCCTCAATGTATGTCTCTCAGTAGCTTGTCAAGGCAATATATCATTGCGGCTGGATACATCTAGAATCCTGCCTGTGCCTTCCTGGTGAGTAACTGCTGATGACAGTGGAAGAAGCAGAGTTGTGCCTTAAATTCTGGTGCAGACATTTGCACCTGCTTAAAAGCTGGCATAACTGAACTTGTGTAAAGTGCACAATATGTGCATAAATTAAGGTATTTCATAAGCTATGGGGGTCATTCTGCACCACGAATAGTGGGGATGTACATCGCTGCTTTTGGTCCCTCTGCCGCTCCCGGTGCAAAGGCTCCCCTATGAACAGTGCTGTTGTACAGGGAGACTTAGTTGGGGCAGGAGAGGGCAGAATGAGAGTGGGGCATGGGCGAGTAATGACCCCGGACGTACAGTGCTGATTCTGAGCTTGGCCCTGTACGTCTGGGGTCGGCCTCGTAGACGGTGGACTTATTCCAGAGGTGTAATAAGTCCCCCTGGATATCGGGGAACGCCGGAGTCGGGGACCGTCAATGAGGTGAGGGGCACAGGGGATCCCCGCAGCCCGACCCTGGCCATGGAAGACCAGATTGGGGGTCAGGCTGTGGGGAAAGGACGTTGGGTTTTGCGGTTGCTGATTGCAGCTCATTAATAGAGCCACAATACCATGGCTATGGGATGCCATGGCATTGCAGCTCCATTCAGGAGCCTGGCTGAGTTAGCTGGGGATTTACTGGGCCTATGGCCGATCAGAATTGGGGCCCAGCCTGCACGTCCAGGCAGGAAGACCCAATTCTGATCCCAGGGGCACGTCTAGCCCCCGCTGGATCAGATTCGGGTGCTACCGCTGTATGCCCGATTCTGAGGGGCTGCACAGGGGCTGAACAGCCAGAATAGAATTGGCCTCTATGTGCATACTTGCAAACTCTGACTATGTTCTATCCAGACCATGCCCCTGGCTATACCTATTTTATTTTTATTTATTTATCTGGCTGAGTTTTTATACCACTTTTCACCGGGTCAATGTGGTGAACATAGAATAGGTTTAAACAACATTTCCAGAGAACTGTAACTATTGACATAAACAGTATAACAAGGACTCAACATATATACCTAGGTCCTTAAATTACATACATAGCTATCTTGGAAGGAGGTATGGAAAGGGTCAGAAGATAGACCACGTCTGAAATGGTAGGGTGGGGGTAGGAGGGGAGGGGCCCAAAGTGGAGGGTGAATAGGTGGGTTTTGAGGAATTTGCGAAATGTGAGGAGGTCTTTTGTGCTCCTTATAGGGTCGGGGAGAGAGTTCCATATGGTAGGAGCGTAGAGTTCACAGGATCTGGTGCACGCTTGTTGGGTGCTTCTTGTTTTTGTGTGGGGGGTGGCTAGGAGGTTTGTGGTGGAGTGACTTCTGGGTCTGTTGGTCTGAGGAGTATTAATCAGTGATTGTAAATACGAGGATGATAGGTTATTGAGAGTCTCAGGAGGATTTTGTATTGTATTCTGCGCTGTAGGGGAGCCAGTGGAGTTGGTAGAGGATGTTGGTGATGTGATCATACCTTGATGCTCCTTGGATGATCCGGTTTGTTGTGTGGAAGGCTGTTTGTAGAGATAGGAGGGTTGAAGTACATATATTCATGCCAATGTGCATACTTTTACACTGGTTGGTATTTTATAAGAGGCCACACATATGCACTAAAATGACTTTATATAACACAGGTACACTACCAAAAAACTGCCTCCAGTTTTGCAACTGATTCCTATAGCTTTTGGGGTGCTGAATCCAGGAAAAATAGCCAAAATGTTCCATCACGTCACGTTTTCTTGCAAAATTAGATTTCTTACCCATATAAGGAATGTTCACATAATTTCTTTTTAGCCGACTGCAGTTTATTTTCTTGGCCCAAAATAGAGGTTGTAATGGTTAACTAACTAGAAACACTCCCTCATGATATTTTAGAGTGTTTTGTATTCATTTTATATATTAACAGGACAATTGGGAGGCGGGGGGCTAAATCCAGTACTCGCGCTGGCGCATGTTCTTTCCTGTTCGCCTCGCCTCGTTCGCTCGCTCAAACACGGTGGTTGCGACATGAACGTTCCTGTCAAATTTCAGTTTCTTGCAAGTTCATTATTACCTTTTGTTTGCTCAGTCGTAATCCAACTTTATTCCGAAGTGGTTCACTACAGTTGTAGTTTGCAGTGCTGTGTATTTGTGATGGCTCAGAGAGCCAGAGGTTGCGTCAACTCTCCGGACAGTTTTTGTTTTATTTGTGGGGAATATACCGTGAAAAAGCGGCAGAGGAACATTTCTGCATTTATTAAAAAAGTATATTTCGCCTATTTCGGTTTGAAGTTAGGCGATCAAGACAAACCGTGGGCTCCTCACAAAGTGTGCAAGACATGTGAGGAAGATCTACGCTTATGGATGAAAGGTAAAAAACAAGCATTTCGTTTCGGAATACCTATGATGTGGCGTGAACAAAGAGACCACAGCAGTGACTGCTATTTTTGCTCTTGCATTGTGAAGGGATACAACTTAAAAAATAAGAACGTAATAAGTTACCCCAACCTTCCCTCAGCAATTAGGCCTATGCCTCATAGCAACGAAGTACCTGTGCCTGAACCACCAAAATCTTTGGATCATATTTGTGTGGACGGTTCTGATCATGATGAGACTCATCAGATGGCTTTTCCCGATGAGTCCAGTACTTCCGAGTTTGAAACCGAACCAGATCCGAAACCTGAACTTTTCTCTCAAGCTGAATTGAATGATTTAGTCCGGGATTTAGGACTCCCAAAAGATGCTGCCCAACTGCTAGGTTCTCGGCTTAAACAGAAAAATCTATTGTCACCAGGAACAACTTTTTATTGGTACCGCAACCGCGAGACACAATTTTTGAAGTATTTCAGCAAAGAGGAAGATTTGGTATTTTGCAACGATATATACGGAGTGATGGAAAAGTTTAAACTCAAGTATGATCCTGCTGAATGGCGGCTGTTCATTGATTCGTCAAAAGACAGCATAAAAGGTGTTCTTCTTCATAATGGCAACACATTCGCTTCAGTTCCTATTGCTCACTCTGTTATTCTCCAAGAAAAATACGAGAATTTGGCCCTGATTCTTCAGAAGATTCGTTATGATGAGCATAAGTGGATGATTTGTGGAGACTTTAAAATTCTATCCATGCTATTAGGGCAGCAATCCGGTTTCACCAAATATCCCTGCTTCCTTTGCTTGTGGGATAGCCGGGCCCACGACCTACACTGGGGAAAAAAGACTGGCCAATTCGGGAGTATTTGAGACCCGGTGAGAAAAATGTTCTTCATGAGAGCTTGGTACCTCGTGATAAAATTCTATTACCACCTCTCCACATTAAATTGGGTCTCATTAAGCAATTCATCAAGTCCCTTCCAAAAGATGGTGAGTGCTTTCGGTACCTTTGCTCAAAGTTCCCCCGACTTTCTGAAGCAAAGCTAAAGGAAGGAGTGTTTGTTGGCCCTGATATAAGGAAACTCCATTTCAGATGGAGCATTCGTTGAAACGATGTCTGAGAAGGAAAAAGAAGCCTGGGATTCCTTCAAGGATGTTGTTCTCAAATTCTTGGGGAACAGACGGGATGAGAACTATAAGGATATTGTTGCCAGGATGCTCAATGCCTTCAAAGAACAAGGCTGTAACATGAGCCTGAAAGTCCATTTCTTGCACTCCCATGTGAACTACTTTCCCGAAAACTTGGGGGCGTACAGTGAAGAACAAGGTGAAAGGTTTCACCAGGACATCAAGGACGCAGAAAGAAGGTACCAAGGAAGATGGAACACCACTATGATAGCTGATATCTGCTGGTTGCTGCTGCGGGAAACCCCAGATGAAAAATACGCCAAGCAGCGCACCAAGAGAAGCATTCGGGGGAAGAAGAAACGGGCCCACCAGGAGATTGATTGACCCAAGAATGACTTTAAAATCTAAACTGTGTTGACAAATATCGTGTTTTTACTAAACTTTGAAATAAAAATTTGCTAGTTATTACCACAGTGTCGGATCTCATTTATTAGAATTTTATTTTCACACCATCGGGTGTTTGTCTTCATGTATTGCAATGGTGCGGTTTGCGTTTTCTATTCTTACATACATACCTGTACAACATTTTTTGCACATTTCTTTGCTTTGCTTTGTGTCTAACCTCGCTCTTATATGCTCAATGTTTGTGCACATGTATGTGGCTGTTTTAAGTGCAGACAATTTTGCTACCATCACAGTGTGTTTTGTTGACATTACTCTATTCTTATGTGCTGCCTTGTTACAATTTTCTTTATTCTTATTTGAATAACTACTAAACAATTAGTATAAAGAATTCATCCAAGAAACTTTTATCTCGATCACACTCAATCTGAAACGTTCACCTCAAACTGCTAACCCAATGTAGCAAAAAATCTGTACGTGATGGAGCAAATTGGGTACCAGATTTGGATTCAGCGCACCAAAAAACGTAAAAATCAATCGAAACATTAGAGGCAGTTTAAAAAAATTTTTTTTTAGTGTACCTGTGTAATTAGTCCCATAATAGAGGGCTTTCAACTAGGGATCTTTGATAAGGTTGTCATATAATTTCTGTAGCGACACTTATCTTTATGCCAGATATTCAGTGACTTTATTTGTTCACTTAGGATATGCAGTACTAAATCTAGGTTAGCCATTTATTCATAATATGCTTATTGAAACAGGCAAAAGCCTCCCAGGTTATGGGTATTTTCACACACCCATTTTTTTCTTTTTACATTATGCCTCTTACTCCCCCCCCCATCCTATCCCCCTTCTTTTAACCAATATCTACTTCCTTCCCACATACTCAAGCTACAAGCACCAAAGAACAAGCATAGAAACAAATGGAAGGAGACCCTCCGACATAATAAGGATGCGTAATAAAACTAGAATAAACCCTCCGACATAATAAGGATGTGTAATAAAACTAAATACGTACAAACAAAATGACTTATGTAGCAACATCCTTCACTCAGAAAATAACCCTCCACATGCATTCATCCATGTCCAGCCTCTCAAAGCATTCTTCCCCTACCTAAACATCCCATCCCTCCCCTAGACGTCCTACAACCTATCCTCCCAAATCCCGCGACAAGAATGCTCAAAACTCCAGCTTTATCCCTTCCATATCTCAAATGCCCCTTATAGGTTATTCAAAATCAGACTGCAAACCCTCCGGGATAGCATTTTAATATAATCCTTCCTCATGGCTAAAAATTTAGGAACAGGATTCTGCCCCCTTCCTGCCCATGTTCTATCTAGCTGCATATGTTGGTGCTGTGCACTCTTCCAGTGCCAAACCTTGGTGGCTCCATCTCTACCCAAGCTATTGATAGTCTTCTTCACTAACAACCAGGCCAACTTAAGTTACCGCTTCCTATCCTGCCCCACAACCCCCACTCTATCCATGATGTAAAATAATATCACTTGAGGTCAGCTTACACTGTAACACTCTTTTTACAAAGGCATGCAAAGTAAGTCTTATGTATGATTTCAGATTACAAATCCCATAACACCATTCTTAATGATTTAGTTATTTTGATCATGACTTTTAACATGCCCCAACTCTGCATTCCGCTTAGCTACTACAGCTTCACATGCATTCTGCGAATAAGTCCCTGCAAAGGAACTTTGGATCCTAGAGACCCTAACCCTTACAGAGTCTTTCAGTAAAAAAAACAGTCCTCTAATTGTGTACAGAAATCACTTGATAGATGTTTCTATTCCAAGCTTCTAATAAACGTATCTCCAAGATTCAAACCATACTGAACTCGAAGCTCTTCAAAAGAAAGTAATTTCCCATCTTCCATCAATACTTGATCTAACGTCTAAGCACTTTATCCTCTCATTTCTTAAATCTAGTAGTGGAAATACCAGGAGTAAAACCAGCACTCTCTTGGATGGGTAGATATATACAATTGAGTGCTGAAACTTATTGCAAATCCAGCTCCAAGTACGACATGTGGACTGAAGCAAGATCAGGTGACACAGCCGCATTGGCAACTTCCCAAGCCCAGCATGAGGCACAGATTTTAGGGATAGGGGAGCACCCAATGCTGTCTCATATTCTAAACAGATACAACCTTGTGACACTTGAAAGATTGATTGCTTGTTTGGCACACAACAGACAGGCTAAGTTATAATTCCTCAAGTCTGGGATCCCCATCCCGCCTCTATACAAGTGCCCTTTAGAATCTTTACAGATATAAGGGGCTTCTTACCTTTCGACAAGAACTTTGCTAGCATTCCTTCAAGAAGCTTTAAGTCCTTAACAAACACTCACAGTATGTACAACCATAGAGGGAAAATGACCATTTTGAACAATGCAATTCTATCCTCCAAAGAAAGAGGCAGGTCCTCCCGAATCACTAAGCAAAGGGGAGATATTACATTTGCAAAAAATCCTCCAAGGCCACTGGCATCACAACTCCCCACAAGCCCATAGCAATAGGAAGTCCTCCACCTAGTCAGTTTGGAGATTAGGTTATGTTAACAAAGCCTCGGATTTACTACAACTTATAGCCAAAAAACACTGCAAATTTGAAGCTCTCCCAACACTGCATTGATTGAATTAAGTGGGTCTGTAATATGTCCTAGGAGATCTGCAAAAGCTGACATTTTAGACGTGTAAGCCATCAGCTGTACTCCCTTGACAGAGTCAATTTGCCTTAATTTTACTTAATAGTGTTTTCAATGCTAACAAAATATAGTAAAGGGGGGGGGGGGGGGAGAGAGAGAGAGAGAGAACATTCCTGAAGGGTGCCCTTATGTAAAGAGAAGCTTTCTGTCTTAAGGTCAGTCAACAGAAGCCTAATTCATGGTACAACATGCAAACGTTGTTTGGACCTGAACAAACAGTCCGTGGAAGCCAAAGTGTTCTAGGACAAGAAACATACTGCTAATTGAGCCTGTCAAATGCCTTTTTGGCATCAAACCTTATGAGTAGTGATGGTATCCCTAAGCCAAAACGATGATTCGATATTGCCAGGACTGGTCTCAACAAAAAATGCAAGGTCATGCATTTAGGTTGCAAAAACCCAAGGCAGCAATACAGTATAGGGGATGAAGTACTTCAATGCACAAAAGATGAGCAGGACCTGAGGTCATATCGTATGATCTTAAAGTGACAAATAAGTGGAAAAGAAGATGTCAAAATTCAGAAGGGTGCTTGGATGCATTGGGAGAGAAATAGCCAGCAGGAAAACGAAGGTTATAGTGCCTGTGTATAAGTCTCTAAATAGGAACATAGTATATGATGGCAGATAAAGACCAGCATGGTCATCTAGTCTGCACAGCAAGGCGGCAAGAGTAGCTGCACCTGCCGCTCCGTGCAGGTTACCCCTCCCCATGCCTTTGTTTAGGGGTGTACCCACTGCTCTGTATAGGTCACCCCTATTTGTTGAGATACAAGAGATAGTTATGTTTATTTTGATTTTATTCTGTTGCTATAAAAGGGTTCCACTGTGTCTGTCCCATGCCATTTTGAATTCTCTCACTGTACTTGCCCACACAACTTTCATCGGGAGGGCATTCCAAGCATCCATCACCCTTTCAGTGAAAAAGTATTTCCTGACATTGCCTTTCAGTTTACCCCCTTGAAGCTTCATGTTATGCCCTCTAGTTTTACAGCTTCCCCTTCTTTGGAAGAGGTTTGTTTGTTCATTAATACTCTGAAGTATTTAAAGGTCTGAATCATATCTCCCCTTTCCCTCCTCTCCTCTAGAGTGTACATATTTAGCTCTTCAAGTCTCTTCTCATTCATCTTTTGATGCAGGCTCCAAATCATTTTGGTCGCCTTCCTCTGAACCATTTCCAGTCTTTTTATATCCTTTGTGAGATATGGTCTCCAAAACCGAACACAATATTCCAAGTGAGGCCTCACCAGCGACTTGTACAGTGGCATCCATACCTCTTCCTTTCTGCTGGTAATTCCTCTCTGCATGCAACGCAGCATCCTTCTAGCTTTTGTCATTGCCTTGTCACACTGTTTCACCACCTTGAGCTCCTCAGAAACAATCACTCCGAGGTTCTTCTCCTGGTCCATGCACACCAATCTCTCACCCTCTATTGCATGCAATTCCCTTTGATTTCTGCTTCCTAAGTGCATGACACTATACTTCTTCACATTAAATCTTAACTGCAAGCATTAGACCAATCTTCCAGCTTTTGTAGATCTTTCCTCATGTTATCCACTCCCTCAGGGGAGTCCACTCTGTTGCAAATGTTCGTGTCATCTGCAAAAAGACAGACTTTTCCATTCAGTCCCTCAGCAATATTACTCACAAATACATTGAACAGTACCGGTCCCAGGACCGAATCCTCTGGGGCACACTGCTAATCACCTTTGTTTCATTAGAGTGAGTTCCGTTTACTATCACCTTCTGTCATCTATCAGTCAACCAGTTTCTGATCCATTTCACCATTATGAGACCCATCCCCAAGCTGGTGAGTTTATTGATAAGCCTCGTATGAGGAACAGTATCAAAGGCTTTGCTGAAATCTAGGTAGATCACATCTATCGCATGCCCTTGATCTAGTTCTCTGGTCACCCAGTCAAAGAACTCAATTAGATTTGTTTGGCAAGATCGTCCTTTGGTAAAACCATGTTGCCTCGGATCATGCAACTTGTTGGTTTCAAGAAAATCCACTATTCTCTTTTTCACTATTCTCCATTACTTTTCTCGCCACCGAGGTAAGGCTCACTGGCCTGTAGTTTGTCACTTCTTCTCTATTATCACTTTTGTGAAGAGGTACCACATCAGCCCTTCTCCAGTCCTGTGGAACTTTTCCTGTCTCCAAGGATCTATTAAAAACATCCTTTAATGGCCCTGCAAGAACCTTTCTGGGCTCTTTCAGAATCCTGGGATGTATCTCATCCGGTCTCATGACCTTGTCCACTTTCAGTTTTGCAAGCTGTTCTAACACATCATCTTCTATGAATGGTCTGGTATCTACTCCATTCCCATTTGTATATTTGTCAGTCACAGGTGATCCTTCTCCAGGATTTTCTTTAGTAAAAACAGAACAGAAGTATTTGTTTAGCATTTTCGCTTTTTCAATGTCACTTTCCACAAATCCATTCCCAGCATGTTTGAGTCCTGCAATCCCATCTCTGATTTTCCTCCTCTCCCAAATATACCTGAAAAAGGTTTTGTCGCCACACTTCACATCTTTAGCTATCTTTTCTTCTGTCTTTTCTTTTGCTATCCTATTTCTCTTTTTATCTCTTTTCCTCTGCGAATTTCTGAATTTTGTGAAAGCTGTGTTTTTGCCTTTATTTGTGCAACCACTTGTTTGGAGAACCAAATAGGTTTCCTTTTCCTCTTGTTTCTATTTACTTTCCTTACATATGTATCTGTTGCCCCTTTTATTGCCTCCTTTAGTTTAGCCCACTGCAATTCGACCTACCTTATCCCTTCTACCCTGCCTACTCCTCCTTCAGTCACTTGGTCATTTTACTGAAATCAATGTTTTTGAAGTCTAGGACTTTGAGCTTGCTGTGATTGGACTCCGCCTTGGCTTTTATCTCAAACCACACCAGGTGATGATCGCTGCTGTTCACAGGGGCACCCACCGGACATTCAACACGCTATCTCCGTTGGTGAATACTAAATCCAGCACTGAGCTTTCTGTGGTCGGCTCCATCACCATTTGTCTAAGTAATGCATCTTGGTAGGCATCCACAATTTTTTTTTATTTTTTTCCAGGTATGCAGAAGGAATACTCCAATCCACATCGGGTAGATTAAAGTCACCCAATATGATCACTTCCCCCTTCATGGTTACCTTTGCAATATCAATAATCAATTCCATAATGTCCAAGTCCATTTCCACCATTAGGGATTCCAGGTCAGGAACCTTTTTGGTTAGCCTTCGAGCATTTGTGCTCATTGCTTTCCAGCATTTGTTGTCTGCCTTGCCTGAATTTTGCATGGATTTTGTTTTACACTCCTCTTCCCACTTGGCATTGATGTGTGGATTAATACTGCGGCCATTTCCAATGTTATTATATTTTTGCTGGGAGTGATGTCCTGAACTTATTGTTTTCCATCCGTCACCTCCTTTCCCTAATTTAAATGCCTGTCCACATAATGCCTGAATTTTTCACTTAGGATCCTTTTACCTACAGAGAGATGTAGTCCATCAGCACAGTACAGCTTCTAGTTGTTCCATCTATTTCTCCAGTTGCCTATATATTGAAATCCTTCTTGTTTGCACCAGGATTTGAGCCATGTATTAAAGTTGAATATGTGATGCAGCCTTTCTGCCCCCTTACCAAGAACAGGTACAGCTTCTGAGAATGCTACAGTGTTAGCAATGGGTTTGATTTCTCTCCCAGAATCTGAAAGTCCCCCTGAACTGTAGAGGCACTGTTTCTAGCCAGGTCATTTGCATCCAAGTAGAGGATAACATCAGTTTTGGAATGCTCACTTTCTGCTCATTTTCTAGTGAGCCCTTATTTGGAGTACAGTGGATAATTTGGAGATCGAACCTTCAAAAAGATATAAACAGGTTGGAGTTGGTCCAGAGGATGGCTATTAAAATGGTAAGCGATCCTCATCAAAGGCATATAAGGATAGACCTAAAGTTTTCCATATTTATACTTTGGAGACAAGGCAGGAAAGGGGTGATACGACAGACGTTTAAATACCTCCATGGTATAAATGCATAGAAGATGGTCCTCTTAAACACAGAAACAGAGAAAATGATGACAGATAAAAAGACTATATGGCCTATCCAGTCTGCCCATCCATAAGAACTATTAAGTTCTACAATCCCTTCCTTGCTCTCAGAGATCTTTTGTACTTGTCCCATTCTTTTTTGAATTCAAATACAGTTTTCGTCACCACCACCTCCACTGGGAGGCTGTTTCACGCATCTACCACCATTCCCATAAAGAAATATTTCCTCAGATTACTCTTGAATCAATCCCCTTTCACCTTCATTCTATGATACCTCGTTTCAGAGCTTCCTTTCAGTTGGAAGAGGCCCACTTCCTGTGCATTTGTAACATGGAGGTATTTACATGTCTCTATCATAGCACCTCTCTCCCACCTTTCCTAAGTGCTAAAGAGCACTGACTAGTAGCTGCCTCTGGACTGACTCTATCCTGTTTATATACTTTTGAAGGTGTGGTCTCCAGAAATGTACACAGAAGTCTAAATGAGGTCTCACTAGAGACATACAAAGGCACCCCACCTTCTTTTTCCTGCTGGCTAGTCTCATCCTGCTTTTATCATCTTTCACCTTTTTACCTGTTTAGCTATTTTAAGTTTATCCATAATATGATCACCCGATAGTCTATTCTCCAGCGAGTTGCAGATTAATGTTTGCCTCCTCCGTTCCTATCTCATTCCTCTTTCTTTCCCTTTACTGAGGAAGCAGGACTGTGGTCCTGGATAGAGAGATCTCATTGCACTAGCCCTAGAGGGATGCAGAGCATGTGTGATGGCCACACAGAAGACAACAGGTGAGTAGAGAGCTGCAGAGTGAAGCTGAGAGATTAGTTATACAGGGCAAAATCATTGCCTCTGGAGTATGATGCCTCTCTCATGCTCTCCCTATCTATTTAGCGTCCTCGTCTGTCCATACAGACCAATATTTTTATTTATTTGTACTTAAGTCGTAGCCAGGAGCAGTTTCTCTCATCGTATCATTGTAGGGTAGGCATGTTGGTCATGGGTGCATAAAAGAAGTCTTTCCCTATGAAAAAGAAGACGTTTGCCTAAACATAAAATACAAAAACAAAACTGGAGGCCACACTTGAAAGGAGGACATATCCCATTGAGGGCAATGGTAGTGTTTCTTTCACTTGATCTCATTATGGGGGTAGGAAGGGAACTTGAAAATATGAGCAGTTAATGAAAACTTTGCTCAGATTGGCTTAACTGAAATTCCTCCCCTCACCCACCTAGCTCGACTTTTCTTTAATAGATGTTTTAGGCCATAGCCCTGATGACTTGCAGCTTTATCCTAATTAGTTTATGTGATCCTAATTTGAAGACAAAGAGGGTCATTCTGTCCCGTGAATAGCAGGGATGGATGTCTCATTGGGACATCCATCCCCGCTATTTGCTCCCCTGCCGGCCCTGGCAAAAGCCTCCCCATAGAAGCAGAGGAAGCCTAGATGGGGCGGGAGGGGGCATTCTGGAAGTGGAGCAAGGGTGGGGCATGGGCGGGCCATGACCCTGGATATACAGGGCTGATTCAGAGATCGGCCCTGTATGTCAGGGGCCTTGGAGTTAGATGGGGAGAGGTGGAATAAATCCCCCTGGATGCGGCGTTTCTTCGGCGGTCGGCATGGACAGGTGAGGCAGGGGTGGAGGAAGTTCCCCACGACTAGACCCTGGCCATGGGAGGCCGGATCAAGGGTCTGGCTGCAGGGAAAGGACTTTATCTGTGGCAGCCAGCATTCACGTCTCCTGAATGGAGCCACGGTGCCATGGCAACAGGAAGCCATGATTCTGCAGCTCCATTCAGAAGCCTGACTTTGCTACACGGGTAGTCGCCTGGATGTACAGCCAGACAGAATTGGGTCCCGGCCTGCACGTCCAGGCGTTAGACCAGATTATGAACCCGCGGGGGCCACGGGATCAGCATCGGATGTAACTTTGGATGGCTTGATTCTGCCCGGACGTACAGGGGATGAACAGCCTGACTGGAATCTTGCTGCCTTAACTGAAAGCCTCTTATTTGTTTCTTGTACTGTTTGTCTTGGCTAGACTGTAAGCTCCAAGGAGTAAGAATTATCTAGTGAAATGCAATGTACGGCTAGTGGAGCTACACTGCTACTGCTAATAATAAATGACAATGACAATGGCACTGAGTTTCTTTGGATGCTGGATACAGGGATTCCTGAAAAGCTTCTAAAAGCTTTAGTGCAGCCTCTAACCACAAATATCAAATGTCCTTCCTATCAAATGCATTTTCTTGCTAAGGAAAGCAGATCAATGAAACCTAAGAACAAGACAAAACAAAGTTGAGGTTGACCTAGGGGATAAAACAAATGTCACCACAGATGAGGTGGATGACTAACTATCATCCACACGGAGCCCAATTCAGAAAGGGGCATGTCCAGGTCGTCCAGATGGCTCCGAGCAGGATGGACCAATTAGGACCCGATTCTGTAATGCGGGAGCAAAATGTTACCGCAGCATACAGAATCGGGCTCTGAGAAAGGCCCACTGTGCCCCTGCATGCTTGCGAGGACATACTCCCCACAAGCTCCCCTGTCACCCACAGTGCTGACCCTCTTCTGCCCACGGCTGGGCAGCTGGAGCCTGGATCGGGCGGCGGGGACCTACCTGCACCCAGCCCCGGGAGGGGGGTGGGGGGGGAGGTTCCAGACCGAATTGCCCGGTTTGTGCTGCTTATGCCACCTTCAAGGTGGCATAAGCAGCACATTCCCTGACCCCGCAGGATGCACAGCGCCTTGACCGGAATTGGCCCTGCATGTCCTGCCGCCTCGGGCCATCCTCACTCCGCCTCCCGTACTGGCTCTCCACTTACTGTTGCTCTAGCTGTGCGGGGAGAGTCAGAGGGGGAATACGGGCAGGATGGCTTGCAGGGCTGGGACGTGCAGTTCCGCAAGTCATCTCTCTGAATTGGACCCATAAAGACGAAGATGATTCAAAGGATGCCGAAAGGAAGATGATCACAAATTACTTTTCTTTAAAGAATATATACCAGCTTAAACTAATTATTTGTTTTTAATATCACTAATTGTTTAGCTTCTTTCCTCATAGGAATGCATGACTGGGTTTAAGATGGGTATCCATAGAAAAAGAGGTTTCCGTATATGAAATTTTGAAATATAGAAAAAATTGCAGAAACATCTCTCTTCGGTGTATCAAGGGATTGGTATATAAGAGAATCAAACTGAAGGCCCTGAGGAGTCATAAGCTTAATATAAATGTAGATGATTTTAAGACATATTGCTAGGAGGTGTAATTGCAGCCGCGTCCCCTCAAGATAAGAACATAAGATATGCCATACTGGGTCAGACCAAGGTCCATCAAGCCCAGTATTCTGTTTCCAACAGTGGCCAATCTAGGTCATATGTACCTAGCAGTTTCCCCAAGGGACACAGGTTCCACAATGCTTGTATTGGTTCAAGCATTGATATCCTGGGTCCCTTCTTAATAATGGTTTATGGACTTTTCCTCCAGGAACTTGTCCAAATCTTTTTTAAACCCAGCTACACTAACAGCCTTTACTACATCCTCCGGTAACAAATTCCAGAGTTTGATTACACGTTGAGTGAAAACAAGCCTAGTGTGGCATCTGCCTGTTGCTGCTAACTCCAGATTCAGTTGTCCTGTCTCCCATTGTATCTCCTTTGCAGTTTGCTGCCTGACATGTGCTCCTCTCATACTCTGCTTTGTTTCCCCCCAGGTACCTCCCTCTGCTGGCTCTCCTCCAATCGATTTCCCTGCAATTCAGAATCTGGAAATGACGTGGCTGCTTGAATCGCAGCTGCGTCCCCTCAAGGTAGCCAGTTCCTATAAAAACAAGCCTGGTGCGGTGTCTTGTGCCGCAGTGGTACATGTCACTGGCGCATGCCGAAGGAGCGCACCCAAGGAGCACGAGGCGCTCCTTGGGCGAGCTCCTTGGGGTGAGTCCGGGGGCGAGTGTCAGGGATCTCCTCCGGGAACTCCTTCACCCTCTACCTTCCATCTGGTGTCAAGCTTTCACATGCATGGGCTCTCATCTGCGGGTATGTCTTTTTCTCTAGCTCTGCGGCTCTCTATTGCGGTCTGGTGTCTTTTGCTTCTGCTAGCTATGGACTCCATCCCTGTGCACTGGGATTGGCATCCTCCCCATTTCATGCCTGCCCCTCCTGCTTTTCTTGCTAGGAACTCCTCTAACTTTATCCTTTGTCTGCCCTACTCTTCGCCCCCCCTGTCCTGCCACCAGGGCTCACTCTTTCCCCCCACACTCCCGCTGTTACAGTTGGCCCTGCTTAACTGCCGCTCCCTTTGCTCCAAATCCATCCCCATTCACGACCTGGTCCAGCAGCACTCTCTAGACCTCCTACTCCTTACCTGGCTCAGGGATGGTGAGGATCCCCTTCTCAATCATTGCTTCCCCCCAGGGTACTCTGCCCTCTCTACTCCCCGTCATCGTAGGAATGGTGGAGGGGTTGCAGTACTCCACCACTCCTCCCTTCCTATTCAGGAGCTTTCATCCCCAGCTCTCTACTATCCCGAGTATCTTTTACTCCATCTCGGTTCCTCCTCTCCCCTCCATCTATTTCTGATTTACGCCCCTCCTTCCCTGCAACCATATCTCTGGGATTCTCTCCTTCTCACTTTGTCTGAAACCTCCCTCCTCTATCCTCACATCCTTATTTTAGGAGACTTCAATGTTCACCTTGATCATCTCTCCGGGTCTTGAGATACCTCTTTCTGCTCGCTCATTGCTGATCTTTCCTTTCAGCAGCGTGCCTGTTTCCCCGCCCACTCAGCTGGTCATACTCTAGACCTGATATTTTCTCCACCGAGTTCTCCTTTCATTCCTTCTGCTCTCCATACTCTCCCAGTTCACCGGTCTGATCATTTCTGTCTCTTCTTCGCAATCCCCTCACCCTTCCCTTCTCCCCCTGCCCACCCTACTGTTTTTCCTTCAGTGGCACATTGCATAAATGCTGCAACCCTCTAGCGATTTCCCTCTCCTGACACCTTTTCTCTGCTGATTTCTCTACGTTTTTTCCAGATCTGCAGGCCCAGACATGGATTACTACTCTGTTGGCTGCCCTAGACCAGCTTGCCCCTCTTCGACCTGTTTTGGGTACCCGCCGTTTCCACCCTCACCCGTGGTATCATTCTGGTCTCTTCCTTCACCATTCCTATCTTTGCCACGCTGAGCGTCTCTGGCGTAAACACCCTTCCCCGGATACCCTGACCCATTATCATCATTGTCACCATCATTATCATCTCCTCTTCCATTCTAGTAAGCAGGCCAACCTTATCCTCTTCAGCCTCTAGCTCCTCTCACCAACTTTATTCTATTCTCTGTTCCCTCATTACCTCACATTCCTTTGCCTCCCCTGCTCCCCCTCCCCCCATCCCTGACCCGGCCTTATTAGCCATACACTTCAGTGACAAGGTACAGGCCTTGTGCTCACTGTTTCTCTCCTGCCCTTCCCCCCTCTCCCTCTCCCCCTCCCATTCCGATCCCCTCTCCCCTGCCTCTTTACCCAATACAGATGGTCCATCCTTCTCCCACCTCTGGTCTTCTTTTCGTCCTATTACCCTCCCTGAACTATCTAAGGCCCTTGCTGCCACTCGTAAAACTACCTATCATTCCGACCCTATTCCTTCTCCCTGGCTGACTGAGTCCTCTCAAGCGCTTGCTCTGCTCATGCTTTCTTTATTCAATTCCAGCCTCCTCTCCAGTACCTTCCCGTCCCCCTGGAAACATGCCCTGATTCGTCCTATCCTTAAGAAGCCTTCCCTGGTCCGTCTGTCCCTGCCAACTGGCGCCCCATCTCCACCCTTCCCTTCCTCTCCAAACTCCTTGAGAAATTGGTCTTCTCCCAGCTCTCCTCTCACTTAGCTACTTTGTCCCTTCATCCCCGTCAGTCTAGTTTTCGTCCTGGCCACAGTACCGAATCCATTCTCCTCTCTTTTTGTGCTCACGACCACAGCTCTATTTCCATTGCAGTTTCCCTTGACCCGTCTGCTGTCTTCGACTTAGTTGATTACCACACCCTCCTATCTCGCCTCCATGGGATCACTGGTTCCGTTTTCCTCTGGTTCCGCTCTTTTCTTATTAATAGGTCTTTCTTGGTTTTCTCTGGCTCCTCCTACTCACCTGTAACTCCTCTCACCTGTGGTGTCCCTCAAGGGTCTGTCCTGGCCCCCCCCCTTTCTGTTCAATATTTTCCTGGCCCCTTTGACTCTTCTGGTGCAACAATTTGGTATTTCCATGTATTACTACATGGACGACATCATCCTCCACTATACAGACTCCTCCACATTTGATATCATCCCCCTCAATTCCTGCATTTCTTTCATTAACTCCTGGATATCCTCCAACTATCTCCAAAACCATGGCCATCTGGTTCACCTTTGGCAGTCCCACTCCCCTGCTCTTTTCTTCCTCTATCCCTATTGTTTCCACCCTCTGCTATCCCGGTGTTACCCTCGACTCTGTTCTGTCTTTCCAAGACCATACCTCCTCGGTTGTTCAGTGTTCCTTCCACTCGCTAAGGCTAATCCAATCTGTTGGTCATTTTCTTCCTGTTTCCTCACTGACTACCCTGCTCCTCTCCCTTGTTATGTCCTGTCTAGAATATTGTAATGTCTCCCTAGCTGATTTACCTCAATATTAACTGCATAGGCTTCAACTGGTAGAGAACACAGCAGTCCGTATCCTTACCTATGCTACCCGCTCAGATCACATCACCCCTCTCTTCATTAGTCTCCACTGGCTCCCTGTGATTTCCAGAATTCAATACAAAATCCTCACTTTTATCCATAAAGTGATTCACACTGGAGTGCCTCAATACCTCTCCAATCTGGTCCTCCTCCACACCCCTCAACGGTCTCTTCGGTCCATACATGCTAACCGCATGTCCCTTCCCTCTCCTTCTCAGGCCTACCTGGAGTCCACCTGGTCCTCAGCCTTCTTCTTCCTTGGCCCTGGGCTCTGGAACTCGCTACTGCCATCTCTCCACTTAGAACCCTCCTTTACCAGTTTCAAGGCTCATTTAAAAATTCATCTCTTTTAAACTGCCTTCTATCTCACCCCGCCACCCTCCCCCCTCTCATGCCCCCAGTGATGTCCCTGTGTTGTTACACCCCTCCCTATTCAAGGACAGTCCTGTTCTTTCTTGCTCTCTTTCTGTTCCATCTCTTTCCTGTCTGAACTTTGGCGTTCTGTTTCCTTTTCTCGCAACCTTTTGATTCTGCATTGTAAACCGCTCTGATACTCACATGTGGATGGTATATTAAGTGACGAATAAAGATAAAGATAAAATTATGCTTTGCTGAAATAACTCTCAGGCATGATGGAAAATCCTAGATTGGCCACTGTTGGAAACAGAATACTGGGCTTGATGGACCTTGGTCTGACCCAGTATGGCATATCTTATGTTCTTATCATAAACCATTATTAAGAAGTGACCAAAGATATCAATGCTTGACCCAGTACAAGCATTGTGGAACTTGTGTCTCTTGGGGAAACTGCTAGGTACATATGACCTAGATTGGCCACTGTTGGAAACAGAATACTGGGCTTGATGGACCTTGGTCTGACCCAGTATGGCATATCTTATGTTCTTATGTTATGTTCTTATCAAAATGTATCACAGAGATGGATAAATTAATTGTACTTTTATAATAATGATGATTTTAAGATTACTTGACAGTCCAGCAATGTGCCTTGGGTAAACAATAGAGACAATGTGGTGATGGCATGCTCTAGCCAAAATATATGGGGTGGGGGGGGGGCAGGGATTTTCAGCGGAATCTGCTAGCCCTTGTAAAGCGGTGTATATAAATACCGAGAAGTAGAGGAAGGAACAACAATTCAGCACAAAGTACTGAGAGAAAAGACCAGCAAAGAACACCACAGGAAACCAAAGCCAACTTTGAGACATGCACTAACATCAAACAATAAGCTACAAGCCATCAATCAGCTCCTAGGGAGATTTTGAATCTGGTGGTTGATTGCCTGAATGGAGTCTACTTTAACATCTAGTTTTGACACAGCTTTGCAATTTTACAGGGGAAGCAGTGGATAGGTTTATGAAATTGGACCAACAGTTATATATGATTGAATTCAGATTTCAGTCTCAGGGCCAGTGCCTAGGTGTATGCCCCACAGTGCCTCCCAAAGTTGAAAATAACTGGAACAGTGGTCTAGGCATGAAGGTGAAAGGGGATGGACTCAGGAATAGTACAAGGAATTATTTCTTTGTGGAAAGGCGGTGGATGCATGCAACAGCCTCTTAGTGAAAGTGACGGAGATGAGCACTGTATCTGAATTCAAGAAAGCATGGGACAAACACAGAGGATCTCTGAGAGAGGAAGGGATTGTAGAATGTAAGCGTTCTCATCAATGGCCGGACTGGATAGGCCTATGGTCATTATCTGTCATCACTTCCTATGTTCTATTTACACATTAATGTCAGTTAGTCCTCACTCCGTCTTTGAAGGTGTCTCCTCAGTTATCAGCGAGTTATGTACAGATGTAAGGAGGAGGTACAGTGGGTGAGTAACATGCGAGGCAACCGTTTCCAAAAATATCTGATTTAGGTACACATTCATAAGAATTTGCCTCTGAGAAAGTTCCAGAGAACTTGTAGTGCAGAATTAAATTTGAAGAACATTTATGATGCACCTATTGCATGACTTCATCATAATAAGTTTCTTCACTGTGACAAAACCAACCTGATATAATTTCAGAAATCACAAGACCTGAATGATATAGCCTCACGACACAGGGAGGTATTTTAGAAGCACTCCCATGTAAATAGTGGCATTTACATGTATAGATAGGAATGCACGTGTAAATGAGATTTTAGAAACTTGCTACATGTGGGGATGCTTACCATGTTGAGATGGCAAGGGGGTGTGGTTAGGGTGAGGAGAGGGACAGATATGGGCCGGCCTAGAATAATCGGCATGTATTCTACATTTTACAAGAGGAATGCATATTGATAGTAAAAATATAGACATCTGCATTTAGAGCTACCCCAAAGCATGAATAAGTGCCTGCTTAATGGGGCAGGTGTAAAGGCCTATATCGATGCCCCCATCCTTCGTCCTGATATCTGATCACACCTCCTGACACATCCCATCATCTGATTGCATCGCCAGCACCCCTGCGACATCTGATCCCCCTTGACACTCCCTGTGGCATCTGATTTTTCGCAACCTCCTTCCCTGGCATGAAGATCCCCTCTTGATGGCCCCCTTGGCAGAGACCTCTACTCCTCGATTCCATTCCAGGATTCCTGATGTCTAGTGGGAGTGATGCCCAGTTTCTACTTTTCATTCTAGCCTCAGGCTTCAAAATAGTGCCTGTGAATTCTAGCTGTAATCGTGTGGTACCACTGCTAGGGGTTAGACTGCCAACTAAGGGCAAAAGCTTGAGCCCTAGGTGTAGTACTGCAAGATTATCACCAAGGGTTGCAGGCGCCATTTTGAAACCTGGGGCTCTCATGAGCAAGAGTGACTGGAGATCACTTCTGCTCCCACTAAACACCAGAGACCCTAGTAGGAACCAGGGATGAGGTTGGGTGGGGGATCTTCTTGCCTGGGGGAGGTCGTGTATGGGAAGGATCGGATGCTGCAGAGGAGTTGGGTGTCAGAGGAGGGATCAGAGAAGGACTTCTGCTGCTGGATTTGGATGTGCGTGGACTTTGGGATCAGCAATTTTAAAAAGCTGCCCCTAAACACATGTTGGGTAAAGCTACGTGCTTCCCCCCCCCCCCCATGTAGTTTGTTACAATCACTGCTCCCCCAGATGTCAACAGACATCAAAGTGTGGTTCTGCGCATCCTAACTTGTATTTTACAATAGACTCTGAAAATTAACCTTACAACTTGCAGCATATTTTGTAAACCCCCTCCTCCGGATTTGTTGAAATAGCCCTCTGATTCATATGGTTGGATGTCACACTCCATATTTACAAAAATATAGGGGTTTACCTGCCAACCATGTTTCATTGGGGAGGGGGGTATGAAATTTTGTTTCATTTAAAGTTGCTTTTTTAGTGTCATTTATTTTATTTGTAATGCATGTAATTTTAAAATAATTTGTTAAAATGAAATGAAGCAAAAGCCTCCCAGTTTCATAGTTTTCTTTTCTATTTGTTTTGAAACAAAAGCACCTGTACTGGAATGGGGTGGGCCACTGGAGTTTGCTCAGCTTGTGCTTTACACGGTATTAGCAATAAGAGAACTTGAAGGGGTGGAGGGGGAAGACAGGAATGGAGGTTGATTAGTTTGTCCCTGCCCCAATCCAAAATGGCATTATTTGTCTGAGTGTGTGCTTTTGTGTTTCATCGCTTTTCAAAATGAATTCCCATTCATACAGAACAATTAATGTTTTGTGGAAACAGGAATAGGAAATTAACAAATAATTGTCCATTGTGTGCTCTGACACAGAGCTGTCTAAGTTAGGAAATCCATGCTTTCACATTCTGATTGCCATTACCATGGTATCTGATAGAGCAGTGTTTGGAGTACAGCAGAAGCAGACTCGGGAATGAGATGCCTGCAGGACCTACCTGCAGCAGATAATTAAAGATGCTACAGGTGTCAGCAATCTCTCGGCTGCGGCTTGGAATACAGCATGCTTACAATATTTTCAGATGCATCCCTGCTGACCTATTGAGTTCTTGCAGAAATCCTGTCACACCCTATTTGAAGAAGTATTTCAGTAAATGTTCTCACATTTTCTTGTCTGTCATAGCAGAACAAATGAGAGGAAAGGGCAAGTGAATATATTTTGAATACAAACACAGCTGTTTTCTGAAAGTCATGAGAATGCAGGCTTGTGTTTTTTAATTAGTTCTTAAAATTTAGAACTCAATGAAAAAGGGATAGTTCATGTGGGACTGGTCGGGAATGAGGGCTCTGCATTCTCTTGAAAATAAGGTTTGTTTATGTGATTAAGAACATACGAAATGCCATATTAGATCAGACTACGGTCCATCAAGCCCTGTATCCTATTCCCAGCAGTGGCCAATCAAGGTCACCAATACCTGGCAGGTTCTCAAAAAAGCACAGGTTCCACAATGCTCATCCTGGGGTAAGCAATGGATTTTCCGGGTCCTCTTTAATAATGGTTTATGGACCTTTTCTCCAGGAACTTGTCCAAACCTTTTTTAAACCCAGCTACACTAACAGCTTTCACTCCTCTTGTGGTAATGAATTCCAAAGTTTGATTACACATTGAGTGAAAAATATTTTCTCTTATCAGTCTTAAATGGGTTACATTGTAGCTTCATTGCATGTCCCCTAGTCTTTCTACTTTTTGATAGCATAAACAACCAATCTTCGTTTATCCGTTCCACTCCTTTAATTTATAGACCTCTATCATATCCCCCACCTCCTCAGCCATCTCTTTTCCAAGTTGAAGAGCCCCAACCTTTTAAGCCTTTCCTCATAGGAGTATCCTTCCATCCCCTTTACCATTTTTGTCACTCTTTGCTATACTTTTCTAATTCTGCTATATCCTTTTTAAGATATGGCAACCAGAATTGCATACAATATTCAAGGTGCGGTTGCACCATGACAGAGGCATTATAATGTCCTCGGTTTAATTCTCCATTCCTTTCCTTATTTATTCCTAGCATTCTATTTGCTTTCTTGGCCGCCACAGCCCACTGGGTGGAGAGTTTCAACGTATTATCAAAGATGACACCTAAATCTTTTTCCTGGGTGGTGGTTTCTAGGGTGGTACCTTGCATTGTGTGACCACAGTTTGGGTTCTTTCCTAGGTGTATAACTTTGCACTTGTCCACATTAAATTTCATCTGTCATTTAGACATCCAGTTTTCCAATTTATCAAGGTCCTCTTGCATTTTTTCACAATCCTCTTGCTAACATTTGTTAGCTTCCCCAATTTCTTTCCGTATTTCATCATCCATATGTTCATTCAGGCCAGGTAGCTGGTAGTACACCACCAATACCATCGCCTTCCCCTTTTTACATGGAATTCCTTTCCATAGAGATTCTACAGTGTATTTTGTTTCATGCAAAAAAAAAAAAATCCTATGTGACTCAATGTTCTCTCTAACATATAGAGTGCAACCCCTCCACCAATTTGATCTACCCTATCTTTGTGATATAGTTTGTACCCAGGTATCACAGTGTCCCATTGGTTGTCCTCCTTCCACCAGGTCTCTGAGATGTCAATCATATCTAACCTCTGATTTAGTGCTATATATTCTAGCTCTCCCATCTTATTTTTTAGACTTCTAGAATTTGCATACAGACATTTTAGAGGTTGTATTTTATTCATATTAATCTGGTTATCATTTGATAGGGGTAATTTGTAATCTTTCGACTTTGTACTTAAGGGCATCTGGGTTAATTTTATCTGGAACATCTCTGTCAGGATGCCCTAACTTCCCTGTTTTGCTAGTATCCTTCAAGGATATCTTCTTCCAAACCATGCGCTCTTGAGTGACTATCAGCTTTTCCCTATTATCTAGTTGCCATCTCCTTTATAAAGGGTAACGACAGCAGCCTGGTTCCATCTCGGTTAAGGTAGAGCCTATCCTTTCATAAAAGCACCTCCCTTCTCTAGGCTGTTACTGGCATCTATATTTGGAAAAACTTAGAGAGGTTAGCAAGATAGTCAGGGAAGCAAAGATGCAAAAAGAAGAAGAATTAGTTAATGCAATAAAATGGGAGGGTAAGACTTTTTTTCATATATGTTAGTGAATAAAGCAGAATTGCTTAACAAATATTTCTGTTCTGTGCTCATAGATGAAGGGCCAGGAGCAGGACCTCAGAAAACACCCACAAAAAGGAACAGAAGTAACAGGGATCTTGAATGATTTTCAGAAGACTGTGTTCATAAGGGACTAGCTAAACTAAAAGTAAGAACAAAAGAACATAAGATATGCCATACTGGGTCAGACCAAGGTCCATCAAGCCCAGTATCCTGTTTCCAACAATGGCCAATCTAGGTCACAAGAACCTAGCAGTTTCCCCAAAAGACACAGGCTCCACAATGCTTGTATTGGGGCAAGCAGTGGATATTGTGTCCCCTTTAATAATGGTTTAGGACCTTTCCTCCAGGAACCTGTCCAAATCTTTTTTAAACCCAGCTACACTAACAGCTTTTATGACATCCTCCAAAATCCAGAGTTTGATTACACATTGAGTAAAAGAAATATTTTCTCTCATTAGTTTTAAATAGGTTAGACTGTAGCTTCATTGCATGCCCCCTAGTCTTTCTATATTTTGTTTTTGATGGTGTAAACAATCGATCTACGTTTACCTGTTCCACTCCATTCATTAATTTATAGACCTCTATCATATCTCCCCTCAGTCGTCTCTTTTCAAGGTTGAAGAGCCCTAACCATTTTAGTCTCTTTTCATAGGGGTATCATTCCATCCCCTTTACCATTTTGGTGGCTCTTCTCTGCACCTTTTCTAATAATGCTATATCCTTTTTAAATACTGCGACCAAAATTGCACACAATATTCAAGGTGCGGTCGCACCATAGAACGAAACAGAGGCATTATAATATCCTTTGTTTTATTCTCCATTCCTTTCCTTATGATACCTAGCATTCTATTTGCTCTCTTGGCCACCGCTGCACACTGGGCGGAGGTTTTAACATGTTATCCACGATTACGCCTAAATCTTTTTCCTGGGTGGTGGTTCCTAATGTGGAGTTTTGCATCATGTAACCATAGTTTGGGTTTTTCTTTCTTAGGCGCATAACTTTGCATTTGTCCACATTAAATTTAATCTGCCATTTGGATGCCCAGTCTTCCAATATCAAGATCCTCTTGCAATTCTCCACAATTCACAAGGGTTTTAACAACTTTGAATAGTTTTGTGTCATCTGCAAAATTGATAATCTCAGTTGTTATTCCCATTTCCAGGTCATTTATGAATATGTTAAAAAGCAGCGTACCCAGCACAGATTCCTAGGGTACTCCACTATTCACCTTTCTCCATTGGGAAAATTGGCAATTTTGCCCTACCCTCTGCTAAATGGGACTGGATGGGATTCATCCAAGAATACTGAAGGAACTTGGGGATGTTCTAATGGCTACACTGACTGACCTTTTCAATGCTTCTTTGGAGTCAGGAGTGGGCCCAGAGGCTTGGAGAAAGGCACATCTAGTCCCTTTACACAAAAGCAGAAGTAAGGATGAGGTTCAAAACTACAAACCAGTTAGTCTAACCTCTGTAGTGAGCAAATAATTGGAAAAGCTACTAAAAGAGAGAATAGTTAGGTTTCTGGAGTCCAATGGCTTGCAGGATCTGAGGCAGCATGGGTTTACCAGAGGCAGATCTTGTCAGATAAATCTGATGGATTTCTTTGACTGAGTGACCAGGGAGTTGGACTGAGTTAGGTCCCTAGATGTAGTGCATTTAGATTTCAGTAAAGCCTTTGATATCGTTCCACACAGGTGACTTATTAATAAACTGAGTACCCTAGGGATAGATCCTAAAGTGACTGACTCGGTTGGAAATTAGTTGAGTGGGAGTCAACAGAGGGAACAGGTAAAGGGAGCTCACTCTGAGGAGAAGTTAACCAGTGGTTTGCCACAGGGATCTGTCCTTGGACCGGATTCTTTTTAATAATCTTTGTTAGTGTTATTGTGGAGGGGCTGTCAGGTAAGGTTTGCCTGTTTGTGGATGATACCCGGGAAGGAGTAGATAACATAATGAGGGATCTAACTAAGCTTGAGGTATGGTCAAGAATCGGCAGCTGAGATTTAATGCTAAAAAATGCAAAGTCATTCACTTGGGCTGCAAAAATCCAAGGGAGTGGTACAGTGTAGGAGGAAAAGTACTTCTGTCCACGAAAGAAGAGCGAGATCTGGGCGTGATTGTTTCTGATGATCTTAAAGTGGCTAAATACGTAGAAAAGGCAATGGTGAAAGCTAGAAGGATGCTTGGGTGCATAGGGAGAGTTATGACCAGCAGAAAAATGGAGGCGATCGTGCCTCTGTATAGGTCTCTGGAGACCACACCTTCAAAAGGATATAAACAGTATGGAGTTGGTGCAGAGGGTGGCTACTAAAATGGTTAGTGGTCTTCGTTATAAAGCATGAGGACAGACTTAAAGATCTTAATATGTATATCTTAGAGGAAAGGTGGGATAGAGGAGATATGATAAAGATGTTTAAATACCTCAGTGGCATAAATGCACAAGAGGAGAGCCTCTTTCGATTGAAAGCAAGCTGCGCTACGAGTGGACATACTGTAGGATAAGGGTGAAAGAGAATAGACTCAGGAGTAATATGCAAAATATTTCTTTATGAAAAGAGTGATAGATACATGGGATAGTCTCCCAGTGGAAGTAGTAGAGATGGGGACAGTATCTGAAAAAAGTATGGGACCAACACAGAAAATCTCTAAAGGAAAAAAGGGGACCATTTTGATATAGAAGGACAGATTAGATAGACCATGTGGTCTTTTTCTGCCATCATATTTTTATGTTTGTATGTAATGTTGCCAGTTCCTAACAAATCCAAAACCTCTTCTTTTCACCATCGTCTCATCAATGCATTAAAACTAGGAGCTCTGCCTGCCTTTTGGGTCCTGCACGTGGAACAGGAAGCATTTCGGAGAATGCTACCCTGGAAGTTCTGGATTTCAATTTCCTATCTAAAAGCCTAAATTTGGCTTCCAGAATCTCCCTCCCACACTTTCTTTTGTCATTGGTGCCAACATGTACCAAGACAGCAGGCTCCTCCCCAGAAGATGATACTATCTAAAACCTTGTCTAAGTCGTACTTGAAGTCCACTACCTTCGCATCAGGCAGGCATGTTACCAGGCAATCCTCATGACCACCAGCCACCTACATGCCTAATGATCAAATAGCCAACTTTAACGGCCATCCTAATCCTTCTCTCATGGGCACATGGCCCTGGAGAAACCTCCTTGGTGCGAGAGGGTTTTACATCTCCTGGCAGACAGGTCTTAGCTACAGGATCACTTCCTGCCACATCAAGGTGATGCTCTCCTTTCACGTGATCTCTCTCCTCAACTAAGAGGCTGCCAGACTGGAGGTGGGACTTCAGGACTACGTCCCTGTAGGTCTCGTCTATGTACCTCTCTGTCTTCTTTATGTCCTCCAAGTCTGCTACTCTGGCCTCCAGAGATCGGACTCATTCCCTAAGGGCATAGAGCTCCTTGCACCTAGTGCACATACAAGACCCCCTCACCAACTGGGAGAAAATTGTACATGCGATACTCCTTGAAGAACACTGGATAGACCCCAGGTCTCTGCTGAATTGCTGTCTGCACATTAGTTTTAAGATTTTGTTTAGCTATTTAAGTTGTTTACTTAAAGTTGCTAGGGATACTTGTACTATAGAACTATACCAATTATTTATTTAAAAGTATTTTATACCGCTTTATCCTTAAATCAAAGCAGTTACAGTAGAACTAAAATGATTACACAGAACAAGGGAGAGAGGGCATGCAGGGTATATTGCAATGTAACTTTAAACAATGTGGTTATAAGGGGGGTATTGCAATATAACTATGTACAAAGGTTCTAGATACAGAATGAGCTATATGCAGCATGCTTGTTGGAGAAAGATAATAGGGGAGCTAAAGGACTAGGCGCTGCGGGCTTGAGGAGAAGTTGGAAGGACCAGGGTGGTTCAAAAAGGCGGGAGGGGGGGTGTTGAGGGAGGCAGCAGGAGAGGAAGAAAGATCGCTTGAGAGGCAGTTGAACTGCTTCCAGTGGTGAAATTATGTAATGTCTCTGAAGTGTTCGATATAGAGTGTGTTTTTTAGCATCTTCCTAAAGTCCTTGATGTCCGAGGTGGTTCTTAGGTGGTCTGGGAGAGAATTCCACAGAGCAGGTGCAGCAAGGGATCTAGATGTGGATTGACTAGCTTTGGTATAGGTGCTGGGGGTTGTGATCATATCCATAGTGTGGCATCTTCTGGGTCTGGTGCTTTTGTCATTGGTGACGAGGGACTTCAGGCTGTCAGCCGAAAGGTTGTTTTTGATTTTAAAGATGTTAAGTAGTGTTTATTTGATGCGGGAGGTAATGGGAAGCCAGTGGAGTTGGTTTAAGATAGGGGTGATGTGGTCGGTACTTTGAAGATCCTGTAATAATCTGGGCAGCAGTGTTTTGTGTCATATGTAGGGGGCATAGTGATTGTTTTGGTAGTCCAAGGTATATGAGGTTGCAGTAATCCCAGATGGGGTGATTACTGTTTGGCAAACAGTATGAAAGTGTTCTGGGCAGAGTAGTGGTTTGAGACGTCTGATGACCCTCATCTTAAGTTAGGCGTACTTGATGATTTTATTGATATGAGACTGGAGGTTTTAGATTGCTGTCCAGTGTGACGCGGAAGTATTTCACTTTGGGTTTAATGGGTAACGTGGTGTTGTTCAGGATTATTGTGGTCGGGAGGGGGGTAAATTCAGAGTTTCGCATAATGATGAGGGCTTCTGTCTTTGTGTAGTTTATCATTAGGTTGTTTTGCTTTAGCTATCACGTCATCTCTTGGAGGCAATCTGCTATTTTTGTGTAGTCCCGGTTATCAAGGTTGATCGGAGTATAAATCATTATATCATCTGCATATTTGGTGTAGTTGATCTTGTGTCTTTTGATGATGTGGCAGATGGGTAGTAAGTATACATTGAACAAAAGAGCCTTGTGGCACGCCCTGTCATGCCATGAATGGTGTGGAGGTGTTGGATCCACATTTAACCTGGAGTTGTCTGTTTGTAAGGTAGAAGGTGAACCATTTCATGGTGGTGTCATGCAGACCAATATCTAGTCTTTGCAGTGGTATGCTATGTGAGACCGTGCCAAATGCAGAGGTGATAGCAATGAAAATCAGGATGACTCCCATCTTGACGTTATCAATAACTCTGATCAGGTTGTTGAAAAGGAATATCAGAAGGGTTTTGACCCTATGGTTTGGTTGAAAGCCATGCTGGTGAGGGTTCAAGATAGGGGTGATGTGGTCGTACTTTGAAGATCCTGTAATAATCCGGACATCAGTGTTTTGTGCCATCTGTAGGGGTGTAATGATTGTTTTGGTAGTCCAAGGTATAAGTTTAAGGGATTTTGTTCATCTTAAGAATAATTAATTTCAAGGCCTTAATGAATCTATTCCTGGTGAGGATAAGGAACTGAACCTGATAGTGAAGTTGACCACCTCTCCCCCCTTTAATAGGATTAAGAGCCTAAAGAGGTAGGATTATGCCTGGGGTGGGTGGGAGGGAATTAGCAGTCAGTAAAGGCTGGCTTGCTACACAGGTCCCAGACCTGTGCTTCTAAGGCCGCGTCACAGAAGAGCCCGCCCCTCTCATTGGGCCATCCGTTCTCTGTTGCTCACTCTGAGCCCTCCCATACCGGAAGAACCGCGGCCGCGCGCACGCGGCCGCGTCACAGAAGGTATCCTGTCTCTCCTGCATAAATTTGGAGCGCCTGCGGCTGTCCACCATTATATTTGTTTTGTCTGCCTGACCAATGTTACTTTTGGTTTGTTTAATTCTCTTGCCTGTCTGTGTCTTCCCAGAGCCCGCCCCTCTCATTGGGCCATCCGTTCTCTGTTGCTCACTCTGAGCCCTCCCATACCGGAAGAACCGCGGCCGCGCGCACGCGGCCGCGTCACAGAAGGTATCCTGTCTCTCCTGCATAAATTTGGAGCGCCTGCGGCGCTTGTCGCCGCGGCGCGCGACTTGGGCGCGCACCGAACGTGCTCCTTAGGGGCGCTCCTTGGGGCCGCTCCGGCAGCGCAGGTTGCTGGGCCGTCCTGCTGCCTGTAGTTTTCCTCTCTGCTGTTTTCGGTTCCGCACCTGCGTTCTCATCCAGTTTGTCTGTTCTGCTTCCATCTGCGGCGTCTCCCCTACTCCCCTGCTCTGCGGCGTGTGTCCTTTACACATTTGCACCCTCCGGGACTATCGCGATCTCCCTTTCCTACCCTATGTCCTCTATCCCCGTGTTATGGGGCAGGCGTCCGGGCAAATCGTTCCACCTCTCCTCCCGTTGTCCTTCCAACCTCCTTCCATGCTTGCCCTCCTCAGTTTCTGCTTCTTCTGTCCCGCTTGCTGTTTCCCCCTCCTCTGTCTCTATTGGGCTGCTTAACTGCCGATCCCTCCGGAAAAAGACCCTTCTCATACAGGATCTTGTTCTTCAATCTTCATTTGATCTTATGCTATTAACTGAAACCTGGCTAAAGGACGGAGAAGACGCTCTTCTGGCTCGCTGCCTTCCGCCTGCCTTCTCAGCCCTTTCCACCCCCCGCCCTGGCCGTGCCGGTGGGGGTGTGGCAGCTCTTATTCATACATCTCTCTCCTTCACCCAGCTTACCCCCCCATCTTTGCGCTACCCTGAATCCCTTCTGTTTCAGCTTCACTCCTCCCCCCCGCTTCAGGTCTTTCTTGTCTACTCTCCTCCTGCTTTGCGATCTGACCTTTGGGATTCCCTTCTCTTAACTATCACCGATCTGTCCTTGGCCTTCCCTCACTTACTTATTGCCGGAGACTTTAACCTTCACCTTGACTCTCCTTCCTCCTCTCATGATCACGCTTTTCTCTCCCTGCTGCATGATCTGTCTCTTCTACAGCATGTCACTTTTCCCACCCATCAGGCCGGTCATACTCTTGACCTGTTTCTGACTTCCTCTTCATCCTCTCTTTTAATGTCCCATCTCTCTTTTGTATCCCTTCCGTGGACTGACCACGTCTGTCTTTCTGTTGTATGTACCCATTCTCCTGGGTCCTTGTCTTCCACCTCTTCTGTTGTGCCTCCAGTTGTTTCCCCTCCACCTCAACTCTCACGTGTCCTCTCGTCGCGCATTCGTGAACAATTCCCTGCTGCCTCTGACCTTCTTCCCTCCAACTTTTCTTCCCTCTCTTCTGATTCCCAAGTAGCCCTATGGTCTTCATCCCTTTCTACTGCTCTTGACCGTCTTGCTCCCCTTCAACCTCGAAAGTCTCGCCGTCTCCCTAGCCACCCATGGTTCCATCAGGGCCTGCGCCTCCTGCGTACGCAGCTCCGTAGGGCTGAGCGCAGGTGGCGCAGAAATCCTTCTCCTTCTACCTTAGCCTTCTTCAAGTCTACTCACTCTCACTACCGTATAAATGTCCACCAAGCTAAGCGTGCTTATTTTTCCAATGCCATCTTGACCGCCCCAAACCAAACTCGGCATCTCTATTCGACTTTACGCACTCTGACCTCTCTTCACTCCCCCACGCCTATAGCTCCTGTTTCTTCCGTCCCTTCTCCCTCCCTTCTGGCTTCCTTCTTTGACAATAAAATTTCCTCTCTACGAGCCTCCTTACCCGCCTGCCCTGATCCAATTCACTCTCCCCCGCCATTGGTTTCCCCTCCCCCTACTGCTCAGCTTTCCCACTCTTGGGCCTCTTTCTCCTTAATCACTTCTTCTGAGCTTTATCACCTTATTTCCTCTTCTAAAAAGACTTCTTGTCCTCAGGATCCCATCCCTTCCACATGGCTTCTTGACCCATCTCTTGCACTCTTGCCATATATCCTCACCATGTTTAACACTAGCTTGTCTACAGGTATCTTTCCCTCCTCCTGGAAGCATGCTCTAATTCATCCCATCCTTAAAAACTCCTCTCTTGATCCTTCCGTTCTTTCTCACTATCGTCCTGTATCTAACCTTCCTTTTCTTTCCAAGCTACTTGAAAAGTTTGTCTTTGCTCAACTTTCACACTACCTTGATTCTATTAATTTTCTTCACCCCCGCCAATCGGGTTTCCGCACAGGTCACAGTGTCGACACCATTCTTCTTGCTTTCACTAACGCACTACACACGGCTCACGATCAGGGTGATATCTCGGTGGCGGTTGCCCTAGATCTCTCAGCAGCCTTTGATCTTGTTGACCACTCCCTTCTCCTCCTTCGTCTTCGGGAAGCTGGTTTATGTAGTACTGTGCATCACTGGTTTCACTCCTTTCTCTCTTCCCGCTCTTGTTCTGTGCTATCCCCCTCTTCTTCTGCCCCCTCGTCTAACTCTTTCCCTCTTACCTGTGGGGTACCCCAAGGTTCTGTTTTGGCTCCTCTTCTGTTTAACCTTTTCCTAGCACCCCTTGCACTCTTAATTCAACAATCAGGTATTTCTGCTTTTCTTTATGCAGACGACATTGTTCTACTCCACCATACTTCTCCCTCTTGTCCCGATCTCACCGCGCTTAACTCATGTCTTTCCGCTGTAGCCAACTGGTTGACCCTTCATTGCTTGCACCTTAATCTCACTAAGACCATTGCCATTTGGTTTTCCCATGGGTCTACACCCCCTACCCTTGCCCCCTCATTTTCTGGGTCCCCGGTTCCATTAGTTTCTACCTTTCATTACCTTGGTGTCCACTTTGATTCTGATCTTTCTTTCCAGTCCCACCTCTCTCACATTACCAAATCCTCTTTCTTTTTCCTCCGACAAATACGTGCAATTCGCCCCTTTTTGTCCTCAGCAGCCCTCACTACCCTTGTGTTGTCTTTGGTTATCTCTCGTGTCGACTTTGCAAATTCAGTTCTTGTCGGTCTCCCTAAGTCTCGCTTATCCCGTCTACAACGCATACACCACACTGCTGCTCGTCTTATTTGTCATGCGTCTCCCCGCGACCACATCACTCCCCTCCTGTTTCACCTCCACTGGTTACCCCTCCCTTACCGTTCCCAATTTAAGCTTCTCACTCTGGTACACAAAGTACTTCATACTGGCTCCCCCCAATATCTTGCTGACTTACTCTCTATCCACTCCCCTCGTTATACTCCCCGCTCCTTTCATCTTCACCGTCTAGCCCTTCCCTCCCCTTCCCGTGCTCATTTACAGTCCACCCGCTCCTCTGCTTTCTTCTTCATCGGCCCCGCCCTCTGGAACTCACTACCTCCCGCTCTCCGTCTTGAACCACTCTTCTCAACCTTTAAACAAAACCTAAAAACACACCTTTTCTCTTTGGCTTTTGATGTGCCCTCTCCTTTTGTGTAATCTCCTCTTCCCCGTCCCTAATCTTCCCTTGTTGTTTCTTCCCCACCCTCTCCATGTCTCTCTTGTCTACTCTTTTTAAACAGAAACTGTACTTTTAATCAGATATTGTATTTCTTTTCTTTTCCAGGCTTCGGCCTTTTTTAAGACAATTGTTTTTATATTGTACATCGCTTTGATTTCTGGAGAAAGGCGATTTTATCAAAACTAATAAACATAAACATAAACATAAGGTAATCTGTTAACAATTTCCTGGGTGATTCACACAGCCCTTGGTTGATAGAGGGAGCCTATCAAATTGCCCCTTTGATCTGTCACTTGGCTTTAACATCTATTTAATCCGTTTTGGACCAGCGTATGTTTTACATACATACGTTTTCCATACTTACTACTCAACTGTTTACTAATTAATGGTTATAAATTCAATGGAACTATGTTTAGCTATTATCGTTATGTCAAAAAGCGTTATATACAGATTTTTTATTTGAGATCTAGTTAGTTTAATAGGTATTTGAAATTTACTGATTTTGATGGTACTGGCGGCTCAACATAAAAAGATCACAAAAAATAGTAAGTCGCTTGTAATGCTGTAATAGCTACTATTTTGCAAATAAAAGTATTTGTAGACTTTAGAAAATAGGTTTAGATAACTGTAAGTTATTTAGTGTCAGAGTTATTGGTGCGTATATCGGCCTTGTATGTTTTTCATATGCTGGGCTAATATGTTGTTGAAACTAATTGCTGTCAAGCTTTCTGTTCTAGGTGTCTCAATGGTGCAATATCGACGCACTGCATCAGAAGTGTTTTCACGTGTATCATATTCCGCCGTCAGAATGGACTGTTGATAAACTATATTATATCATAATAAAGTGTTTTAAATGAAAACTGCAGTTTCAATAGTATCATACAGTATGTTTATGTCAATGAATATTGGAACTGAATCCTATCTTTTCTGAAGACGGACAATATACTATATTGGACCAGTGTATGAAAAACAAACTACAGTATGTGAAACTTCTATTTTCTGCAAAGTTTTAATATTTTTTATTATTGCCGGTATTTCATAGTTGTTTGAGTATAACAAATCTAATAAATCATCCAGAACATAGAAAGAATATGCGAGCTGTCCAAACTGGGTTAAAACAAATTCCAGTTATCTTGCCTCCTAAACTGGAAGGTCTCTTTGTAAAGATCTCTAGAAACAAAGAATATTTACCCTATTCTTCCTTCTATGCTACGCTATAATCTGATTTGATTTAAATTAAAAGCTCCCTGCTGATACTAGCCCCTGATTGAGTTAACAAATAAAAGCTGTGTATATTAGAATCCAGTGTATCAGCTTTAACACAGAGGATTCCCTTTTCCTCAAGATTTAGATAATTCCCCATAAGTAAATACTTAGAAGTACAGATTTTGACTCTAGGCGGCAATATGACAGATTGAGAAGGTTGTTTGGAGTCGTGCTCAGAGCGTTCCATGGTAGGCTTGTCTCACTCTTCATGATCTATGCTGAAGCAGAAGGACAAACACCCGACCCCCCATGGGGTCCAGTGGGGGAGAACGAGGGCAGCTTACCCTGGATAATCTCAGCATTTGCTATTGAAGGAGATTATGACTGCCTTGGACCATTCTGGTGGTGTTTCTTTAGAGAGGAGCACAAAGGGGGCTTTGTTAAGCCCTAAAGAATGGATCCTTCCCTTACAACCCGAAACTATTCCTGTGGGGGGGGGGGGGCGAGTTCTCCTGCTTGAGAATGGTGCTGCTGTGTTGGACATGGGAGATTCGCTGGGCTCCCCCCTTGCACAGTCTTCCCCCAAAGTAGCAGGCATGAGGCAAGGGGAGGAGGTAAGACTGAGGGGCATCATAGGAGGAGCCTGGAAGCTTTTTCTGGAGGGAAGGACTCCGATTACACTAGGGGTGCTTCGGGACTCGAACAAAGCTCTGGATGTTTCTCTCAATACAAACTTAATGCAGATTGATTGAAAGGTGGATTCTCTTACAGAACTGGTCTCTTCTCAAAAGGGTGAAACAGACCAGCATGCTGCTAAATTAGGGCAGCTTGAAAAGCAGTTGGAGGAGCTAAGGGTGGTTAAGGATGCCAGAGTTAAGGACAGCTCGTAGCTCTGGAGAAAACTTGAATATCTCGAGAACCAGTCCCAGAGAAAGATCTTCAGTTCTTGGGCTTTCCCCAGTCCCCTCTGTTTGGCTCTGTGGACTTGGTGAAAAAGTATCTGGTGGAAGTTTTGGGATGAGCAGAAGACAATCTGCCTCCTATATCTAGGGCTTATTTCCTGCCCTCTGAAAGCAGGGTGTCTGGAAGACCCGCTCCCTCCCCCCCCCCCCCCCCGGACTAGCTGGATCTGACCGGGTTTCTGGAAGGGTCCTTGGAAATGGTGACAACTCGAAGGACTAGAAAAAGGGACTGTTACTTCTGGAGAGAAATCTGCAACTGTGAGTATATACTTCTGGTAATTTTCTAAAAGGAATTCTTTGTATTAAAGCTAATTAATCTATTAACCCACTATTTTTTGTTAAATCAGTCAGGGCCTAGTAGCAGCGGTTTAAGTTTAAATTTAAAACACAGAGGAGAACTTTCTGGTTACATTTCATACCCAGCAGAGAGCTTGTAGTTTAAATTTAATAGTCACTCAGGGCCTAGCATCAGCAAAGTACTTTTAGCTTAAATTTAAAACACAGAAGAGAGCTTTCTGGTTAAATTTAGAACCCAGCAGAGAGCTTGTAGTTTAAATTTCATAAGAAGTTAGAGCCTAGCAGCAGCTAAGAGCTATAATTTAAATCAAATCAGAATATAGCTTACCTCAGCAGTACAAGACAGGGTACTGTGTAGCAGCCCTCTTTTAATAAGTGTTATTTCCCTCCCTCCCCACACCCACCCACCCCTGGGATAATCGTACCTTTATAGGTACTTACACATCTTAAAAGGCAGGAGGTGCTCTCAGGTGAAGCTCGTTACCCAAATCAATCATACACTAAGGACCTGAGATTAGTTAAGCTTCAGGTGAACAAGGTATATTACACGTATTAGGTACAGTTTTATTAGTATAAATATCCATAGCAACCCTTAGTAAGTAAAGAACTTAGATCTAAACACAAACTTAAAACTAAGATGCAGACAGCAGTCCAGCAGCAGGATGGGGGCTTTCCAGTCTTTTGCATTGAGTGTCACATGTACGATTTTCTCCCAGTTGGCGAGAGGTCTTACGTGTGCACTAGGTGCAAGGAGCTCTTTGCTCTCAGGGAACGAGTCTGTTCTCTAGAGGCTAAAGTAGCAGACTTGGAAAGCATAAGACAGACAGAGAGGTACATAGACAAGACCTACAGGGATATACATCTATCTGCGCACAGAGAATCAGTCATGGCCAAGATGAAACAATTCCACACTGATACGCTGAAAAGTTCACTAAATAAACCTCGTGATCTTTTCAATTTAGTCAAGACCTTATCTAAGGAACCTTCTCCTGAACGACCTGAACCCATTCAACCCCAAGCTTTCACCGATTATCTGCAATCCAAGCTGCTTCAAACCAACAACATTGCAACAATCCCTACTCAAGACACCGCATGCATAGCAAACCTATCTATGTTCTCCTCACCATCCAGAAAACATGTTGAGGACACCATCGCCGCCCTTAACACCACCACTGCACAAACTGACCCTTGCCCAGCCCACTGGATAAAGGAACTATGCCAGGATCTCAGCCCCATCATCACTAGAATGATGAATTTATCCTTTACAACCGGTTCCTTCCCATCAGCCCTCAAGAGAACATCCATCAGACCCCTCTTGAAAAACCCCAAACTCGACCCGCAAAAGGTTGAATCTTATAGACCCATAGCTAGTATACCCCTTCTAGCTAAAATAATTGAAAAGGAAGCTCAAAGACAAATACAGGACCACATCGACACCGCATCCCCTCTGGACCACTGCCAACATGGCTTCAGAGAGTTCCATGGGGTCGAAACCCCTCCTTACCACTCTCTGCAACAACATCATCACAGGCATTGACAACATCCGCCAAGGCTTTGTTCTTATCTTCTTGGACATTGCTGCGGCATTTGACTCTGTACACCATGATCTTTTAATAGGGCGTCTAAAAGTAAAGGGCATCAACAACACTGCTCTGGATTGGTGCAAGTCATACCTTGAACAAAGATGGCAATACGTGACCTCAGGAACCGCAACATCCACACCTTACCACCAAAAGCAGGGCGTACCACAAGGATCATCCCTATCATCACTCTTATTCAATATATACATACAGCCCGTCTGCAACATCATCAGGTCCTTCAAGGTCGAATGCTTGATATACGCGGACGACATCCTTCTCTACATGCCTTTCTCCACAATCCAGATGGACCTTTCCCCGCTAGCCAAATGTGTTGATGCAGTGTCTGAATGGCTTCAATCTCAGAACCTCCGTATTCAACACAAGAAGACTGAGGTTCTCTTCATCACTAGGGACCCACTTTTCACCCCCCCACCCCAGATAAAAGTGAAAGAAGCGGAGCTCCAAACAAAACCTTCCATTCGATACCTTGGGGTCACTTTGGACCAACACATGGATATGACACTACATATAACCAACGTAGTCAGAGCAATCTACCTCAAGATCCAGACACTCCGCCATCTTCGCTCCCTGTTCGATCCTGATGACTTCCGAACCATATTCCAAGCCTTAACCTTACCCCACCTCGACTATGCTAATGCCATTCTTCAAGGCCTCCCACACTCCACCTTAAACCCTTTACAACTTGCCATGAACACCGCGGCTAGAGTCCTCTACGGAGCATCAAGAAGGGACCATATAACACCCATCCTGAAGCAACTCCACTGGCTCCCCATACATGGCAGACCTTTGTTCAAGACACTAATACTCACCTTCAAGGCCACTAAAAGCATCACCTCCTCCTCTCTAATAGACCTCATCCAGGCCGTTCCACCCAACAGATCTAGGAGAACGATATTGACTAATGTGCTAACAATCCCTAAGGCAGCGACTAAATGCTCATTAGCGACATCTAACAGGGCTTTCCGCTTCTATGCCCCTAAGTGCTGGAACGCCTTACCTCCAGAGATTCGGGCTATCACCGATCTATCTCTTTTCAGAAAGGCGCTCAAATCCCACCTTTTCCCCCAATATTACTAGACCATCCAGCCATTTTTGATCACTACCCAAACTGAGAATAAATCCTGTTGTATATATAATGTAAATAGTTGCAGTAATGACTTCCCCATGTTTTATCCAAGTTCTCTAACCTGTTCTCTGTAAAACCAAACAATTGTTGTTCCTGGTCTGTTGTTGTATTGTGAACCGCGCTGATGCTGAATAGAGTGGTATATAAGAGCCTGTAATAAATAATAAATAAATAAATAAATATAGTCCTGAAGTCCCACCTCCAGTCTGGCAGCATCCCTGTTGCCATGGAGGAGAGAGGTCACGTGACAGGAGAGCATCACCCTGGTGTGGCAGGAAGTGATCCTGTAACTAGGACCTGTCCTCCAGGTGATGTAAAACCCTCTCACACCGAGGAAGTTTCTCCAGGGCCATGTGCCCATGAGGGAAGGGTTAGGACAGCCGTTATAGTTGGTGATTCGATCATTAGGCATGTAGATAGCTGGGTGGCTGGTGGACGTGAGGATCGCCTGGTAACATGCCTGCCTGGTGCGAAGGTAGCGGACCTCACGCGCCACCTAGATAAGGTCTTAGATAGTACTGGGGAGGAGTCTGCTGTCTTGGTACATGTCGGTACCAATGACATAGGAAAATGTGGTAGGGAAGTTCTGGAGGCTAAATTTAGGCTTTTAGGTAGGAAGATGAAATCCAGAACTTCCAGGGTAGCGTTCTCCGAAATGCTTCCTGTTCCACGCGCAGGACCCAAAAGGCAGGCAGAGCTCCGGAGTCTCAATGCGTGGATGAGACAATGGTGCAGAGATGAGGGTTTTGGATTTGTTAGGAACTGGGGAACATTCTGGGGAAAGGAGGGGCTCTTCCAAAGGGATGGGCTTCACCTTAACCGGGATGGAACCAGGCTGCTGGCATTAACCTTTAAAAAGGAGATAGAGCAGCTTTTAAACTAGATATTAGGGGAAAGCCGACAGTCGCCCAAGAGCGGATGGTTCAGAAGAATGTATCTTTGAAGGATACTACCAAAAGCAGAGAGGTTCCACAAAAGAGTAAACTAGCCCAAATGCCCTCAAGTATGGAGCAGACAGAGCTTAAAGATCCCAAATTACCCATGTCTAACAACAGCCAAATTAATATGAATAAAATACATTCTCTAAAATGCTTGTAAGCAAATGCTAGAAGTCTAAAAAATAAGATGGGAGAGTTAGAATATATAGCACTAAATGAAAGGTTAGATATGATTGAAATATCAGAGACATGGTGGAAGGAGGACAACCAGTGGGACACTGTGATACCTGGGTACAAACTATATCGTAATGATAGAGCTGATCAAATTGGTGGAGGGGTTGCTCTCTGTGTTAGAGAGGGCATTGAGTCAGAAAGAATTAAAGTTTTGCAGGAAACAAAATCTGCTGTAGAATCTATATGGATTGAAATTCCATGTAAAAGGGGGAAGGCGATGGCAGTGGGGGTGTGCTATCGACCGCCTGGCCAGAATGACCAAATGGATGATGAAATGTTCAAAGAAATCAAGGAAGCTAACAAAAGTTACAGCGCAGTAATAATAATGGGTGATTTCAACTACCCCGGTATCGACTGGGTCAGTGTCACGTCAGGACATGCTAGGGAGATAAAGTTCCTAGATTAAATAAATGACTGCTTCTTGGAGCAGCTGGTTCATGAACCGACCAGAGGGGAAGCCATATTAGACCTAGTCCTTAGTGGAACACCAGATCTAGTGCAAGAGATAAGGTTGTTGGGGGCCACTTGGCAATAGTGATCATAGCATGATTGCCTTTGATTTAATTAGTGGAGGAGGGATAGTAAGGAAATCCACAGTACTACCTTTTAACTTTTGAAAGGGAGACTGATAAAATGAGGAAAACAGTTAAGAAAAAACTAAAAGGAGCAGTTGCAAAGGTTAAAGACGTACATCAGGCTTGGCTGTTGTTGAAAAATACTATCTTGGAAGCCCAGACCAGCTGTATTCCACGCTTTAAGAAAAGTGGAAGGAAGTCCAAAAAACTGCCAGCATGGTTTAAAGGTGAGGTCAGAGAGGCTGTTGTTGACAAAAAAGCATCTTTCAGGAAATGGAAAGAAGAGCCAAATGACGAAACCTGGAAACAACACAAGCACTGGCAAGTCAAATGCAAGGCATTGAAAAGGCAGGCAAAGGGAGAATTTGAGAAGAAGCTTGCTGCGGAAGCAAAAACGCGAAGTAAAGACCTTTTCAAGTACATTCATAGCAAAAAACCTGTGAGAGAGTCAGTTGGTCCATTAAATGATAAAGAGGTTAAAGGAGCACTAAGAGGCGACAAGGCGATAGCGGAGAGACTGAATGAATTCTTTGCTTCGGTCTTTACAGAGGAAGATGTAGGGATGTTACCCATGACTGAAGTGGTATTTAAAGGTGCGGAAGAATTGAAGGAAATATCGATACATCGGGAAGATGTATTACAACTATTAGAAAAACTGAAGAGTAGCAAATCACCTGGGCCGGATGGTATACATCCAAGGGTGTTGGAAGAACTGAAATATGAGATTGCAGACCTGCTATTAGTAATCTGTGAACTATCATTAAAATTATCTCTAATACCTGAAGATTGGAGGATCGCCAATGTAACACCAATTTTTAAAAAGGGTTCCAGGGGTGATCCGGGAAACTACAGACCGGTGAGCCTGACTTCAGTACCGGGAAAAATGGTAGAAACCATCATAAAGAATAAAAGCATGTAGATAGTCATGACCTAATTGGAGACAGCCAACATGGTTTTAGACAAGGAAGATCTTGTCTTACTAATCTGTTATGTTTTTTTGAAGGAGTGAATAATCAGGTGGACAAAGGTGAGTTGGTTGATATTGTGTATCTGGACTTTCAGAAAGCCTTTGACAAGGTCCCTCATGAGAGACCTTTGGCAAAACTAAAGAGTCATGGGATAGGAGGCAGTGTACTAGTGTGGATCAGGAACTGTTTAAAAGATAGAAAACAGAGGGTTGGGCTAAATGGCCAATTTTCCCAATGGAGAAAGGTGAATAGTGGTGTACCCCAGGGATCTGTGCTGGGTCCGCTGCTTTTTGACATATTCATAAATGACCTGGAAAGTGGAATAACGAGTGAGGTTATCAAATTTGCAGATGACACAAAACTATTTAAAGTTGTTAAAACCCAAGAGGTTTGTGGAAAATTGCAAGAGGATCTTGATAAATTGGAAGACTGGGCATCAAAATGGCAGATGAAATTTAATGTGGACAAGTGCAAGGTTATGCACCTAGGGAAGAACAACCCAAACTATGGTTACACGATGCAAGGTTCCACATTAGGAACTACCACCCAGGAAAAAGATTTAGGTGTCATTGTGGATACGATGTTGAAACCCTCGGCCCAGTGTGCAGCGGTGGCCAAGAGAGCAAATAGAATGCTAGGTATGATAAGGAAAGGAATGGAAAATAAAACAAAAGATATTATAATGCCTCCATATCGTTTCATGGTGAGACCGCACCTTGAATATTGTGTGCAATTCTGGTCGCCGTATCTTAAAAAGGATATAGCGATTTTAGAAAAGGTTCAGAGAAGAGCCACCAAAATGGTAAAGGGGATGGAAGGATACTCCTATGAAGAAAGGCTAAAAAGGTTAGGGCTCTTTAACCTGGAAAAGAGACGGCTGAGGGGAGATATGATAGAAGTCTATAAATTAATGAACGGAGTGGAACGGGTAAATGTAGATCGATTGTTTACCTTATCAGAATATAGAAAGACTAGGGGACATGCAATGAAGCTACAGGGTAAACTATATAAGACTAATAAAAGAAAATATTTTTTCACTCAACGTGTAATCAAACTCTGGAATTTGTTACCGGAGGATGTAGTAAAGGCTGTTAGTGTAGCTGGGTTTAAAAAAGGTTTGGACAAGTTCCTGGAGGAAAGATCCATAAACCATTATTAAGAAGGGACCCAGGATATCAATGCTTGAACCAATACAAGCATTGTGGAACCTGTGTCTCTTGGGGAAACTGCTAGGTACATATGACCTAGATTGGCCACTGTTGGAAAAATAATACTGGGCTTGATGGACCTTGGTCTGACCCAGTATGGCATATCTTATGTTCTTATGTTATGTTCTTATGTTCTACATTGCTGGTGACTCATGTTTGAGCAAGACAAAACATGTGTGTTATGCTTATACTTTTGCAATACGCAGTAGCAGTTTTTAGGCTCTATTATACGAATATTTCCTGATGTGTGTAAACAAACCCAGTCCCAGCGAAAGGATTTCTTGGCCTCACGGCCTTGGGTCCTTTCACTTGAGGGTACATGGTTATTGAAATTTCCTTCAATGTCTTAATAAATTTTGCCCTCAAAACTAACATATTTCTCTGAGCCTAAACCGTTTCTTGAGCTCACTGTTTCTTTGGCAGGGAAACTTGGGGCTAGTGGCGGGGAGCCATAGAGTGTATTCCACCGGCATTGCACTCTCTGCAGTCTTTTCATTGTTTGAGCTTATTTCCTTAATGTTTAGTTTACTTTCTTGCCTCTAAATTTTGTGAGCATATTGTATTGCAGGCATGTCTGAATTTCTTGTTTTTTGGATATTTCTTTTGGCGTTAAATCTCTTTGAATTTGCCTGTATTGATACTGGAAATTCTCAAAAAATAAAAGTGCAGATTTCTTTCCAGATGCAGCAGTCTCTTTTGGTAGTCCATATTGGACAGTCTGAGATAGGGTGTATATACGAAGACACATTTTAGAAAGACATCCATGTGCAGCAGGAGATGCTATTTCACAAAGATACATATGGGAAAACTGGTGTGGGAACCACAGAAACCAATACATGTAAGTGGCTACATTTCAGAATGGGCATATGTATAGTCAGCACCTACATGTTTATCCTAAGCAGTTTTAAACCTAGACATGCAGCCAATCAGAGAGGACTTGCTGTTTACCACATTTCAGTTTGGAGGGGGAAATAAACTTTTGGGGATTAAGGGAAATATCCCCTTTAGTCCCTCCTGTAAAGAGCTGGCTGAAACAAGCACTTTTCAAAAGCCTATTTGTGCCATGGGACAGGTGTAAATCCAGACGTGGACAATTTCATCTTCCACCCTCACTGTCTGTATGAAATCAGGGCTACACATATAGCTTTTTATACCTCCCAAACCAAATCCGACATAGCCCCATGTAACTTAGACGTGCCTGGGGTAGACATGTATAAATCGTGGTCTTTTCAAAATCATGTTTTACATATGGATGCGGCTTTTGCATTTTTCCACCTCCACGTGTAAACCGTGAATAAGGTTTATAAAATAATCCTGATAATGTCTTAGTTTGTCTTTTTCCTTTTTTTGTTTGCAGTTTATTTCATGTCATTTTGTTTACTGGAAATGAAATAAACAATAAGGAGAACATTTAAGCAGTTAGGCAGTTTGTTTGTTTCAACGTTGGCTATGGCACTGGAATATTTTATGTATATTTAGTGCTGCTATCTGTAGAAGGGTCGGCACTTAAATATATACATGGAGCTGTGACTGCTGCTGTTGATATTCAGCCACTATCCATAGACCTAAGCGGTTTAATTTGGGATAATTTTTTTGGTGGCCTCAATTAAACCGCTTAGTTTCATGGATGGTGGCTGAATATTGCCAGTTGTTCATTGAGTAGAAGGCCGATGGCCTACCCCAGCACTATCTGGACAGCGTTGGGGTGGTGTGTAAGAATTTCAGCAGCACTATCCATATAGAACCACTGAAAATTCATGGATGGTGGTTTATATGTTTAGAGGATGCCACCAAACATAAAAACCTTTTGAATATTGGGCCGAATATCTATAAAAAAACACCAAAAAAGAAAGGTAAGCACATCATGATGCCTCTTCCCCACTAAAACCACACAGACACCATCACAATTTCAAGGTCCTACAGATCTGCTCCACCCTCCATCTTATGTGTCTTACCCCACCTGTGGGGTTTCCAGTGCCCTAATGAGGTGGCAGCTATCCATGGCACCATTTTGAAATGCTGATCCAACAGGCAGGAGCAGTGTGGGATTCCTTCTAGCCCATTTGAACTGGAGGCTCTATGGATGAGTAAAGATGCGTCAGGGAAAAGGGTAGGCCCCGGGGGATAATCAGCCTTTTTACAGCAGGGGGAGAAAAAAGGGGCTGTAGGCTGCTGTTAAGTGAAATGAAAAGATAGGTTCCTAAGTAAAGTGCTAAGAGATTTTTGAAAACTGATCTTCAGGAAGTGATTTTAATAAAGGCTTTTGTGCATGGATGCCAATTTATGCACGTAAAATGCCCTTTATAAAATTACCTCAGGCATAAACATAAAAGTACACAAAATGACAAGAACCTTGGGAGCAGATTTATAAAAGAAGTATGGGCGGAGTTATGATTTAGTTGTATTGTTTATAAAATACATGCATATGGATCTATTTCTATATGAACATTTATATTTGCTCCCAAACAGGGGTAAATGTTTATGCTTCATTTAGCCACAACTTCTGCAAGTTTGGTGAATAATTTTATAAGGACGTAGGTGCCGATTCTGAAATATGGGTTGCGGGGCTGCACGTCGCAGCGGGACATGCAACCCCACAAGCCGTCCAGGCCAGATTCCCCCTCCAGCTCTCCCCATACATCCTGTGCAGCAGGATGGGAGAGCTGGTGGGGGGTGGGATCTAGGCAGAGCAGGGGTGGTCCAGCTGGGTCAAAGGGGACATACTGCCTATTCCACCTGGAAGGTGGAATAAGCAGCACCAACCTAGTGATCAGGGGGGTCCCCACCGCCCAATCCAGGCCTGCTGCAGGCCAGCCATGGGTCAGGCAGTGGGGATGAGGGGGGCCTAAGCCGTGAGAGTCAGGGGTGCCTCCGGGGAGGACATCCCCGCAGGCAGGCAGACAGGCAGGGACAGGCCAGGCCATTCTTGGGCCCAATTCTGGTTACCGTGGGAACATTTTGTTCCCGCGGTCCAGAATCGGGTCCTAATGGGCCCGTCTTGCTTGGTGCCGCTTGGATGTGCCCCTTCGAGAATTGGGATCCACGTGTCATTATAAAAGAGGCTTGAAATAGGGTAATTTTATAAGCGGGTGCCAAGTTAAAGAAAAGTTGGCACCTAATCATCTTCATAAAATACTACCAGAAGTGGCAAAACTCATTCATACGTTACAGGTGCGGCCATTTACATCGGCTGTAGAAATGATGTAAATGCCCATGCCTATATTTTTCATGAATGCATGTAAATTATAATATTAGGTAATCTACATGCATACTTGCGGTCTCTGCCCCTGCTCCATCCATGTGCACACCCACCAGCAAAATATGCACCATCATGTGAATGTACGTACCTTTACACTGGTCAGTATTTTATAAGAGGCCATTCATGCATATATGGTGCCACTCTTATAAATTTACCCCTGTGGATGGTAATTGTATAAAATCCCACATAGTTAATGAACATTTTAATGTGAGAATTTTTTGCGCATGGAATGGCCTGAAGTAACAACAAAAGAAATGGAAAACAGGTTAAAAGAGCCCCTAAGTGGAACAGCCCTGGCCTAGATGTAGTGAACAACCTTTGGCTCAAACGATTAACATCACTCCACCAAGATTTAGCAAACTACAAAAATCAATTGGTTAAGTAGCCAGACTTAACACCACAATGGCTTATAACAGTAAGAACATTTCTCCTTCTAAAGGGAGTCCAAGTAATGTTCCCAAAAGTACAGACCAATAACTTGTCTACCTATAATTTATAAGCTGTTCACTGGAACAGACACAGACTATATGATCATATCAATTCCAATAACATCATGGCAATAGAGCAGAAGGGCAATAAGAGGAGCCTATGGAACCAAAGACCAGTTAACAATGAATAAAGACATTATAGCCAGTGCTAAGAAAAGCAAAAACCTCAATATAGCATGGATTGACAATAAGAAAGTGTTTGATAGCATCCTGTACACTTGGATAATACTTTTCCTGAAATGTATAAAATAAACTCTAGTTTGATCAAATACATCAGGATCGCCATGTAAATGTGGCAAGCCACACTCATTCCTAGCATTGATATCCAGCAGGGAATATTTCAGGACACTCCCTGTCACCATTAACTCTTTGGGATACAAATTTATCCTTAATCCTAAAGAAATTAACAACTCAAAGGTAACATCATACTTACTTTTTGTAGATGACCTGAAGCTTTACATTTCCAGTGACCGATAATTAGCAGAACAGCTCCAAATAGTGAAAAAACTTCTCAGATGACATGAAGATTGCTTTAGCACATTTGTCAAGGCCAAAAGTTATTTTCCTTAGAGGAAAATTAAAAGAAACTGAAAACATCTCTGTGATTAAGGACTGACATCAAGGAACTTGAGCATGAAGACATATATAAATATCTAGGAGTAGAGGAAGAAGCAACAATCAAGTAAAAATTACTGAAAGAAAAGATCAGTAAAGAGTATTACAGGAGATTAAAATAGTTATTGAAAAGTGCTTTAATGTCATGGAATATAATAAAAGCCATTAATCAGCTAACAATTCCTGTACTCTCATACAGCTCTGGAATTGTAGACTGACCTTTTAGAGATCTTGAAAAACGGAATGTATGATCAAGAAAACTTCTTCATAAGATAATTTATAGGAATCATTAAACTTGGATAAGCATTCTGACAAGAACAAGGGATGGGTGAGAATTCACCAGAACACACATAGGAAAAGAAGCAAAAGAATTTGCAAAACAAGAGAAAAAAAATCTGATCAGCAAACAAGGAAAACCAAGTAGCATGTGCCCAAATATAGTGTTACTCCTGGAACTATTTGTTGATCAAAACAGGACACAAGAATGTTTAAGGAGAGGTGAACTGAAACTGAAGGATGAGAGATTGAAAGTTGTAGTCCAGAACAGTGGACTACAAATGAAATGACTCACAGAAAGCATAGAAAAAACTGGCAAAAATAATATAGATTTTGTAAGAAAAAGCTGGATACAGTAACTCATGTCATAGCTGGCTGTGAAGTAAAGTGGCATGTCTCATTCATTGTAAATCTTGAAAGCACTACAACATCACTGTACTGGAAAAGCACTGGGGTCATGACCCTAAGAGAATTACGGAGAACAAAGAAGTTATGATCACCTTAAACACTCCCATTCCAATAGATACAAAGCTGGATGCAAGGAAACCAGACATAATAGTAAAGGAGAAAAACACCAGAATGGCATTGATTGGAGGTGTCAGTTCCAAGAAATTATTCTGTGAATCACGTTGAGAGGGAGAAGATCCTCATGTACCAAGAAATGCACTCAAAGAGTCCAAGAAAATGCGGTAGAAAGATACAGAGTTATTTTCTATTGCATTAGGTGCCACAAACTCGATTAAGAAGAATTTCCAAGCGCGCTTTGATAAATTGCCTATACTGTACATATTATAGCTTATGAACTCCAGAACGAAGCTTTCTTCGGCACCATGCAGGTATTACGCCAAGGGTTGGCAGTAGATATGAGAGTGAGATCATAGTCCACATACCCTAACTTTGGAGTGAGGTTCATTATTGTCATGGTATGCACAAAACTAACTCATTTGAAGACACTGTCCTATGAGAAGCCATTTTAGAAAAAAACATCTTAGAAAAAGAGTGGCATCACTAGGATTTGCATGCGATAGCGGTGATTTCTGCTATTTATCCATATAAGTGGTGCCATCTAAACACAGAAGTGGTGGATTTTGGGGAATGGATTAAGGGGCTGTCCTCTAAACCTCGACGTTTTCATAATTAGAGGTGCTTTTGAACTTCAGAGAGGAAAGCACAGTTTCCCTCAACGTTGGCAGAGAGTTTTGCATGACTGGAAGCAGCTATGAATGCCTACCATGAAATTTCCATTGGATGGAATTGTATTTCCATTCAAACTACAGCATGCACATACACTTTAAAGGACTATTCGAACTATGTCTAGGTCACATCTCCTTGAAACCTCTGCTTGCTACAGCATATAGAGTTGGGTCAATATTTAACTGTAGTGATCAACACTTAAAAAAATTCCATCCATCATGGTTAAATAAAAAACAGGTATTCAGCACCAGTATTCAAATAGTAGCGGGCACTATATAGCTCGTCTTTGCAGTCAGGCACTGCCTCAATCCTTAAAGCGTTGATTTTCAGTGCTACTATACAGATAGCTAAATGGACAGCAATTTAGAACACCTTTTTTCTATTCCGAGTTATCCATATAGCGGCACTGAAAAACTTTGCTATACTGAAAGTTTTTCCTGCCCCAGGGCTGCGTTGGCATTATCTGAATAGTTCCGAGGTGGTCAGAGAGAATATTCAGCGACACTATACGTGGCAGGTACTGTTAACCGGAAAAGTGCTTTTGTATATTGACCCCAGCATATAGATATAGTGCCTTTTCTGATATTGCTTCTCATGCATGCCGATTACCATGTATTAATATGCTTTCTCCATGTGCAAGTGCTGTCTACACCTCTTCTAAAACTGCCTCCCAACATTTCTAAGGGCATACTTTGCCTTTGAAAATTATTCCATGGATTGTACACATTTACATTGGCTGTTGGTACACACAAATTTCTTAGGTTTATTGTAAGCACACACACAGATATTTTAGAAAGTGTGTTTATAAAACACACTATCTCCTTCTTAGCGTAGTCGCCTCTAGGTATTCCTGTGCTCATATTCGGTAAATCTATGTTCACAAAGGCTGCATGCATGTAATTTTACCTGCATATCATTAAGGCAATTCCAGAGAAGGTTATTTCTATGCATAAATCACAGTTTTCCCTGAGAAAATATTCTTTAAATTTAACTCCTAGATCCTAAAATGGTACCTGTCCCTTGAAGCCGGTGTTAATCAATTAGCATGCATATCAATCCTAAAAGTGGATGTTAATACTCCTTATTCTGTTATTTGCTGGCAAAAATGATATTTAATGCTTCCCTTTCATGCCTCATTTTTTAAAAATCTTTTGCTCTCAGAATTGATTGTTATAGAGAGAAGAAACCCTTTCAAATATACATTGCTGTGGAGCTTGAAACATTTGAGGATAGATGTTGACAGTATGACCAATTCCAGAAATGCTATTGATGCTGGGATGTTATGGGTTATATTTTCCAAGCCGACAAAGTAAGGCCCCATATGGCTAGAGGAAACATTTTCAACTTGATTTTCCACTGGGTAGCTAAATTTTGCCACTCTAATTCTGGGGGCTTCCAGGGGCCAGGTTAGATCAAAGAAAGAAAATTAGGCGGTTGAAAGTTTAAAGGTTGCTGGTTCAAATCCATACTTTGCAAGTGAAAACCAGACTGTTGAATCAGCACATCACTGCTAGAACTAGTGAAATTCTGTTCAATACTATTGTTATAGGAGCATCACAGACTCCAAAAAGAAATCAAACTGGCCTTAGTTTTACAGCACGAGCTCAGAGGAGTTAGGGTTATTTGCTTAATTAAAGAGATGTTCAATTGTATGCCTTCCGTTCTTGTTCACACTCCTCCAGGGCGTGATTTCTCATTGAGAAGAGCTCAACTAGTGTTCTGTTGATCAACTCAGAAATTAATTGATGTTGCTGGAAATTCATGCATTATTTAAATGAATTTTGAGTAATGCAAATGTAGAGCAGATTAACTGATAATGACACTGCTGCCTAGGCTGTGCAAAAATATATTTTGTTTTAGTGCCATGAAAATTTCACTAAACTAGTGATAGTTTTGGGGTAATCTGGTATTAACTGAGCAATTTACTCATTTTCCTTTCAGATATGATTATATTTTTCAATTGCAATCTCATATTTACAAGATTTAATTTCGAGTGAATCTCAATGAAACATTTAGATTGCTTGCTGAAGTTTCTGGTACCATTTGGGTAGTGCAAACTGCTCAGTATTTTAAGTGATTCCAGTTTGCATATGTAAGTGGTGTATAAGCAGTATATTTTGGAACCTATTAAGGAGTCATCCTCCAAAGTTCAGGGTTTTTTGCCATTTGAGGTGGATTTGAACTGCAGAGAGGTAAGTACAGTTCCCCTCTTGAAGTTAACGGAGGCCCATACATGACTCAAAGCTACTGCAAATTCTGACAATGAAATTTCCAGGGATATTAGTGTATTCCATTCTAAAATACAGAATACACATATTTTTAAGGGCTGTCTAAACCATGTCTAGAACATTCTTAAGGGTGCAGTGGTTTCTCCAAAGGTGCTGTTCAGCATTTACTTCAAGATTTGATTGGCCTTTTCATCAGGCTGGTGTGATCTGAAAATCCTCAATATATTCCGTTTAAAAAATTATTTTGTTGGTCCAACAAATGGTATCATCACATGAAAAGAAATATTAGGAGTATGCAGGCAAAATAATTGTGTTTTGTGTAGTTTCCTATGTTGTTTTCAGTTGTTTTCATTTTTTCTTCATTTTTATAAATTGCCATTTTGTTTTTCTAAGGGGTATGTTTACTAAACAGAGGTAATGGCTTCCGTGCAAAAGCGAAGCTGAAGCCCCATTGATTTCAAGTTTTAATTTCAGAGCAATTTTATTGATTTAATAGGTGGCTATGGCTGCTGTGCAAACAAAATATAACAGCTGAAAGTTAATTAGAGGTTTCCAGGAAGATAAGAAACCACAATTTTTTCTTTTTCTTGGTAGGGTGACAATTGTGAGGGACTGGCCTCAAGTGAGTGTCCTTTTGGTTAGAAGGCACTGATCATCCAGGAAGAGCTGTTATGTTTCTCAGGAAACTGACTCATGCCAGCCTACTCTTAGGGGGGTTTAACACGTTAATTAATTTATATGTATCTCACACCTTTCTAACAGTGGATCAAGGCAAGTTATATTCAGGTACATTCAGGTACAGTAGTTATTCCCCTGTCCCCAGAAGGCTTACAATCTAAGGGGCCAATGCAGAAAGCTGGCACAGAAGTCATGCACGATTAGTTATGTACGCCTCTAGGTGGCACACCAATAGCATGCGACTTCAGCGCCAGTACACAGAAAGGGGTGCATATGCAAATAAGATACGCAAACTGTCAGTGTTAAACTGGGAGAGCAAGCCAAACACATGCGCACAGAAGTTGGCGCAAGTTTGGCATGCTGTCCCAGAGAAACAGGGTCATCCAAAGGGAAGTTTGACACTTCACCTCAGATGATCCAGGCATCAGGGAAAGCCTCCGATACCATCAAAGTACTGGCAGGGGGCCAGTGCCTCTGACATCGACAGAATCCCTGGTGGCCCTGTTCCCCACCCACCCGATAAAAAAATCCCTGGTGGCCCAGTGGCCCCGATCCCACCCACCAAATAACAGAAAGGCCCAGTGGTCCAGTGGCCCCCTGAACCCCTCACCCCCTTCTTGTTACCTTTAAGCTGGAGAGGGAGCATTGCCCATGGCTCCAGCCCTTGTGTCACCATCTTGAAAAATGGCAGCACCTGGTTCCATGCGTTGAAACCTGGGATGCACTGGGTGGGGTCAGCTGCCATATAAAGTAGAAAATGCCAGGCCTTTTGGTTATTGGGATCAGGGCTACCAGGTATTTTTTGTTAATTGGGTGGGGACCAGGGTCTTTGGATCACCAGGGATTTGTTTTCCCTACACGTGCAAGATGTTTAAGCCAACAGACCAGGCTTAGAGGTACTGTTGCTTTGGCTGGTTATGCAATCCTCTATGCATTTCTCTGCATCAGGCACAGACTACATTAGCATATCATTTTAATAAGTACAGCTCATTTGTGTATAATTTGAATGTGCTTGGTGTACTGTGTGTCCATACTTTTCCTTTGCAAGTTTACAAACATGCCAATCTCTTTTCTGCATTTGGTGTGTTGGAACTTGTGCATTTAAGTTGCATTATCTGCATGCAAAGGGTGCATTAATCTTTCTGCATTGACTTGTAAGTTGTATCTGAGGCAAGATAGTTAAGTGACTTGCCCAAGGCCATAAGGAGTACCAGTGGGATTTGAACCCTGATCTTTATGGTCCCCAGGCTGCTGCCCTTAACCACTGTGCTACGCTTAATGCACACTAAGTACTCACAACCCTTTTATTTCTATGGACACAATGGCATTCAATGCACATTAACTTCTTTAATGTGTGTTAACCTTTACTAAAAGGGCCCTTTAGTTGTGTCATTTAGAGATTTGCTCCAAAGATTTTTCTTGTGCCATGTTTGTAGTCCTGTAAGTTCTGGAAATAATGTCCTGAAAAACTCTTGCTAATATTTTTTCCTTGTTGAATTTTTGGACTTACAATCTGGAAACCTTGTGTGAACAGGTTGCTAAGTTTTCCAAGGGGGAGACTTTATGGTCAGTTTTGGTTTTGAACTTACATTGTAAAGTAGCATGGTATTTTAATCCTTGATTCAACCCATTGAAATTAGTGCTGCTGGTCCTATAATGCATCAGGATGGGGCTGTCAGAAATCAAGGACTAGCTTAAAATCTCCCTTTTAGAACTGGGCAACCTGGTAGTTTTGTGTGAAATTCCATTTATTATCAGAGACATTTACCAAGCCTACTCCAATATCCAGTTAGCATATGGCACAAGAAAAAGATCACTGGAATAAGTCTCTAGAGAAGGAGTCAATAGATTTATAAGGCAAAAAAACTAGGAAGGATTTTCCACAGAGCTCAAGACTGACAAGGAATTTGGACCAATTAGGAAACAAACTAGTATTAGCAGAAATACAAGAAGCAGCTAAGAGTAGGCCGACTAGCTCCCCCCCCCCCCCAAGAGGCATAATAACTCTCTTCAGCCTGCAAATTCAGAAACAGCTGCATGTTAATTCAACCCCTGAGGAGACTACAATTTTCTTGTGCAAATTCTAGAATGCTGCTAATTTTAATATAGAATCATATGGGTTCCTATGTAGTTAAAGAAGACCATAATGATTATTATTGCAGCATTTATTAATAATCCATTTCCCAAATTTCGCTGATTCCTCTCTACTTATATTGTAAGTAGGGAATTTGGATCTCTATGACATCAGAACTTTCTTTTAATAATTTAACTGAACTAGTAATATGAATTAAGGGCTAACAAGTTATAATTGCTTTCTATCTGAATGATAATTAAGGAGATACTTGGAAGAAAATAAGGTTGATTAATGGGTTTCTGGATTTTAAAGTTTCATTTTCAGGCATCATTAGTTTTCTGTTAAGGGGAGGCTTTCTGTGTAAGATCTAATTTAATTAAAAAATAATGAGATTTATAGGGATTTCTTTCTCTGTTGGGCTGTTACGAAACTCAAGTTCATCTATCTCCAGTTCTGATTTCAATTGCACTGTTACACACTTACCCTTAATACATGCAAATATCGACGGTTTGCACAAGTCAAGGCTGAAGATCAAGTCATGGGTACCAGTATTATCATAGTGGGAAAACAGAGTGGGATTCTACTGCTACTTTTCCCAATGCATTCTAAGTAGAATGCCAAATCAAAACACTGGAAGCTAATTCCGAGTCACTGGTCTTCGGGATTCTAAATTCTGGCAGTTAGGTTGAGCCACTGGTGGTTCTAAATCTAGTCCTTGGGACACACCTAGCCAGTCAGGTTTTCAGGATAACCATAATGACTCTGCATGAGATATTTGCATAGACTGCCTCCACTGTATGCAAATCTCTGGCTGGGTGTGTCCCGAGGACCGGGCTGAGAACCCCTGATCTATACTGAACCATGTAAAGCATATATTCAACGTTCTTCTTAGATGAGAAAAACACATGTGTGCAGTATATCGCAATAGTTTCCAAGCTGCCTAAACGAAGCAGTTACGTAACTTTTTGTACCTTGCATCTAGAGCAAATAAAGCTGAACACAATCTTTCTGCTGTGATAGACCAAAGTATACTTGAAATGCCTTCATAATTACCTTATTCACATTTTAAATCTTGACATCTTAAGGTCTGAGCAATGCTAGGGTTCTGTTGTTAAGCCTGTTTCTTTAGAATGTCACCAACTACATCTGAACACAAATTGGTTCTCTGTTTATTACTTTATTAGATTACCCTAGAGATTAGGCAAGACGTTTACGCTGCAGTAGGAGTGCAAGCAGTGTCTGCTCTACTGTGAAGTGATTATTGAATCTTTTTCAAAGAAATGCAGTTAGCAGGAAGTTAATATGAAGCACAGCAATCTTTCCAACCTTTATCTAGAAAGCTGTGAACATGGATCATAAGATCAATAATTCGTTATCTGCGAGAAATCCTTTATTTTTGTTGTCTTCCCTAAGTAAGAGGAATGCAACGTTTTATTGCTCTGTGAGCTGTCACTGCTTTGCAACAGTACTAATGCAACATTTCTTGATTTTGGAGGATAGATACGGGATGATATAAGCACAGTTCTAGACCACAAACTAAAACTTTGCCTTAAAGCTAGATGCCACGGAATGGGAGAAGTTTTCCTGATCACTTTCTTGGATTCCATAGTCATAATTCAGCAAAACTGCAAGAAAGTGAGCATGCTATAGCAATCTCAATGTAAAGTCTACCATACGAATTACCTGTAAGTTAAAAACATGCACTGTAGAGGGGGGATATGACCTATAGATGCAATATTGTTCCCCAACGTTGGCCTCAGTGTTTATTCCTCTGTTGTAGCTTTCTGATCTTGATCCTTATTGACAGGAAATAACTATTATAAACTGACCCCCTAAATCTCCAAGTTAAGGAGCAGCTGGGCCGCTGAATATTAACCTCATGTATTTATTTATTTATTGAAAAACATATACCGCAAAACTTAAATACTCGTTCAATGCAATTTGCAATAAAAATTGAAGGGACTTATATTCAGCCGCAGTGGCTGGGCAATCTAACGCCGTTAGCCACCACTGCTGAACTCTAGACCTGGATATTCACTGCCAGTGCCATGGCCGGGCCCTGGCACTGAATATCTGCGTTGGCCAGATTGCCAGGAAGCTAACCGGGCAGCGGCAGTGTTCAGCTGTTGCACAGTTAGCTTCTATGGCGAATGTTAGGCCAGCCTTTACTTCGCCTGATGTTCGCTGCATGTCAGTAACCGGGCAAAGGCTCAATATTGCCACTGCCCGATCATTGATGGGTGCCACCCCAGAATGCCCCCATTGTAACTGATTAGCATCGGGGCATGCAGCGGCGGTATCCGTAGATATTCAGTGGCACTAATAGCACTGAATATCCTGTTGAGCAACATTTACACGGTTTGAGGGTCTTCAAACCAGATAAATGCCTTTATATATCCCCTCAAATAAATACATAAAAACACCATATCAATACAATATTAAATCAACAAAAATACAACAAAATCCCTATAAACAAAACTATGCAGCCAAAATGCCAGCATCCATGTATCATCCAGTTCTCTGGCTCCAGCAGACCCATCTTCGCCGGGCACAGACACTCTGGAGGAAGCATCACACCCCCAGCTCCCTCCCACACTTTAAACAGTCCCATTATCACTACTGTTCCATGATCGGCTCTGCTAAAAGGATTTATTACTCTAGCCGTATTCCCTCTTCGGCTAATCGTCCCAGGCAATTATGTTATGTTCTTGCTATGCTCTCTAATCCCGCTCCCTCTGAAAAGCCTGCAGATGACACTCCCTCTCCAGACCATTTTGGCCAGTTCTTTCACAATAAAGTTACTAAACTTCGCTCAACATTCCCCGATTGCCCACCTCTCCTCTCCCTTAGCCCCCCAAAGTCAGTCCCTCCCCTCGCTGCAATCCCTGACCTTTGTCTGGTGCTGTTTCACACCATACTGTATCTATGGCAGAATTACTCAAGACTATAACTTCCTCTCACAAAACCACCCGTCACTTTGACCCAATCCCATCTGCCTGACTTACCGAGACTTCACTTGCCCTCTTACCCGTCATCCTCTCAATCAAGAACAATAGTCTAGTCTCCAGCGTTTTACCCACCCTATGGAAGAAAGCCCTGATATGTCCCATCTTGAAAAAACCCTCCTTAGATCACTCTTCTCCAGCTCATTACAGGCCCGTCTCTAACCTACCCTTTCTATCTGAAGTTCTTGAAAAGATTGTATTCACTCAACTCATTACACACTTGGCTTGCACTAATACCCTGCACCCCCACCAATCTGGTTTTCACCCAGGACATGGCACCAAGACAATACTTTTCTCCTTTCTCAACGAAGTCCGCAAGTCCCATGATGGAGACATTTCCCTAGCAGTCTCTATGGATCTGTCCTCTGCTTTTGACTTTTTAAACCACAACATTCTTCTCTCCCACTGAATGATTTTGGTCTGCGTGTCACTGTTATTCACTGGTTTCACTCATTTCTCTCAGATACAACAGAGAAGGATCTAACTCACTCAACTTCGTCACCCCTCACCCCACGTGGTGTACCACAGGGCTCGGTACTGGCCCCACTACTGTTCAATATGTTCCTTGTTCCTCTCAACCTTCTTATACAGTAAAGTGGGATTTCAGCGTATTATTATGCTAACAACATAATATTCCCCCTCCACACTGATCTTGTTTCTCCAAATCTTTCTCTCTTAATGCCTGTCTCACTCAAATTGCTAGCTGGATGACATATAACCTTCTTCTTCTGAATCCTGATGAAACTTCCAGCATTTGGCTCATTGGTTCAAGTCCCTGGCCCTCAAATTCTCCAATGCTTCTGAGTACTCCTATCCCTCTGGTACCCTCACTCCATTATCTAGGTATTATTCTTGATTCTTCCCTGACCTTTCATGATCATATTAGTACTGTCATCCATTGCTTCTTCTATTCACTTCGTCAGATCTGGGCCGCTCGACCATTCCTTTCTTCCTCTTCCCTGACCACCTTACTTCTAACATTAATCATATTTTGCTTAGATTATTTTAACTTTATTCTCTCTGGCCTCCCATATCATGAACTGCAGTGCCTTGAGGTCATCCAAAATACAGCTGTAAAGATACTTGCTTACGCTTCATGCTTTGACCACATAACCCCATTTCTAATTCACTTCCACTGGCTCCCAATATTCTATCGTATCCAGTTGAAACTCATCCTGGTACACAAGGCACTTCACCCTGGCACTCCTCTTTATCTCTCAAACCTGATTATTCTGCATTCACCACTCTGGGTCCTCCACTCCATCCATGCTAAATGCCTTCACTCCCATTCATTATTCAAGTCAGACTAGAAACTACCAGTCATACTACCTCTTACTTTCTCGGTCCAACTCTTTGGAATGCTCTACCTCCCGACCTCAGATTAGAAGTATCCTATGTCAAATTCAAATCACAACTCAAAACCCATCTTTTCCAGAAAGCATTTGACTTACCTACTATTTGACTCTTTAATCTTCCACTCCTTCGATTTCTGTTTCTATCCCTCTCCTACGTATGAGCGTCACACTCTTTCCTATCACTTATGACATTCCCTTTTCCTCCCTTCTTTACCTGATTTTATTGTAAACCGCCCTGCTGCGACTGTGAAGGGCTGCCTATCAAGTTTAATAAACATAAACAATACAATATAGTGGCGATTTCCAATGGTTCCTGTTTATACATGGAGATTAGGCAGGTGCACAAGCAAAATTGTCATTGTTTTTTGTTGACAAACGGAAACATTTTAAACATGTAAATTGCTTGTGCACATGAATACCTCTGAATTTATGCATGGTTATTGATTCGAACATGCGCAATTTGCTTATATGCTGAATTTTTAGACATGCAAAAGAATGACCAAATGAGTTGAAAATGCACAAGCCTGGTGGAGACCACACCTAGAAATCTCTGCAAGGTATAGATTTGGGCAGGTCAAAAATCTTGAGAGATGCTATACCATGGGGGAGGGGGGGTTAGAGGGGAGGTTCTGCACTTTTGTGGGTAGAAGGGAAAGGAAGACAGGTTGGGGAGCTGTTGGCCCATCGGGAATGGAAGAGGTGGGGAAGATGCTGGACTAGGAGAGGGAAGACGCTAGACTGCAAGGGGAGAGGCAAAGAGATTCTGGGCTACAAGGGTGTGAGGACAGAGAGAGAGAACGCAGGGGAGATGTTGGCTAACAAGATGGGGGAAGAGAATGGGGATATGATGGGAAGAGAGGGGAGATTCTGGCCTGCAAGTGTAAGAAGGGAAAGAGAGAGGGGAGATGCTGATTTTCAAGGGTGGGAGAGGGGGAAGGGGAATTGCTGGATATGGTAGAACTATGTGGGACTGCCCATGGAGGTGGGATTGTCAAGGAGATGAGTAAAAGGAGGATGGTGTATATAAAGGGTAGAAATGTAATGGGGAGTGGGTGAAAGATAGCAGGAAAAAAAGAGGTCATGGATGGAGTGAAACAGGGGAAATGACAGAGCTAGAGGAGATGGACTGGCAGGAGGAAAGTTAAGAAGATGGACAGTTGATAAGTAGGTGAAAATTAAAAATAAGGAGATTGAGGGCTAGAAGATGAGCAATTTGAGTGGATTGAGAGGCAGAAAAAAAAAAAGAGAATGGAGGAAAGGCCTAAAAAAGGATCGATTTGCCAGAGACAGAGATAAATAGGGAATGGAAAAAGACAGGAGAGAGGAGAAAGTTAGCAGAAGACAGATGGAAGAAAGCAGACTGGAACCAACCTGACTGGACAAATAAAATGCCCAGACAACAAAGGCAGAAAAAAATATTTCATTTTGAATTTATTACCTGGAATATGTTTGCTTTGGGCCATGTGGATTGTGGATGCTATGAAGAGGCTTTTTAGAAAGTGTGTCCAAATGCAATGTGGGACGTCCAGGCCAGAACGTGCAGGAAAACGCTGGGGACATCTATGTTTTGGCTCGATTTTAGAAACATATACACCCCTGACATGGATGCCCTTGCCGGGGTCTATACAGATGTCCACTCTGTCAAAATGTGGGGTGGGGCATCCCATCTCAAGCAAGACTGCATATGGGGACGTCCAGCTGCATGGGAAAATGAAAATATGAGTCCCCTTTTTCTGACAGGTTGTCAAACTGAAATAAAGGTGACTGTACCTCCTTCTCCAGATGTTTGGCTTGACAAAATGACCACTTTTCAGATGCATATTCATGCCTGGAGCAGGTATAACCTTTGATATGACTCAGGACATCCAGGTTGTTTCTGAAATCAGGCAAGGACATCCAAGCTCTTGGGATCACCCTGATCGTGCCTCCGCTATATCCCCATTCCAACTTTGACGTCCTCAACCACACTCACAGACCGGGCCTCTAAAATGGCTCCAAGGATATCTGTGCACTTTGAACATCTCTCTGTCCATTTTCAGATGTCCACAGTGTGACTAGGGCTTCCAAACTGCCTCCTTTGTATTTTTCTGGTCCAAGAAGAAATTAATTTATGGGGGGTTTTGCCAGTGTTCTTGGGGTTTGCCCATTCAATTTTTTCTTCATATTTCTATTTTAAATGTGTGATCCCTTGTTCTGTGTTTGGGGAAAGTTTGTCTCTGTTTTGTATGATTGAGGTACAGTATTCTCAGCATGTAAATATCTGTGCTGGTCCCATTTGTTCTGTTTTATTAGTAGTAGGTGCATTGGTGTTCTGGGCTCAATGTAATATTTGCAGTGCTGTCTATTCATAGGATAGAAGCTTCTGCAGCTCCAGGACCCCAAGATCCTCTTGAATAGAATGTCTTAACATAGTCTTATTCTGCTCAGAAGAAAATAACTCTCATAAAAATGAAACAACAGGTCACAGACTGGGTTTATCCTGTTAGGTTAACCTTGCAGGAGCCAGTTTGTCAATGAATCAGCAGTTTTCCAGTTCCACTGTCATCCAGCACTCAAGCAAAGCATTCTAGCTTTGGAAATCAACAGACAATAGTCTTTTCCCCTCTGCTGTCCCTTCTATTAATAGCTGGCTTGAGGATATCAGGCTCTTCAGTGTCCATGCATACAGTACTCAAACCAGAGCCCAGTTTCCTCTTTGCTGGCTTCCAATAGCACCAAACAATAGCCCTTAAAATCCCTTCTCTTCATAGCAGGAGTTCAAACAACATAGTCACTCAGCATGTCATCTTTCTCCTACCTGCTTGCTCCATTGCTATTTCACATAGTTGCTGTACCAACTTCCATGCTTTCCTCCTCACATTCATTCACTGCTTGCCCACTAGCATCCAGAGTCTGCAGCTCCATAGACTCTGCGTCTGAAATCTATGGGTTCCACTGCATCTCCTCTACCTCCATTCCCACTTCCTCTTCCACCTGTATTTCCTTTTGTTAGAAAGCTCCCCCTACCCTAATATTAGGACCTTCTTTCCTCAGGGCCCCTCCTGTCCCATACATCTCTCTGGGTACTTCCCCTGCCTCTCTGAATGTAGGGAAATGTAGTTACTTTCCCTGGCTTTCTTGCCATGTGAGTTTCAGCTTTCCTGGCCTCCTGAGGTTTAGGAGTAGACTGCCCCTTCTACAATTGGTAGAGTTCTTGTAGGGTTGCCAACTGGCTCCAGATGCGGCTGACAGACTTGATCCATTTCTGGATTTACGCCGTTGCATGCAGGAACTTGTAGTCTTGCTTTTCTTATGCAGTTCAATGGAAAGATCAGAACTACATATCTCTGCATGCAATGGGGTAAACCCAGGAATGGATCAAGCCTGTCAGGCGCATCTGGAGCCAGTTGGCAACCCTAAGTTCTTGCTGTTTGAATCATAGGAATTGGTGCCACTTTGGTGTGGCAGATTTGCTACAAGGGTTGAGTGGGCATTTTTTTCAAGGTTTGTATTTCACAATGTTCGTAGTAGTAGAGAGATTTATATTGCTTTTACTCAGATGAATATATCAGAAAAATATTAGAATATTTTTTTGAATGCTGACTTCTGTGCAGAAATGCCCTAGTCCTGCTCTAAACCTGTTGGGGGGAGGAAGAGTTTTTGCAGAAGCAGAGGATCTTTATGTTTAACTCATAAAACCCGCTATACCGCATGAGAACAAAGGCCAATGGAGGGCAAGTGCTCGGTGTGTCACATGTGAGCATTGCCTGTCAGGTGTGTCCCAATGGAAAAAAAAGTTGAGAAAACAAATAATATCTAAGTTTTTTTTAAACATAAATAAATCCGATTTTAAACTACGCTGTGTTAGCACAGTGCAGTGGTCCTGTAATAGTAGATATTTGCTACAAGTCTAAACATGTTTTAAGAGTTTGAGACCCTGTAACATCAGAAATGTGTGTTGAAATATATTTCACCAAACTGAAAGCGTGCCAATTTATACAGTGGCATGAATAAAATGGGAGGACATATTCCAAAGGGTTTAACCGGTTAGCAGGACCTACTAGCTGGCTAATCCATGGTGACCCTGATATTCAGATAGCGCCGCTGAATAGCCCCACAGACTGCAGAAAAGATTCCCGATGAAAACTGAAGCGTTTTATGGATGGATCGAGCGTGGCCCTAGCAGCTCTCCAGTTAGGGGCAATGCTCAGCCACTAGCCAGATAAAGATAGGACAGAGAAAAAGAGCATTGCTTCTCCAGCATACCCTGCTAATGCAGTCTTCCTGATCCTGTTAGGAGATAATGTATTTATTTATTTAGACAGTTTTGTATACCACCTTATCCTTCAATCAGAGTGGCCAACAAGACTTTGGGAGGCATACATTCAACAGGAGGAGATACGATTCACATACATAAAAGCTATCTACTTATAGGTCGAAATGGGGATGGGCAGTTGGGGCTAAGTGGTGAGGGTAGCTAGCGGGCCACTTGGGTGGTATGAAAAAAATGTCTTTTTTGGAAAAAGGAGAAGGGGCCTGATTTTTCAGTGCTGGCCGCTAATGCTCCGGCGCAGAAACCCAGACCCAAACAGGTCTGCAAACCATGTAAATGCCTTTGAATATCAAGCAGAGGGAATATTAGAAATATATAGAATACAGTATGTATCTATATTGTATGCATGAAATACCATTTAAGCATATATGTATGTGTGTTTTTAACTCAAGATGAGCTACTGCTGCCTTTTTTTGAACTTTTGAAATTACTGAATGCTACTTAGACTAATTATTTAAAAATATATTGGAAAAAGATGCCCGAGGAGAGAGGGTTCCTGAACCTTTCAGGCAAACCTGCCCTGCCCCAGATTTTCCCTCCAAAAATCTGCTAACTCTATTCACAGGGCACTGATAATATAGACAAACATTTTACTGGTCAGGATGAAAACAAAATTAACATAAAGACTCAGCAATGCAAATTTAAAAATGACTTCTCATCAAGGACCAGCAAATCAGACAACTGCCCCTGCGGGGGTGGGGAGGACAGTCAAAGGCATTTACATGGTTTGCAGATTTAGTGCCACTGAATATCCGTGGGTGCTGCTGCTGCACGCCCGATGTTAACGGTTAGCACCGGGGCATGAAAGGCGCATTCCAGGGCGGCACTCATTGATAACCAGGCAGAGGCCATATTGAGCTGTTGCCCGGTTACTGACACATGGTGAAAATCAGGTGCAGTAAAGGCTGGCCTATCGTATGCCACAGACAGCAGCTGAATATCACCACTCCCCGGCTGGCCCGTCTTTTGCCAGCGTGAGGCCCCTGGCACCTGGCGGCTTGCAGGGGCCCCGGATGGGCCGGATCCAACATGATGAGCCCAGCTGCCCATGTCATGGAATCCTCACTAAAGTCACTCGTGACATCATTTTGTTAAAAATCTTTGAAATCAACTTTAATCAATTACTTACAAACTGAACGATTACCTGAGAGCAGCTGAGGCCTGCACAAAAGGCTCCAGTGCCCTGCCCTGTTGAGGCTTTCCTAACAGGGGCTCTACAGGACAACCAACAGTAAGGATTTGAGGGTTTATTTTTATTAAATTGCTAGCTCTCTGACTGGGAGCTCTTAAAAGGGTTTTTGTATATTTTTAAAGCAAGGCTACTTTCTTTTTAGTGCTTTAGTGGAAATTTCCTTGAGCAGAATAGGTTGTTGAACTCTAGTAACCTCCTCAGCTTTCAGAACTGCTAACACCTAATCAGGTGTTAGTTCCCTCCCTACCCACCCCGACTCCCATCCACCCCTAGTGAGCAGTTTTGCTTTATAGGGCACCTCCCCATTTAACAAAGCACAGAGACTTGGACCAGCACATTTTGAATATAATTAAAGAGATTTAACTGCTTTTTTTTTTGAAAGGACAACTGGGAAACCGGCTGGTACTTGGTAGATCTCTCTCTTTTGCTTTAACAGATACCTAAGCTCCACGAACAGAACAATGGCTGGGAAAAATCATATCGATAAAGCTGTTGACCCATTACAGCTTCTGCCTTGGTCCAGACAGATGTTCTAATGCCAGTTGAAGGACCAGTTCCATGTGTAGGGTGCCTGCATGCTGAAGCTCTGAGGAAACAAGTGGAGGAACTCAGAGAGGAGGTGGCGAGGCTGAGGAGCATTCAAGACAGTGAGAAGTACATTGATGAGATGCTTCTTGCAGCAACCAAGCTCTCCAGCAGAGGAGAAGATGGGTGCCAACAGAATGTCAATGGTTGGACACAAGTCACCAGGGCCTGCAAAATCACCAATCCAACTTCTCCAGCCCTTGAATTGAAGAACCATTATGCAGCCCTGGAAGTGGAGGAGGTGAAAGCATCCCTGGAAAGGGATGAACCAGAGCTCAAGTACCTCAGAGTTACAGAATCAGTGACCACAAGGAAACAAAGGGTAGTGGTGGTTGTAGACTCTCTTCTGAGGGGTACTGAGGTGTCCATCTGCCGACCAGACTTGATGTCCAGAGAGGTATGCAGTCTGCCTGGTGCCAAAATCCAAGATGTTACGGAGAGTTTGCCGAGACTCATCAAGCCCACTGACTATTACCCAATGTTGCTAATCCATGTTGGAACAAATGATACTGCCAGGTATACCTCGGAACATATCAAAAGTGACTTCATGGCTCTGGGACAGATGGTGAAGCAGTTAGTGGTGTTCTCTTCAGTCCTCCCTGTTGAGGGTAAAAGCCAAGGCGGAGAGGCTCGCATCCTGGAGATGAATGCATGGCTGCGTGGATGGTGTCATCAAGAGCATTTTGGTTTCCTAGACCATGGGATGCTGTTCCAAGGGTTGCAGAGCAGAGATGGCATCCATCTGTCCAAGAAAGGTTGACGCGTCTTCAGTAGTAGACTGGCTAATCTACTGAAGAGGGCTTTAAACTAGATTCGTTGGGGATGGGTGAAGAAAGCCCCCAGGTAGGTGAAAGCCCTCAGGTAGGTGATACATTAAATACCTTTATGGAAATGGGTAACAGGGGTAACATATGGAAAGCAGTGTGTATAAATGCCCTTAGCATGGGAAATAAGATCCATGATGTTGAAGCTTTGGTGGGAGTGGCTGACTTGGATTTAGTGGCAGTTACAGAAACATGGTTCACAGAAAACCACGATTGGGATGTAACTATATCTGGCTATACTTTATTCAGAAAGGACAGGGTAGGAAGAAGGGGAGGAGGAGTGGCACTATATGTAAAAACTACTATTAAAGCTTTGGAATTATAGAGCTTAAAAGGGAGAGAGGAGGCATTATGGGTTAAACTAGAAAGAGGGAAAGAGAAATCTATTTGCATTGGTGTGATATACAGACCTACCTCACAAGAGGAAGAGGTGGACAGAGAGTTCATTGAAGACATACGCAGCATTGCTAGGAAAGGGGAAGTGATACTGATTGGAGATTTCAATATGCCAGATGTTGATTGGCACATTCCTGCTGCAGTATCATCTACAGTAGCAGTAAGGAGATCCTGGATTCTCTACAGGGAGAACTATTCAGGCAATTGGTAACAGACCCCACATGTGAAGGGGCCATACTGGACTTGGTGCTTGCCAATGGTGAAAGTGTTTCTGATGTTGTAGTGGGAGATCATTTTGCATCCAGTGATCACCAGATGGTGTGGTTCAGTATTAGGACTAAGGCTGTTAGAATCCATTCCAAGGTGAGGATCTTAGACTTTAGGAAGACTAACTTTGCCAAGATGGGCCAATACCTCAGGGAATCGTTAGTGGGATGGGAACAGCTGGGGGATGTAGAAAAACAGTGGGCAAAACTGAAAGGGGATATTTTAAGGGCAACCAACGTTTTTTGTTAAAATGGTAAATAAAGGTAAAAGGAAAAGGAGACCGCTATGGTTTTCGAAAGAAGTAGCTGAAAAAGTGAAGAAAAATAGGGAGGCCTTCATGAAATACAAGAGATCACAGACAGAGGAAGACAGGCATCTGTATTTTGAAAAACTTAGAGAAGCTAACAAAGTAGTCAGGAAGGCAAAGATTCCAAAGGAGGAGGAAATAGCCAATGCAATAAAATGGGGGAATAAGACATTTTTTAGATATATTAGTGAGAAGAGGAAGGGCAAAAGTGGTATTGTCAGACTCAAGTGTGCAGGGGAGGAATATGTAGAAGCTGATAAGGATAAAGCTGAATTGCTTAACAAATATTTCTGTTCTGTGTTCACAGATGAAGAACCAGGAGCAGGACCTCAGAAAACACCCACAAATAGGAACAGAAGTGAGGGATATCTTGAACAATTTTCAGAAGACTGTGTTCGTGAGAAACTAGCTCAACTTAAAGTAGACAAAGCGATGGGACTGGTTGGGATACACCCTAGAATAATAAGGGAACTTGGGGACGTTCTAGCAGCTCCACTGACTGACTTTTTCAATGCCTCGTTGGAGTCAGGAGTGGTGCCAAAGGACTGGAGAGAGGCTCATGTGATGCCTTTACACAAAAGCAGAAGTAAGGATGTGGTTGAAAACTACAGGCCAGTTAGTTTAACTTTTGTGGTGAGTAAATTATTGGAAACGCTGCTGAAAGAGAAAATAGTGAGGTTTCTGGAGTCCAGCGGATTACAGGATCCGAGACAGCATGGATTCACCAGAGGCAGGTCTTGTCAGACAAATCTGATTGATTTCTTTGACTGGGTGACCGGGGAGTTGGACCGAGGGAGAGCCCTAGATGTGGTGTATTTAGATTTCAGTAAAGCCTTTGACACTGTTCCTCACAGGCGACTTATAAACAAACTGAGCACCCTAGGGATGGACCCTAAAGTTACTGCTTTGGTTAGAAATTGTTTGGGTGGGAGGCGACAAAGAGTACAAGTAAATGGAGCTCACTCTGAGGAGAAGGATGTTACCAGTGGTGTGCCCCAGGGATCTGTCCTTGGTCCGATTCTTTTTAACATCTTTGTTAGTGATATAGTGGAAGTGTTGTCGGGTAAGGTTTGCCTCTTTGCAGATGATACCAAAATCTGCAATAGAGTAGACACCCAGGAAGGTGTAGATAACATGAGGAGGGATCTAGCTAAGCTTGAAGAACGGTCTAGAATCTGGAAGCTGGGATTTAATGTTAAAAAATGTAAGGTCATGCATTTGGGATGCAGCAAACCAAGGGAGCAATATAGTATATGGGGTGAAATACTTTGGTCCACTAAAGAAGAGCGGGACCTAGGCATGGTTGTGTCTGATGATCTTAAAGTAGCTAAACAGGTAGAAAAGGTGATGGCAAAAGCTAGAAGGATGCTTGGGTACATACAGAGAGGAATGGCCAGCAGAAGAAAGGAGGTGATGATGCCTCTGTATAAGTCTTTGGTGCGACCTCATTTGGAGTATATTGTGCAATTCTGGAGACCGCACCTTCAAAAGGATGTGAACAGGATGGAGTCGGTGCAGAGGGTGGCTACTAAAATGATTAGTGGTCTTCATTATAAAGCATATGAGGACAGACTGAAGGATTTTAATATGTACACCTTAGAGGAAAGGCGGGATAGAGGTGATATGATTGAGATGTTTAAATACCTCCGTGGCATAAATGTTCAGGGAGAGAGCCTCTTTCAATTGAAAGCAAGTTCTGCTACGAGGGGACATGGGATGAGGGTGAAGGGAGATAGATTCAGGAGTGATATGCAGAAATATTTCTTTATGGAAAGAGTGGTGGATCCGTGGAATAGTCTCCCAGTGGAGGTGGTAGAGATGAGGACAGTAACTGAATTCAAAAAAGCATGGGACAAACACAGAGGATCTCTAAAAGCAAAAAGGGGACTGTTTTAGTTGTTGATATGGAAGGACAGACTAGATAGGCCATGTGGTCTTTTTCTGTCATCATATTTCTATGTAAAGCTGACAATTATATTTCCACATCACAATTCACAAACAGCTGTCAGCCTGTCAAATACTTAACAATCAAATTGGAAATTTACAGTTTCAAGCATTCTAACTTTGCAATGCATTAATGCACATTCCACATGCTGACTGCTGACAGCTAAGTATCAACATGTCAAAGTTCGAACGTGTTAATGCAAAGTCACGGATTATAGTGCACTCAGAATCAACTTCTCTCAGAAAGTCCTGCTCGATACTCAACAAGCTAAGCATGTTCAGACACTCGTGCAACATCGTTGATCTGAGATGATTCTTAATGAGCTTCAGCTTGCTGAATGACCGCTCACCTGAGCAGTTCATCACCATGAGGCAGAGGAAAATGCGCAGCGCAATCTCTGTGTTTGCAAAGATGCTACAAAGGCCATTATCAACGATGAAGCGATGCAACTGAATTTCGATCTTGCTGCAGATTGTAGCATTATCTGGATTGTCATTCTCATCTTCCTCCAGGTCGTCCGACTCCGACGCCTGCAATGCTTCATTGCCCATCTTTATTTGCAGAGCTGCCTTAAATTGTACTAACTCTTCCGCCAGTTCGGGCTGCAGATCGGAGGCATAGCGATTACTAATTTGCTTGCACCTTCTCGAATTTCTGCATCAGAAAGTGATTAAATTTTATGCAAGAAAGCAAATCAGTTGGCCAATTCAGCATATGCTTCCTTGCGCTTCGACAGTGCAGCAGCAAGGCTGTCGATGATAACGATGAATGCGTCAGTATGGAATTTATCACGTGGTTGCAACTGAATCTCAGTGTGCGTGCCGGATTCGTTCTATCTGCGATTTCGTCTGCATACTCGCTTGCTGAGATAAGCCCGATAGTTTTCACAGCATGACAGGTCTTTGCTGTGTGCTTCAAAGTGGTCGAACTGTTCACGAAGGCTTTGGACATACATCTGCAGTGAGTCATAAATCGCAGCAACAGAATTCAAGTTTTGATCAGCTGACTGCAATGACATGCTGTTCGCTTGGAATCTTGCGAGAACCTTTTGCCAGAAAGCAGCCATTATGCCCGTCTCAAGGCACTGCATTCAATCGTGCAATCCTCTGGCTTCTTGACACGTCTCTGCCTTGTGTTCGCCCACTTTGTCATCTATAATGTCCTCCAGAGCTTTGACAATCTCATCATAGTCCCTCACCAGAGCATTTGCTGCATCAAATCGTACTGACCACCGTGTGTCGGACAGTCTCTTTAGTGTTAACTGGCCTGCAGTCTGTTCCAGCTTCCTTCGACAGAGGATGAGTTGTTTTGAACAGGTTACAAGAGCATTTCCTTAGACCGTTCTGGTTGGAGTGAAATCCAAGTCCCAGAGGGCACATTGCGCACTACCTGCTGTCGCCCAGTACTCACGCATGTCATCGACAATCTCGATGGGCCATTCGCCAAGGTCTGTAGAGTAGCAGACAACACATAGACACCAAACTGGAACATCATCATGTTCTAGAAACTCTGTAATGTCCGTTGCAGCATCTTCTGCCTGCTGGAATGGCGGACAGTCCACTTCCATTTTCTCTTCAGTTTTAACTGCTGTCTCATTTACGTTAGTAGTCACAGTCATTGAAGCTTCAACATCTACTCCTACCTCAACCTCCTGAGCTGGAGAGGTCATTCAGGGCTGAGCTGTCTGCCCAAAGTATGTCATAATCGACTGCGTTCCAGTTATAGCGGCAGCATCCTGCTGCGCCTGTTCATGGCGTTTTTGCCAACCGGACTTATACTTGCGGTTTATGTCACGCTCCCTTGAAGTCATGCCATTATATTAACTGTAGTTTTGTTATATAATCTGTAATATAAAATATATAAGCAAGTTAATATTACGGTAACCAGTAAAACTAACCACACAGACACGGTTAAATTAAACCAGCAAAACTTAGTAATAGCAGACGACCGTGACAAAACTTGAGTTTACATTACATTTACATTACAAAGAATAGCAAACATATATATTATATAACATATCAGACCTTCAGACTTCTTTGTAGTTTAATACTATTTAATATTATTTACATTAAATGTTACGCTGTCAGGTGAGGTGTCAGCATCTTTCAGTGTTTACAAGTTAAACCGGAAGTAGATTATGATAGCCTGGTTCCCGGTCTACAGTCTACTGTTCAGGAACACCGAACAAACTGAATGAAGGACCAAAACATTTAAACAAAATTTAAAAAAACTTTACAAGTGTAAAATAAAAATGTAAAAAAATAAATTGAAACTAGAATAAGTAAAGAAATAACATAATAAAAATGTTAAACTTTAAATGTCTTAAAATAAAAAGGACTTATAAAACTAAAACATTACAACAAGCAGCTGCTGGAGCGTGTGGGGTCCCTTAGATGCCCGGGTCAGCTCCCTGGCACTCTGGCCAATGTAGATATTCAATGCCGGGGCCCAGATATGGCTCTTGTATTGAATATCCAGTTTAGAGTTCAGCAGCGGTGGCTAACTGTGTTAGATCAGTTAGCTGCCGCCGCTGAATATCCTCTTCACCCGAGTCTTTAAATCAAATAAGTTATTGCAGTTCTCCTCTCTCTTCCTCCCTGGGTTCATAAACTGTAACCTTCATTAGGGCTTCTCTGACTGAAGTTGCTATTAGCAATTTCTTTGTAGGCTCAGCAGGCCTCATGAGAGATCAGGACTGGCAGCTTGTAGAGTTCCATATACTTTCTTCAACGTCTACACAACAAATGAGGCCACATACAAAGAATTGCCAGAATGCTTCCCAGTCTTCTCCCACCTGAGATGGCTTGTACCCAGACTGCTCTCATCTCTCTGGGTTCCTATCTCCACCACTAGCTAGTGTGTACGTACTGCTTTACAGCACATTCTTCCTGCTTTTGGGGACACACCCTCCTTCAGAAGACCCACAGTTCAAACATGGACCTACCCAGGGACTTTGTTTCTTCTCCCAGCCATCTCTGATAAAACCCTTTTTATTGCTCAGTCCCCAGCTTGTCTCTCAGAGCTGATTTCATACTACTTCTTTACTACAACACCATGAGCACTGGTTTACCTTCAAGCTTTCTTTCCATCACCTAGTTTCTCCACTCGTTATAAGAGGTTTCTCCCACTTCTCAGATGTTCCCAGCTACAGTACATCCTGGATTCTTACCACTTGCAGACCTACTATGTATTAGTAATCTGTGAACTATCATTTAAATCATCTGTAATACATGAAGACTGAAGAATGGCCAATGTAACGCCAATTTTTAAAAAGGGTTCCGGGAATCTACAGGCAAGACTAACTTTGCGAAGATGGGCCAATGCCTCAGGGAGTCGTTAGTGGGATGGGAACAGCTGGGGGATGTAGAAAAACAGTTGGCAAAACTGAAAGGGGATATTTTAAGGGCAACCAACCTTTTTGTTAAAATGGTAAATAAAGGTAAAAGGAAATGGAGACCGCTATGGTTTTCGAAAGAAGTAGCTGAAAAAGTGAAGAAAAAGAGGGAGGCCTTCATGAAATACAAGAGATCACAGACAGAGGAAGACAGGCAACTGTATTTGGAAAAACGTAGAGAAGCTAGCAAAGTAGTCAAGAAGGCAAAGATTCAAAAGGAGGAGGAAATAGCTAATGCAATAAAATGGGGGGATAAGACATTTTTCAGATTTATTAGTGAGAAGAGGAAGGGCAAAAGTGGTATTGTCAGACTCAAGGGTACAGGGGAGGAATATGTAGAAGCTGATAAGGATAAAGCGGAATTGCTTAACAAATATTTTTGTTCTGTGTTCACAGATGAAGAACCAGGAGCAGGACCTCAGAAAACACCCACAAATAGGAACAGAAGCGAGGGACATCTTGAACAATTTTCAGAAGACTGTGTTCATGAGAAACTAGCTCAACTTAAAGTAGACAAAGCGATGGGACCGGATGGGATACACCCTAGAATACTGAAGGAACATGGGGACGTTCTAGACTCCACTGACTGACCTTTTCAATGCCTCGTTGGAGTCGGGAGTGGTGCCAAAGGACTGGAGAGAAGCTCATGTGGTGCCTTTACACAAAAGCGGAAGAAAGGATGTGGTTGAAAACTACTGGCCGGTTAGTTTAACTTCGGTGGTGAGTAAATTATTAGAAACGCTGCTGAAAGAGAAAATAGTGAGGTTTCTGGAGTCCAGCAGATTACAGGATCCGAGGCAGCATGGATCCACCAGAGGCAGATCTTGTCAGACAAATCTGATTGATTTCTTTGACTGGGTGATCAGGGAGTTGGACCGAGGGAGAGCTCTAGATGTGGTGTATTTAGATTTCAGTAAAGCCTTTGACACTGTTCCTCACAGGCGACTTATAAACAAACTGAGCACCCTAGGGATTGACCCTAAAGTTACTGCTTGGGTTAGAAATTGGTTGGGTGGGAGGCAACAAAGAGTACAAGTAAATGGAGCTCACTCTGAGGAGAAGGATGTTACCAGTGGTGTGCCCCAGGGATCTGTCCTTGGTCCGATTCTTTTTAACATCTTTGTTAGTGATATAGCGGAAGGGCTGTAAGGTTTGCCTCTTTGCGGATGATACCAAAATCTGCAATAGAGTAGACACCTAGGAAGGTGTAGATAACATGAGGAGGGATCTAGCTAAGCTTGAAGAATGGTCTAGAATTTGGCAGCTGGGATTTAATGTTAAAATATGTAAGGTCATGCATTTGGGCTGCAGCAATCCAAGGGAGCAATATAGTATAGGGCAGTGATGGCTAACCTTTTTGAGCCCGAGTGCCCAAACTGCCGCACAAAACCAAAGAATTTCCTCAAAGTGCCAGCACGTCATTTGCATAAGTGGTCTTAATTGCATAAATATTTGCATAATGTTACCATACACTAACTTTTAGTAAACATGTCTCTTAATGAGTGTATGGATAAAGAAAGACTAAAAGATTTCTACATTACTATAATCCAGTGCCAACCGCCAGGCACATTAGGAACTACTACAAACGCTGCCCATTTAGAACCCATAGCAAACCCGCCGTATCCTGACAGCATTACCAGGACTCACAAAGCACCATACCCTACCTATCAAAAGGCAACACTGCAAATATTAAACCAATACATTTCAGAGAATACTGGGGAAAGAGAACAAGTGGCAACGTCAAATAGGAATTTCCTCTTGTACCAAACAAAGCGCAGATGTTAATGATGCACATTTCCCAGAGCTGACATATTCCAGTTAATAAATTCAAAATAAAGAGATATCTTTCTACCTTTTGTGCATTTTTTTTTCAGTTGCAATTGGTCCAGCCACCTTCTTCTGGTTTCTTCATGTTTTCTGCTAACTCTCCATCGTCTGCTGTCCATTTGTCCTTTCTTCTCTCTTCTAGTTTTTTTTCCATTCTCTCTCTCTCTCTACATCTGCTTTAACATACTAATCTTTCTCCTTTTGCTCTTTCCTCATTCCTATTTCATCCACACAAATTTTACCCCTCCATCCTCAATCCCCAATTACTCTCCCAATACCTGGCCAATTGTAGATTTTTCATCCCTCCTACACAAAATATTTTTCCCCTCTCCATTTTACTCTCCCAGCCCCATCCCATTCTAATCCTCCCCCAACATCAGCTCCCTTCTAGTTCCAGTCTCACCCAGCATCCATTCCCTTCTAGTCCCTGCATCAGCCCATTTCCAGTCCAAGTCCCTTCATCAGCTCATTTTCAATCCTAGCCCCACCATCAGCCCATGTCAAATCATAGCTCCCCTCCACTCAGCCCAATTCCAGTCCAAGCCCCCCCATGAGCCTACTTCCAGTTCTAGCCCCTCCATGAGTCCATTTCAATTCAAGCCCCCACCACAGCCCATTTCCAATCTTAGCTCCCCCCAACAGCCCATTTCCAGTCCTATCCTAGCTGTTCCATCAGCCCATTTTCAGTCCTAGCTCCCTTCCCTCACAGCCCATTTCCATTCCAAGCCCCCTCCCCATCAGCTATTTGCAGTTCAAGCCTCCCCTTCCACTCAGCCCATTTCCAGTCCTAGCAACACCCCAACCCATTACCAGTCCTAGCCCCCCGTCAATCAACTTCCAGTCCTAACCCCCATCACCCCATTTTCAGTTTAAGCCCCCCCTATAACCCTTTACCAGTCCTAACCCCCCATCAGCCCATTTCCAGTCAGCCCCCCATAGCCCATTGCCAGTCCTAAACCCCCCCATCAGCCCACAGCCCATTACCAGTCCTAACCACATCAGCCCACCTCAAGTCTTAACCCCTCCCCATCAGCCCATTTCCTGTCCTAGCCCCCCCCCCATAACCCATTATCAGTCCTACACCCCCATCAGCCCACTACCAGTCTTAACCCCCCCATAGCCCATTACCAGTCCTAACCCCCCCATCAGCCCACTACCAGTCTTAACCCCCCCCCATAGCCCATTACCAGTCCTAACCCCCCCATCACCCCATTTCCAGACAGCCCTCATCAGCTCATAGCCCATTGCCAGCCCTCATCAGCCCACAGCCCATTGCTAGTCTTAACTCCCCCCCATAGCCCACTGCGTCTTAACCCCCCTCCCCAGCCCACTGCCAGTCTTAACCCCCCCTCCCTAGCCCATTGCCAGTCTCAACCCCCCTCCCTCCCTAGCCCATTGCCAGTCTCAACCCCCCTCCCCCCTCCCTAGCCCCTTGCCAGTCTTAACCTTCCTCCCTCCCTAGCCCATTGCCAGTCTTATACTCCCTCCCTCCCTAGCCCATTGCCAGTCTCAACCCCCTCCCTCCCTCCCTAGCCCATTGCCAGTCTCAACCCCCCTCCCTCCCTAGCCCATTGCCAGTCTCAACCCCCTCCCTCCCTCCCTCCCTAGCCCATTGCCAGTCTCAACCCCCCTCCCTCCCTAGCCCATTGCCAGTCTCAACCCCCTCCCTCCCTCCCTCCCTAGCCCATTGCAAGTCTCAACCCCCTCCCTCCCTAGCCCATTGCCAGTCTTAACCTCCCTCCCTCCCTAGCCCATTGCCAGTCTTAACCCCCCTCCCTCCCTCCCTAGCCCATTGCCATTCTTAACCCCCCTCTCTCCCACCCTAGCCCCTTGCCAGTCTTAACCCCCCCCCCGCGGCTCATGGCAATAAAAAAAAAAAAAAAGCTGCCCGCTGCCGCCGCCGCGGCATGGAGTGTCCCGCGGGGCTCCCTCTGCCCGGCGGGACTCTCCCGGCGCTGCTCAGCCCCTCTCTGCCGGCTTGCAGAGATGCGAAAGGAGAGAGAGTCTCCCTCGCGTCTCTCTTAAGCCCGCAGGGGCAGATGGGAAATTTCACATCAGCCCCTGCGGGCTTAACAGAGACTCGAGGGAGACTCTCCCTTCGCGTCTCTGCAAGCCGGCAGAGAGGGGCTGAGCAGCGCCGGGAGAGTCCCGCCGGGCAGAGGGAGCCCCGCGGGACACTCCATGCCGCCGCGGCGGCAGCGGGCAGCTTTTTTTTTTTTTTTAATGTGCGACCTTCCCGCGTGCCAGCTGCAAGGCCTTCGCGTGCCACAGCTGGCACGCGTGCCATAGGTTCGCCATCGCTGGTATAGGGGGTGAAGTACTTTTGTCCACTAAAGAAGAGCGGGACCTAGACGTGGTTGTGTCTGATGATCTTAAAGTAGCTAAACAGGTAGAAAAGGCAATGGCAAAAGCTAGAAGGATGCTTGGGTGCATACGGAGAGGAATGGCTAGCAGAAAAAAGGAGGTGATAATGCCTCTCTATAAGCCTTTGGGGTGACCTCATTTGGAGTATAGTGTGCAATTCTGGAGACCGCACCTTCAAAAGGATGTGAACAGGATGCAGTCGGTGCAGAGGGTGGCTACTAAAATGATTAGTGGTCTTCATTATAAAACATATGAGGACAGACTTTAGGATCTTAATATGTACACCTTAGAGGAAAGGCAGGATAAAGGTGATATGATTGAGATGTTTAAATACCTCCGTGGCATAAATGTTCAGGGAGAGAGCCTCTTTCAATTGAAAGCAAGTTCTGCTACGTGGGGACATGGGATGAGGGTGATGGGGGATAGATTCAGGAGTGATATGCGGAAATATTTCTTTATGGATAGAGTAGTGGATTCGTGGAATAGTCTCCCAGTGGAGGTGGTAGAGATGAGGACAGTAACTGAATTCAAAAAAGCATGGGACAAACACAGAGGATCTATAAAGGTAAAAAGGGGACTGTTGTAGTTGTTGATATGGAAGGACAGACTAGATAGGCCATGTGGTCTTTTTCTGTCATCATATTTCTATGTTTCTATGTAAGTCAGCCTGATATCAGTACAGGGCAAAATGGTAGAAATTACTGAACATGTAGCTAGTCATGGTTTAATGTAAGAAAACCAACATGGCTTTAGCCAAGGAAGGCCTTGTCTTACTAATCAGTTATATTTTTTGAAGGTGTGAATAAACAGGTAGATAAAGGTGAACCAGTCAATATACAGTAGTATTTCTGGATTTTCAGAAAGCCTTTGACAGGATCCCTCATGAGAGACTTTTGGTGAAATTAAAAAGTCATGAGATAGGAGGCAGTATACTATTGTGGATCAGGAACTTGTTAAAAATAGAAAGCAAGGATTAGGACTAAATGGCCAATTTTCTCAGTGGAGAAAGGTGAATTGTGGAGTACCCCAGGGATTTGTGCTGGGCCCACGGCTTTTTAACATATAAACAACCTAGAAATAGGGATAACGAGTGAGGTGATCGCATTTGCAGATGATACAAAATTATTCAAAGTTGTTAAAAGAGGATTGTGAAAAACTGCAAGAGGACCTTGATAAATTGGAAGACTGGACGTTCAAATAGCAGATGAAACTTAATGTGGACAAGTGCAAAGTTATGCACCTAGGAAAGAACAACCGAAACTACGGTTACATGATGCAAGGTTCCATATTAGGAACCACCACCCAGGAAAAAGATTTAGGCATCATTGTGGATAATACATTGAAATCCTCCATCCAGTGTGCAGTGGCAGCCAAGTAAGCAAATATAATGTTATGAATCGTAAGGAGAGGAATGGAGAATAAAACCAAGGATATTATAATGCCTCTGTATCATTCTATGGTGTGACCGCATCTTGAATATTATGTGCAATTCTGGTCGTCATATCTTATAAAGGATATAGCAGAATTAGAAAAGATACAGAGACGAGCCACCAAAATTGTAAAGGGGATGGAAGGATACTCCTATGAGGAAAGACTTAAAAGGCTGGGACTCTTCAACTTGAAAAAGAGATGACAAAGGGAAGTAATGATAGAGGTCTATAAATGAATGAATGGAGTAGAATGGGTAAATGTAGATTGGTTGTTTACTCCATCTAAAAGTAGGTACCTGTGACCTGGATTGGCCACTGTTGGAAACAGGATACTGGGTTTGACAGACCTCGGTCTGCCCAGTATGGTATTTCTTATGTTGTTATGTTCTTATAAGGGACAGGCTGAAGTAGCCCTGATGTTGTCCAATTGCATGTGGGCATATACAGTATAGTTTGAGTTGACCAGGTAAAGTTGGACTATCTTTCTCTGCAAGCCATGGAGACAATCGGGACTGAATCAGCCTGCTCCTTATGACATGGAGTCATGTGGTCCCCATATCTACACTATCTCAAAAAGAATAGTTCTATAGCAAATGGACCACTAATTGGCTAGAGATCTTACTTAATGTTTGAAGTATAAAATGCCTCTTTATATACATGGTGGGGTGGAGTGGGGAGACATTTCCATGCCCAACCTTCATGAAGATAATTTTATAAAAGCTTTACATCTAGAAAAAGCATTTTATAAAAATGTCTGATATATGCACATATAAAGGTATATGGGGGGGGGGGGTGTTTAATATTATGCACACTTCTGTCTGTTTTTAAAATGGGTGTTCCTGGGATGGAATTCAGTGGAGTTTTGATAGATATACTTTATGAAATGAAAAATATGGGTCTGCTATTCAGTGATGGCTACCGCTAAAGTGGTTAGCCACTGCTGCTGAGCATTAGACCCAGATATTCAATAGTGGGGGCCAATCTGGGTCCTGGTACTGAATATCTGGATTGCCCATCCCCTGCCTGGTTGGCTTCAATGGCAAACGTTTGGCCACCCTTTGCTGTACCTGACTTTCACTTATTTGCAATAACTGGGCAGTGGCTCAAAATCACCACTGCGCAGTTATGGCTGGATGCCGCCCCCACTCCCCCCCCCCTTAGAATGTCCCAATGCTAGCTGGTTAGCATTGGAGAGTGCAGCGACAGCACCCACGAATATTCAATGGCCCAGTCTTTCAGGCTATTATATTCCCAGACTTTGACTACTGTAATTTCCTCTTTCAGAGCTTGCCAAAGTATGCGCTCCATCCCCTTCAGCTGGCTCAAAGCACAACTGCCCGTATTCCCTGTAATGCCTCTAGATCTGATCACATAACGCCTATAATGCAGCTCCTTTGGCTGCCCATCACAGAGTGAATAAGATCAAAGGTGTTCCTCACAATATTCAAAGCCGCTTACAGCCTCCTTGTTCATTTTTTATTTATTTATTTATTTTTATTTAGACAGTTTTGTATACCGCCTTATCCTTCAATCAAAGCGATCACAACATAATTGGGGGATACATTTAACACATGGGGATATGAGACACATACACTAATACTTACAGGGAACATGGGCTATGGAGGGTTAAGTGGCTTGCCCAAGACCACAAGGAGCATCTGTGGGACTAGAAACCCTAGTCCTTCCGGCCCAAGGTTGCTGTCCTCTAGTGGGATTTGAACCCCCGACCTTCCGGCCTGAAGTACATTGCCCCAACCACTAGGCTACTCCTCCCTCCTATTTACCTCCAATTACTACTACATAAACCCCCCAACAACAGATGCAGAAGGGTGAACTCCCTAAACACATTTACCATACCTACCATAAATATAAAGAGCAACCAGACAACATCCAACAGGGCCTTTACGCTATATGCTCCAACCTTATGGAATGCACTTCCAGAGAACCTACGTACCATAACTGATTTAACTGACTTCCATAGTGTCATGAGGTAGACAGCACAGACCCTGAAATATTAGAAAGTAAAAAGAAAGAAGAGCTTACCTTGCAGCCACATGTGCAGTTGCAGCATTCACAGTGCAGAGAGGCAGGGAAAAGGAAAACAAACTTTCCACATGGTTTTAGTGACGCAGTAAGAATTGAGGGTTCCAATCAGGCTCACCTGGACCCAGACTCACGTTCTACGTTAGTTGAGCTGAGAGATAAAAACAGGTGGGAAATCCCACAGAGGCAGAACTGGAGGTGGGAGGAGAAACAGAAGTGGAAGGAGAAGGAGAGAGAAAGGAAGCTGGAGCCTGGATTAGGGCTGGAGCAGGAGTTTGATTCTCAGGAGGAAAGCAGAGACCAAAGGAAGTCTGACTGCAGTTCCAGGCAGGCTTGGAGAGAAGGTGAGAACAGAATCCCCAAGCAGTTACAGAAAGACATGTTGCCTTGGAGAACCAGGGCTGAAGAAAGGCAGGCTGATAAACCCAGGAGAGCTAAGAAAGACAGTAGCAAAGTCTTCCCAGCCAGAGGGGTCCTCATACCGAGGCAAACAGCCCAGCCAACAGAAGGCAGAGGTCACATCCAGGGAAGCTCACTGCAGGCAGGAAGTGAGTTTCCTTCAGCCAAGCACAGTAACCGGTGTTCCCAAAGAAGAGCAGGCTGCAGGACAGAGAGAAAGCCTTGGCTAGAAGCAGAGGAGTGTGAAACCATCTTCTCCACAGGAAAAGATAAGTACCCTATCTTTTGTGAAGGGAGAGAAGGGGGTCAAGCCAGGCTTATAACAAGCTAGTGAACTCTTATTGGCCTAAGCCGTAGGAAGAAATCCCCAGCACAGCTCCTGCTATCTGGGACACACAAAAGCAGCTCCAACTTGCAGCAACTGAGGTTTCCCCAGGGCAAGGCTCGGAGGGCAGCGTCACAGGGGCTCAGTGTCCATATACAGGACCAGGTCCTGGCCCGATGCAATGGGAGAACTATAGCACAGAAAACATCCCTGAGCCCATGGAATGTGCTTTATGTGTGGCTGATAACATAGTCTCTCTGTTAAGTAAAGGAGCAAGAAAGAAAGTGTATTTCTGCACATTGGGAATGTGATGGACTATTGTTTGCTGGAAAGAAGCATAATTATTATTTGTTAAGCATCCTCTACACCGGTGAAGCAACCGTTCTTTTAAGTTGTCCTTATTCTGTGACATCCTCAAGGGAAAGGGAATAAAACCCAATCTTAATTTCACTCTGGTCACGACTACAGTGTCCTTAATTTCCACAACTCAAGGCTATATCCGGGTCTAGGCAACCGCCTAGGACCGGCACTAGTTTCACAAATGGCGTAGTTCTTGGATGCCAGGAAAAGAGGACACCGTGCAAAGAGGGACGGAGTCACCAGCACCAGAGGACGCAACCAGGACGGCGGTGGAACCATGCCCAGACAATTCACAGGATCGGGAGCAGTCAAGGACCTTCTCAAGGCCAGAATCACCACCTGACTCAGGTAATAATATCTGGGTACGGCCAGGGTGGGATTCTGAGGAGGTATCTGAGGGACTGAGAATCCTAGTCTGGTAGCAGTGGAAAAAAAAAAAAAAGAGAGGTTCCGCACTTGTTTTTTTTTTTTTTTCTCTTCTCTGTTTTTTGCAGGTCGTCAACATGGAGACTCCAGCGGATATCCTGAAGTGGATGGGGCTCCAGTTTGAGAAGCAACGCGAACTTGCCCAGCAGTGCCAAGAACAAGCCCTAGCCGCCATGCAGATACAGCAAAAACCGCTGACGGACTTGTTGCAGGCGGTACTGCAGGAGCGGCAAGATGAGAAGAAAACCGAAGGACACTTTGGTGGGGTAGGCCCACAGACATGTGGAATTTTGTCTTTTGGACAGTGGTCAGGCAAAGACAATATAGACGATTTTCTGGAAGCCTTTGAGCGTGTAGCTCGTGGTGCAGGCTGGCCCGAGCAACAATGGGCGGTTCGCCTAGCTACCTCCCTGACGGGAGAAGCCCTGGCAGCATACAAGGCTATGCCGGCCGCCCAGGCTAATGAGTATACTAATGTGAAAGCAGCCATACGGGATAGGCTAGGCCTGTCACCTATGGTATACCGGAGAATGTTGAGAGCTACAAAGATCCAACAAGATGAAACTCCGAAGGCACTAGGCCAGCGGATTTGTAGCCTTGTATGGAAGTGGCTCATGCCAGAAGGGAAGACAATGGAGCACATTTTGGATATGCTTGTGTTAGAGTAGTTCTTTGAAGCTGTGCCAGCTGATGTAAGGTCATTCCTCACTCTACAGAATTGCCAGATGACAGATGAGGCTGCTCTCCTAACGGAAAGATTCATTGAGGCTCAAATAGCCCATTGACCGCAGGGAGTAGCTAGCGACTCGCGTGGCATGGCAAACTCTGGTAGAATAATGAAAGACCCAGGATTAAGCATACCAGCTACAGAAAAATGTAGGAGTAAAGGTATAGCAAATGACTCTCGCATAGTATGTTTTAAATGTGGGAGGTTGGGTCACAAGGGGTATGAATGCAAAGAGCGCACAGCACTAATAGGGGAAAAAGCAAAGTATAAACAAGGAGGTTTTCACCTGGGGGTGGAGGTACATGGGGTGCAGGCCAAGGCCCTACTTGATTCTGGGGCGGACCAGACTATGATGTCAGAGCGGTTCTGGCGGCGTTTACAGGCCAGCAACCAATTTGCCCCAAATCAACCGGAAGGCGTGGCCAAGATAAAATGCATACATGGGGCGGCTAACCCTTACACCCTGTACAAGCTGTCCATAAAAGGGTTGGGTGTTAGGAAAGAGATTTTAGTCGCTTTAGTTCCCCGTCTCCCTTTCGACCTAGTGTTAGGCCGAGATTGGCCGCTATTCGAGGAAGGGATAGGCGAAGGCCTACTAGGTGAAGAAGAGAGCGCTCCTAGGGAGTCCTATGTCCAGCAGGGGGCGGGCCAGGTTGAACCCCGGAAGGCAGATAAGCAGGAAAAGAGGGGGGGGGGGGGCCCAGAACAGCTGAAGGACAGAGGAGAAGGAAAAGCCTTAATGACTTTAATCCCGGGACCTTTGTTTGCAAAGCCTAAGAAGGGAGAGGCAGGTAGAAAAACCCCGGAAAACATTAATGAAGCCAAAAAGGAAGGCTTTGTATTGAAGTACTGTAAGGCAGTCCCAAACGCCCAAGGGCCACAAAGAGCTAGCGCTGCTGCAGCTGGGTACGATCTGTTCAGCGCAGTTGAGGAAGTAGTTCCCAAGAGAGGAAAGTCATTAATAAGCACCGGGATACAAATACAGTTGCCAGCAGGTTGCTACGGGAGGATAGCACCCCGGTCTGGGCTTGCGGCCAAACATTTTATTGATGTTGGGGCGGGGGTTATTGACCCCGATTACAGAGGGGTTGTGCAGATTCTACTCTTCAACTTTGGGGAGCAGGATTTTAGGGTCAAGGTAGGGGACAGAGTGGGCCAACTCATATGCGAGCGGGTTGGGTTCCCCGAGATAAAAGAGATGCCATACCTGACCACTACCAGCCGAGGAGGGGGTGGTTTTGGTTCCACGGGGCAGAATGAGGTTAAGGCTATGGCTGCCCTCGCAGAAGAAAAGGTAGACGAGGACTTAGGACCCCAGGTCCATGACTGTAAGGAAAACCCAGCTCCAAGAATGGGGGAAGAGTTGTCACAGCAGCAGCGGGACCAATTAACACGTCTGCTAGCAGGTTTTTGGGATGTCCTCACTCCATTGCAAGGAGAGACAGGGTTGGTAGCCCATGAAATTCACACTCCGCCAGGAGAAATAGTGCGGCAGAGGCCTTATCGCCTGCCGGAGGCCCGTAAGAGGGAAGTGGTAGAACAGGTAAGGGATATGTTAAAAATGGGAGTCATCGAGGAGTCCAAAAGCCCCTGGTGCAGCCCGGTGGTTTTGGTACCAAAACCGGATGGAAGTCTGCGTTTTTGTATAGACTTTCGTCGAGTCAACGCCATCTCCCTCTTCGATGCATACCCCATGCCAAGGATCGAGGAGTTGCTCGACAAGTTAGGGCAAGCACGCTATCTGACCACCCTTGACCTTACGAAGGGGTATTGACAGATTCCGCTTACCTGTGCCTCTAGGCCAAAAACAGCTTTTAGCACACCCCTCGGCTTATTTCAGTTTAAGCGAATGCCGTTTGGATTGCATGGAGCGGCGGCGACATGCCAACGCTTAGTTGACCAGGTGCTACGTCCACACCACCAATATGCAATGGCCTATATGGACGACATAGTAATACATAGTGAGAATTGGGCACAGCATCTGCCTAGGGTGGAGGCCGTATTAAAAGCCCTACGACAGGCTGGTCTGACCCTGAACCCGGCCAAATGTTTATTCGCCGGAGCAGAGGTGAAGTATCTAGGGCACATGATCAGGAAGGGTATGGTGCAACCATTAGGCAGTAAAGTAGAAAGTGTCCAGAAGTTCCCCCGGCCCATAACCAAGAAACACCTTCGTAGTTTCCTCGGGTTGGTCGGTTATTACTGCCGGTTCATACCGTGGTTTGCGGACGAAAGTGCAGTCTTAACTGACATGTTGTGAAAAAATGCCCCAAATAATTTGGTCTGGTCAGCAGAAGCGGAGAGGGCATTCCTCCGGTTAAAAGGGAAGCTTTGTCAAGCCCCAGTATTGCGAGGGGTAGACTTCCACAGACCATTTATCCTACAGATGGACTCCTCGGAATCGGGTCTCGGGGCCGTCCTATCACAAGAATTTGAGGGAGTAGAGCACCCCATTCTATATTTAAGTAGGAAACTGTCCGGGGCGGAGTTTAATTACGCAACAGTGGAGAAAGAATGCCTGGCGATTAAGTGGGCGGTAGAAGCCCTCCGTTTTTACCTCACGGGTCGCCGATTTATACTTGTCACTGATCATGCACCCCTAAAGTGGCTAGGTACGATGCAAAATCATAATCCGCGGCTTACTCGCTGGCATTTAGCCCTACAGGCATTTCATTTTACTGTAAAACATAGGGCAGGCAAGCTCCACCTTAACGCAGATGCATTGTCACGTATTCCGTGCTGTACGGACACTTGTCCCTCAGCCCGCAATAGCTTAAGAGGGGGGATATGTCATGAGGTAGACAGCACAGACCCTGAAATATTAGAAAGTAAAAAGAAAGAAGAGCTTACCTTGCAGCCACATGTGCAGTTGCAGCATTCACAGTGCAGAGAGGCAGGGAAAAAGAAAACAAACTTTCCACATGGTTTTAGTGACGCAGTAAGAATTGAGGGTTCCAATCAGGCTCACCTGGACCCAGACTCACGTTCTACGTTAGTTGAGCTGAGAGATAAAAACAGGTGGGAAATCCCACAGAGGCAGAACTGGAGGTGGGAGGAGAAACAGAAGTGGAAGGAGAAGGAGAGAGAAAGGAAGCTGGAGCCTGGATTAGGGCTGGAGCAGGAGTTTGATTCTCAGGAGGAAAGCAGAGACCAAAGGAAGTCTGACTGCAGTTCCAGGCAGGCTTGGAGAGAAGGTGAGAACAGAATCCCCAAGCAGTTACAGAAAGACATGTTGCCTTGGAGAACCAGGGCTGAAGAAAGGCAGGCTGATAAACCCAGGAGAGCTAAGAAAGACAGTAGCAAAGTCTTCCCAGCCAGAGGGGTCCTCATACCGAGGCAAACAGCCCAGCCAACAGAAGGCAGAGGTCACATCCAGGGAAGCTCACTGCAGGCAGGAAGTGAGTTTCCTTCAGCCAAGCACAGTAACCGGTGTTCCCAAAGAAGAGCAGGCTGCAGGACAGAGAGAAAGCCTTGGCTAGAAGCAGAGGAGTGTGAAACCATCTTCTCCACAGGAAAAGATAAGTACCCTATCTTTTGTGAAGGGAGAGAAGGGGGTCTCCGGGGGAAAAGCCAGACTTATAACAAGCTAGTGAACTCTTATTGGCCTAAGCCGTGGGAAGAAATCCCCAGCACAGCTCCTGCTATCTGGGACACACAAAAGCAGCTCCAACTTACAGCAACTGAGGTTTCCCCAGGGCAAGGCTCGGAGGGCAGCGTCACAGGGGCTCAGTGTCCATATACAGGACCAGGTCCTGGCCCGATGCAATGGGAGAACTATAGCACAGAAAACATCCCTGAGCCCATGGAATGTGCTTTATGTGTGGCTGATAACATAGAGTCTCTCTGTTAAGTAAAGGAGCAAGAAAGAAAGTGTATTTCTGCACATTGGGAATGTGATGGACTATTGTTTGCTGGAAAGAAGCATAATTATTATTTGTTAAGCATCCTCTACACCGGTGAAGCAACCGTTCTTTTAAGTTGTCCTTATTCTGTGACATCCTCAAGGGAAAGGGAATAAAACCCAACCTTAATTTCACTCTGGTCATGACTACAGTGTCCTTAATTTCCACAACTCAAGGCTATATCCGGGTCTAGGCAACCGCTTAGGACCGGCACTAGTCTCACAATAGTAAACTAAAAACACATCTCTTCATGTAGCACTTCAGCGACGAGAAGTAACCTAAATATCCTTCAAGGGACCACATAATTCTACTATGTATCACATCATATGCCTTTGCTACCTTGCCTCTTCTTACCCTTCCCCATGTTAAAATTAAAAAGTTAGAGTTACCTAACTAAGTTGTAATTATGTTCAATGTAAAGCCACCTCGAGTCTATTGTTGTTCAATCTGTAAATTGTTTTGACTTGCAGATACTGTGGTATATAAGAATAGTTAAATAAATAAATAAATAAATAACCGTATCAGTACCTCTGCATATCTCAGACAAGGGGATTAATCCCTTTGAAGATTGGACCCTATAAATATATATATATATATATATATATATATATATATATTTATAAACCCACAGACATATATGTGTGTATATATGTATCATCATCCCACAGTCCACATCCCATCATCCACATCTCAAAACCTCCATCCCACAATCAACTTGTCCAATTTAACTCTGCTCACCGTTGCCTAGACCCTTGCCCTTTCTCCTGGATCATCCCAACCATTCTATGTATTGCTCAGACTTTACTATCTTTAGGCTACATGCCAACCACCCTCAAGCATGCCTCCATCAGACCTCTACTAAAAAATTATGCAGCTGACCCAACATCACCATCCTCTTACAGACTCATCTCCAGTATCCCCTTACTTGTCAAAATTATTGAAAAAGCAATGCAGCTGCAGACACAAGACTATGTAGACTCCCATGACTCCTTTGACAAACATCAGCAAGGTTTCAAACCCTTTCATAGTATGGAAATCCTATTGACCTCACTGTTAGTCGCGCTAATCAAAAGTAGAGAAAAAAACCTCACAAGGCTTCATCCTCATTTTCATCGACCACTGTGGCCTTCGACTCCATCATGCATGAGCACCTCATCTCACGGTTCCATGCAATTGGCCTCAGAGATACAACACTACAATGGTTCTAGTCCTACCTGGTTGATCGATACCAACAAGTCAGAAGTGGATCCAAAACCTCCAACCCGTTCAGGCTACTCCAGGGCTTACCTCAGGGCTCTGCAATATCTTCCTTTCTCTTCAATATTTTTATCCAACCCCTATGCAAAATAATCCAGAACAACAACATCCTCTACCACCTGTATGCTGATGACATTTTAATTTACACATCATTCAATATCAACAACATTGACTACTCCGCAACAGGGCAATGCCTCACAGCTGTCATTCTATAGCTCAACCATCACAAAATGCATATCAGTCGTGACAAATCAGAAGTCCTACACATAACCAAGAACCTCACTTTCTCACCACCACCCATAATCAACTTGGCTAATCTAACTCTGCAAATAAAAGAGCAAGTAAAATACCTCAGCATAATACTGGTCCAGAATCTGAACTCCCACGCACACATCAAACAAGTTACCAAAGCAGTATATTTCCAGATGAAGATAGTCCAAAACCTTCGACCCCTTTTGGAGCAAGCCAACTTCAGAAATGTCTGTCAAGCCCTCTTCGCTCTAATTTTTGGCAACATCATATACCAGGGGCTCTCAAAATCCATGTTACTTGCCTTACAACTCGCACAGAAGACAGCCGCCAGAATCATCGCAGGCACTAGTCAATGACCACACATTACCCCCATGCTGAAGCAGCTACACTGGCTATCCATCTGCATGAGAGTCAATTACAAAGTTTCCCTGACCATCTTTAAGACCCTTCACAGCCTTTTAGCAAACATCCTTCAACACCTCATTCACAAACCTCACAATAACACATCCAGGAGAAAGATCAACCATAACCTTTTAGTGATCCCAGCCTCATTCTCTTGCTCCAACTTCTCCATCTCTAGCAGAACCTTCTCATTCTATGCACCCACTATCTGGAACTCCCTCATCCCAGAAATTTGATCTCTGATGGAGACGGGAGAGTTTCGCCGCAAACTAAAAACCCACCTGCTCCTGGAACATTTTGGCTTCCTACCACTCCGGACCAACTTTTACAGCTCTCCCCAGATTTGACCTGAACCATGTATAATAGTTAAATATTCAAGTTTACATGTTATATTCTTGTTAAACTTGTTTAACCTGTTAAACTTAACTCAATCTTAATTAACTACATTCTACGTAATGTTATACATGTTCTTTTCTCTTTATACTGCTGTGTCTGGTAGATACAATGGTATAGAGATGTTGCTAAATATCCAAAGTAGGTGTAAATATATATTTTTGCTTTTGCTGCTGCATGTATAAGCTGCAGTTTCATAAGAGAAACTGCATGTGCTCTTTCTCTTTGTAAAACTGCCCATTTTCTATCTATACCAGCCACATCCACTTATGCAACTGGTTATGAACTTACATTATTTATTTAACTAGGCGTATATACCACTTTTCTACCAGTCAATACAGTGTACATTCAGGTACTGTATATATATTTTTCCCTTGTCCCCGAAGGGCTCATAATCTATGTTTTGTACCCGAGGCAAAGGAGGGTTAAGTGGCTTGCCCAAGGCCACGAGGAGCACCTGTGGGACTAGAAACCCCAGTCCGTCCAGCCCAAAGTTGCTGTCCTCTAGCAGGATTCGAACCCCTGGTCTGATGTAACTTGCTCCAACCACTAGGCCACTCCTCCCACATTGCTGAATATGGGCTCTGTTAGCCACATTTAGGGGAGGCCTCTCCAAGAACATGTATTAGGAAGGGCCAGAAAAAAGCAGCTGCCAAGGGAAAATACTTGCATAGTTTGACTTTAACACTTGCTGTTAAGTCCATGGGTGCAATGCTTCCAGAAACTTCGTTGCAAAGTGGACAGTCTGAAAACGGCTCCTATTATTAGCATATTTGCATGTTTCAATGGATTTCTGTTGAAACAGAGTTTTTTTTCCTTAAATTAATGTAAACAAAAGGGATTCCTAATTCTTTTTGTAAACATCACAGCTACTGAACTAGGCCAAATGCATTGCTTATTTCCTGGGGGGGGGGGGGGGGGGTGGGAGGGGAGAGCAGCAGTTACTCTTGGGTGTTAAGGGAATATCACTTGATTTTGTCTCTTAATCTGTGTTAAATGGCAAGGCCATAATTACTACCACTGTTTATCATTTATATAGCGCTACAAGGCGTATGCAGCAGTATACAAGCAAATATAAATGCATGTTAGTTTACTGCAGTGCGCATTGCATAATAAAGAGATGCAAAACATACAAAGCACCTCATTATAAAGTATTGAAATTTGCAAGCTGTGCTATTCCTGGAAAAATAAGGCTAGCTCAAATGCTGGTGTTGTTTTTATTGCCCAGGAGTAGCAGGCTGCTGTCTCGCTAACATGCTCCTGGTTACCATTTTAAAGGGGTCAGTAGGTTGTGAGATCGGGGTTAACCCCCCTCCCCACCTCCATAGTCAAGATGGGCTGACCCCACTCCAAAAGATTCATCCGCAGACTCGTCCAGCCCCCTCCCCTCAAAGTCACTTCATGGCTCCTCCCCCACCTCTGAACCCCTCTGAAGAAGACCCCTCCTCTCAAATATCCCTCATCCTCCCATGAGACCTTCTCCCAGGTCTTCCTGAAGAAAACCCCATACATCATTATCTGTCTTTATAAAATAGTAGCACAAATCTTGCAGAAAGGATGGCTGTAATTATATTAGCTTAGGAGCTGGTGTAAATGTTCATGTGACATGAATATTATATAAAAAACATGCATAAGGAGGACAAAGTTCTTTTACTTTTGGGCTGCCTGCTCTGCCGCTGAATCCTGTGTGAGAGGGGAATCGCCAGCGGGGTGAGTGTCGGCAAGCACTGTAACCAGCTACTTCTTCCCTCCTGGTGACATCAGCTGCTCCAGGTCCCAGGGCCCATATCATCTCGTCTGAAGGTTCTTTGGACCGTGGCCCGAAGGGGCGTATTCAAAGGGGCAAGTCATGCCCCTTTGGTGCCCCTTCGGCATACCACTGGTGTTGTCAGTTGGGGGATTACCAGCACCGGACCAGTATTGAAGACCCAGGTACTGTTGTTACTAGGGTTTGTTGGATGTCATGGGAAAGTGGAAGGCTAAGACTGGCTTTATAACTGATTTGATGACTCAGGCTTCAGTTCGAACTGTAGGCTTTTTGGATAAGCATTTTACTGTTCAAGCTAGTCAGTCACCTTCATCTGAAGGAGTAACTTTCAGCCCGATAGATAGGATCCCTCCACCATTTCCACACCCTTGGTTGTCTTCAACTGTGATGGGAGATCCCTGGAACTCTCGACAGTGTCCTTCAAGCCAGGGCCAGTTCCGACTCCTGTTGTTTTGCAGGACTATCAGAGCCTGGTGGAACCCACCCATGATATTACCCTAAAGGATCTTTGGTTGGCTATTACAAAGATGGATGCCAAGTTCTCCAGTAATGTGGTGTCCTAGTTAATTTTTCACAGGAGACATTGCACAAGCTTCAGGAACTCGACACTAGGTTTGGGATGGTTGATGATGCTTTGGCTAAGATGGATGGTCAGCTGCAGCTGTACAGCAGGCCAATATTTTGGCAATTAAAGATTCCCTTGTAATACATCATTAGTTAGAAGCCTTGGAAAATATGTCCAGGGCTAATAACTTAACGTTTTCTTAATTTTCCTATAATCCATTTGTTATCACCTGAAATATTGCTAGAAAAATATTTTAAAGAGGTTTTGTTGCTCAGTGATACCGCTTCTGTTCAAAACAGGGGCGGCCCAAGGGGGGTGCGGGGCCATGTGCGGAGACTCGGTGCGGGGCCTCATTTGCATAAGTGGCCTTATTTGCATAAATATTTGCATAATGCTAACATTCATTAAGAGACATGTTTACTAAAAGTTAGTGTGTGTATGGATAAAGACAGACTAAAAGATTTCTACATTACTATAATCCAGTGCCAACCGCCAGGCACATTAGGAACTACTACAAACACTGCCCATTTAGAACCCATAGTAAACCCGCCGTATCCTAACAGCACTACCAGAACTCACAAAGCACCATACCCTACCTATCAAAAGGCAACACTGCAAATATTAAACCAATACATTTCAGAGAAAAACAATACATGACCTACTGGGGAAAGAGAACAAGTGGCAATGTCAAATAGGAATTACATAAACAGAATACCTCAGCTCAGTTACACATGCAGAACATAGACCATCACCAAACAAGGAATCACAATTTAGAAACAGGAAGGCAATAATTAAACTGGGAACCCCAAAAGCCAAACTTGGAATGTACAACAACTGTAGAAATAAAACTATAAATTAATTTCCTCTTGTACCAAACAAAGCGCAGACGTTAATGATGCACATTTCCCAGAGCTTTCATATTCCAGTTAATAAATTCAAAATAAAGAGATATCTTTCTACCTTTTGTGCATTTTTTTCCGGTTGCAATTGCTCCAGCCACTTTCTTCTGGTTTCTTCATGTTTTCTGCTAACTCTCCATCATCTGCTGTCTCTTCTCTCTTCTAGTTTTTTTTCCATTCTCTCTCTCTCTACATCTGCTTTAACATACTAATCTTTCTCCTTTTGCTCTTTCCTCATTCCTATTTCATCCACTCACATTTTACCCCTCCATCCTCAATCCCCACTTACTCTCCCAATACCCAGCTAAGTGTAGATTTTTTACCCCTACCACACAAAATATTTTTCCCCTCTCCATTTTACTCTCCCAGCCCCATCCCATTCTAATCCTCCCCCAACATCAGCTCCCTTCTAGTTCCAGTCTCACCCAGCATCCATTCCCTTCTTGTCCCTGCATCAGCCCATTTCCAGTCCTAGCCCCCCATCAGCCCATTTCCAGTCCTAGCAACCCCCCAACCCAATACCAGTCCTAGCCCCCCCCCATCAACCCACTTCCAGTCCTAACCCCCCCATCAGCCCACTTCCAGTCCTAACCCCCCCATCAGCCCATTTCCAGTCAGCCCCCCATAGCCCATTACCAGTCCTAACCCCCCCCCAACAGCCCACAGCCCATTACCAGTCCTAACCCCATCAGCCCACCTCCAGTCTTAATCCCCCCAGCCCATTTCCAGTCCTAGCAACCCCCAACCCATTACCAGTCCTAGCCCCCCATAGCCCACTCCCAGTCCTAATCCCACCAGCCCATTACCAGTCCTAACCCCATCAGCCCACCTCCAGTGTTAACCCCCCCATCAGCCCATTTCCAGTCCTAGCCCCCCCATAGCCCATTACCAGTCCTAACCCCCCCCAACAGCCCACAGCCCATTACCAGTCCTAACCCCATCAGCCCACCTCCAGTCTTAATTCCCCCCAGCCCATTTCCAGTCCTAGCAACCCCTCCAACCCATTACCAGTCCTAGCCCCCCATAGCCCACTCCCAGTCCTAATCCCACCAGCCCACTCCCAGTCCTAATCCCACCAGCCCATTTCCAGTCCTAATCCCCCTCACCCAATTTTCAGTTTAAGCCCTCCCATACCCCATTACCAGTCCTAACCTCCCCATCAACTCACTTTCAGTCCTGATCCCATCAGCCCATATACAGACTTAGCGCCCCCATAGCCCATCACCACTCCTAACCCCCCCAGCCCCCCCATAGCCCATCACCACTCCTAACCCCCCCCAGGCCCCGATAGCCCAACACCACTTCTCCCCCCCCAGGCCCCCATTAGCCCATCACCACTCTTAAACCCCCCCAGCCCCCATAGGCCATCAACCCTCCTAACCCCCCCAGTCCCCCCATAGCCCATCACCACTCTTAAACCCCCCCAGCCCCCCCATAGCCCATCACCACTCCTACCCCCCCAGTCCTCCCATAGCCCATCACCACTCTTAAACCCCCCAGCCCCCATAGCCCATCACCACTCCTAACCCCCCCAGCCCCCCCATAGCCCATCACCACTCTTAAACCCCCCCAGCCCCCCATAGCCCATCACCACTCCTAACCCCCCCAGCCCCCCCATAGCCCATCACCACTCTTAAACCCCCCCAGCCCCCCATAGCCCATCACCACTCCTAACCCCCCCAGCCCCCCCATAGCCCATCACCACTCTTAACCCCCCCAGCCCCCCCATAGCCCATCACCACTCTTAACCCCCCCCAGCCCATCACCACTCTTAACCCTCCCCCAGCCCCCCATAGCCCATCACCACTCCTAACCCCCCCCCCCAGCCCCCCATAGCCCCCCATAGCCCATCACCACTCCTAACGCCCAGCCCAGCCCAGGGAAATTTTTTTAAAAAAGAAGTTGTCTTCTCCGGCAGCCGGGGCCGCCGCGGCAGAATCGAGTGTGCCGCGGGGCCCCCCCCTGCCCAGCAGAGCCTGCCCTCCCGAGCCTGCCCTCCCCTTTATCACCTGTCTTCGCAGCTCTAATCAAACGCGCCGGCTTTCAGAGCGCGAAAGGGCTAGTTTCCCTTTCGCGGCTCTGTTAAGCCCGCGGGGGCTGATGGGAACTTCCCATCAGCCCCCGCGGGCTTAATAGAGCAGCGAGGGAGAAACTCTCCCTCGCGCTCTGAAAGCCGGCGCGTTTGATTAGAGCTGCGAAGACAGGTGATAAAGGGGAGGGCAGGCTCGGGAGGGCAGGCTCTGCTGGGCAGGGGGGGCCCCGCGGCACACTCGATTCTGCCGCGGCGGCCCCGGCTGCCGGAGAAGACAACTTCTTTTTTCTTTTTAAAAATTTTACTTTAGGATTAGAATGTTTTTTGCGCGGGGCCCCCTGAAACGCGGGGCCCTGTGCAAAAAACATTCTCGCTCAATGGACGGGCCGGCCCTGGTTCAAAAATGTTATTACTTACCCTCTAAATTTTAGTCGGGGCTTCTGGGCAGGGAGGATTTGGATGTTTTGATTCCAAATGTTAGTCAGGATTTGACTAACATTTTGGAAGATTCCTCAGATATTATTTTTAAAAGAGCTACATTGCTAGTGTCTTTTTTTCTGTTACTGATACAATTAGAGTACTAAAACTGTTTTTTAAGCATAAGGATCAAGTGTTTTGTGGACAGAAGTTGAATGTCTTTCCAGATGTTTCCCGGGACACTCAACTTAGGAGGAACCAGTTTTTGGCTCTTAAATCTAGGGTGTTGCAGATGGGTGTGACTTTTTTTTGTGATTCCCATATAAATGTTTAGTCACTTTGCGTGGGAATTCATATTGCTTTTTTGATCTATCTCTGTTAGAAGCTTTTCTGTTTAATAAGTCGCAGGAAATAGGTTACAAGAAAATTTATGTAGCCCATTGAATTTTGAGTGGTCTCCCCTATTGACCTCTCTTTAATTACTTCTGTATATTTTATTTCTTTGAATTAATTTTTGTTCTCCAATAATGTGGGCTGCAGTTTGCATTTCGCCCGATTCCTTCACACGAATAGCGGAGATGGACATCCCAATGGGATGTCTATCCCCACTATTCGTGCCTGCTTCCCCTCCCGTATAACTTCCTTGCCAGTTGTGTGGGGAAGGTAGACAAGGCAGGGGAAGAGGTGGTATGGGGGCAGAGAGTGGGCAGGCAGTGGGCAGTCACCAGCCTTGGATGTACAGAGCCAATTCTAATGTTGGCTCTATACGTCCATGGCCGGCGAAATGTCCGGGGAAGTTATTCCACCTCCAAGGTGGAATAACTTCCATGGACATCTTTTTTTAAGCTGCTTGGGTGCGGATGGGGCAGGGGGGGGGGGGCAGGTTTTATTCCCTGCAGCCCGACCCTGACCTTAGGAGGCTGGATGAGGGGTCGGGCTGCAGGGAATAAACACTTTAACTGGGCGTCCAGCATTGTGGCTTTTAAATGGAGCCGCAGTGCCATAGCAACATGACGCCATGGCTCCATTTAAAAGCCCTGACTGAGTTAGCCAGGCTGCAAATGTACGTGCAGGCCAGGACTGAATCACAGTCCCGGCCTGCACATACATGCTTGTTCACAATTCTGATCTCATGGGGCTAGACGTGTCCTGCAGGATCAGAATCATGATACTTTTTGTACATCTGGCTCAGCCCGGACATACAAAGGGGATGGATGTTCAGGACTGAATGAGCCTGGTTGTGTTTTAGTTAATTATATTTGGTTGTAGCTTTTGAGTTTGGATAAGCAATGTGTTCTTGATTCTATGTGTTTTTTATGTATTTTGCAAAAACGCTTAAAAAAAAATTTCATAAATCGCGACTCCACCTATGTTCTGCTCAAACTCTACTCCTGAAGACACCTATACCAGTGGGGTTCTTGTTATCGCACATACTTGTACACATGGGGTAACTGCATATCCCAGATATATAAAGTCTTTATAAATTACACTGCGTTATTCCTGGAGAATAGCGTTTTAGGGAAAACATCATATCCTGCTGTACTATAAATACAATGAAATAAAATTGACTTTGCATTCCTAACTACTATGCATGTCTAACCATGTCTAAAGTATGCTACAGATTGAAGATAAGCAAACTACTTCTGGATCATATACCTTTAAGGAACACTTGCCTTTATTTTTAATGGATAGTCCACCATCTACAAGACCACCATATGTGCCCTGGGAAAGAAGGGCGAGCCTACGGCATCACTCAATTACTGACTAAGCCCTTGCAACAGATTTTTAAGTTTAATGGTATCAGATTCTCTTCTGGCACCCCTTGTCTTATAGCTATTCAGAGTCCCTGCTGCGCTTTAATGTGTTTAATCTCCCGTTGATTGTTCCTGGGGTTGTAGCCAAATAAACGTTTCAAATTAAAACATCCTGTTCAGATTCTCCTAGGGTTACCATGGAGATGAAAGCCGTTATTTTCACAAGTTCAGTAATTGTAATAATTACACCTGGCTATTGCTGCTCGTTTTAGTCCACTGTCGGGATCTAGAGTGTCTTTCTTTATTCACTTTTTTGATTAATTCTGTCATTACAATGGGAACCACAAATTAAAGTGTGCCGAAGGGGCATCCACTAAGGTAACAATTCCCGATGTGTTTCACTGGGGACACATTGCCATTTGATTACACAGTAGCAAGTATATCTGGCTTGACTTTCCTAGAATTGAATGAAGAGGTTCCCAGCACTCTTTCTAACCTGTGAGTGTACTAAAACCAATCTGCTGTATGATCAGGGTTTGTAATAATCTCTAGTAGACGAGAATCTGCATATCAAGCAATTTTGCTTCTAATGCAGGATTTAAGGAAAGAGCTCACACCCTGCCTGTGAACACAGACACAAAGAGCTCCTATTGGTGAACACCTCCTCTTTCACATTCATCTCAAGGATATACTCTTTAAAGGCAGTCATTTCCAGCGTTACCTCCAGCAGACTCAAATAGCCATAAGCAGCTATTGCTACTACTAATCATTTGTATAGCGCTACAACATGTATGCAGGGCTGTACATATAGATGTACAACACACTCCCTGCTCATCAACATTGCAAAACAGGGGACTAGAGCATGGTAAGATACACATAAGTAGTGGACAAGAGAATGAGGAGCATTAGGATTAAAAGCAGCCTCAAAAGAGGTGGGTCTTCAGCCTGGAATGGAATAGGGTCAGAGAAGGAGTCTGACGTACCAACTCAGGTTGTTTGTTCCAGGCATATGGCGCAGCAAGGTGGACGAAGTCTGGTGTTGGCAGTGCCAGAGGAGGGCACAAATAAAAGGGATTTGCCAAAGGAGCGGAGTTCCCGAGGAGGCGTATAGAGTGAGATATGAGAGGAAAGGTAGGGAGGAGCTCCAGAATGAATGCACTTGTAGGTAAGTAGGAGAAGTTTGAACTGGATGCGGAAATGGATAGGAACCAGTGAAGTGACTTGAGAAGAGGGGTTACATGAGCATAGTGACATGGTGGAAGATAAACCATGCAGCTGAGTTTTGTACAGATTGAAGGGGAGAAAGATGATTCAGAGAGAGACCAGCAAGAAGCAGGTTACAATAGTCACATTGGGAGGTAACTAGTGAGTGGAGGAGGGTCTTAGTAGTTTGTTTAGAAAGGAAGGGACACATTTTGCCAACATTATAGAGAAAAAAAGCTATCTGTTGGATGTTTGCAGAGAAAGAGAGAGTAGAGTCAAAGATGACCACAAGGTTGTGAGGAAACAGGGAAGTGTGTAGTGTTATCCACAGAAATAGAGAAGGGAGGAAGGGGGGAGGTGGGTTTAGGGGGAAAGATAAGGAGCTCAGTTTTGTCCATGTTCAGTTTCACACGGCGGTGAGAAATCCAAGCAGGAATGTCGGATAAGCAGGCAGAGATACGGACCTGGATTCCTGGAGAGATTTCAGGCACAGAAAGGTAGATCTGAGAGTCGTCAGCATAAAGGTGGTACCAAAAAAGATGGGAGGAAATAAGTGCACCAAGGAACTGAGTACAGAGAGAGAAAAGGAGAGGTCCCAAGACAGAGCCCTGAGGTACACCAACTGAAAGCGGGATGGAAGTAGAGGAGGATCTACCAGAACAACACTAAAAATGTGATGGGCGAGGTAAGAAGAAAACCAGAATAGAACAGAGCCCCTAAATCCAAGTGAAGACAGGGTATTGAGGAGAAGGTGGTGATCAACAGTGTCAAAGACAGCAGAAAGGACAAGAAGGATGAAATTGAGTAGAGGCCTTTGTATATGGCGAGGAACAAGTTGTAAAAACTTTGGCAAGTGCCGTTTCTGTGGAATGTAGAGAACGAAAGCCAGACTGCAGTGGATCCAGGAGGGCTTGAGAGGAAAGGAAGTCAAGACAGTGATGGTGACCCACTCGTTCAAGTAGTTTTGAAGCAAAGGAGAGGAGAGAGATGGGCTGATAACTAGAAGAACAGGTAGGGCTCAATATTTGAAAGGCATTTACATGGTTTACAGCCCAGTGAACTGTGTAAATGCCTTAAACGGGAATATTCGACAGCACCTTCACTGTTAGTGCTGTCGAATATCCCCATCTATGCCCCCTACATGCTGGGGGCATTCTGGGGCAGAGTAGGGATGGAAAATGGAAGTAACCAGGTAGCGGCAATATTGGACCATTACCCGATTAGTGCTCCATGGATAAAACTAGGCAAGCTTTTGGCTCGCCTAGTCTTAGCCATGGATGCTAACCAGGTACCGGTCCAATATCGTCGCTACCTGGTTAGGCTGTGTGGCAGTTTCCCCAGAGCACCCAAACTGGATATTCAATGCTGTTGGCAAGGCATTGAATATCCAGGGTTAAGGGTGATTGGACAGGGCTATGCACTGACATGGCGCATAGCTCACTCAACTCAATATCGGGCCCATAGGATCTAGTGAAGGCTTTTTGAGGAGAGGTGTAACCACAACATGTTTGAAGGCCACAGGAACAGGTTGCAGTGGAAAACGATAGGTTAAGGATATGACAGATGGAAGGGATGACGGTGGAAGAGATAGAGCTTATCAGATGGGTGGGAATGGGATCAGAAGAGCAGGTAGTCATTTTGGAGGAGAAGAAAAGATTAAGCAACAGAACATGTTTTGTGTAATTCTGCTTTTTTAAATCTTCCTACGTGAAAAAGCAAATTCACCTTCATTTACAAGTCTAGAAGGGAGGCCTTCATATATGAAAGCTGCATATACGTATGGCACCCAATATTCAAAGGTTCCTATGTGGTTGGCAGTGGGTGTTAACCACGTAAATGCTTTAAAAAATTCTGCCACTCATATGTATAACTTTTGACCATATGATGCAATGAGGGCAAGCCTATAAACTCCAACGCAGCTAACGTGCATTGCTACATGTTTACATGAAGCCTACTTTATAAAATAAAGTACATGATTACTTTATGGAACAAGAGCGTACAGACATGCCTTAAACACATGCTAAAATGCAAAATTATGTGTTGTTTTTTTTACTGTAACACACATTAGAAGTAGTATACTTATATTTTGGCAAGACCTTTGACACTGTTCCGCATAGGCAACTTATAAATAAACTGAGCGCCTTTGGGATGGACCCTAAAGTGACTGATTGGGATAGAAACTGGATGAGGGGAAGGCAACAAAGGGTAGATGTAAATGGAGTTCATTCTGAAGATAAGGGCATTACCAGTGGTGTGCTGCCGGGATCTGGCTTTGGCCCTGTTCATTTTAACATTTTGTAAGCAATATTGCTGAAGGTCTGTCAGGAAAGGTATGCCTCTTTGTGGATGATATCAAAATCTGCAAAAGGGTAGACACCCTGGAAGGTGTGGATAACATGAGGAGGGATCTAGCAAAGTTTGAAGAATGGTTGAGTATTTGACAGCTAATATTTAATGTTAAAAAATGCAAGATCATACATTTGGGTGGCAAACTTTCAAGGGAATGATATAGTATAGAGGATGAAGTACTTCAGTGCACAAAAGAAAAGCAGGACCTAGGGATATTATACTGGATGATCTTAAAGTGGCCAAACAAGTAGAACAGATGATGGAGAGGAATGTCCAGCAGGAAAAAGGCAGTGACAGTGTCTTTGTATAAGTCTCTAGTGCGACCTCATTTGGAACTGTCTACAGTTCTGGAGACCGCACCTTCAAAAGAATATAAACAAGATAGAGTTGGTCAAGAAGGTGGCACCTAAAATGGTCAGTGGTCCTTTATGGGTATAGACTTGAAGATCTCAATATGTACACTTCAGAGGAAAGGCAGAAAAAGGGAGATATGATAGAGACATTTAAATATCTCCATGGTATAAATGCACAGGAAGTGACCTTCTTCCAATTGAAAGGAAGCTCAGGAACAAGGGGTCATAGAATAAAGGTGAAAAGGAATAGACTCAGGAGTAATCTGAGGAAATATTTCTTTATGGAAATGGTGATGGATGTGTGGAACAGCCTTCCAGTGGAAGTTGTGGAGAAGAAAATTGTATCTGATTTGAAGAAAGCATGGGAGAGGCAGAGGAAGGGAGTGTAGCACGTAATAGTTCTTATGGATGGGCAGACTGGATAGACTGCATAGTCTTCATCTGCCATCATCTTTTATGTTACTATATATTTCTATTTTACCGCAATGCGTGTTCCACAATAATGAGATCCAGAGCATGTGAATGCATGTAAAACACTTCATTATTGTGAATATCAAGTAATGCAGCTTGCTTTGAACTTTGCAAGCTGCATTATTCCTGGAAAAATAGTGCCACCTCAAAGCTGATATCATTTTTTTCTCCACAGCACCATCAGACCACAAACTTGCTATCTGATGCTCCTGGGCACCATCTTGAAGGGGGCTGGTACTATTTTTAAATTGTGCAAACCTCCTTCTCCCAGTCAAGAACTGCCTTCACCAGAAGATTCCCTCTAAACTTGTTCAGACCTCCCCCTACCTCAGAGATTATGGAGTCCATCTCCCCTGAAGAAGACCCCCACCAACAAATAACTCCCCCTGGACCTACGTAAAGAAATCAGTGGTGGTCTGTAGTAAATGGGAGGAGAGATCCCTAGTCATTGCTGCCATTTCTGATGTCATATTTAAAGTGGGGCCAGTTGACCCCCAGTGTTGATCTTGTGGTACTACCACTAGTAATCAAGCTGCCACAGAGTAAGACAGAACCGTTGCCAGGGCCCAGGATCAGCAGCGCGTTTGACGGGGGTGAGAGCAGGAGCTCCCCCCTTCCTCCCAGAGCCCGCCTTCTGTCATCGGGGCGCAACGGCTTAAAAACCGCCGTTGCCAGGGCCCAGGATCAGCAGCGCGTTTGACGGGGGTGAGAGCAGGAGCTCCCCCCTTCCTCCCAGAGCCCGCCTTCCGTCATCGGGGCCCAACGGCTTAAAAACCGCCGTTGCCAGGGCGTGCCCGTGCCTTGCGGGCCCGCGCCTGAGGGCCTCGCCAGAGGGCCCTTTGGCGTGGCCCTTAGGCGTTGGTCCGTGGCATCTGTATCTGGAGTCCTTGATGATGTATTGATGCCCTACCTATGTATCAGGGTAACGTGTTGTGCCATGTCCTTCTCTTCCTCTTATCCGTTTGACTGTCTCTGTCCTCTACTCTGTCCTATCTTATAAATGGCGTTCTTTTCTTTGTTTTCCCTAAATGATGTAATATTGTAAACCGCTCTATGCCTTTGGGTCTGAGCGGTATATCAAATTCAATAAACATAAACATAAACCTGATATTCCAACCCTTAGGCAGCGGTAAGGTGGCAAAAAAGCAGTGTTACCTGTGTAAGTGGTGCATATCCGGATATCTGACATCTTCAGTGTGCATGACGTTAACAGGATATCCACAGGGGCACAATGGGGCATAGCGGAGGTATGGCCGCAACATGCCCTGTTAATAAAGATATTCAGCAGTGCAGGGTGCTGAGCCAAATGCCATAAAACATGTATCTTTAGGCCAGGTTTTTGGGCGTATTCGGCTTGGTGATATGGCAGTACATGTCACGTGGAACATTGGCAAAAATGGATATTAGCTGTACCCACAGACAGGAACCACCTATGCAATGTGGGGCCTGCACATACTGCAACAGAGATGGAAACACCACCGATATACCAAGGGACAGAGGCAACAGCACAATGTGCAGCAGCAACAGCAGCCAATGATCCAGCATGAGAGACGCACATACCATACTCTACAGATATACAGACCGAGGGTAATGTACCTGCAAATGTTGGAGGAGGAAGTATATCAACACTACCAGCTGGACAGTGACACCATAACAGAGCCATGTGGGATGATGTGCAGGGAGTTGGAGCCAGCAATCGTCTGAAGCCATGCATTGCCAGTGGCTCTGAAGATGACCACTGCACTGGGGTTCCTGACCACAGAATGCTTCCAGTATGTGGTGGGTGCCACCACTGGTACCACCCAGTCTGCCACATTCTACTGTATTGATGTCTTCACCATTGGCCTGGTGAGAAGGATGCAAACCTATATCACCTTCCCCACCATTCCTGAGCAAAGGCAGAAGATAATGCAGGCCTTTCATGATATTGCTGGCTTCCCATCTGTCGTTGGTATCATAGACTGCACACTAAGGGCACCATGTCAGGACCAGAGGGCATTCCAAAACTGCCACAATTACAACTCCATGAATATGCAAGTGGTAATCAATACCCATATGCTCATCATTAATGTATGTGCCCATTTCCCAGGCTCCTGCCATAATGCCTTCATCCTGTCACAGTCTGGCCTGGGACAAGCAGCAGCTATAGGACACCTTGGAGATGCATGATTGCTTGGTAAGTGGGTACTGCCATGAGCAAATGTGATAGAAATGTGAGTCATGCAACTATGTGAGGAGTAACCCCAGAATGGGACACAGTAGAGTAGCCCCAACACAATAGATATGCCCCAACACACGTGCATAGTCAGAAGGAAAATTGAGGGGCCAGGATGAGAGGCTGCACAATAGTGATGCAATCACAGGGTGAACACATCTGAACAGTGGCAGGGGATTCCACTGGAGAAAAGCAGGCCAGAGGTGGCAAAGCCTCAGAATACGCTGAAGTAGTACATCTTGGAGACATAGCAAGAATCTGAACAGCAGCCAAGCAATGGCATGCTGCACAGGGCTCTGCAGGAAATGTCACTGGAATACACTGCCTCATGGTACAGTCATGTGAAATGCACCGTAAATATGTCCACCCCCCCCCCCACTCCTCCAGCCCCAATACACCTGGCACAGTTGCTGTACTGATGTGTGCCTGTCCTCCTGCTCCCACAGGTGACTGTAGATATCCTCTCCGACCAAGGCTACTGACTTCTGCGTGCTACCCACAGACCCCGCAAGATGAGCGATACAACCAGGTGCACCAGAAGACCAAGCAATGGTGAAATAGACAATTGGGGTCCTTAAAAAACACTTCAGATGCCTGGACTGCAGTGGGGGCAAGCTGCTGTAGAGCCATGAATGTGTGTATAGGATCTTCACAGTCTGATGCATCCTACATAACCTTGCTATGCAGCACATCATCCCCATCTCTGAGGGTGAAGTGATGGGACAAATGCTGCAGAGGCTGCAGAAGAGGAAGGGATGCAGAGGGGAAACCAACAACAGATGGGATTAGCACTCACCACCAGGAACAGACTTATCCGTGAAATGTTCTAAAGTGCAGTCAGATTTATTACAATGCAGTCAAACAAACATTACATAAACAATGTCCTCTTACCACCCCCACCACCCAGCTCGTGATCAGGCACTGCCCACTTCCCCACCCGGGCACTGCATTGCAATGGTACAGTCTTTGAGGCATTGCTTGCCGTGTCCTCGCCCTCCCCTGTGATGGAGCCTGTTTCACGTGCCTCATCGCCCTCTAATGATGCTGCAGGGGGCCCCTCTTGAAGGACAGTTGCAACCTGTCCCTAGTGGGAGGCCAACAACTGGCAACAGATGTTTGACATGGAGGCCATGTAGACTGCCATCTTCCTGAGGAGCCAAACCTGTGCCTCCCTATCCCTCTGCTCCATTATGTGGTGGTCCAGCAGCATCTGATTGCTTGCCTGCATCTCCTTGCGGATGGTGTGCAATTCAGAGCGGATGCCCTCTGTGCACTAGAGCAAACGTGACCCCTCCCGAAGCATCTGTTGGTCCACCTTGTCTGCCCCAAAATCTCCAAGGTCCTCCTGGAAGGGGCAGGCCAGTTCACCAGCTGCAGGCTGTACAGGGTCAGGTTCCTCATCCCTGCTGGTCTTGGTGCACTGCTATACCCAGGAGCAAATGGGAGTCGTCTGAGGTTCCTGTGATGCACCTGCAGGAGCACTGGAGCTTCCACTCCCTAGTTGGACACCATCTGCTTGAGCCATTGCGGGCTGCAATAGTGCTGGCTCTGGCTGGTCTGTAGGAAAACAAGTGACACAGGTCAGGCCTCAGCACTAACCAATGGAACAGGGGAGGGAATGCATTGAGCCCTAATAAGAGAGGGGCCGGTGGCCCCAATGCAGCTCCCTGCCACTGTAGTCATATCCCCACACCAGATAGGCATGAGAGGTACAGGTACAGTGTGTTACAAGCAGTGGAGAAGTGGCATACATCATCAATATGTAAAGCAGGTCTGCACAGAATGCATGTCTGTCCAGGTTTAACATGCAACAAACACACTGGTCAATTCTTTAGAGTGAAAAATACTGCCCATGTAAGAAAAACAATCACTCAAAGTGAAACATTGTTAACTACAATGAGGACTTGTAGTTAACAATGTTTCACTTTGAGTGATTGTTTTTCTTACATGGGCAGGTTTAGCATGGGGCATGCAGAAAGCTACAAAGGGTGGATATGCATATCTGGCAACATAGCCCCTACCCACTACAGATTCCCACAGCATATGTCCAAGGCAGCAGCAAGCTATCAATCAGCTACACATCAAGGAGCAGGACACATGGGAGAAGGGCTACATAGTGTCGCGCTCCCTGGCGGCCAGGCTGTCGCCTAGGGGATGGAGACGTGAACTTTAAAATGTTTTCCCTTGATGATTGCCTATAACTGTGTAGTTGTGTGGTTGAAATGATTCAGCCAAGAAGGATTATAGGCTCGCAGGATTTTTATTTTTTTTCTTCAGCCAAATGAACTTCTTATTTATAGTTCAAAATATCAAAACATAAGTTGCGGGTGTTTTTCCCAGAGTAACCAATAAAGGAAAGTGCTTCTCTATTCAGCTTGCAAATCAAATCAACAGAAAGTATTTCTTCATACAAGAACAGCAGTGAAACTCTTGTGCAGAAAAAAACCAGCTTCCAGTGTGGCTTTTAAAACAGGTACAGTTTGCAACTCTCCAGTAATGCACAAACTTCTATGGCAGACTGTTTCCTTCTTCTCACAATCATTTGGTTTCTCTGCTGTATTGCAAACTCTATACTTATTAGCCAACAGTCCTTTAAACACACAGTTAGAGCTTAGAATCTCAGCAACCTCATTTGCATATTCTGCTCAGCCGTGCTCTTCTTGAAAGCAGCTGCCAGGTTTTCAGAGTCTCTAGAAACCTTCTAGCTTTCGCTTATTTTGTATAACCTAGAGAGCAATCCATTTCTATGTCTGAGCTCACATCCTTTATCAGAGGGGCTTCTAATTCCATGCTTTCCACCTCTGACTCTATTTGAGAAGCATTGGATTCAATCTCAGAACTATTCTGCTTTAACCTCTCTAGGATTTGTAACACTGTGTTTAATGCAGACTCTTCTCTCTTCTGAGGAGTGCTATTACATTTAGGAAGTTTCTTAACTTTCAGGAGATTCGTAGAGGATTTTAAACCGCTCACCTTACTTTGTGGAAGTAAGCTTCTGGCAGGCTTTACTGCTGAAGGCTCAGTTTCCATATAAATTTCAGGAGAATGGTTTCTGCTACTCACATGGCTTGCAATTTCCCCTGGGTAGGCTTTCCCTCTAAACGGAGTTCTCCTGTCTCTCTTATAGGTCACTGGGCTAACTTCAATACCTCTGGCTGGCCTCGCCTTCCTCCAAGAGGTTTCTGGTGAAGTTCCCCTGACTCTCCGTGGTCCTTCCTTGGTTAGTTCTCTGAAGCTCCTAGGGCCTCCTCCCCTACTGGAACCTTCAGACACATTCCAACCGGCACCAGAAGCATAACTAGGACTCCTCCTTGTCCTTCCTCTCTCAATAGAAGTTTCACCTTCTCTGGAAGTCAGTCTTCCAAGGCACCTCCTCTCCGTGTACTTCCTTTCCAGCCTCTCCTTTCCTAGGCTCTTCCTGCCCAGGCTCTCCTTTTCTCTGAGTTCCTGCCGTTTATATCTGTGATTTCCCTTTCTGCCTCCTAGCCCCTCCCCCAGCTGTCCCTCGTGAGCAGGGCTGGTAACTATGGAGCTAGGGCGTGTCTCTTTACTACAAACTTTCTGCAGGGAGTTTTTTTCTGAACCAGGAGTTTTAACCCCTAAACTCCTGGATTTGGTTCCTTTCTCTGGGGAAAATGACTGACTTTCCCTCTTTTTATATGCTCTCTCTCGGCTGTGCCACCACAATAGAAACATAGAAACATGACGGCAGAAAAAGACCACGTGGCCTATCTAGTCTGCCCTTCTATATCAACCACTACAACAGTCCCCTTTTTTCCTTTAGAGATCCTCAATTTTTGTTCCATGATTTATGAATTCAGATACTGTCCTCGTCTCTACCACCTCCACTGGGAGACTATTCTACGCATTTACCACTCTTTCTGTAAAGAAATATTTCCGCATATTACTCCTGAGTCTATCCCCTTTCACCCCCATCCCATGTCCCCTCATAGCAGAGCTTGCTTTCAATCGAAAGAGGCTCTCCTCCTGTGCATTTATGCCATGGAGGTATTTAAACATCTCAATCATATCACCTCTATCCCACTTTCCTCTAAAATATACATGTTAAGATCCTTACGTCTGTCCTCATATACTTTATAACAAAGACCACTAACCATTTTAGCAGCCACCCTCTTTACCGACTCCAAACTGTTTATATCCTTTTGAATGTGCGGTCTCCAGAATTGCACACAATACTCCACATGAGGTTTGTCATACCCCCTTGCCTAGGGCCAAGGGCTGAACGGCAAAAGGGCTGCCTTATTTGTTTTTGAGCAATGTCTCAAGCCTAGTGCGCCAGCAATGGATGCTGGGACTTGTAGTTTAATTACTCTCCAACAAAGTATTGGCATGGATTATTTCTCAAAAATAATAGGATATCAGGAACAACTGAAAGTTGAGAATCAAATGACAGTAGTACTGTTTCATTCACAGCTCTGCTCAGGCTTCTCTGCAATACCAGCTTTCCACAGCCAAGGCTGAAGTACTGATCAGACAAACTTAAAAGTTTCCAAAATGTCTTTCTTTCTCAAGTTTAGAAACAGCTATGCACTTCTCACATGCAGAGGTAACTCAGCGTAAGTCCAAGCAATCCATAAAGAGCAATCCATTTCACATATGTCACTATCAACAGGTGCTTCATCAACATCTATTATGATATCTTCACAAGCTCCATTAGCATTCTCTTCTAAGGAACTCTTATAATCAGGTCTAAACTGAAGCTTATTTAGAACCTCTTTCAGTTGTCCTATAAACTGTTCTCTCTGGTTTTCACGTACACTGCTTAGGGAAGAAGTTTGATTCTCTTGTAAGAATTTGAACACAGAATCTGAAGCTGTCTCAGGGCACTTACTTGGAATACTTTTACTCCTGGCTGGAGTTGGTTTTACTGCGTTCCTGTCCTGACTTTGCTCAGCGCTGCACCTTAGCTTCTTAACAATATCCTCAGCACAGCTCTTGTTAGGGACTGAAGCACACGTACCTTTCCAACGTGCAATGCTTTCTCTACAGTCAGAGCTCTTTCCCCGGGTAAAGGTAAGCCTTTCTACCTTCTCTCTGGGTTGCTTTGGCAGAAGCTTCAGGTTTGCTTTCAGTGCTCCTTGAGAATAGGGATCAGCAGCCTCTCCAGAATCCTCCTTAGCTTCCTTAGCTTGTTCTGAGTTCCATGATTTCCCTGCTAGTTCGCTTCCTGGATCACCTCCTGGCTTCCTCTCTCCTGGCTTCCTCTCTCCTGGCTTCCTCTCTTTACTAAACTCTGAGGCAGCCTTAAAACGGCTTTTCTCACCAGCCACTCCCTCCTTGCTGCACATGTGAAGTTCGTTAGGGCTCAAACTAGCTCTTACGTCACTGCTGGGGCAGGGTTTAGCTCTAGCTAGTACATGCTCTGAAAGCTTGTGGTTTCCATGGGAACCCTGTTTACCTTTACTTTAAAAGGTGTATCCCTCATTTCCTTCCCATTCCATTCGGTCCACGCAACTCTCCTTATCACATATTCCCCCCCTTAAGATATTACAGGCTGGGTTGATGGCATCTTCACAGCATGTAATTCTAGATAATGCGTCCGCATTCTGGTGTAGCTTGCCAGCTCTGTGTTCTATGAGGAAGTCAAATGCTTGTAGCACCATATACCATCGCATCAGTCTCGCGTTATGGTCTTTCATCTGTCCAAGCCATTTCAGAGGGGCATGATCAGTCATCAAAAGAAATTTTCTGCCTGCCAGGTAGAATTTCAAAGACTCCACGGCCCATTTTATGGCGAGGCATTCCCGTTCTATTGTTGAATAGTTTTTCTCTGCAGGAGATAGCTTCCGACTTAGAAATAGCACTGGATGCTCTATACCATCATGCTTTTGAGATAGTACCGCTCCCAATCCGGTGTCGGAGGCATCCATCTGTAAAATGAACAGTAGGCTGAACTCAACCCCTCGCAGAACCGGGGCAGCACACAGTTCCTCCTTCAAGCGTTCAAAAGCCGTGATTGCCTCTGGGGTCCACCGTAGTTGATTGGGCTGATTCTTCTTTAACATGTCTGATAAAGAGGCACTCTTCTCAGTGAAATGTGAAAGAAACCACCTATAGTACCCGACTATTCCTAAAAAACTCTGGAGCTGTTTCTTATTGGCAGGTCGGGGAAAGATCTTCACACTTTCGACTTTATCTATCAGAGGTTTTACAGTGCCGTGTCCTACTAAATGGCCCAAGTATCTCACTTCTTGGCTAGAGAACATACACTTGGCCGGATTTAGGGTTAGGCCGGCGTCTCTCATGGCCTGTAACACTGCTCCTAACCTTGATAGGTGCTGGTCCCAGCAAGTGCTGTGGATGATGACGTCATCCATATACGCCACTGCGTATTCTTGATGAGGTCGGAGTACCAAATCGACCAGTCTTTGGCACGTAGCCGCCATTCCATGTAGACCAAAGGGCATTTGCTTAAACTGAAACAAGCCTACTGGGGTACTGAAAGCTGTTTTCGGGCATGATTCCCTGGTCAGGGGTACCTGCCAATAGCCCTTGGTCATGTCAAGTGTTGTCAGATACGTAGCCTGCCCCAGGCGATCGAGGAGCTCCTCTATACGGGGCATGGGATATGCGTCGAATTTGGAGATGGCGTTGACCCTTCTGAAATCAATACAAAATCGGAGCATTCCATCGGGCTTAGGGACTAACACGATAGGACTGCTCCATGGGCTCTTGGATTCCTCGATTATGCCCAAATCGAGCATCTCTCTCACTTGACTTATGACTTCTTGCCTTCTTGCCTCTGGCAATCTGTACGGGCGTTGCCGTACTATTTCCCCCGGGGTGTTATGATCTCGTGTGCGACGAGCTGGGAATGTCCGGGAACAGGTGTCAGGACATCTGAGAAACTCTCTATAAGCTGACCCAACTGTCGTTTTTGAGTCCACGACAGACCTTCCCCCATCTTTGGCTCAGGGCTCTTCTTACAATCACTTAATTGGGGGCCTAAGTCATCTTCCGCTTTTTCCCCCACTGTTGCTGCTAACCCTTGGAGGTCAGCCCGCCCTGTGGAACCAAATCCTTGTGCTCCTCTAGTCATACTAGAGACCAAGTGTACTTCCTCGAGAGGAGGAAACCCAACTCTCTCGCAAATAATCTGGGCTATGCGATCGCCCACGCTTATCCTGAAATCTTCAGATCCGAAATTAAAGAGCAGTACCTTAACGGCACCTCTATAATCGGGATCTACGACGCCAGCTCCCACATCGATAAAGTGTTTTACAGCTAAGCCGGAACGAGGGGCAATGCGTCCGTAACATCCGACTTGTAGTTCCAATTGAAGGGCTGTATTCACTAAAGCCTTGCCATGTTTAGGGACAGTCACATTCTCAGCGCTATATAGATCAAACCCGGCTGCTTGCGGAGAAGCTCTTTAGGGTGCGTGCGCGTCTGGACTCATTCTACAATATCTCAGGACAAATACGGGTTTCTTAGTCTCTTCTTCTCTGGACAACTGTCGAGGGGACTTTTGCGGCTTCCTAAATAAGGGATTAGGAACTGCCATCAGTTTGTGCGTGTTCCTATCCAGTATTCCAGCCGGGCTGCTTGCAGCTACCATGCCTTCCTTCTTCCGCAGACTCTGTTGAATATCCTTATGGAACTGGGGCCAGTCTCGGCCTAATACTAGTTCTTGTGGCAATCGGGGTGCTATGGCTACTGGAATCTCCCTTTCTACGCCTAATCCTCGTATTAGGACTCGGTAAATGGGGTACGATGCTGCTGCACCATGTACACATCTGATTTTTACTGTGCCACTGGGTAGACAAGGTATGGTTTTACTTTGGGCCTCTATCTTTTGCAAAAGCCTTTTTGTTACCATACTCTGGTCGGATCCAGAATCTAGTAAGGCATTCACATTCACTCCCTGGACTGTTACCGCTAAGAGAAAACCCTCTCTGACTTGTCCTGGGTCAGCTGTTACTAACGCTGTTTTTACCTTACAATCACGGTATAAATGATCATCACGCCACATTTAAAACATGTTTTCCTTACACATTTCTTGTTACACCTGGGCAAACACAATGTACCAACAGCATTCATTTCTTTCTCTTTCTTTTCTGATAACGCATAGGTCGCTTTCATAGAAGCTGTGCCTTTCACCTGTGCGCTTCCTTCTGCCTCAAGGAATCGCTCAGTGAGCAAGGTAGCTTCCTGGGAGCTTTTGCAGCCTTGCAATATCAGGAAGGTGCGAATATTTACAGGAACAGCGTTCATGAATTGTTCCAATATTATATTATCCAACACTGCTTCAAGGGTCTTACCGTCTGGTTCTAACCACTTGTTTACCAGTCCTTTCAGACGATGGTATAATGCTCTAGGTGTTTCACCGGGCACTAATTTGGCATTCCTGAACAAACGGTGGTACACCGAGGGAGTTAGACCTATCCTATCTTTGATAGCTCTTTTAACCTCGTCATAGTCATTAGATAAAGCCGGTGGTATGGTCTGGTAAGCGGCCAATGCCTCACCCGTGAGAGACATCGCTAACCGGATCGCCCATTGGTCTTTAGGCCAATTGATCAATTGAGCCACCCGCTCAAACGTTTACAGGAAATTGTCCAGATTGTCCTTGTCAGAGAACTGACCAAAGTTCAATGCTTCCCTGGACCAAGGTCTTAAAGCATAAGCTTGACTTAACCGTGCTGACCCTGGTGTGGGAGAAACAGGATCCGGCTCCTTCTTTGTGCTCTGTATCCAGGCCTCCATCATATTGATGAGCGGTTTTTGCTGAGCCTCCATCCTGGCTGTGGCTCACTCTTGAGCTTCTATCGCGAGTTCACGCTGTCGCTCAAACTGTGATGCCATCCAGGTGAGTACTTCCTTAGCCTCCATGGTCATTCTGAAATGATAAAGCAGACAACACAACCACCCAAGTGCGGTACCACAGCATAGAAGGTAATATTCTCTTTGTCACCAGCTATACCAATACCCACAGCACAAGTATCCTTAGGTAACCCTGTTAGACACCAATTACCTGATACTAGTGGTGCGTCAGGCTTGTAACAACGTTGGTCTCCACCGTAGCAGACATGCCTTCTCCGTCCAGATGCAGCTCTGCTTAGCGTTCTTCCTGTGTCTTGACCTCAGCGTTGCTCCTTTAAATCCTTGCGCATGCGTGCTTGCACCTTAATCCGCAGCAACTACGCCAATCTGTCATACCCCCTTGCCTAGGGCCAATGGCTGAACGGCAAAAGGGCTGCCTTATTTGTTTTCGAGCAATGTCTCAAGCCTAGTGCGCCAGCAATGGATGCTGGGACTTGTAGTTTAATTACTCTCCAACAAAGTATTGTGACCACACGGGGTTCAAGGCAAACAAATTTTATTCAGGGTTTTCCTCCTCGCATAGAATTCTTAACGCAAGACATGGCATGGATTATTTCTCCAAAATAATAGGATATCAGGAACAACTGAAAGTTGAGAATCAAATGACAGTAGTACTGTTTCATTCACAGCTCTGCTCAGGCTTCTCTGCAATACCAGCTTTCCACAGCCAAGGCTGAAGAACTGATCAGACAAACTTAAAAGTTTCCAAAATGTCTTTCTTTCTCAGGTTTAGAAACAGCTATGCACTTCTCACATGCAGAGGTAACTCAGCGTAAGTCCAAGCTGTTTGCTTCACATAAAGAGCAATCCATTTCACATACGTCACTATCAACAGGTGCTTCATCAACATCTATTATCATATCTTCACAAGCTCCATTAGCATTCTCTTCTAAGGAACTCTTATAATCAGGTCTAAACTGAAGCTTATTTAGAACCTCTTGCAGTTGTCCTATAAACTGTTCTCTCTGGTTTTCACGTACACTGCTTAGGGAAGAAGTTTGATTCTCTTGTAAGAATTTGAACACAGAATCTGAAGCTGTCTCAGGGCACTTACTTGGAATACTTTTACTCCTGGCTGGAGTTGGTTTTACTGCGTTCCTGTCCTGACTTTGCTCAGTGCTGCACCTTAGCTTCTTAACAATATCCTCAGCACAGCTCTTGTTAGGGACTGAAGCACACGTACCTTTCCAACGTGCAATGCTTTCTCTACAGTCAGAGTTCTTTCCCCGGGTAAAGGTAAGCCTTTCTACCTTCTCTCTGGGTTGCTTTGGCAGAAGCTTCAGGTTTGCTTTCAGTGCTCCTTGAGAATAGGGATCAGCAGCCTCTCCAGAATCCTCCTTAGCTTCCTTAGCTTGTTCTGAGTTCCGTGATTTCCCTGCTAGTTCGCTTCCTGGATCACCTCCTGGCTTCCTTCCTCCTGGCTTCCTCTCTCCTGGCTTCCTCTCTTTACTAAACTCTGAGGCAGCCTTAAAACAGCTTTTCTCACCAGCCACTGCCTCCTTGCTGCACATGTGAAGTTCGTTAGGGCTCAAACTAGCTCTTACGTCACTGCTGGGGCAGGGTTTAGCTCTAGCTAGTACATGCTCTGAAAGCTTGTGGTTTTCATGGGAACCCTGTTTACCTTTACTTTTAAAGGTGTATCCCTCATTTCCTTCCCATTCCATTCGGTCCACACAACTCTCCTTATCACAGGTTGCACCAGAGACTTTTACTGAGGCACTATCACCTCTTTTCTTCTGCTGGCCATTCCTTTCCCTGTGCACCCAAGCATCCTTCTAGCTTTCGCTGTTGCCTTTTCTACCTGTTTAGCTACTGTAAGATCATCAGACACAATCACGCCTAGATCCCACTCTTCTTTTGTGGACAGAAGTACTTCACCCTCTATACTATATAGCTCCCTTGGTTTGCTGCAGCCCAAATGCATGACCTTGCATTTTTTAATATTAAATCTCAGCTGCCAATTTATAGGCCATTCTTCAAGCTTAGCTAGATCCCTCCTCATGTTATCTACACCTTCCTGGGTGTCTACTCTATTGCAGATTTTGGTATCATCCACAAAGAGGCAAACTTTACCTGACTGCCCTTCCACAATATCACTAATAAAGATGTTAAAAAGAATCAGACCAAGGGCAGATCCCTGAGGCACAACACTGGTAACATCCTTCTTCTCAGAGTTAGCTCCATTTACCTGTACCCTTTGCCCACTCAACCAATTTCTAATCCAAGCAGTAACTTTAGGGTCCATCCCAAGGGTAATCAGTTTGTTTATAAGTCGCCTGTGTGGAACAATGTCAAAGGCTTTACTGAAATCTAAATGCACCACATCTAGGGATCTCCCTCAGTCCAACTCTCTGGTCACCCAGTCAAAGAAATCAATCAGATTTCTCTGACAGGACCTGTCTCTGCTGAATCCATGTTGCCTCAGATCCAGTAATCCGTTGGACTCCAGAAATCTATTTTCTTTTTCAGCAGTGCTTCCAATAATTTACTCACAACCGAGAGTAAACTAACCTGCTTGCAGTTTTCAACCACATCCTTACTTCCGCTTTTTTGTAAAGGGACCACATGTGCCTCTGTCCAGTCCTTTGGCAACATTCCAGACTCCAACGAGGCACTGAAAAGGTTAGTCAGTGGAGCTTGTAGAACGTCCCCAAATTTCCTCAGTATTCTTCTGTTCCCATTGCTTTGTCTACTTTAAGTTTAGCTAGTTTCTCATGAACACAGTCTTCTGAAAATTGTTCAAGATGCCCCTTACTTCTGTTCCTGTTTGTGGGTGTTTTCTGAAGTCCTGCTCCAGGTTCTTCATCTGTGAACACACAACAGTGATAATTTATTTATTTATATTCTCTTATATACTGCGCTATTCTGCATCAGTGCAGTTTACATTGAACAAACTGAAATTACATTGAACAGGGCATTATAACTTGGAGATAACTATTTTACAGGGAACATGGGCTATGGAGGGTTAAGTGGCTTGCCCAAGACCACAAGGAGCACCTGTGGGACTAGAAACCCCAGTCCTTCCGGCCCAAGGTTGCTGTCCTCTAGTGGGATTTGAACTCCCGACCTTCCAGCCTGAAGTATCTTGCCCCAACCACTAGGCCACTCCTCCACTCCAATTGTTAATTGTTAAGCAAGTCTGCTTTAGCCTCATCAGCGTCTACATATTCCTCCCCTTCACCCTTGAGTCTGACAATACCACTTTTGCCCTTCCTCTTTTCACTAACATATCTGAAAAATGTCTTATTCCCCCATTTTATTGCATTGGCTATTTCCTCCTCTTTTTAAATCTTTGCTTTCCTGACTACATTGCTAGCTTCTCTAAGTTTTTCCAAATATAGATGCCTGTCTTTCTCTATGTGATCTCTTGTATTTCATGAAGGCCTCCCTCTTTTTCTTTTTCTGTGCATGACACTGTCTACTCACATGTAGACCAGGGCATGGTGAGCAGAGCTATAAAGAGTCTTGCTGTGCCTTGTATCTGTGCATACCCAAATACACCATGAGATCTACTGTATAATAAACCATCCCCTGACCCCACAATGGGACATGTGAAAACACATCTGCATCTCTGTCTATGAACAAGTGAGGAGTGGCCAGGTGAGTCAATAGCAGTGACATGTCAGTCAGGATGGGCCATGGCAGGGTATGGAGGATATCATTCTGGGGTCAGGGGTGAGGGAGAGGGTAGGCAGTGCTATATAGGAGCGGACTGTCGGGCATGCAACAGCAGTAGGGATGACAACCCAGAATCCTGTGCCATATGGCAAAACAATCTAGCATGTGACACATCAGCCAGGGTGCAAGAACTACTCCCATCCTGTGTGGCAGGAGTGGAGCAATCATGACCTGCAATGCCATTATGGCGATGTCAATCATGAACTGCAGCACCTGCTCTTCCAGGGGGCTCGGTGGTTTCTGCCATTCAGCTTGCTGTTAGCTTCCTTCTTCTCCTTTGCACTCTGCTGTAATACCCGCCACTTTTTCATGTCCTCCACATTGTGGTTGTGGTGATGCACAGCATTCACTTTGCAGGTGATCTGCTGCCAGCCATGCTGTTGTGTGCTGACATCCTCAGAGCCAAAGATGGAGGTGTGATTCTTCATGATGAGCCCCAGAGCCATGGTGGTCTCTGGGGGCATGAAATTAGCCTTATGTGTGCATTTCATGGCCATGTGTGCTGGCTGTGGTATTCGAATAGCTAACTGCGAGGGAGATGGAAGGCTACCCAGGCAAGGTTCTTAAAATATGTGGTCATGAGGCCGTACCCTGGGATATGCCTCACCCAAAAGGATAAAATAAACCCACATAAGATTCATGAGCAGGAAAGCCAAATATCAGCACTAATGGTGCATGCCAGGAGCCGCCATATCTGTGGAAGAGGTTAACCATGGATATTCAGAATATTGACCAATTAGCCAAGATAACTGGGTAAATGGAATATCGACCCTTGCGCGGTTAACCAAAAACCCGGGTAAATGGAATATCTTGTTTACTACACAGTTAACCAACAAAACTGGGTAAATGGAATATCTCACTTACTACGCAGTTAACAAGAAACCCCAGGTAATTGTAATATCTCATTTACTACGCAGTTAATGAATAAAACTGGGCAAGGTTTGGTTATGGCATGCTAAATGTCCATACCTAGAGCCATTGCCCAACGATGTCATCACAGCACAGGTATGCTGATGTATCAGCTGCTGTGGAATGGTCGATGCACCAGGCAGCCAGACTATGCTCCCACTGGACGCTGGCCACTGGGCAAATATAGTGGGAGGAACATATCTGTACCTTATGAGATATGTGGCTGCTGGGCGAGGCACATGGGCGTATGGCTAGCAGTGCAGTCTGGGAGGAGGGCACAGAGAGGCTGAATAGGGTGTGCACTCACAAAGCAACACACAACTTTTGGGAGATAAAGTGATGTGTATGGGGGGACAAGGAAGTGCAGGGGAGCTATGGCCCTAGAGGGAAGATACATGACATGTCACACAGGCAACTGACCTGGGGGGGCCAGGGAGGTAGCATGAGGGAGCACAGCCCATGGTTCTCAACAGTACCACTGAGCCGTAGCAGGGGGCTTCAGGACCAATAACCATGTTGATGCCCCAGAACCCTGGAGGTACTTCTGGGGCTTGTCAGGGCTACAGCCAGGTGCTGAGTGCCCTGGGCCCCTGCCTTGCCACCCACATTTCTACACTTTGTTGCCTGGCATGTGTAGGAACCTATCACTGGACTGTGGCTCCCATCTAGTGGCTCATATCCAGGTCCTCCCATACCCTTTCACCCAGACAGAAGACAGATCCCGTGGTCAGGCATTTCTGTCATGCCACAGCCATGTGCAGACAGCAGTACCTACCCTCAGTAACCTTATCTGAAAGTAGTCCCCCAAATTGTACACTGTGCAGTGAGGACACAGCCATTGCCTATAGCAGGGCTTGGGTAGGCATGACAGGATCACTGGCTAGTCTGCTCCATAGCACCAGGAGGATGTGCAACCTACATGAGCACCCATGTGGCCCCCCATGCTGTCTGTCCCCTCCCATCCCATTAGCTATTGCATGGATGCCCCACAATGGTACCACATTGCATACATAGGCATGCACACATATGTTATCTGGAGCCTGTATCCCAGATTTGGTAGGCACTGTTCATACTCTCACCTGTGTTGCACTATACCCACACCCAGGTATGTGTGACAATGCATCCACCCAAATGTGAAAGTCCCATTAGCAGCTTCTCAAATTAACACAAAAAGGAACCTACCCAGAAAAGAGCAGCACCATGAATATTGCAGTGGGCCTTAGAGCATCCTTTCACCTATCTGGAAAACTGAACAAGTTAGATTAGTACAGATCTTACATAGACATTCCATACTAACAGAACATTTGGTCTCAGTCACACATGCAAAACATAGACTCTCACCAAGTACAGAATAAATTATAATAAACTCAAAGTAGAAATATGTAGATAAAATTAAATGGAAACCCCAAGAAGCCAGGCTCTGCATGTAGTGTAACACAAGAAATAGAGGAGGCAGGTGACACCTTCACCTCACCTTTGCTGAGCAGTAACATGAGACACACAGGCATCTCTGATCCCACATGCAGGCAGCACAGCCTCTCCCCATAGTCTTTCCCCTCCATCGATCTCAGTGCCACTTGCTCAGAGGCCGTATTGCTGATTAGGTGCAGTGCTGGCTCTTCTTGCAGCCCATCTCTGGACAAGAATCACCGGGATTAAGGGAGGGGGAAGACCATGAGGAGAGTCAGTGTTGCCTGCATGTAGGTTCAGAGAGGACTGTACTTCATGTTACTACTCAGCAAATGTAAAAGTAGCAGCTATCAGAGAGGTGCACAAGACTTTGTGCAGCTGTGCAGCCAAATGTGCAGGACTCAACAAATTTTGTGTGGCAGTAGAAGCCAGGACAAAATCTTAAGAGCCGGTGCTCCTCACACCAACCCCCCCATTGTCTCTCATGCTGGTCTCATGTTCTCAAGTCTCATGAGACCAGCACCGGTGTTCCTATACCACGTGATACTTTAGGCAGAAATACAGATAACAACAGTTGTAGCTTAAGATATTAAGTTTCTGTATGTGTGTGTGGTAAAACTGTGTTGTGCCTCTCTATGTGTGGGAGGAGATATGGTAGGTGTCTTTGTGTGGGTGGGACATGGGGCATCTGTGCATGTGTTGCAGAGATGGGGTGCCTGTAAATGTTGTGTGGTATGAAGATGAGGTGCCTCTGTGTGTATAGTGTAGAGATGAGGTGCCCAAATGTGTGTGCATTTCTGTCATGTGGAGAGAAGGTGCCTGTGTGTGCACATGTCTGTTGTGCAGAGATGGGATGCCTGTGGGTGCGCATGTCTGTCATGCGAAGGTGGGGTGCCTGTGTTTGTGTGTGTCTACCATGTTGAGATGGGGTTCCTGTGTGTGTGTGTGTCTGTCATGCAGAAGTGTGGTACCTGTGCATATGAGGTGCAGAGGTGAGGTGGCTGTGTGCATGTGTGGTGCAAAGGTGAGGTGCTTGTGTGTGTATGGTATGGAGGTAAGGTGCCCATGTGTATGTGTGTGTGTGTGTCTGTTGTGCAGAGATAGGGTACATGTCTGTTGTGCAGAGGTGGGATGCCTGTGTGTGTAGTGTGAGGGTGAGTACAGGGTGCTTGTGTGTGTTCTGAGGGAGGAGAATGCACCTTTTGTCAACACCTTGCACTCTTCCTTCCCCCTCCAACCTCTCTCCTGCTGGCTCCCCTCCTCTGTTACCCTTATAGACTCTTCCCCATTCACCAACCACCCACAGCTCTCCCATCCCCTGCCCTAAAATCACCCATCCTTTTTTGTTTAAATAGGCCACCTGCCCCTTTAAATTGTTCCCACCTTCTGTACCTCACTTGAATTCCTCCCCTCCTCCCTCTTCTGTTCTGCCTGCAGGGGATAGAATTTCCTGCAGGCAGAAGGGAATTTTGCCGTGATCCCCTTCTCTTCTGCCAACGGAGGATCTGATCTCCCATGGGCAGATAGAAGGGGACTTTGCCATAATCCCCTTCTCTGCTGCTCACAGGCATTGCCCCCCCCCCCCCAGATGATTTGCCGTCATGATGGCCATGAAGCTTGTCTGCCCATGGGGATCCAATATCCCATGGGCAGAAGAGAGGGGGATGGCCATGACCACGGCAAAGTCCCCTTCTATCTGTACACAGGAGATCAGATCCCCATTGGCAGAAGAGAAGAGGAAGCAGCAAAGTCCCCTTCTATCTGCTTGCAGGAAATCAGATCCTCGCGGGCAGTCAAGCATCATGGCCCTCATCAGGGAAATTCCTTTGGGGGCAATGCCCCCCTTATCTCCCAAACTATGCCCATGGCTGGATCCCCATTCAGATGGCAAGGGACAGACGCAGGGTGATCCTGTGGTGTCCACTGGGGTACAGCATCCCTTCCATCTGAGGACCAGAGCCTCCGCCTCTGTGGAACTAAAGTTGCCTGCTCTCTTTGCCTCCATGCTGCTGCTGTGTATCGGCTCAGCAGAGGGGGCTCTTGCTTGTATAGTATGCATTTGAGCATGCAATATCATAACCGGTTATGGGCTCTATGGTGGAGGACGATTGTTCACCTGGCTATCTGTTGACAGCACATTTTCTATAGTACGTGGTTATCGCACCACTACCCGGGTATGAGGGGATATTTATCCTGCCTGCCTTTCCATCACTATACAGTTATGGGCTTTCCTCTGTGCCCTGCACTTCTTATCCATGCATTTTGCATTTACCTTTGTCTTGCACAGGTATGTGGAATATCGGCGCTTGCTTCCTCTCCGCATACTTGGTTTTGGCCGCCAGTAGTGGATCTCCAATATCCAGCCATTTTCTATCCATGCCCGTGTGTTTGGTGGCTAACTCCTGAAGCTCACCCTTAGCCCGTTATTGGCTCCTTCTGTGCCTCTTGCTATATCAGGCCCATAGTAACATATGACAGCAGATAAAGACTCTAGCAACTTCTTCTGATCCTATCCCAACCCATCTCCTCATCTCCATCTCTTTCTCTGTTACCCCTTCCATCTTGCATATTCTCAACCCTTCTCTCTCCACTGCAACCTTCCTTACACTCTTCAAGCATGTTGTGATCATTCCTGTCCTCAAAAAACCCTCTCCTGACCCTTCAAGTCCTTTCAATTATCGTCCAATCTCCCTTCTCTCTTTCATTTCCAAAGTTCTTGAGCGTGCAGTTCTCAGTTGCTGCCTAGAATTTCTCTCCTCTCATGCCCTCCTGGCTCCACTCCAGTCTGGCTTTTGTCCTTTTCACTCCACCGAAACAGTTCTTGTCAAAGTCTCCAGTGACTTGTTCCTGGCAAAATCCTCTACTCAGTTCTTATTCTTCTTGAAGTTTCTACTGCTTTTGATACTATTGATCATTCTCTCCTCCTTGATATATTATCCTATCTTGGTTTTAGAGACTCTGTACTGTCTTGGCTCGCCTTTTATCTCTTGAATCACTCCTTCAGTATCTTTTCAAATTGTTTCTCCTCTTCCACCATCCCTCTCCTAGTTGGCGTTCCTCAAGGGTCTGTTCTTTTCTCTCTCTATACCCAGTCCCTCAGTGCCCTTATCTCTTCCCATTTCAGTATCATTTTTATGTGGATGATTCTCAAATCTATATTTCTTCACCTAACATTTCTCCTGCACTCCAAGCTCGTATCTCTACTTGTTTGTCTGATGTCACTGCCTGGATGTCTCTCCACCATGTGAAATTGAACATGGATAAAACTAAACTTCTTATTTTTCCTCCTAAACCCTCCTCCCTCCTTCCTCCTACCTCTATCGTTGTTGGCAATATTTTTCTACTAGTCTCCTCAGCCCGTAACATTGGGGTCATTTTTGACTCCTCGCATTCCTTCTCCTCACACATTCAACAGATCGCTAAAACCTGTCGTTTCTTTCTGTGTAACATTAGCAAACATCGCCCCTTCCTCTCTGATCACACTACTAACCGTACCTCCCATCTTGACTACTGAAACCTCCTCCTTGCTGGTCTCCCTCAGTCTCATCTTTTTCCTCTTCAATCTGTTCAGAACTCTGCAGCATGGCTAATCTGATGCCAGCCATATTACACTCATGTAACCCCTCTTTTGAAGTCTCTTCACTGGCTTCCCTTTCATTTCCGCATCCACTTCAAGCTACTTCTAAACTATAAATGCATTCACTTTACTGTCCCTCATTATCTTTCCTCTCTCCTCTCTCCCTACACCCGTCCTCGTGAACTCTGCTTCTCCTCTGGTTTCCTTCTCTCTATGCCCTTCTCTTCTAATGCTAACTCCAGACTTCTATCCTTTCACCTTGTTGCTCCTTATATCTGGAATACGCTTCCTCTGTCCTTACGTCTAGTCTCTTCTCTTTCACTTTTCAAATCTATGCTAAAAGCTTACCTCTTTGAGGCTACCTTTGGATCTTGATCTTTGTTCCCTTGTGTTTCCTCTCCCTTTTGACCTCATACTCCTTGTACTGTACTGTCTGTCTTTTTAGATTGTAAGCTCTATGAGCAGGGATTGTCTTTTGTGTTTGCACAGTGCTCCGTACACTTTGTAGCATTTAATAAATGATTAATAGTAACAGTATGATCCATCTAGTCTGCCCAGTAAGGTGGCTAGCATGGTTGTACCTACTGCTCCCTGCAGGTCACCCTCCTCTATGCTTTTGTTTAGGGTTGTACTTGCGACCCCATGCAGGTCACTCCCTCTGTTTGTTGAAGTATAAAAGATATTTAAGTTTGTTTTGATTTCATCCTCTTGCTATAAAGGAATCCACTGCATCTTTACCATTCCATGTTGAATTCCATGATTGTTTTTGCCCCTACTATCTTCATAGGGAGCGTATCCCAAACATCCACCACCCTTTCAGTGAAAAAGTATTTTCTGACTATGCCTTTAAGTTTTTCCTCCTCGCACCTTCCTTTTATACCATCTAGTTCTGCAGCTTAACCTTCCTTGAAAAAGGTTTGTTTGTACATTAATACTCTTTAATTTGATTTAATTTAATTTAATACAACATTTATAGCCTGCTTATACAGTTGTAGTTCTAAGCAGATAACAGTATTTAAACGTCTGTATCATATCTCCCCTGTCCCTCTACTCTAGGGCATAAATATTTAGGTCGTCAAGTCTCTTCTCATGTCTTCTGGCACAAGCTCTAAATCATTTTAGTTGCCTTCCTCTGAACCATTTCAAGTCTTTTTATATCTTTTGTGAGATGTGGGGGTATGTATACTAAATGGTGCTATCGTCGCAGCTGCAACATTATCACGTGATAATGGCACATTACCGTGCAAGAACGTCACGTATCACGTGATAACGTCTCCGGCGGTGGTAAGGTGCACAGAGGGTGGAGTAAGGCTCCCCAGAGGGCAGAGTAAGGTTCCCCAGGGGCTGAGATAAGGGGTCAATGGGCAGAGAGTGGGCGGGGAGAGGCCCCATGCACACTAACGCCATGAAATGAAGGTCTGAAAAGTAGCGCCAGTGAAAACCTCGCTCTAGAGGCACATTTGAGGGGAGAGAGACCATTTCAGTCAGCAATGTGCAGCAAAGTCAGGGAAACCAAGAAAAGTGATAGTAGTGATATATGTGCAGCAACATCATAGTGCCCAAGTACGAGAGGGCACTACTGTGAGGTTGCAAATGGGGTACAGGGAGCTGCAGGCGGGACATTCAGTGGGGCAGCTGGGGAATAGGGTGGACTAGGCAGATGCCTAGGTGACACATAGGAATGTAGAAGTGGAAAACCAGCAAGACAGCAACTGGCCAAGGGCAAACATGGCCATGAGTGTGTGTCCCACAGTGTCCCAGGGGACGGTACCCAGCAAGTACCCAAAGGGCACATAACACTGGCAGGCGGTGCTGGGGGAAAGCGTGGATGTCTAGGCAGGCACCCTACCCCATATGACGCACCATAGGCAGCTGCCTACTGGCACACTGGATGGCCTGGGACTGCGCACCACCAGCACCACCGGCACAAGGGCATGTCAGCATGGTGGCAGAGGGGTGCTGGTGGCGGAGGGGCCAGTGGCATCTGCCCACAACAGATCATGGCCAAGCCCCGTTTAGGTGTGTGCCGTGCACTGCAACAGACAAGGTCTGTCTGGCGAACAGTCATGGTATCCCAGGGAATGATCTGCCTCTGTGGCAACAGTTTAGTGCAGTACACGCAGCCAGTGTGTTTAGGGGCAAAAGGTCACAGGTTCAAGTCCCAGCTGTGACTCTTGCAAACCATGTCCCTATATTTTACCCAGTACTAAACCGTGGTAATAAAGATGGAACCTTTATTACAGATTAAATTAACATGCCATAAATGCCTATATTTTACCCTACAGGGCACAGACACCATAAACATGTGCAATCCGTAGAGCAGAGTTTCCCAACTGCAGTCCTGGAGGGCAAACAGGCATTCAGGTTTCATGCTGTCCCTAATAAATATGCCTGTGCTGTATTTGTATGCACCGCCCCCATTGTATGCAAATGTATCTCATGCATATTCATTAGGGACAGTATGAAAACCTGAACCGTGTTTAGCCCACCAGGACCAGAGTGGGGAACCTCTGCCCTAGAGCAGCAGCCAACAGGGGCACAAACACCCACACCCACACCCACAGGCTCCACTATCCAAAGCCTCATGGAGAGTCAGGCTGTTGGGCCCTGTGCGGAGCAGCATCTCCCAATACTAGCACCTGTTTACCTTAGCAATGCCATCCTAAACTTGGGAACACGTTGCACATATATCAAAAGATTGCTATGATTAATGGCAGATAACAAATCCTAAGTTAAACACAATTTGTTGACAGAGATACATCATAGCAACCTTTCTGATATCTGTGGAGTGTGTTTCAGTTTTAGTTTCTGACAGTGTTTACCACCCCGGGGAGTGACCCCAACAGTATTGCATACCATAGCAATGCCTGCACTGTGCCCAGGACTGGTGTGGTGGCCAGGGATGCCAAAAACCTCTATTTTTGCACAATGCTGGCATAGGTTTGGGAGTGTGTGTATGTCTATCCAGTGTTTTGTGGCTACCTACATTACTGAGCCCACACTGCTTGCACTGTTTCCAGTGTTAGCCTGCCAATGTGCATAATGAGGAGCAAGGTACTGTGGGTATGGCCCGGAAAAGGTGGCCTAGGTAGGATGCATCTGCACAGGGCATAGGGCAATGGCTGGGACATTGTAATTCCCGACCACCACCTGCACGGACAGGGTGGCCACAGCATGTCATGCTGGGAGGTCACTCACACCCTGACTGAGCAGTGACCATGGCATGGTTAGGTCCCCCCCCCTCTAGTGTACAGTATTTCTCTCAAATGATATCTATGAGTTTCTTTTTCTGGGGCCCAATCACTGACAAATTTACTTGGTGTGTGTGCTTGCATCCCATTTGTGGGTGCACACAGTTCCTCCAGGAACATGTACTAGCTAGCAGACTGTCTGCAGTTAGCATATGTATGGCTGGCACACCTTGCAGGGTGCAGCAGGTGAAGACTGACTGTACCTTCTGCTGGTGAATGTCAGATAGTGGTGGAGGGCATCTGAACTTTCCCAGGCCTACTGCCTGTCTGCCAGTGCCATATATTCTGCATACAGATCTGCATTGACTGCCCTGTAGGATACCTATTCCCCAGCAGGACTGGGGTCGATGGTCCCTTCTACTGCCACCATTGCAGAGATGTAGAATGATGGGGACCTGCAGTGCAGCCTACCACAGCCAAGCCAGGTGCGGTGGATCTGGTGCTGGGCCCCCCACCTCGCCCTCAGGGTGAGCACAGGAAGCACACAATGTCACGGTCTGTAGCTACTCTGTGCCAGTAACACACACGGTCAGTTCCCCCTACCAGGCCGGGGTGCTATTGAGGCGCATACCCCATCTTGTGATCAGACGTGGGCTGCTGATCTTCATGTGCAGTGCATCATGGGTATGGGTGGGTTTACCCTATCCTGGTAACCACAGCAGACAGTTTGTGTGGTGACCTGCAGTCTTTCTGTAGCCAGCCAACCATGTGCTTGATTTTATAGAAATGTAGACCACTGGTTACTGCAATGACTGTGGAGGCAAAGGTCATGGGTTCAATCCCACAGTGGTGTTATGTAAGAAGGCTGTCTGAGGCATTTCCTTTTAATTTAAATCAGTGCTGCCAGCAAAAACACCCTCACAGCACCCTATAAAGCGCCCTATAGGGCACATTATAAGGTGCCTTGGCGGACAGGGCACTTTATAATGTGCCCTTTGGAGTGCCTTATAGGGCACCTTATGTGGCACCTTAGGTTACGGCACTGTGAGGGTGTTTTTTCTGGCAGCACTGATTTAAATTACAAAAAGGAAATGCCTCAGACAGCACTGATTTAAATTAAAAAGAAATGCCTCAGACAGCCTTCTTATATAACACCACTATGGAATCAAACCCATGACCTCTGCCTCCGCAGTCATTGCAGTAACCAGTGGGCTACATCTTTATTGCTTCTAACACTGTGCTGGCATGAACTTAGGGTTAACATGCATTAACGTGCCACGGCACCCACTATCGCGCGATACAGATTCTTGCTACCTTGCCGCCGGAACGCACACTCCTTATATGACATCCTTCACATTATCGCTGCAACTAGCGCCAGTAACATTAAGACGGTTTAGTAAACATACCCCATGGTCTCTAAAACTGAAAATAAGGGTAAAGGTGGGAGGGAGGGTCTCTGGAATCTTTGCAAGGGAAGAGTCTACACTGGGGATCAGGTTGGAGTTCTTTGGCAAGGTGGGGGGGGGGGGAGGTCCATGCAGTTTTAAAATGATACTGTGCCTTTAAGAAGGCATGTTAGCAGTCCAGTGCTGCCAGAGAAGAGAATAATGCAACTCGTGAGGTTAATTGCAAGTTATGTTATTCATTTACTGCAGGAGTCACTGACCTGTGATTCTGAGTTATTGTAAGTTAGTGATACCTGCAGTAAATTAACTTGCAGTAAAATGCAAAATTTTACTGCAGCTTAGTAACTTCCTCTCTCAGTATTCAAATTGATTGTCTTCCAATGGAAAGTGCTCCGAGTAAGTGTTCACGTCTAGCAAACTGCATTATTTTCTCTGCTACCTTTCCAGATTGGCAGAAGACTGATGGACGTTCCTGGCATACACAGAATCTTAAAGTGAAGGAACAAATGGATCGAGGAAAAGATTCACAGATTCTCTCTGCCCTAGCAGCAATGCGACACATTCTTCTAGAAAGCAAGGAGTTGAAGCATTCCACGAGGAGTCATGAATTGCAGTTTTTTGTTCAACGTATCTTGTTGAGCTTAGTTTAGTTTATTTTTCTTGATAAACTGCCTCTCAAGAAATAACGAAACAGGTTTAGATTAAACTGAATTGGAAAGAAAAATGTAAGGAGGGAAGGACAAAGGGTCAAGGTGAGGGAAATACAATATGAAAAGACCAAAGAGATGCTGGTGGAGACAGGACAGAATGCAATAGAAAAAATGTACATAGGATCAATGGATTGATGACAATGGGACAGTATGAGCTCAGCCTGGCTAGTTTTGCTCAGAAAAATCCAAGTTATCAATATCCCTGCTTAATGTACATTACCAAGTTTAAGTTACAATGTAAACCGCTTTGATTGAAATGATAAAGCGGTATAAAAAACTTAAATAAATAAAATAAAATAAAAGGGGTACCAGTAGCTGGCAGGAGCTTTAATTGCTGGTGTAACAGTAAGCACCCCTCCCTCTCCACAAACCAGACTACTATCCCCCCAGAGTTTGTCTCTTCCTCTGTTTTATGCTGCTGCACTACAAACCCCCAACAAAACAGGTTGTGAAGGAGCTTGAGCTGTGGAATGATTCAGCACATTCTCCACTCTCAGGTTCTAAGATGACCAAACCCTTTTCTCACTGTCATATGGAAGATGGGAACTGGAAATAAAATATTCACTGGCTCGGTTCTCGGCCCACATTCTTTCAGAGCCTGCATTGGCTGCTGCCATAATCAGGTCTGGAACTGGCTCCCACTTTAGAACAGCAGAGAAGAAAAGGTTCTTGAGAAAGGAGAAGAGGCAGAAGAGAGAAGGTCCATGGGAAAGGGGAGAGAGCCCGTCCATTGTTATTATTTTTCTATGATAACAACCCTGAGCATGCCCAATATTGCAAGTGCTAGAGGATTTTTCTTTTTTGTTGTTGTTGCATTAGAGGAAACAGTCCATCATTGTCATGTAGAATTATAAATATATTACGTTGCTTTATTGATCCACAGTGATGTCAAGCTTATTTCTCTTGTTTTAGCAACAAAATCCCATTCCATTCTGGTTTAATATAGGCCATCTGATTGCAAATGTGTTAATGGGTTAGCTCATTAACTTTAGCAATATCTATGTGTTTCGAGTGTGCAATTTAGATAGATTAGCAGTGTGGGCAATTTTGAAGCATACAACACACAGAGGAATGTGCCGGCGTCGCCCGAGCTTCTGCACTGACAGCAGTTCCTGAAAGTGTTACAGTAGACCGAGGTGGAGATTAACACACACCATCTCCGTGGAGTTAAATTGGATGATCGTATTAAAAATTACCAACTGTGTATTTATGGGCAGGGCCACAAATCTGGAGGCAATTTGTTATAATTAAACCCCCTTTCTGCTCAGCTTTATGGGACATTGCTAAAGCATTTTCTAGGTACAATGAAGTAGATTGTGAGGTATTTTTAAGCAAAATCCCAATTGCAGTCTTATAATGAAGAGTTTGACTTATTTAATCTAGTCAAAAACTATAAAATACGGTATCATAGTATTATGCACATTGTAATGATGTCCAAGCATAAATATGTAAGACTGGAATGTCTTATACAAAGAATCCCACAGTTCCATTCTTACAGTTAATAGTTCTTGCTACAGCACATTAGCTATTACCCAGCTTGAATCTCAACAATTTTTGAACTTCAGTCTTCATAAATGTGATCATAGTTCATGAACATGTTGGAATAAACAGGGAAGGGCATTAGCCGAAAGGAATTCAGATGACATTGGAGTACGAATGACAGACTCCTCTTCCTCTGAGTTAAACTTCCTTAAACCCAAAGCAGAAGGCCTAAATGTAATTCAAACTGGCTCATTCATCCCTATTCTGTTTAAGGTGAACCTGACCATGTGGAAAGACAGTATCAAAGCCCTTTACCTAGGTACATACAGTGTGGGGACAGCCTCGGTACCCCTGGGCATTCTCTCTGAAACTGCAACCAGTCCTGCCCCCACTGACGCCGACTTCCTGTTTGTGTCAGAGCAGGACCAGCTGTATTTTCAGAGTGCAGTGCACAGGGGTTTGGAGGCTCTCCCCACACTATGCTTCTCTGTTGCTGGTCCCAGGAAGGTGCAGCGGCGGAGGCAGTGATAAGGGAAAGGACAGAGGTGGCGAGAATGAAAGCAGCTTAGGACACCTAAAGTCCTTGCACTCGCCCTGGTTTTAATGCATATTGACTATTTTGAATCCACGTAAATGATTTATATGCACATTAAGATTCCATTTTGGAAGGTTGGCATGAATTTTATAGTTTATAGTTTATTTGGCTTGATATATCGCCCTTTGTAGGGAAACATACTGAGCGGTTTACAATAAACTTTAAAAGGCATAAGAAAAGTACACCACATATACATACTTGCATTTCCATGTATAAATTAATTTATTTTTATTTAACAGGTTTTATATACTGCCTTTTCCTTCAGTCAAAGCGGTTTACATCACAACTCATTAACAGTTTACATTGTAAGAGGTAACGGTTTACAAGGTAACAGTATACCGAAAAAAAAATGAGTGAGATAACTTTTGTAAACAAGTTAAGATGCAAGATAACTTGTATACATATAAACTTAATGAGGGATACAATGGGAGTTCAACTGAGATGTAAACATGAGGTGGGGAAGTAGGAGATCATTGAGGGGTCCGTAGCATGATATGGTGGGATGATGATTACTGTATTATGCTATTGTTCCAAAATGCAGGAAAGTTTTTAACTGTTTTATGAAGTCTTTAATGTCCTTTGTATCTCAGATGTTCTGGGGGGGGGGGGGGGGGAGTTCCATCATGTTCATCGCAGGAGACACACATGATCTTTTCAGTACTGTGGCATATTGGGATGTCACACTTGACTATGCATGCCCAGGGTTTCAAGGACAGTCTTACCATGACTTGTTGAATTGCAGACACCCTTTGCACTGTGGACACTGTGTACTGGTCCCCACGTGTGCAGCAGGGGACTGACCTTGTCACTGTATGTTGTACATCCTTCTGACATTGTGTTGTTGTGTTTTGCCCATGTGTGTGACATGGAACACAGGATACCCTCATCTGTTTGGTTCAACACGAGCATACAGCCATGCGTGTGGCACAGGGGGAGCAATGGAGAGGTCCTATTGTCCATGTCCACCTACCTTCCACTTGAACATGACACAGTATTTGCCACCACACCACTTTACTGCACACCTACATCTTGGATTGATGTTTGCACTCACCAAGGGTGTTACAATGCATATGTGGCATCACTGTATCATGTTTCAACGTACACGGTGCATGTGCACGTGACTGACTATGTTGATGCAACACAGCATGTGCTAATATGGCTTCTGTGTGGGTTACTGTAACATGTTTAACCTTTCTTTCCATCTCTATATACAGGTTATTGTGTTTGTTTACTGTACAGACGTGACGCTCTGCATTGATTTACAAACCTAGCATTGCATGTCTGCACAGTCCTATTTATCCCCTGAGGTAACGACACTCACATTGCCCCGTTATATTTGGAGTGTGGCAGTGTGGGTGTCCATTTTCTTCCTTCATTTGTGCATTGCATGTACCGTGATATATGTGTACAGACACTGTATCCACACCAACCAGTGCAGGGGGACCTTCTGCAATAGTGCTATCTCCAGGAACAAGCAGGAATAAGTCCTCACATATGGGTACGTCGGTACCGACGGAGCCTGAGCGGGAAAGCTCCCCAGCTTCCCAGAAGGAAAGCTTTTGGGGCCTCCCACTGCGCATGCGTGCTGCCTTCCCGCCTTCCTGACCAACTCTCCTCAGTTTTTCTTTTTCCGCGGAGCCAGCAGGTCGTGTTCCTGTCACCGCTGAAGAAGTTGTTATTTTAATTTATTTCTTTGGCCGCGTGTCTGCCTTCCCCGATTCCAGACCGGTACCGCCGGTCTTTTTTCCTTTATTTCTTAAAAAAAAAAAAATCTTCTTTTTTCCCTCACTTGGTGTGTTTGTTCTGTGAGGCCTTTAGGCCTTCACTAATTCTCCCTCATGGAGAAACAAGCCTCTGGGTTTAAAAAATGCACCAAGTGCAGCGGTACTATTTCAGTCACAGACACCCATGAATGGTGTCTTAAATGTTTGGGGCCTGACCATTCCATTCCGGATTGCCCATCCTGTTCTTTGATGTCTAAACGTGGCTTACAGAACCGGGCAGCCAAGTTTCACATGCTGTTTTCTACAGATACTCCAGCATCGACATCTTCCAGATCTTCCTCTCCTGATGGATCTCAGGTAACCAAACATTCCTCTGGCAGGTCCTCAAAGGGCAAATCTCCCTCTAAGTATCGAGATACCCCTGGGCTTGACCCTGAGGACCCTGCCCCAGCCAAACAACCCCGGCGGGAAGCTCTGGCTTCCAAAGCTCCTCCTATGGGGTTACAGGTTGACATCGATGGCACGGCCTCGACCGATCACCTGTTAGACTGTTCTGGGGTACCGGCTCATGCATCCGGTACCGACATCCAGACAGTCGTGGCGTCCATGGATCATACAGTTCAATCCATGCAGCAGGCCATTTTCGCTTTCATTAAGGCTGCGACGCCCTCGGTACCGCACCCTGCGGTACCGACTCCGGTTCCGGTTCCACAGCCGATACTGGTACCCAGGCCATCCACATCGACCAGGATACTGATTCCGGTTCCCGGTTCCGGGGTTTTTCCCGATACCGATCCGGTTCCGGGTACCCCCGATGTCGATACCGGTCGATACGCTTATCGATCCCTGGAAGCAAACAGACGATACTTTGAGTCTTCTGATGATTCTGATTCATCAGATGACTCTGCTGAAGTATCCCTTACTCTGCCTGAGGAGCCCTCTTCTCCAAAGAGGAGAATGTCTCCTCCAGAGGATTTATCCTTTCAAGACTTCATCATTGAAGTAGCTAAAGGTCTTTCTATTTCTGTATCCTCTGAAAAGAACCTAGAGCAAAAACGTTAGACATTTTACGATACTCTAAGGTTCCCAAAGAGGCAGTCACCTTGCCCATCCATGAAATTCTTCAAGAACACATGATGGACTTATGGGAGACTCCTCTCACCCTATCTCCACATTCTCGCCGTCTGGACACCATGTATCGTGTCCCCCCTTCTCCTGGGTTTCAAAAAACTCAGCTCCCTCACCACTCCATCATGGTGCAGTCAGCTATGAAAAGGATGAAGAGTACTAAAAGACACTCTTCTACTCCCCCAGGAAGAGAATGTAGAACTCTGCATGCTTTTGGAAGAAAAATCTTCCAAGCAAGTATGCTTATTGGCAGAATCAACTCATACAGCCTCTATATGGGCATGTTTCTGAAGGAAATTGCATTAAAGATACGCCATTTTCTCCCCTTTATCCCAGAGGATAGAAAGGAGGAGTTCCTTCTTTTGCTGAAGCATACCCAAGATATTTCAAAGTTCTCCAACAGAGCAGCCTTTGACTCCTTTGAGGGTGCTAGCAGAGCCTCAGGTATTGCCATAGCGGCTCGCAGAATTGCTTGGCTCCAGGCCTCTGACCTAGAACCCTGGGTCCAAGATGGGTTGGGAAATTTGCCCTGTACAGGCGAGAATCTGTTTGGTAAGGAGTGGCAAATCAAAGCCACTCAAATGGATGCAGAAAATGCTGCGTTAGATAGACTTTCTAAGTCTACCTCTACCCCTGTCAAGAAAAAATCTTTCAAAAAGCCTTTCTACAAGAGGACCAGATTTGCCTCAAATACTGGACAACAATCTTCTGCAGCTTGCTTTACTCCTAAGCGTCAGCAGCCTAAACAGGCCAGGGCAAAACCTGCAGGGGCTGCTACAGCCCAACAGTCCCAACCCCCTCAGGGTTTTTGACTTAAATCTAGAGAACTTAACCTTTCTGGCTCTAAAACCAGAACCTCTCACCATCCCAGGAAGGTTAACTCATTTTGCTCCCAGATGGGAGCAAATCACATCAGAACAATGGACCCTCTCTATCATCAGAGAGGGCTACAAACTACATTTCTCCAACCTTCCTCCCCATACCATGGTGAGAAGTTTCAATTCTCCCCCATCTCTCCTAGACCTGTTGAGTCAGGAGGTGACAACTCTTCTCGCCCAAAAGGCAATAGAAGAGGTTCCTCTTCCTCAAAAGGGATCAGGTTTTTACTCCCCTTATTTTCTCATTCCCAAGAAAACAGGGGGGTACAGACCCATTCTGGATCTCAGAGAATTGAACAAATTTCTATACAAGGAGAAATTCAAGATGCTTTCTCTAGGTACTCTCCTTCCATACCTACAGAGTCAGGATTGGCTTTGTTCTCTAGATCTCAAGGATGCGTACTGTGATGATGTGAAGGCTGCAGAGCCCTTTAAAAGTAGAAAAAACTCTGAGATTTGTTCCCACAAGCGGGGGATGGGATCACAGAAGCACATTTCCCACAGAGAGAATGAAACTAAGGCACATAGAAGCAGGGTTAGCTTGAAGCCACACCCAACCTCTAGGACAGCTGCAAGCAGAGAGAGGGTGGGGTCAGAGAAGCAAACAGTTCACAGAACATATAAGCTGCGTCACACAGGAAGTGAGGGGAGAGATGAACAGGAGCTGGAGAATCAGTTGAGGGTTGATTCCAGAGCTTCACACACACGAGGACTAGGCACAGGACGGTGCAAAGGAAATTGCAATGCTAAAGGGAAACTAGCAAAACCCCGAGGACAAAGTTTCTTTGAAGAATCAGCTGAGTGGGAGGAGGAATCAGGTACTGATCAAACGGTATGTGCTTTTACACCAGAAAGACTGCAAAGAAGGTCTGTTCAAAGGCAGGACCGGTTGCAGGCTAGGAGCCAGAGAAAGAGGCCAGTAAACCAGGGAAGGAAGCAGGATTTCAAAGCTGTTAATTCTGCTAAGCCCAGAAGGACTGACCACTACTTACAAGGCAAGTGCAAAGGGTGTGGGCATAGAGAGAACCGGCAGAGAAGCCTGGATTGTACCTCTGAATCAGAATATAGCAGTTCTAGTCTTGAACCTCCACACAGATATTATAGGAAGCCTGTTAGGAGGAGAGTTACTGCTAGTCAAGAAGCTTTTGCATTTCCTGAGGAGAAACTATTAAGGGGGAGAAAAGCAAAAGGTTCAAACCCAGTTACAGAGGGGAACCGTGAGCTAAAGTGGAGAAACCTTTGTAAGCTTCTGAAGAACATACAACAGGTTAAACCAGAGATTACCCCAAGTTCAGAGCCATACAATTCCCCAACAGAAATGGACGTGGACTGTCTCTCTGATAAATCAATGTCCTCTGCTGAATCGATGGATTGCAGTTTGTGTGTGTCTAATGTATAAAGCTTTTCCTTTATGCTGTATGAAACAAGTAAGAAGACGTCAGGAGTTCAGATATCATTGTATGCTTGGAAAGCAGACAAGTGGATAAGAGAAACCTCATGTGAAAGCCTAGCTAGTTTTATTGCTGCTGTAACGTCAGCTGAGAAAGCTAGTGGTTTGAAAGCTAAGAGGTAGCACCCTGAATGATGTTTTAAACTTGAAGTCAGCAAGGAAAGTGAAGCTTTTCATATTGCCAAAGTTTGTGAGTAATGCACAAAGAGATTTCCACTGCGTTTGTAAATACTAGAAAATACTGCTATCAAGGTTAAGAAGTTTATGGAAGAAATTCACCTTGTACATTTTGGAGAAGAATCCTATACCTTTAGTTGAATGTGTTTACCTTTCTGGAATTTTGCCACGAATGATTTCCTTACAGAAAATAAAAATAAAAGCAATTTATGTTATAAATTGTCCTGTGCTCCTTCTATTCGGACTGCTAACAAAAGCAAACCACAACTACAATTAAGGAGGTGATCCACCGTCTCTCATTAGGCAAGTGTCTATACTAAATAGCACTATAAGTGATCAAACAGAGACAATCTGCCGTGCCACCCCTAGGGGCAGTGCGGTGAGAGCGGTGGAAGGCGTCACAGTACACACATATACTCATCCATCCATCCCACAGAAAATTCCTACGGTTTCTGTTCCAAGGAAAACATTTCCAATACAGAGTACTTCCCTTCGTTCTAGCCTCTGCTCCAAGGGTATTTACCAAATGCATGGCAATAGTAGCTGCATTTCTACGCGCCCTGGGAATTTTTGTCTTCCCATACCTGGACGACTGGCTCATCCGAGCTCCATCTCAGTCCGAGGCTCAGACTTCCCTGGATCACACCAGACGCATCCTGCAGTATCTGGGACTTGTGATCAATCTGCCAAAGTCTCAACTCACCCCTACGCAATCCCTGGAGTTCATAGGGGCCTGGTTGGATACCACCACTGCAAGGGCCTATCTACCTCAGGCCCGTTGCCAATGTCTAGTGCACTTAGCCTCTCAGACTCAGTCCAGAAGCCACTTGACTGCCAGAGAGATGCTACAACTATTAGGCCACATGGCCTCCACAGTGCATGTGGTGCCTTATGCTCGCCTACATATGAGAGCAGCTCAATGGACTTTATCCACCCAGTGGACTCAAGCATCAGGAGCTCTCTCAGACCAAATAGCAAACTCCAATCATCTCTTTTGGTCTCTCCAATGGTGGATATCCACTCCAAATCTGTTGTTGGGGGCCCCCTTTCAGCCATTGTTGCCCCAAGCAACCCTCACAACAGATGCCTCCCAAACAGGTTGGGGAGCTCATCTTCAAGCTCTCTCCACTCAGGGCACTTGGTCTCCTCAGGAGACCACCCTTCATATCAACCACTTGGAACTTCGAGCAATCTTTCTAGCTCTCAGAGTTTTTCATACCCTCCTCAGCAACATGACAGTCCTTATTCATACGGACAATCAAGTAGCCATGTTTTACATAAACAAACAAGGAGGGACTGGCTCTCTGTCGCTTTGCAACGAAGCTCTAAGATTATGGGCCTTCGCCAGAGAGCATCAAATCCATCTCCTGGCAGTATATCTTCCAGGAATCCAAAACTCTTGGGCAGACAGACTCAGTCGAGTTCTGCTTCCACACGAATGGTCCCTGCACATGGATCAGGTACTCAGAATCTTCCAGAAATGGGGAACCCCGTACATAGACCTCTTTGCATGTCCGTGGAATGCCAAACTTCCCCGGTTCTGTTCCAGAATTCCGTGTCAGGGAGTTCAGGCCAAGGATGCCTTCTTCCTGCATTGGGGTCAGGGCTTCCTGTATGCCTTTCCACCCATTCCTTTGATTCCCAAGACTCTGTTCAAACTTCAAAGGGATCAAGGGTCCATGATCCTCATAGCTCCATGCTGGCCACGCCAAGTGTGGTACCCTCTACTTCTGCATCTCTCCCAAGCCCCCTCCCTGGACTTGGGAGCGGCTCCAGACCTTCTGTTTCAGGAGGAGGGGACTTTGTGGCACCCAAACCCCAAGTCCCTTCACCTCAGAGCTTGGTTACTGAAGGCCTAGACCTTCAACACTTCAATCTTTCGCAGCAAGTGAAGGATATCCTACATGCCTCTAGGAAACCTTCCACTAGGCGTTCTTACGCTTTTAAATGGAAAAGATTTTCCATTTGGTGTGCTCAAAAGGGTCTTAACCCTCTAGCACTCCCCTTGAATTCTCTTTTGGAATATCTCCTGCATCTCTCCAATGCAGGACTCAAAACGAATTCAGTAAGAGTCCATTTGAGTGCTATTGCGGCATCACTTAAACCCATCAATGGACAACCTGTTTCCTCTCATCCTCTTATTGCAAGATTCATGAGAGGCCTAACCTTAACTAAACCTCCCATTCGACCTCCTCCGGTGGCATGGGATTTAAACTTGGTTCTTGGTCAGCTTATGAAGCCACCTTTTGAACCCTTAGCCACTACCTCCTTGAAATTTCTTTCCTTGAAGGTTATTTTTCTTATTGCAGTCACCTCAGCTCGCCGTATCAGTGAACTGCAAGCTCTAGTGGCTAATCCACCTTATACAAGGTTCCATCATGATAAGGTGGTCCTTAGAACCAATCCCCACTTTATGCCTAAAGTGGTCTCCCCTTTTCATCTTAATCAAGAGGTATATTTACCTGTCTTTTTTCCAGCTCCTCACGCATCCAGTGCAGAGAGGAACCTTCATACTCTAGACTGTAAAAGAGCTCTTGCCTTTTACCTCCACAGGACACAGCAACATCGAAAGTCTTCTCAGCTTTTTGTTGCTTTTGATCCTTCTCATTTGGGACTTCCAGTCTCTAAAAGAACACTCTCCAATTGGATTGCTCAGTGTATCTCTTTTGCTTACCAGAGTAAGAACCTTTCTCTGGAGGGCCATGTCACCGCTCACAACGTGAGGGCCATGGCCACCTCTATGGCTCATCTAAACTCTGTGTCCATTGACCAGATCTGTCGAGCAGCCACCTGGGCCTCGGTTCATACCTTTACAGCCCATTACTGTTTGGACAAGGACTCCCGCCGGGATGCCTTGTTTGGTCAGGCTGTCCTCAGACACCTGTTTCATTCTTGAACAACTCCAGCCCACCTTCCCTGAATGGATGCCTGAGATCCATAGGAAGATGAGGAACCTTTCAGGGTCTCATACCCTTCAGGGGATCTCCCAGGCATCTTAGCTAGGGAGTCCCCATATGTGAGGACTTATTCCTGCTTGTTCCTGGAGATAGCACAGTTACTTACCTGTAACAGGTGATCTCTGGGAACAGCAGGAATTAGTCCTCACAACCCGCCCACCTCCCCTAGGAGTTGTATCTCTCTCTCTCTTCCTTTCCTCTCTCTATTGTCTCAGCTATAAACTCGAACTGAGGAGAGTTGGTCAGGAAGGCGGGAAGGCAGCGCGCATGCGGAGTGGGAGGCCCCAAAAGCTTTCCTTCTGGGAAGCTGGGGAGCTTTCCTGCTCAGGCTCCGTCGGTACCGACGTACCCATATGTGAGGACTAATTCCTGCTGTTCCCAGAGATCACCTGTTACAGGTAAGTAACTGTGCTATCTCTGCATGTTTCTGCAGTTTGTTTCATTTGAATTCTCTGTGTTCATGTGCCTCTGCTACCTGTTAGCATATCCTCATTGTGCATTTGACGATTGTTTTGGGTTACATTGTTGCTGCTTTGATTCCTATATCAGGCATTATGTGACAGCTGTAACATATATTTCGATATCTGTGTTTACACTTTCTTACTTTTAACAACATATGCTGTTTCATTTGTGTGCCTCCTGTGTTAGCAGACCGATATGTTTTTATGAACAGATCATGACTGATGTGTGTTGGGCACTCATCATGCACCGCCTACTGTCTACATGCACACATATGTAACTAACGCATTTGGGGCATGCAGCAGCATGTGGGGGGGTGGGGGGTGGGGGCTAATGCATACTGCACACCATGCAACTAATACACGTTATCTCTCCTGCACATCATCTGTAAACGGGCCAGTGACTTTTCTGTAACATGTGGGTTGCTGCCCTGCAAAATGTGTTTTCAAATTTTCCCCTGTTATCCACTCACCTTGATATTATGATGGCGGTATCTACACTCTCTGTGATGATTAACCAAAATAAAAATATGTGTTGGACGTACATTTGTCTCTGCTGCTGCTTGATCACACTGACACATGTATTTAGTGATTTCCTGGTCATGTACGATGGCCCACCTGTGCTCACATCCTTGTACGGTGCCAGCTGTCTATCTGCCAGCTATTTGCCACATCACTGGGTGTTACAGGTTCCCATACACACATTCCCTTTGAGGTAATATTTTTGCTTTGTGCTTGCTGTGGTTATTTGGGATAATGGTTATGGGCATGTGTTATAACACCATAGGTTGCAGGTTTGATTCACGCATGGGGTTTACTTGTTTTTTTCTGTTGTGCTAACCTGACCATGAGCTGCCTGCAGGTTCATCACCTATGCACACACCCTTCCATCTCTTCACTGTACACCAAAGTGTGCCCTCTGTGCTGCCTATCCATCACATATTAGCTGTTACATATGTCTCTTTCTTTGTAGCATTCACATGGCAGTCTGCTTGGGGAATTGGCATTGCTGTGGTTCAGCTGGTCTATGGCACACCCTGTTTGCAGGTTCAATTCTCACATGCTCCTGTTCTGTTCCATATTTTGCCCTGCTCCACAGAGCATCCCCTGCCGCCCTTTGGGTTTAGGTTCTTTCCTCTTTTGCATGCTGTATCCACTGCATAACATTTCATAGTGTGTGTGCATGTAGTTATATGTGGCTCTGGTCCCAATTACAGACTGTGATCTGAGCTGTACACACCAGATCTGCATGTGCATTCCATCATGGCTACTGTTGGAGGTTTGCCTATCCTGGCAGACAGCAGGCTTCTTGTGCGATGCCCTGCAGTATTCTTGTATGCAGCCTTTGCTAGTGACCTCACGTTGGTGGTGTGGCCTACCAGTTTGTGTATTGACATTTGTGCTAATGGTCATAGGTTTGATTCCTCTCTGTTCTCTTTCATTTGTATGCCTATCCTGCACAGCTACTTTTCATTCCTGTAATAGTCATATCTGTGCAGATCTGTGCTGTTAGCACATTGTACCCTTATCACAGTTGCCAGCCATCCTTCTGTCCTTCTATGTGTGTCTGGCAGCTGTGTGCCGTCCTGCCTGATGTGCAAGCTCCTACCCTATGTCCTGCACTGGTACACGTTTCTGTATTGCAGCTGTTCCTGTTTGCCTCTCCTGTGTGTGCTGTGCATGGCACTGCTACTCCTCTGTCCTCCTGTCATTGCACCTATCCCACCACCTCTACCTCCTCTGCTGGACACGTCTTCCCATCCTCTGTCACACACTGTCATTGTTGCATGGTACATTACCATCACCCTGTGCATCGCTACAGCTGCCCCCCGATATGTTTGTCCATTTTTCCAACTGCCACATGGGCTGGACACAGATTTGTCTGGTCCATCAGCTCAAATCTACTTCCTTCCATCACTTGTGCATTGTGTTTACTTGGTGATCTGTGCAGTGTTAGGGTTACATCTGTGTTTGGCCCATACCTTTCTTGCTTTTCAACTTGGGGGACCTTACTGCCCTTGGGCAACATTTCTTGAGTCACTTATACATCCTTGGGGCATCTTTAGCCACACCTTAGATTCAGCGAGCTTATGGGGCGCCTACTATTGTGCCTTGGGAGTTGACAACCTTTCGACATGCCCTCTGGGGCACATTATAACCCACCTTGGCTGACGTGGTGGTTTAGGATGTGCCTTCTGGTGCGCCCTAAAAGCTGCATTAGGTTATGGCACTGGAGTGTGGGTATTTTTAGCTGGCAGCACAGATTGTTGGACTGTTTCAAGCAGGAAAAGGAATTGCCTTGGCCCTCTTATTCATTACACCTACTGGGGGATCAAACTCATGACTCCTGTTTCAGCAGTTATTGTATTAACCAGTGTGCTACACCTCTGTTGCTGTGATTGCAGGTCAGCACGCGAAGTTAAGGTTAATGCGTGGTAACATGCATGGCTCCCTCTATCATGCGATAACGGACACGGTACACTTTATCGCGCGATAACCCGTGATTGCTACCTTAAGACCAGAACGCCCACTCCTTATATGGCATTCTTCACAGTAACGCTGCAACTAGCGCTGGTAACATTAAGACGGTTTAGTAAACATACCCCTTTGTTTGAGACCTGGTGCCCCGCAGCTCGGAGTCACCTTTCAATTGCATTTTCCATGTAAATGTTTAATTGTATACGAGGCACAAAGATATATATTTTTCCAGCCTGCTGATTTATCTATGTTTGTAAGTGCCAAATTCCCTGTTACCTCCTCTCCCATGGATAGAGATGGTAGGGATATGTGACCACGAATTTATCAATATGCTTTGCTCCCTCTCTAGCAGTCTGTTTTCCTTGTGATTTATTTCTTCAGTGTAATGTTGCAGATGGGTTCCTCCGACCCTCTGTGTTTCTTTATGAATCCACACTCTCGTTATAGTGGACTACAGGCATAATATCGTTTAACATTTCCATTTTGAAACTTTCTTTATCATAATTTGCGGATGTTAATGCCTTTTCTGTACAAATTTAATCTTGATATAATGTAAAATTCTTTAAATATATAATAAAAATAATAAAAAGGTTCTTGTGAAGTAAAACCAGCCAGATTCCACCCAGATCCCATAAAATTGGCAACAAATCCTTAGCACTTATGTTCTCAAATACATTAAACAGAGGCGGCTCTATAATTAGGCGGAATGAGGCGGTGGCCTCAGGCAGCAAACTTTTGGGGGTGGCAGAAATGCCCCCAAAAGAGCAGCCTCACTCCGCCTTCAGTTTAAAAAAAAAAAGTGGACAAACTGCTGCGGTCGCGATAGCTTTTGAAATGAGAGGAAATCGGTACAGAGCCTTCCAGCGGTATGGAACCTCTGCTGCTGCCGTGTCCCGCCCCCAAAAAGAAGTGATGCTAGAGTGGGATGCGGCAACAGCAGAGATTCTATACTGCCGGGAGGCTCCACACCGGTTTCCTCTCATTTCAAAAGCTTTTCACAGGCAGCTGAAGGGGAAGGAGCAGAACTATGGAGAAATGGCCGGCAGAGCAGAACGAGCTACATGGGGGGGGGGGGGGGGGAGGAGAGAAGAGGAACGAGCTACATGGGGGCAGGGGAATGAGAAACGAGGAATGAGATACATGGGGGGGATGAGAGAAGAGGAACAAGCTACACAGGGGGGATGAGAGAAGAGGAACGAGCTACATGGGGAGGAAGGGGGGCGAAGGAGAGAGCTGACGGGGGCTGAGAAAGCAGACAGGGGGAAAAGAGGACTGGAAGGGAACCGAGAGGGGCAAAGACTGGGCTGGAAGAAAGCTGACAGGGGGAAGAGAGGACTGGAAGGGAACCAAGAGGGGCAAAGAGTGATCTGGAAGAAAACTGACAGGGGGAAGAGAGGACTGGAAGGGAACCGAGAGGGGCAAAGAGAGGTCTGGAAGAAAGCTAACACAGGGGGAAAAGAGGGTTGGAAGGGAGCTGACAGGGGAGAAAAGAGATGGTTGTAAGGGAACTGAGAGAGGAGAAGGAGATGGCTGGAAGGGAACTGACATGTGGGGAAGGAGAGGGAGCAGAAGGGAACTGAGAGGGGAAGGAGATAGCTGGAAGGGAATTGACATGGGGGGGGGGGAGTTGGGGGCCGGAAGGGAACTGACATGGGGGGAAAGAGGGGGATAGAAGGGAGCTGACACCTGGGGGGTGGGACTTGAGGAAGCTGACATTTGGGGATGGGACTGGTAGGTGGCTGGGTAATAGGTAGGAGGCTGGCAGGGAAGGGGCACTGGGACTGGAAGAGAGCTGACACAGGTGGAGGGTCATTGGGACTGGAAATAGGCTGATAGAAGGAAATGAAGAAAACAAAAGAAAAGACAAGAAATAGCAGAGTGCTAAGAGAAGACAGGAAAGCAGAAGCCTCAGATCAGGACCAGCATGACCAGAGAGTAAAATGGTCAGACAACAAAGGTAGAAAAAAATTATTTTCAATTTAGTGATTGGACTTTGTGTTATTTTTATAGTTTACACAGTATGGGATGCTGCATCTCTTAAGGGTGTTGCACTGCATGCAGAGTTTGGCTTCTTGGGGTTTCGGTTTAATTTTTCTCTATTTTATTTTTACTTTAGGTTGTGATCACTGTGATGCCACGCCCCGGCCGCACAGCACCCCCTGGTGGCGGTGTAGTAGTTCCATCGGAGGGCTGGAGCCAGGGGGGGGGGGGGTCACTAAGATGTTGTTAATCAGGGTTGGCCAGGTGCGAGGGTCGTGGGTCAGAGCCTTGTGTCAGCCTCGTTACCAACTCCTGAAGAGATTCAGACTTACACGAAAGTGGTGGGAAAAAAAATAGGCTTTATTTTCCCCTTTAAGCACTAAGGGTTCAAAAACAAGGGATATACACTCCGGTACGTGGCAAAATAAGTCTTTACAGCAGATTTTTAAAGGTGAGAAATAAAATAACCAAACACTGTTAACTTCACAGTATTCAAATATGTAACAGCAAAAAGGCTTCCTTCGCTCAATGACTCTGGAAGGCCTCTATTTCGCTTCCAGCACAGTATGTGCATTCCATGGGACTATCACTGTCTTCATACACAGATTCCACTTGCATGGCCTCCTCTGACTGCTCGGAGGTATCAGAGCAAGTGTCCTTCATGGGATTTAGTCTTACTGTTTCCCACGGCTTAGCAGTCTGTCTAGGCCCACGATTCAGCTTAGTGGCATACCAGAAAGGCATTGCTTGCTCAAGAGGTTTAAAAACATTATCTCTATGTTTTCCTCTAACAGTCCTTTTGTTGCACAAACTGTCCTTTAACTTTTGCTTCTGCTCTTGTCTTCTATATGGAGAATCTCCTTCCCAGGATTCTTCTCCTAGCTTAAGTTCAGGTATACAATGACAAAGGTTAAAAGTTTTTCCTTTTGCTTTGTGTTTGATTCTCTGGGGTGAGGCTGGAGGTGTACCGTGACTGCTGCCTTCAGTATCGGTGCTCTCTGGAATATACCTCCTGCTTTCCCAGTCTTTCCTTCTCTGGCCCTTAAGGCCTGTTCTCTTGTGGGCTTCTGGGCCCGGTCTGGCTTGGCTTCGGCCTTCTCGGCCTGTCCTCTCTCTCTCATGACTGGTTCTCCTCTCCCAGCCTGTCCTTTTTCTCTCAGCTGATGAGGCTTTGGCAGCTGAGCTCCTTACAGGCAAGTCCCTTGACTCTTGCTTGCCTCTTGACTCTTGCTGGTCTCCAGACTCTTGCTTGTCTCCAAACTCTGGCTTCCCTCCAAACTCTGGCTTGCCTCCAGACTCTGGCTGGCCTCCAAGCTCTGGCTTGCCTGCTCTTAAATGTGAGCTTTTGGAATAAGAGTCCTGCCCACTAGGGCGTGGTTCTGTGGTCTCTGTCTTAGCTCTGCTGCTCCCTCTAGATAAGTTCTCTGGAAATTGCAGGCAATTTCTTTTTCTTTCAGAGTTTAAAACTTTTTTTCTCTCCAGCAGAGGGCCCGCTGCATCACATCACTTATTCTGTACTTGGTGAGAGTTTGTGTTCCTAGTGTATGACCAAGGCTGTGTATTCTGTTAACATGAAATCTGTACGCAGGGATCTGCACTGTAGCAATTTTCCTTGTTCAGCTATTCAAATAGGTGTTAGGTGTTCTAGGGCCTGATGCAGTATTTATAGTGCTGCTTTTTTTGTATGAATTTTGGAAGTTTATGCTGGTAATGGTATGGTAGATTTGGCCTTGTAGATATTTGGTGACTTTTGTAGGGTTTTATATTCGTTTCCAATATTCCTGGTACTGGAGAATATTTGTTAGTGAGATGACCAGAATCAGATATTTTTTTTAAAGATATTGAGTTCTGTGGGTGAATGTTCTAGTTCTGCTCTGCTTCACTGTTGAGAGAAGGGGTTCTGTGGATGCAAAATATATGTTCAAAAAGAAAAAGCAAGAACCGTAACGTAGTTTATAACAAAATAAAAATGAGTTATAATTTAGTTTTATAAAGTGTGCTGTGGTTCTCGCTCATTCTTTTAGTTCCTTGGTGTGCAGACATCTTGCATTTCCTCCATATTATCTAATTAGCTTTTAGGTTTGGTTCAGTCCCTGACTGAATTTTGAGAAGGTGCCCCCCTCCACTCTACGGGGTGGGGGGTTGGGGGCGCCGTCTCATCCTTCGCCTCAGGCAGCAGATTGCCTTGAGCCGCTCCCGCATTTAAATGCCTCTGAGGTTTTGGTTTGTCCTGATAACGTTTCTCCTAAAGAGGAAGGGACGGGAACAGAAAAGACTGGCTCACTTGGCGTGCCTTACAAACAGCTTTTTATGACCAGGTGCTAAAAAATGAGCATGAACCCAAGCACACTGATTGAGAAGGGAGCGATGTTCCCAGACCACCAAGAATGCTGTGACGAATAACGGCGTCAATCCTTAAGCAGTGTTGCTTGCAAGTGCGACTGATTTGGATGCCAGAGTGCTGTTCATTTTCATTCATCTTTCTAATTTGTTCATAAATATGTATGATGTTGTGTTGCTTCTCCTGCATGCTTTGTGTATGTCCAATTCCACAGATTATGGACTCATGCGCTTCTTTGCTGTGAATCTGTGAGGCTAAGAGACATTTCTGCGCTACTATTTGCTGATGGGTGCATCCTTTTCTAAATAAGTTATTCAACTTTTGCAGGTAAATTTTCAAAGTGATCTAGCTAGTGTGAGACTAAGCCGGTCCTAGGCGGTTGCCTAGACCTGGGTATAGCCTGAAGTTGTGGAATAAAGACTCTGTAGTCGTATCCAGAGTGAAAGTTAAGGTTAGGTTTTATTCCCTTTCCCTTGAGGATGTCTTCAAATAAGGACAACATAAATTGAACGGTTGCTTCACCGGTGTAAAGGATTCTTACAAACAATAATTATGCTTCTTCTTCAGCAAAGAGAGTCTATCACATTCCATATGTGCAAAAACACAATTCCTTTCCTGCTCCCTTTTAACACAGAGATTCTATGTCATCTGCTACACACAAAGCACATTCCATGGGCTCGGGGATGTTTTCTGGGATAGAGCTTTCCCACTGCATAGGGTCGGGACCTGGTCCTGTATATGGGAACTGAGTACTTGTGAAACTGATCTCAGAGCTTTGCCCTTGGGAGACCCCAGCTTCTGATAGTTGGAGCTGCTTTAGGGTGTCAAAGCTAGCAGGAGCTATGCTGGGGATTTCCTCCCACGTCCTATGCCAATAGGGATTCTCTAGCTTGCTGTAAGCCCGGCTTCTCTTATAAGGACCCACTTCTTTCCCTTTACAAAAGACAGGGTACTTATCTCTCTTCGGGGAGAAGATGGTTTCCAGCCCTTCTTCTTCCAGCCAAGGTTTTCTCTCTGACTGGCTCCCTGCTTTTCTCTGTGAGGATCGGTTGCTGTGCCTGGCTGAGCAGCACTCAATTCCTGTCCTCAGTGAGCTTCCCTGTACGTGACCTTTGCTCTCTGTTGGCTTGGCTGCTTGCCTCGGTATAAGGACCCCTCTGGCTGGGAAGACTTTGCCACTGTCTTTCCTAGCTCTCTCAAGTTTTTCAGCCTGCCTTTCTTCTGTCCTGATTCTCCAAGGCAACGTGTCTTTCTGAAACTGCTCTGGAGTTCTTGTCTCACCTTCTCTCTGAGACTGACCTCTCAATCTCCTGGACTGTTTTTCCTCGAGCTCAAACTTCAGCTCTGTTTGCAGCCCTGAATGCTGAACTCCAGCCTTTTCCTCCAGATGCTTGAAATCCTTGAGCCTGAGCTCCGCGGGCCTGAGCTCCCTAGGCCTGAGTTCCCTAGGCCTGAGTTCTCTCTGTGTGATTTCCCACCTGGTTTTATCTCTCTGCTCATCAGACGTAGAACGTGACTCTGGCTCCAGGTGAGCCTGATTGGGACCCTGAATTCTTACTGCATCACTAAGGCCATGAGGAAAGTTTGTTTCTCCTTTCCCTGCCTTTCTGCATTGTGTATGCTGCAACTATACGTGTGGCTGTAAGGTAAGCTCTTCTTTTATTTTACTCTTTTTTTTTTTTTAAATTCTTTATTTTCGTTTTATAACAACAAAGGAAAAGGAAGACATACAGCTAAAAGACAGATACATAAAGTGTAATACATACACCAAAGTAAACCCCTGCCACCCCCCTCCCCCCTGCTTCTTCTCTAGAAAACTAATCATTCCCGAAGCGGGCGTGTACTTACATTATTGTGTTACAAAACCTAACGGTGATCTGAAACATGATGAGTGCACATTATACAGGCATGTTGGAACAATGAGCAGATTGTACATAATCATTAAGCATCTGCCATTTAGACAAGCGAGAGTGAGTTTGGGCATGGGGAATAGCTCTCCGAGGTATCTGCTCATATTTACTATATAAGCAGACGAGGTTCCACCATTCATTGACAGTAAGTCGAGAGCTATCCTTCCAATTCCTCATGATTAAGCATATGGCTATACCCAGCATGAAATCAAGGAGAAAGCGACCCTTCTTAGGAAGAGAGGGGACCTCCGCCACAGAGCGGAGTCCCACGATCTTCCAAGAGAGAGGCTCGTGAAGGTGTAAGATAAATTGAATACAACCCCAAACCCGCCCCCAATAAACCTGTAGTTGAGGACATTCATAAATAACATGAGCGAGGGTTCCCACAGCAGTATGGCAAGACCAACACTGGTCCCTAGCAGTGGTGTTCCATTTGGCTATTTTTTCTGGGGTATAAAAGCATCTGTGTGCAAAAAAGAAGAGAGTTTGGGTAACAGAGGCAGACCGGGAAACCCGCACTACTTTGCTCCAGAAAACGCTCCATTGCACAGGGGTTAAAGTGGTTTGCAGTTCGCGCTCCCAGGCTTGTTGGGCTCTAAAAGTGGCCGTGTCTGAACCCTGACATAATATTTTATAAAAGTTAGAGGCTACCCCATGTGTACTACTAATAGAGCGAACTATCTCTAATAGCCCGTCCTCAGTAGGGGTAGAGGGCGGCATGATTCGAGCACTTTTGAGGCAGTGTTGAAGCTGCATCAATTGAAAGTAGTGTTTCGCTGGTAACGCAAATTCCTTTTGTAAATCAGAAAAGGTTTTCCAACGAGCTGCAGAGAAAAGCTGTTGGGGTGTCCAGATCCCCCTTGAGTACCAGGGTTTCCATGCTATCGTTCTATTTAGGACTTGAATTCTGGGGTTATTCCATAGCGGGAGTCCGTCCTGAGGACAGACGTTCGGGCCCAGTGATAGAATGAGAGTGTTAAAGGCCGCAAGAGTATCGACAATCATTGGTGGATGGCGGGTGTCTACTTGATAGGACATACCGGGGAGATGGGTCAACGGAATTGGGCTACTAAGCTCCTCTTCTATGGCAAGCCAAACTGGTCTGCTGTCTGTTGAGGCATCTAGCCATCGGGCACCTTGCTTAAGTAGGAAGGCTTGATGATATCTAAGAAAATCAGGAAATCTGGTACCCCCTCTTTCCTTTGCAGACTGTAGTTTTTGTTTAGCTATCCTTGGTGGCTTGCCCTGCCAGAGATAACGGACGAGAAGGCCCTCAATATCTTTATAAGTATGTAGCGGGAGTAAGCATGGCAGCATTTCTAAAATGTAGTTCACTTTGGGGACTATCATCATTTTCACAGTTTCTAGGCGGCCCCACCATGTAAGAGATAAGGGAGACCAACGATTTGTGAGCTCACGGACTTTGGAGACTACCTCTTTGGCATTAAAACTGATAGTGTCTTCTAAAGGAGAACAGTAATGGACCCCGAGATACTTCACCATGCGGGATTGCCAAAGGAAGGGAAAGGCCTGCATGTCAGCCTCATGTACCCAGCGGTTCAGTGGGAATGCTACAGATTTGGTCCAGTTAATTTTATAGCCCGATAATTGTGAGTATCCGTCAATCAGATCCAAGACAGCTGGAACCGAATCGAGGGATACGAAAAGCATAAGGTCATCTGCATATGCAGAGAGTTTAATCTCCCTATGACTGAAGGGGACACCTCGAATACGTGCGGACTGTCTAATAAGGAGGGCTAGGGGTTCAAGAGCTAGATCAAAGAGCATTGGTGATAGGGGGCAACCTTGACGCGTGCCTCTTTGGAGATTAAATGGCTGAGATTTGATGGCATTTACACAAATACTGGCGACGGGTTGAGTATACATGACTTGGAGATATCGGAGGAAGCCCTCCCCAAAGCCATACCATCGGAGAACTGCAAATAAGAAGGGCCATTCTAGGCGATCAAAGGCTTTTTCGGCATCCAGGGAAAGACCCACCCATGGATGATCTAGATTGGCAGCACTGGATAGCACATGGCACAAGGTCCGAGCATTGTCAGCAGTTGATCTGCCGGGTATAAAACCGCATTGGTCGGGGTGAATTAGGGTGGCCATCCTGTCAGATAGCCGGGTGGCCAAGATCGTTGCGAAGATCTTATAATCGGCATTAAGTAGGGAGATTGGACGGTAGTTGGCGGTTAGCAGCGGGTCTCTGCCTTCTTTCTCAAATACTACCACATTAGCTGCAGAAAAGGATCCCAAAGAGGATGTATCTACCGCAAGGGCAGTAAAATAGAGTTTTAAATAGGGAACTAAATCTGTGCTGAACGTTCTGTAGAATTCGGTCGGGAGACCATCGGGCCCTACGGCACGGCCCGAGGCTGTTCGTTTTAGGGCAGATTGGATCTCTGAAGTAGAGAAGGGTTCATCCATCGCATCCCTATCATCTTCAGAGAGGGTCGGCCGCTGAATGCCAGAAAGCAATCGCTCGAATGTCTCTGACGAGAACTCACATTCAGATTGGTATAGGCGGGTATAGAAATCCCGAAAGAGTTCTACAATGTCGGAGTCTGTGGTCACTATGCCCCCTCCCTGTGGAGCTCGAAGGGCCGCTACGCGTTTGGCTTCTTTTTGACCTTTCAAGGCGTTGGCTAAGAGTCGACCGGCTCGGTTATTTTCACGATAATATGTCCCTCGCTGAAGCTCAATACTCTTAGAAGCTGCAGTTGAGAGGATTGAATTATATTGAAAACGGAGACGCTGTAATCGAATTAATACACATGGATCAGTACGTGAAGTTAGAACTCGTTCGCCTGCTTTTATTTGTTGGTCTAGTATGAGTAGCTGCTGTTTGCGTTGTTTCCGCAGGCGGATTTGATAGCTAGTGATCGTTGCTCGAATGGCCGCTTTGAAGCCCTCCCACCAAGCCCAATTCGCAGTATCCTGGGGTAGATTAAAATGGAAGTAATCCTGTATGGCTGCTCGAATGTCTAACTGGAACTCTGGCTGAGTTAACAGGGCTCTATCAAAGAACCAGGCCCCCGAATTCCCTTGGGGTGCAGTAGTGTGTAATTGAAAGGAAATAGCAGCATGATCTGAAATATGTTGGGAGTGAATCTTTGCAGTGTCCACCTGAGGAACTAACAGTTTTGATATTAGAAAGAAGTCTATGCGAGATTGGGATTTGTGAGGGGAAGAGAAGAAGGTGAAGTCAAGCTCATTGGGGTGTAGTAGCCTCCATAGATCAACTAAAGCAAGATCTTTGATCAGGGAGGTAAGCGTGGTGTGACTCTTGGGGGGACCACTTGTCCTAGGCGGCTGTTTGTCAATCAGGGGATCAAGGACTAGATTGAAATCCCCCCCAATTATCAAAGAAGTACTAGCAGAGGCCTGCGCAACCTGAGCAATGGTAGCAAAAAAGGCAGGGTCATCCACATTAGGAGCGTAAAGGCATATACATGTAACTTCAAGGCTACCTATCTTGAGGTGAACTCTGGACCATCTACCTTCTGTATCTGAGCTAGTCGCAATAATAATAGCATGCAAAGATTTCCTAACCAGTATGGCAACCCCACATTTCTTAGAAACGGCTGGGGAATAGGCGGCCACCATGTAAGGTTTAATATTGAGTTTAAGAGTTTCCTTCGAATTTAAATGCGTTTCTTGGAGAAAAATCAGATCCGCAGCTTCCTGACTTAGGTAGCTTAGGATTTTCTTCCGTTTTATCGGATTATTGATTCCTTTTACGTTCAATGAGAAAATCTTACATGGTGCCATCAATCGGTAATAGACATTTTAGGTAAGGGCGCTTGAAAACATACAACATAATCAGAATCTGTGCAACAATGACATAATCACCGAGTATGCTGGCTAATACACCCCATATTGAAAAGTATGTACCAAAGTATCTTAGAGAAGAAGCAAAACCCCCAAAGAATATGGCGACCATATGTCTGCGGGAGGAGGCCCTAGAGAGGAAATAGAAAGACATGAAAAAAAAAGAAAAGAAACACCAGAGTCCATAATTAACACTGTCTCTGATACTCATCGAGGCTACTGTGGGTAGATGGAGTCGGGTCACAGATATCATCAAAAGTAAGGCAAACAAACTGCCCTCGCCAGATTCTTTGCTGGGCTGCGGCAGATCCAATATGGCAGGTACAGCGGATATGAGAATACTTGCAGGAATATTCTGGAAGTCAGCGCATCAAGTCGGTTTCTTTGGAATCCAAAAACTCCGCTAGTAGATCAGGGTCCTCAAATGTTCTTGTCTGATTGTGAAGCGTGACTCGGAGCTTGGCCGGGTACATCAGGCCAAAGCGTGCTTGTAGTTGTTGAAGCCTCGGCCGGAATTCCAGAAAGCGCTTTCGGCGGTCGACCGTGGGTTTAGCCAAGTCAGGATAGAAGGAGATCTTGTGGCTCTCAAACTCCATATGGCCCTTTGCCCGAGAGGCACTTAGAATTTGCTCCACGTGTTGATATCTCAAAAGTCGAAAAATGATAGGCCGCGGGGTCTTCCTGTTGAGCGTTATGCTTGTGGGTATACGATGAGCGCGATCGATCTCCAAATCTTTGGTAAAGGTGATTTGGAGCAGGGAAGGGAGGATTTTGCATAAAAACTCTTTCATGTCTCCCGATTCCGCTCCCTCCGGTATGCCCACGAGTCGTATGTTGTTGCGGCGCGCTCTATTATTGCCATCTTCCACTTCTTTCTGCAAGGCCCGCACCTGACGTTCAACTTTGTCGAGTTTGGACAACCGGGCCGCATGGGAGTCCAATATGCTCTCCATTTTGTCCTGACGCGAAGAAAGCCCTTCTAGCTTGCTTTGCAGCACACCAAGATCTTCCCGCAGCGCTCGGAGTGCTTCACCGTTTGATTGCACGAGGTTTTTGACCCCTCTAATCTCTGCGAGGATTTCCTGCTGCATTTCGGGGCCCTCGCGCAAGGCCAGCCCCTTCTGCGGGGACGGGGGTTCAGTTTTGGAACGTTTGCCGTGAGAAGCCGCTGGAGATCCAAATTCCAGGCGCGTGGGTTTGGTCCCCGCCATCTCACCAATGTGCCCCGGCAAGATCAGAGTAGAAGTTCCAAGTATGTACGGTGTTAATTCAGGATTCTGAGTAGGCCTCTCGGGAGCCTCAGCGTTATGCGACCATCCCGCTGGACATCAGGCTCCGCCCCCTTTTATTTTACTCTTTAATATCTCAGGGTCTGTGCTAGGGTTGCCAACTGGCCGGTTTTCAGCCGGCCTGGCCGGTTTTTCCATGGCCAGGCCGGCTGCCGGCGCAGAGGCAAAACCGGCCCTTGAAAAGCCGGTTTTTTTGCTCTGGCCGCAAGATCGGGAGCGGCCAGAGCAAAAAAAATGGCTTTTCTCCCCCGGAGGGCTTCAGAGGGAGCCGGGGAAGCCCGCGCGAGGCCCCGGCTCCCTCTGAACAGCCGCCAGCGTGAAGAGCCTTTACCTTCACGCTGACGGCTGTTCCTGTGAAGCCGCGATTGGTGGGAAAGGTTAAAGACAATGCCCTTTAACCTTTCCCAGCATTCGCGGCTTCACAGGAACAGCCGCCAGCGTGAAGGAAAAGGCTCTTCACGCTGGCAGCTGTTCAGAGGGAACCGGGGCCTCGCGCGGGCTTCCCCGGCTCCCTCTAAAGCCTCAGACCGCCGCGGGTGTGGGGGTGGGGGAGGCCAAGGACTGCCTGGGCTGAGATGGGGGGAGGGGGCCTGGGCTGGAAAAGGGCTAGGAGGGTGGAATTTGACTGGAAATGGGTTGTGATGGGGGAGGGGGGACCTGGACCGGAAAAGGACTATGGGGGGGGGGACTTGGACTGGAAATAAACGGGCTGTGATGGGAGGGGACCTGGACTGTAAAAGGGCTATGGGGGGGGGAGACATGGACTGGAAATGGGTTTTGATGGGGAGGGGGACCTGGACTGGAAAAGGGCTGGGGGGGGCATGGACTGGAAATCGGTTGGGAGTGTAACCTGGACTGGAAATGGGCTATGGGGAGGGGAACTTGGACTGGAAAAGGGCTATGGGGGGGGGAACTTGGACTGGAAATGGCCTATGGTGGAGGGAGGGGGAACGGACTGGTAATAGGCTGTGATTAGGGGGACTTGGACTGGAAAATGGGTTGTGAAGGGGGGGGGGGACCTGGACTGGAAAAGGGCTATGGGGGGGCATTGGACTGGAAAGAAATGGGCTGTGATGGGGAGGGGGACCTGGACTGTAAAAGGGCTATGTGGGGGGACGGGACATGGACTGGAAATGGGCTGGGGGGGGGCATGGACTGGAAATGGGTTGGGAGGGGGACCTGGACTGGAAAAGGGCTATGGGGGGGGGAAATTGGACTGTAAAAGGGCTATGGGGGGGGGAAATGGGAGTGGAAATGGCCTCTGGTGGAGGGAGGGGGAACGGACTGGAAATAGGCTGTGATTAGGGGGACTTGGACTGGAAATGGGTTGTGAAGGGGGGGGGACCTGGACTGGAAAAGGTCTATGGGGGGGGCATTGGACTGGAAAGAAATGGGCTGTGATGGGGAGGGGGACCTGGACTGTAAAAGGGCTATGTGGGGGGGGACGGGACATGGACTGGAAATGGGTTTTGATGGGGAGTGGGACCTGGACTGGAAAAGGGCTATGGGGGGGGGGGGGGAACAGGGAATGGAAAAGGGGAAGGGGGGGGAACTTGGAATGGAAATGGGTTATTGTGGAGGGAGGGGGAACTTGGACTGGAAATAGGCTGTGATTAGGGGGGCTAGGACTGCAAATGGACTGTGATGGTGGGGGGGGGGTAGGACTGCAAATGGGCTGTGATGGTGCGGGGGGACTCGGACTGCAAATGGGATGTGATGGGGGGGGGGCCTAGGACTGGAAATAGGCTGTGATGGGGGATTTGGACTGGAAATGGGCTGTGATGGGGGGGGGGTTAGGACTGGAAATGGTCTGTGATGTGAGGGCTAGCACTGGAAATGGGCTGATGAAGAGCTGGAATAGGACTGGAAATGGGCTGATGTGGGGCATGGGAGAATGGGATTAGAAGGGAGTGGATGCTGGGTGGGTCTAGAACTATAAGGGAACTGATTTTTGGGGAGTACTAGAATAGAAGTGGACTGAGAATGGAGAGAGGGGAAAAATATTTTGTGTGAAAGAAGAAAAGTCTATGATGGGCTGGGTATTGGGAGAGTGAGGGGCTTGAGAATGGAAGGGTGAAATTTAAATGGATGATAAAGGAATAAGGAAAGAATTGGGGGAAAGAGCAAAAGGGAAACAATCAGTATGTTAAAGCAGAAATAGAGAGAGAATGGAAAACATCTAAAAGAGAAGAAAGGACAAATGGATAGCTCGCAGAAGACACGAAGAAACCAGAAGAAAGTGACTGGAGCAATTGCAACTGAAAAATAAAACGCCCAAACAGAAGGTAGAAAATACTTTTTATTTTGAATTTATTAGCTGGAATATGTTTGGTCTGGGAAGTGTGTATTGATAACATCTTTGCGTTTTTGTTTAGTGCAAGAGGAAATTACTTTATAGTTTTATTTCTCCAGTGTTGTACATTTCATGTTTGGATTTTGGGGTTCCCAGTTTAATTATTATCTGACCAAGGAAGTTAGCCTACACGTATCCTCGGTAATTTTTGTGGGTGGGGCTGGGGGCGTGGCAGGGGTGGGACTAGGGGCGGAGAATGGGTGGAGCATGGCGAGCCACAGGTGTCGGGTTTTTCTCGGTGAAAAAGTTGGTAACCCTAGTCTGTGCTGTCTACCTCATGACACTAGGTAACTACTGAACTAACTTGCTAGATTCCGCCACCCCATTATAATTTCATTCCCTTTGAGTGTCTTAAACAGGTACAGACTTTTACAACATGCATTTTTTAGTCAATTTCTAAACAGGCATTTTCAAGAGTGTGTTTAGGTTACATAAGTACACCACAAGCATAAAATTATATTTTTAAATGAACGTGCTTAACTTTGCCTTGTTCCTGTCTCTGCACAGATCACGGGGCAAGGTACATGGACGCTTTTGTTCTCTTGGAAAAATGAAGCACTTTTTCAAAGAAATTACCCATACTGTTTCTGCATGAAAATGTACAGCAAATTATGCAGTACAAAAGTACCCAGGTAAATTGCACTTTGATGTTTTGCTTGAAATTGTCAGGAAGTAGGGGGAACTAGCGCTGATAAAGTGGCTAGCCATTGTTGCTGAACTTTGAACCCAGATATTCAATGCTGGGGCCATATTCGTCCACTAGCATTGAATATCTGGGTTGACCAAAAGAGCATTACCTAACTAGATAGTGGCAATATTCAGCCGCTGGCTGGTTAGCTAAAGGTAGGTGAGTCTTTCAGGTGCCTAATGTTTGCTGCTTTGGGATAATTGACTAGCGGCTGAATATTGCTGCTTGCCAGTTATCCTTGGGTGCAGCCTGTGCTCTGCCCCTGGGACTCCATGAGGCTACCCAACTAGTGTTGGGGCGTTTAGTGGTAACACCTGGGGATATTCAGCGGCACTAAGCATGTTAGTGCTGCTGATATCCCGTTGGGTCTTCCAACCACCTAAATGTCTTTGAATATCTCCCTACTCCTGGAGTATGGTGCAGACAGAGCGTAAAGATTCCAAATTACCCATGCCTACCAATAGCTAGATTAATATTAATAAAATACAGTCTCTGAAATGCTTGTATGCAAATGCTAGACGTCTAAACAATAAGATGGGAGAGTTAGAATATATAGCACTAAACGAGAAGTTAGATATGATTGCAATCTCAGAGACATGGTGGAAGGAGGATAACCAGTGGGACACTGTGATACCTGGATACAAACTATATTGTAATGATAGAACTGATCAAATTGGAGGAGGGGTTGCACTCTATGTTAGAGAGGGCATTGAGTCAGAAAGGATTAAAGTTTTGTAGGAAACAAAATTTGCTGTAGAATCTCTATGGATTGAAATTTCATGTATGAAGGGGAAGGTGATGGCAGTGGGGGTGTACTATCGACCGCCTGGCCAGAATGAACAAATGGATGATGAAATGCTTAAAGAGATCAAGGAAGCTAACAAAAGTTACAGCAGAGTAGTAAAAATGGGTGATTTCAATTACCCCGGTATCGACTGGGTCAGTGTCACGGCAGGACATGCTAGGGAGATAAAGTTTCTAGATGAAATAAATGACAGCTTCTTGGAGCAGCTAGTTCATGAACTGACCAGAGGGGAAGCCATACTGGACCTAGTCCTTAGTGGAACACCAGATCTGGTGCAAGAAATAAGGGTGTTGGGACCACTTGGCAATAGTGATCATAGCATGATCGTGTTTGATTTAATTAGTGGAGAAGGGATAGTAAAGAAATCCACAGTACCACCTTTTAACTTTCGAAAGGGAGACTATGATAAAATGAGGAATATAGTTAAGAAAAAACTAATAGGAGCGGTTGCAAAGGTTAAAGACTTACATCAAGCTTGGGTGTTGTTTAAAAATATTATCCTGGAAGCCCAGACCAGCTGTATTCCACGCATTAAGAAGAGTGGAAGAAAGTCCAAAAAACTGCCAGCATGGTTTAAAGGTGAGGTCAGAGAGGCTGTTGCTGCCAAAAAAGCATCTTTCAGGAAATGGAAAAAAAAGGCAAACGACGAAAACTGGAAACAGCACAAACACTGGCAAGTTAAATGCAAAGCATTGATAAGGCAGGCAAAGCGAGAATTTGAGAAGGAACTTGATACGGAAGCAAAAACACGAAATAAAGCTTTTTCAAGTACATTCGCAGCAAAAGGCCTGTGAGAGAGTCAATTGGACCATTAGATGATAGAGGGGTAAAAGGGGCAGTATAAGGAGACAAGGCTATAGAGGAGAGACTGAATGAATTCTTTGCTTTGGTCTTTACTGAGGAAGATGTAGGGATGTTACCCAAGACTGAAGTGGTATTTAAAGGTGATACTGCAGAGGAATTGAGAGAAATATCGCTACATCGGGAAGATGTATTACAACTTTTTGATAAACTGAATAGTAGCAAATCACCTGGACCAGATGGTATACATCCAAGAGTGTTGAAAGAACTGAAATATGAGATTGCAGACCTGCTATTAGTAATCTGTGAACTTTCATTACAATCATCTGTAATACCTGAAGATTGGAGGATCGCCAATGTAACACCAATTTTTAAAAAGGGTTCCAGGGGTGATCCAGAAAATTACAGACCGGTGAGCCTGACATCAGTACTGGGGAAAATGGTAGAAACCATCATAAAGAACAAAATTACACAGCATGTAGATAGTCATGGCCTAATGGGAGACAGCCAACATGGCTTTAGACAAGGAAGATCTTGTCTTACTAATCTGATATGTTTTTTTGAAGGTGTGAATAAACAGGTAGACAAAGGTGAGTCGGTTGGTATAGTGTATCTGGACTTTCAGAAAGCCTTTGACAAGGTCCCTCATTAGAGACTTTTGGCAAAACTAAAAAGTCATGGGATAGGAGGCAGTGTACTATTGTGGATCGGGAACTGGTTAAAAGATAGAAAGCAGAGGGTAGGGCTAAATGGCCAATTTTCCCAATGGAAAAAGGTGAATAGTGGAGTACCCCAGGGATCTGTACTAGGTCCGCTACTTTTTGACATATTCATAAATGACCTGAGAAAGGGAATAACGAGTGAGGTTATCAAATTTGCAGACGACACAAAACTGTTTAAAGTTGTTAAAACCCAAGAAGACTGTGGAAAACTGCAGGAGGATCTGGATAAATTGGAAGACTGGGCATCCAAATGGCAGATGAAATTTAATGTGGACAAGTGCAAAGTTATGCACCTAAGAAAGAACAACCCACACTATGGTTACACGATGCAAGGTTCCACATTGGGAACCACCACCCAGGAAAAAGATTTAGGAGTCATCGTGGATAACATGTTAAAACCCTCCGCCCAGTGTGCAGCGGTGGCCAAGAAAGCAAATAGAATGCTAGGTTTCATAAGGAAAGGAATGGAAAATAAAACAAAGGATATTATAATGCCTCTATACCGTTCCATGATACGACCACACCTTGAATATTGTGTGCAATTCTGGTCGCCGTATCTTAAAAAGGATATAGCGTTATTAGAAAAGGTACAGAAAAGAGCCACCAAAATGGTAAAGGGGATGGAAGGCTACTCCTATGAAGAGAGGCTACAAAGGTTAGGGCTCTTCAACCTGGAAAAGAGACGGCTGAGGGGAGATATGATAGAGGTCTATAAATTAATGAATGGAGTGGAACGGGTAAACGTAGATCAATTGTTTACGCTATCAGAATATAGAAAGACTAGGGGACATGCAATGAAGCTACAGGGTAAACTATTTAAGACAAATAAGAGAAAATATTTTTTCACTCAACGTGTAATCAAACTCTGGAATTTGTTACCAGAGGATGTAGTAAGGCTGTTAGTGTAGCTGGGTTTAAAAAAGGTTTGGACAAGTTCCTGGAGGAAAGGTCCATAAACCATTATTAAGAAGGGACCCAGGATATCAATGCTTGACCCAGTACAAGCATTGTGGAACCTGTGTCTTTTGGGGAAACTGCTAGGTACGTATGACCTAGATTGGCCACTGTTGGAAACAGGATACTGGGCTTGATGGACCTTGGTCTGACCCAGTATGGCATATCTTATGTTCTTATGTTCTTATATAGCATTGTGCCTAGATTAAATCTGGCTTTCGTCCCTTACACTCTACTGAAACGGCCTTTGCTAAGGTCTGCAGCAATTTGTTCCTGGCTAAATCCAAAGGCTTTTACTCAGTCCTCATTCTTCTTGACCTTTTTGCTGCTTTTGACACTGTTGACCACCACCTTCTCCTTGATACATTGTCCTCACCTGGTTTTAGGGGCTCTGCTGTCCTGGTTCTCTTCTTATCTCTCCCATCGCTCCTTCGGTGTCTGTTCTAGCGGTTCCTCTCTCAGTTGGTGTATTGCAAGGATCTGTTCTAGGCCCTCTCCTTTTCTCTCTCTCTGTACCCAGTCCCTTTGTGCTCTCTCCTCCCATGGTTTTCAATATCATTTTTATATTGACGACTCTCAGATCTATCTATCTACACCTGATATTTCTCTTATACCCCATGCCCGAATATCTGCCTGCCTATTTGACATCGCTGCCTGGGTGTCTCACCACCATTTGAAATTGAACATGGTAAAAACCAAACTTCTTATTTTTCCTCCTGAACCCTCATCCCTCTTCCCTCCCTTCTCCTTCTCCACACATATCTTCTGCTTCCTGTTTCCTCAGCCCACTACCTTGAAATCGTCTTCGACTACTCCCTCTCCTTCTCCACACATATGCAACAGATAGTGAAAACCTGTCATTTCTTTCTCTACAACATTAACAAAATTCACCCTTTTCTTTCTGCACACACCACTTAAACACTAATCAACTCTTTAGTCACTTCTTGTCTCAACTATTGTAACCTTCTCCTTGTTGGTCTCCCATTAAGTCATCTGTCTCCCCTTCAGTCTATTCAAAACTCTGCTGCGCGGCTAATCTTCCGCCAGCCCCAATATACTCATATAACCCCTCTTCTCAAATCACTTCATTGTCTTCCCTTCCGTTTCCGTATCCAATACAAACTTCTTCTGACCTACAGATGCATTCATTCAATTGCTCCTTACTACCTTTCCTCTCTTCTCTTTCCTTACACCCCTCTTCATGAACTCTGCTTTTCCTCTGGCTTGCTTCTCTCTATGCCCTTCTCTTCAAAAGCCAGTTCCAGACTTTGATCCTTTCACCCTGCTGCTCATTATGTCTGGAACAAACTACCTGTATCTTTACCTCAGGTTTCATCTCTCCCCCTTTTCAAATCCATGCTCACATCTTTCAGGCCATTTTTGGATCTTAATGCTTTGCTGCCCTTCTGTCTCATTATCCTTCCCTACTGTACCCTTGATCTCATCTATTGTACTGTCTGTCTTGATTAGATTGTAATCTCTGATGAGCAGCTTGTCACGCTATACAAAGGATTAATAAAGTAGTAGTAATAGAAAACACCTAGTTTCTACCTATTTTATAAAGATGTACAGAGGGACTATGTGACTTTATAAAATAGTAGTGCAAATCGTGCTGAAAATATGCCAACATTACAGGTGCGGACATTACTCATGCTTGGACCTGGTGTAAATGTCCACACATAAACTTTGGGGCACTTTTACTAAAGAGAACTATAGTGTTTTGCTGAAATGATGGTGCGTTAGGTGCAATACCACTGTGCTAACTATCAGGGGTGTGGAAAGCATTTTGCTGCTAGTTAACGCAAAGCCCTGTCCCATAGTGCGTGTGGTGATAGTGTGCCTGCACCTACCTCCTCCTATTGAGATGGCATTAGATGATCTTGCGCTAATGCAGTCAGCGTGTGTTCTGAACCCCCATGCTAACAGCACAGAGCACCCATACCCACTCTCCACCACAACTCCACCCACCTACGCCCTTGTGTCACCTGCTGTTTTGGCCCCGTATTAACTGGCAAAGTGTTTCCCAACGTGCATTCAGCGCTCGTCAGAACGCGCGTTGCTGCTTCTGCCCTTTAGTAAAAGGGTCCCTTTGTATATAAACTGTGACGCCTCCCACATTCCACCCCTTGCATGTCTACTGTGCACGTGTCTGCATGGTGCATGCTTGTAGTCATGATCTAATTTTATCGGAACCCGTTTTTGTGAATAAAGTGCTGCTTTACATATAAGAATAGTTGATAAAATTACGCTCTCAGAGGGTCATTTCTGTAGCCACATGTGTTTATCAATGGCTTATTATGCAATTCTGAGCTGAGTAAAAGCAGATGTCTTATTATGAAGTTGTGTACTTTGCTGGTAAGCAGAGAGAGCCAGGGGGGTGCTCTGGGCAGGGTGCATGCAGATTTCACAAGTATGTGCATTGAATATAAAATGCTTTAATGTAGGGATCTACTTGCAAACTTGCACTTGAGCAGGTGTAAGTATTTGTGCCTGCATTCAAGGTGCCATTTCTGCCCCTCACACTAGTATTTTATACACATATAGATATCTACATGTCTTTTTAAAACAGAGGTACCTCCTTATAAACCTATCCTCTACAGGGCAATTTTATAATCCCACATGCAGGCAAAACATTTTGCTACGCATGTACTTGAGGCCTATTTTATAAAATAAAGCATATGTGGGTTTTACTGTATAGAATAGGGGCGCCTAGATTGTACAGTGATGCGCATAAGTCGTAGCATTCTATAACATGTGTGCACAGATTTGGGCCCCATCTACACTCATCTACATTTTGACCTTGCTATCTGATGATGTCATGTTACCATTAAGGAGCCATGGTCCCCAGCTTCCACCAAAATGTTTCTTTCCCTGCAGTTGGACCCCCGATTTAGCCTCTCCTGATCAGGGTTTGGCTGCGGGGAACTTACTACATGCCTACCTCCTTTGTCGACGCCATCCGCTGCCGACACGCCACGTCCAGGGGGACTTATTCCACCTCTGAGGTGGAATAAGTCCCCCGTCTACCCGGCCAACCCTGGACATACAGAATAGGCCCTATACATCTGGGGCTCAGAATAGGCCCTAGCTGGGGCTCAGAATAGGCCCAATACATCTACAATGCGTTAACAGAGATCCATCAGAGCAACCTGTCTGATATCTGTGGAGTGTGTCTTGGTTTATGTCTCTGACAGTTTTTACCACCCTGGAGAGTGACCCCAAAAGTATTGAGTACCATAGCAATGTCTGCGCTGTGCCCAGGACTGGTGTGGCGGCCAGGGCTGCCAACCACCTCTATATTTGTACAATGCTGAAGTAGGTGTGGGAGTGTGTGAATGTCTATCAAGTGTTTTGTGGCTGGCCACACCTTGAGGAGCCCACAATGCTTGCACTGTTTCCAGTGTTAGCTTGCCTATGTGCATAATGAGGAGCAAGGTACTGTGGGTATGGGTCAGACAGGGCAGCCTGGGCAGGATGCATCTGTACAGGACATATGGCAATGGCTGGGACATTGTATTGGCCAACCACCACCTGCAGGGACACGGTGACCAAAGCATGTCATGCTGGGGGGTCACTCACACCCTGACTGAGCAGTGACCATGGCATGGCTAGGTCCCCACATAGTGCCATATGGTGTATTCCTCAAGTGATTTCTGGGAGTTTCTGTGGTTGGGGCTCAATCAGTGACATACTGCCTCTGGGTGTGCAGTTTTTCCAGGAACATGCACTATGTACTAGCTAGCAGACCGTCTGCAGTTAGCGTTTGTATGGCTGGAGCACCTTGCAGGGTGAACACTGACAGTGCCCACTGCTGGTGAATGTCAGATGGTGGTGGGGGGGCAACTGAGCATATACAGGCCTACTGCCTGTCTGCCAGTGCCCTGTGTGATACAGACAGATCTGCATTCACTGCCTTGGAGGGAGGCCCTTCCCCTACTCATGGGAAACAGGATTTCCTGTTTCCCATCAGTGCTGTGGGCTCAGCTTTAACAGAGCTCTGGTTAAGGAAAACACTGTTCCTTCGCCGCGGCTCTGCAAAGCGGAGCCGGGGAAACCAGCAGGCTCTCCATGAGGCGGGCGGGCGGCTGCCACTGGAGCAGCAGCGGCAGTTGCTTCTTAGGTGGGAGGTTTATTTTTTCAATTTCCCTGGGTTTGGGGGGGGGGGGTCTAGGACTGGAACTGGGATGATGGGGGGTTAGGACAGGAACTGGGCTGATTGGGGGGGTTAAGACTGGTAATGGGCTATGGGGGGTTAGAACTGGAAATGGACTGATCGGGAAGGGGGCTAGGACTGGTAATGGTCTATGGGGGGTTAGAATTGGAAATGGGCTGATTGGGGGCAGGGGCGGCCCAAGGGGGGTGCGGGGCCATGTGCGGAGACTCGGTGCGGGGCCTCATTTGCATAAGTGGCCTTATTTGCATAAATATTTGCATAATGTTACCATACACTAACTTTTAGTAAACATGTCTCTTAATGAGTGTATGGATAAAGAAAGACTAAAAGATTTCTACATTACTATAATCCAGTGCCAACCGCCAGGCACATTAGGAACTACTACAAACGCTGCCCATTTAGAACCCATAGCAAACCCGCTGTATCCTGACAGCATTACCAGGACTCACAAAGCACCAGTCCCTACCTATCAAAAGGAAACACTGCAAATATTAAACCAGTACATTTCAGAAAATACTGGGGAAAGAGAACAAGTGGCAATGTCAAATAGGAATTACATAAACAGAATACCTCAGCTCAGTTACACATGCAGAACATAGACCATCACCAAACAAGGAATCGCAATTTAGAAACAGGAAGGCAATAATTTAAACTGGGAACCCCAAAAGCCAAACTTGGAATGTACAACAACACTGTAGAAATAAAACTATAAATCAATTTCCTCTTGTACCAAACAAAGCGCAGACGTTAATGATGCACATTTCCCAGAACTTTCATATTCCAGTTAATAAATTCAAAATAAAGAGATATATTTCTACCTTTTGTGCATTTTTTTTCAGTTGCAATTGCTCCAGCCACTTTCTTCTGGTTTCTTCATGTTTTCTGCTAACTCTCCATCGTCTGCTGTCCATTTGTCCTTTCTTCTCTCTTCTAGTTTTCTTTCCATCCTCTCTCTCTACATCTGCTTTAACATACTAATCTTTATCCTTTTGCTCTTTCCTCATTCTTATTTCATCCACACAAATTTTACCCCTCCATCCTCAATCCCCACTTACTCTCCCAATACCCGGCCAATTGTAGATTTTTCATCCCTCCCACACAAAATATTTTTCCCCTCTCCATTTTACTCTGCCAGCCCCATCCCATTCTAATCCTCCCCCAACATCAGCTCCCTTCTAGTTCCAGTCTCACCCAGCATCCATTCCCTTCTAGTCCCTGCATCAGCCCATTTCCAGTCCTAGCCCCCCATCAACCCATTTCCAGTCCTAGCTCCCCCATCCATTTTCAGTCTGAGTCCCTTCATCAGCTCATTTCCAATCCTAGCCCCCCATCAGCCCATTTCTAGTCATTTCCTAGCCCCACCATCAGCCCATGTCAAATCCTAGCTCCCCTCCACTCAGCCCAATTCCAGTCCAAGCCCCCCCATGAGCCTACTTCCAGTTCTAGCCCCTCCATGAGTCCATTTCAATTCAAGCCCCCACCACAGCCCATTTCCAATCTTAGCTCCCCCCAACAGCCCATTTCCAGTCCTATCCTAGCTGCTCCATCAGCCCATTTTCAGTTCTAGCTCCCTTCCCTCACAGCCCATTTCCATTCCAAGCTCCCTCCCCATCAGCTATTTGCAGTTCAAGCCTCCCCGTCCACTCAGTCCATTTCCAGTCATAGCAATCCCCCAACCCATTACCAGTCCTAGCCCCCCATCAACCCATTTTCAGTTTAAGCCCCCCCCTATAACCCATTACCAGTCCTAACCCCCCATCAGCCCACTTCCAGTCTTAACCCCATCAGCCCATTTCCAGTCAGCCTCCATAGCCCATTGCCAGTCCTAACCCCCCCCCATCAGCCCACAGCCCATTACTAGTCCTAACCACATCAGCCCACCTCAAGTCCTAACCCCTCCCCATCAGCCCTTTTCCTGTCCTAGCGCCCACATAGCCCATTAGCAGTCCTAACCCCCCCCATAGCCCATTAGCAATCCTAACCCCCATCACCCTATTTCCAGACAGCCCCCATCAGCCCACAGCCCATTACCAGTCTTAACCCCCCCCAGCCCATTTCCAGTCCTAACCCCCCATCACCCCATTTCCAGTCAGCCTCCATCAACCCCCAGCCCATTACCAGTCTTAACCCCCCAGCCCATTTCCAGTCAGCCTCCATCAGCCCCAGCCCATTAGCAGTCTTAACCCCCCCCCAGCCCATTTCCAGTCAGCCTCCATCAGCCCCAGCCCATTTCCAGTCCTTACCCCCCCTCCAGCCCATTTCCAGTCCTAACCCCCCCCCCAGCCCATTTCAAGTCAGCCTCCATCAGTCCCAGCCCATTTCCAGTCCTAACCCCCCCCCCTTACACATTTCCAGTCCTAACCCCCCCCTTGCACATTTCCAGTCCTAACCCCCCCCCTTGCACATTTCCAGTCCTAACCCCCCCTTGCACATTTTCAGTCCTAACCCCCCCCTTGCACATTTCCAGTCCTAACCCCCCATCACCGCATTTCCAGACAGCCTCCATCAGCCCCCCCCCCTTCCCTTCCCTTCCCTTCCGGCAAATTTAAAAACAAAAACCTGGCTCTAGCTGCTGCCGCGTCCGTCGCAGCAGCGGCAGAATGGCGTGTCCCGCGGGGCCCCCTCTCCACGTCGAGCCCTCTGCAAGGGCTTTCAGATTCGCGAAGGGAGAGTGCTCCCTCGCGTCTCTGTAAAGCCCGCAGGGGCTAATGGGAAATTTCCCATCAGCCCCTCGCGTCTAAAGGGGCTGATGGGAAATTTCCCATTAGCCCCTGCGGGCTTTACAGAGACGCGAGGGAGCACAACTCTCCCTTCGCGAATCTGAAAGCCCTTGCAGAGGGCTCGAAGAGGAGAAGGGGCCCCGCGGGACACGCCATTCTGCCGCTGCTGCGACGGACGCGGCAGCGGCAGCAGCTAGAGCCAGGTTTTTGTTTTTAAATGTAATAAAAAAAAAAGCAGAATGTTCTTTGCGCGGGGCCCCCTGAAACGCGGGGCCCTGTGCAAAAAACATTCTTGCTCAATGGACGGGCCGGCCCTGATTGGGGGGTTAGGACTGGAAATCAACTGATGGGGGTTTAGAACTGGAAATGGACTGATCAGGAGGGGGGGCTAGGACTGGTAATGGGCTATCGGGGGGCTTAGAACTGGAAATGGACTGATGGGGGGTTAGGACTGGTAATGTATTATGGGGGGATTAGAACTGGAAATGGGCTGATGGGGGGTTAGTACTGAAAATGGGCTGATTGGGAGGGGGTTAGAACTGGAAATGGGCTGAGGGGGGGGGGTTAGGACTGGAAATTGACTGATGGGGGTTTAGAACTGGAAATGGACTGATCAGGAGGGGGGTTAGGACTGGTAATGGGCTGATGGGGGCTTAGGACTGGAAATGGGTTGATCGGAGGAAGCTAGGACTGGTAATGGGCTATCGGGGGAGGGCTTGGACTGGAAATGGACTGATGGTGGTTTAGAACTGGAAATGGGCTGATGGGGGGTTAGGACTGGTAATGGGCTATGGGGGGAGACTAGGACAGGAAATGGGCTGATTGGTGTGCTAGGACTGAAAATTGACTTATTGGAGGGTTAAGACTGGTAATGGGCTGATTGGGGGGCTAGGACTGGGGTGGGCTGGTAAAGGGGATGGGACTAGAAATGGGCTGGGACAGGAAATGGGCTAATAGGGGAGGGGAGGAGAGTGCTGCTGGCCCTGGAAGAAAACTAGGGGCTAGGGCCACAAAAGGGCTGATGCGGGGAGATGGTAGAATAGGACTGGAAGGGAGCGAATACTGAGAAGGTCTGCCAGGGGAAGGATGGGGCAGGAAGGGAAGGAGGGGGCTGGAAAGGAGCTGACACCTGGAATGTACCAAAGGGGAACTGGAAGGGAGCTGACACTTGGGGATGGGAGTGGTAAGTAGCTGGGTAATAGGGAGGAGGCTGGAAGGGAGCTGACATGTGAATGGCACTGGAAGAGAGATGGACAGAGGGTAGGGTGGCTGGAAGGGAGCTGACTGGGGGGTGGCATTGAGAGTGAACCTGAGATGATACCTGGAATGGTATTTGGACTAGAAGGGGCTGGACAGTGGAAAAGGAAGGGGACTGGAAGGGAATGGACACAAGTGGCAGTCATGGGAATGCAAGGTGGTTGACATTGGAAGGTACTGGGAGGGGAGGACTGGAAAGGGGACTGATACTGGGGAGGGTTACTGAACTGGAAATGGGCTGATGGAAGGAAGTGAAGAAAACAAAAGAAGAGATAAGAAATGGCAGATGGACCATTGACCATAGACCACAGAAAGAGAGCTAAGAGAAGACAGGACAGCAGAAGCTTCAGATCAGGACCAGCATGATCAGAGAATAAAATGGTCAGACAACAAAGGTAGAAAACATAATTGTATTTAATTTTGGTGATTGGACTTTGTGCTATTTTTATATTTTACACAGTATTGGGGAACTGCATCTCTTATTTATCTGATGTTGCACTGCATGTGGACTCTGGCTTCTTGGGTTTTCAGTTTAAATTTTGTCTACATATTTTTATTTTTACTTTAGATTGTGGTTACTTATTCTGTACTTGGTGAGGGTCAATGTTGTGCGTGTGTGACTGAGGTCAGGTGTTTTGTTAACATGCAGTTTGTATATAAAGATCTGTACTATACTGTAGTAATTTGACTTGTTCATCTTTTCAAATAGGTGTATGGATGTTCCAGGGCCCACTGTAGTATTTACAGTGACACTTTATTTAATGGGCTCCTTATGTGAGTTTTGGAAGTTTGTGCTGATATGGTATGGTATGGTAGGTTTGCTTTTTGTTGTAGGGTTTTTTATAAGTTCACAATATGCCTGGTGCTGGAGAATAGTGGTGGTGGTTGTTGTTAGTGAGATGATCAGAATCAGATTTTTTTTTAAATATTGAGTTCTGTGGGTGAATGTCCTGGTTCTGCTCTGCACCTACCGTGGATGCAAAATATATGTTGAAAAAGAAAAAGGGAAAACCATAACACAGTTTATAACAAAATAAAAATGGGTTATAATTTAGTTTTATAAACTGTGCTATTGATTGTCGCTGTCTTTTAGTTCCTTGGTGTGGAAACAGGACCTTACTTAGCCCTGTGCAAGCAGTGCAGCCGCACAGGGCGCAAAGGCTTGGGGGGTGCATTTCGGCTCTCTGTTGTTGCCCTGCTGCCGCTGGCAGGACAATAACAGGCAGTTAAAATGCGCCCAAAGCCTTTTCGCAGCACTTTACGCAGGTCTGGTCCCTCTCTCCTCTGACACGATGTCAGAGCAGGGAGGGACAGATCCGCTTAGAGTGCCGGCGCCTTTCAGATTGCGTGCATGGCCCCCCCTCCTCCCCATACCTCCGTCTAGCGCTACTTGCTCTTTTCCTGATGCCGGCGCTGCCGTGAAAAAAACAGAGGGTGGTAGCAACAGGGAAAGAGCAGGCAGCGCTGGATGGAGGTATGGGGGAGAGGGGGGCGTGCGCCCGAGTTGCAAGTCACACAAGGCACGATTCAGTTCGATACGGCCCTGTGTGCAAACATCTTGCATTTCCTCCATATAATCTAATCGGCTTTTTGATTTGGTTTAGTCTCTGATTGGATTTCTGAAAAAGCCCCGCCCCACTCTAAGGTGGTGGGGGGGGGGGCACCATCTCATTCTTTGCCTCAGGCAGCATGAGCCTGAGTCTAGGCAGGGGTGCCATGAGCCATGAGCCACCCCTGCCTAGACCCCAACATGTATGACCTGCCCATTCCCCACTGAGCCACACCAACCACCCCAGACATGGCCAGGGGGGCATATGTATGTGTGGAGGCCCACTGCCATCGTGCGTGTGTGTGGCCCCACTGCTGTGTCTGGGAGTTGGTGTGCCACACCAGCACATGCAACCATCCTGCCAGTTGCCTACCTGCGACATCCCTGCATGCCGACACCGTATGTGCCCTCAGCTCCTGGAGGACGACATGCATTGCGCCCATTGTTGCAGTGGACGGCCTTGGTGGTGGCAATGTGGGGCTCACCCCCACATCTTCGGGCCCCTCGCCAGCCACTATGGTGCCTGTGTACCCGCTCTGCTGGGGTGACCCGTCGTCCTCCTGGGTGGCCACCTCCTCAGGCAGCACATCGGCCCATTGGGTGTCTGGGGCGTCGCTGATTGCAGCCTCTGCATGCGGCACCTTGTTGACCTCTGCTGGCTCGGGTTCACTGCCATTGTCCTCCTCGGCTGCCTCAATGGCCTGGATGTTACCTGGGGGGGGGGGGGGTGTGGAACAAGGTACACAGTAGATATGGGGTTGTCACAGACACAGATGTAGAGCACATATTTACATGGACATATTTAGGTAGACACATATTTGTTTATACACTCCTTGCTTTCTTCTGTCCCTCTCATTTGGTCATCCCTAGGGACAGGAACACGTCTGCTTGCTCCCTCATTACCTCCGGTTCCTCCTCCACTACACATTGTATGCACAAAACTAACCCACTGGAAGAGAATGCCCCATTGTATAACCCAAATCTGGGGTGCGGACATCCAGGTCTGACTGGGAGCGTGGAGTAAGCATGTGTGGGGCACTCCCAGACCCTGGATGTCCTTACCAGATATCAGATATGTCCAGGACATCCTGAGCTATATCCATGCCTACATCTGTCCAAGGCATGAATGGGTATGAGGAAAGAGCTCATTTTGTCAGACAGATATCTGGAAGGTGGTGGGAAGGGGGTTTCATTCTATCCCCTATATTTTCCACGAACAAACACTAACGGGGAATGCGGACTCTGGTGTCTGTTTTCCTAGGTTTGGCCACACCTGCTCCCAGGACATGGGCCTGCACCACCCCGTGAGGCAGCGGCGTCGACGGGGGTGAGAGCGGGAGCTCCCCCTTCCTCCCCGATTCCACCAACGATCAGCTGTTTGAACGGCTTGAGGACAGCCGTTGCCAGCAGCTTCAGTGAGGCAGCGGCGTCGATGGGGGTGAGAGCGGGAGCTCCCCCTTCCTCCCCGATTCCACCAACGATCAGCTGTTTGAACGGCTTGAGGACAGCCGTTGCCAGCAGCTTCAGTGAGGCAGCGGCGTCGACGGGGGTGAGAGCGGGAGCTCCCCCTTCCTCCCCGATTCCACCAACGATCAGCTGTTTGAACGGCTTGAGGACAGCCGTTGCCAGCAGCTTCAGTGAGGCAGCGGCGTCGACGGGGGTGAGAGCGGGAGCTCCCCCTTCCTCCCCGATTCCACCAACGATCAGCTGTTTGAACGGCATCTGCCAATCACATCGGGGCAGCAACGGATTTAAAAGACGCCATTACAACGGCGCGCCCGCGCCTTGCGGGCCCGCGCCTAAGGACCACGCCAAAGGGCCCTTTGGCGTGGCCCTTTGGCGTAGGTCCGTGGGGTAGCAAGGAAATGGCTGATCTATGTTGATTCTGTTTGTTGTTTTGCTTTGTGTAGTCAAGTATAATGTAAGGTATGTATTGTATTTCCCTATGTATGTGTCTATGTTCTGACAATCTGATGCTTGTTTCCCTACCTTTTTATGTAACTTGTGCTGTATTAACCGCTTTGATTTAAGGAAAAGGTGGGATACAAAACTTGTAATGTAATCTCTGTTGTACATGTGTCATGTATTGAAATGTATTGTATTGTACTGTGGCCGCTTTGATTGAAGGATAAGGCGGGATATAAAACATGTTAAATAAATAAATGCCCTGCGTGTGCGTGGTAGATAGCTGTGTGTGTGCTGCATGTCTCGGATATACCTGCCTGTAGGTCAGCCGTGTCCAGCGCCGGGGAGAGACCATGAATGTAGATGGGGCCTAGGCACTAAGCAGCTGCTGCTCCAGGGGCGTGAGGCTTGGGGTGAAGGGGCCGCCCCCGCCAGTGCCACTAGCATGTCGGCGTTCTGCAGTCATGTGTGCATGGACTCCCCGCCTGATATCATTGAACCTCTTATGGAGGCTGTCAAGGTCCCTTGGTGGCCCCCCCACATGTGCCACGGCCCCCTGCACCTCCTCCCACACCTGGGTCCTTACGCTGACAGCTGTGTGTGAGCTCATGCACCCATACAGCTCCTCATAGTGTTCGAGGACACTTGCCAGCAGGTTGTGGTTTTCCTGCTGGCTGAATCTTATGGCCCTCTTCCTCTCCCCATTCGGCACAGGCGTCCGCCTAAGCTTGCCTGTGCTGTGCCCCTCAGGCTGCTCCTGGGTGGGGTCCGACATACCCAATGGGCCGGCAACCTCAGACTCCGAATGACCCATCCCTCCCGTCTCTGGGGACTGCAGCCCTGGCGTTTCCCCGACATCCCACCTATCATGTCCAACTGCAGCATGCCCCTGCTCTCCCTGTCCTCCCTCCGCATCCTGGACCTGTCTGACCTCCTGTGGCCCTTGCCCCCTCCCCCATCACCTTCACCAGCCACTCACCACCACCACCGCCGGCCAGCCTTGCCACTCGCCTCTCCCACCACTCGCCTCTCCCACCACTCACCACCCCTCACCAACCCAGCCACCTACCTCCCCTACCGCTCACCAGACCTGCCACCTATATCCCCCACCGCTCACCAGCCCTGCTACTCTCCACACCTAACCTGCCTCTGACCGTCCGTTCGTTTCACCACCAATAACGCCCGCCGTCAACCTCGCTCACCTGCACTAACCCCTCAGTGTGTACCAGGTTTACACATGAATATATGGATTTTTGGACGTCTGTGCATGTGTGCGCATGTTACGCATGTGCATAGGCGATGCGTAGAGTGCGTACTTGGAACCGTGCACCGGACATGCACAAGACGTGTACGTGTCTGCGCATGTGCTGCTGTTGTTTCCGCTGACCTCTGTTGCCTGTGGGATGGCTGTGGTACCATGCGCTGCACATGTGCATGTAGACTACGTATTTGCATGGGGGCATACGCATATGTGGCGTCAGCTCACACCATACCGTCCATTACGGCTTTTTTACGGCTTGCACGTATCCTGGCGCAGCACATGCACAGACATGTACATGTCTTGCGCATGTGCGGCGCACGTTTCCGCAGACCCATGGCGCCTATGGGACGGGTGCAGAACCAGCCGCTGCACACACGCAGACACGTACATGTCTTGCACATGTGTGGCGCACGGTTCCACATACGCACCCTACGCATCACCTATGCACATGTGCAATGCGCTCACACATGCTCAGACGTCCAAAGATCCATACATTAACGTGCATACCTGGTACACACTGAGGGGTTAGTACAGGCGAGCGAGGTTGAAGGCGGGCGAGGTTGAAGGCGGGCATTATTGGTGGTGAAGTGAACGGAGGGTCAGAGGCAGGTTAGGCGTGGAGAGTGGCAGGTTTTGTGCGCGGTGGGGGAGGAAGGTGGCTGGGTTGGTGAGTCCACCCATAACTCCTATATCCTGCTTCACTTGGCACTGTACAGACAATTTGAGGCCGGTCAATTTGAGGACTATATACTGCTGGGTGGGTATTTGTCATCTCTGACATGTACATCGTATACCCCTGCTATCCATCTGAACATATGTCTGTCTTTGACATATATCCCAAATTATGTGTGTGTTTCATTTGTGTGTGTGGGAGCTGATGCGGGGGGGATGACTCCAGGTCCTTTGTGCTGAAGTGCTGTGTGTTAGTGGCACACGGACATTTGACATTTTACGACATTTGACATTGTGTTTAGATTGGTACGGTACGCCACACATGTATGCTTCATGTTTATCAACAGTGTGGTGTTGTCTGTGCCATCCAACCTGCCATGGTAACTGTTCCTGTTGCGCCATCTGTGTGTGGTGAATAGCATGACCGTCACATGCTTGCAAGTGTGTGCATCTCTGCCCTTGTCCAATATGCATTGCATGTGTGTCTCTGAGGTGTTCGTGGCTGACACTACTACCTTTCGGCCTCTGGTGTCTGCCCATGTGTCTGCTGTGGTTCAGGATAATGTTGTGTGCACTCCTTCTACCTCCTCCCATGCTCTGCATCTCACACCTCCAGACACTGGTGCATAGTTGTTGTGTCCCATCATGTGTTTCCTATGTTTCTGTCTTACCTGTAGGTGCTGTGGGTTTGCACGTACATTCATGTATGCATGTGTGTGGACATCAGCTACTGGTTTAACGTTCAACATTTCTTTATGCAGATGATGCAGGATATGGGTGTCGGCCCTGGCTGCTAACCCCTGTGTGTCTACCACGGACACATGCAGAGATGAGGTACAATGAGGCCCATGCCTCTAGTCGCTCCATCATTGAGCGCACCTTTGGCATTTTGAAAAGTCACTTCAGTTGTCTGGATAGGACCCGCGGGGCCTTACAATACCAATCCATGACAGTGGCAGAGATCATTATAGCCTTTTGCATCCTGTACAACATTGCTCTCAGGCACGATCTCGATGTCAAAATTAATGAGGATCTGGAAGACGATCCAACGTGCCCTCCTGTACGTGCCCGTGGTGACACACGTGAGGGCGCAGCACTCAGACGCCAGCTGATTGAGGAGCTATTTTCATGTGAGTTCTGGATGTTTTGGAAAATACATTTGGATATATATATGTACTACTACTACTACTACTGAGTGTTGATATCGCACTACCAGTCATACTCAGCACTGCACTGACATTGCTGACACAATGCCTGGCCATCTGAGCTTACAGTGTGGTCCAACCACTAACACAGAAGGTGTGGGCAGGGGACAATAGTGGGTGGAGGTAATTAATGTAGTCAGGCTTATTAGGCTTAGGTGATGTGGTAGGCTGTCACACAGGAGATGGTTGGTGAGGGCAGCCACCCGTAGTTAGTTCCAGGCATTGGATGCTGCTAGGTGACAGCTGTTTGGTCCCGCATTAACAGTGGGGGGCAGCCCATTGAAAGGCCCAGTTGGCTTGATGTGTGGGGATGACATTTTGGGGATATGAGAGGATTGATTGGATTGTATGCTCTGATGAGCAGGGACTGTGTGTAACATGTTTCAGAATGGCGATGCATACAGGTGTTAGCACTGTTTACATGCTCAGTAGTAGTAGTAGTAGTATTTGTAGTACTTGGGTTATGCGCGTCAAGGTACAGGGCAACCACACTGTAACCGCATGCATAGATCAGCAGGTGCGTCTTGACCTCGCCTGGGGCCTGTGAGGTGTCGTGACAGGTGGAGTGTTATTGTCATACTGAAGCTGTCGATAGATTAGCCATGCAGTGCAGGTTTGCATACATTGCGGCGGACAGAGATGATTTAGAGGCAGACCAGCAAGGTGTAGGTTACATTGAGCAGGATGGCGGGTGATGAAGGAGGGAATTAGGGCTTTATTTGTGTGTTCTGGGGTAACGGCAGGGATCTTGCTGATGTTATCTAGGGGGACACCGCAGACCTTAGCTGCATGATGGGTATGTGTGGGGAAGGGGTTCGAGGGGTGATAGAGACCTGCTACCTTGACGGCCACGTCGACAGAAGGTGTATCCAATCTATACACAGACACTGTAAGGGTTGGAGAGGGTTTAGGGGCAATGCCCAGATGTCCGGTCTTGGCCAAGCTCATTTCATGCAGCAGGGGTACCTGCAGCCAGCAATGTCAGGGAGCAAGCTGAGGTCAGGGTGTGTTTTTCCAAACGTAGTTCATGCGTGGTGAAATATTTTTCAGACACATCAGCGTACAGCTGCTACTGATAGCCAGGGGATGTGCCTGCTGCACCAGGGAACTGGGTATGGGGCCAGGGGAATGTAGCAGCCTCTGCACATATTCCTTTCGTATAGCACCTGGGAGCGGGTTAGCAGAGGAGGTGGACCCACAGGAAACACACACTGAGGGTGCTATGGGAGACATATGGGGAGGCAGGGTTGTACCTGGATATTTGGGTCGAGCACATACAGGGTAGCGCGGTGACAGTTGTGGTCAATGGTCTCAAGGACAGCAGAGAGATCACAATGGGGATGGACAGGCCACAGGCCCATGGACATGGCCAGGAACACGTCAGTGGCGGGTTGGGGTGGGGACAATTAGGTACAGTGTCATGACGAACTGCCAGACTGTGACAGATCTAGGGGGTTATGAGAGATGAGGACATGAAGCTGGTGTGTTTGTGGCACAGCTCCAACATCACATATGTTTCTCATTCCACAGGACATGCTTGGTGACGTCCCTGGTGGTGTAGAATGGTGGCTGTGTGTACCTCATTCAACGTGCAGGACACTGGGGTAGGTGGACATACAGGTACTTTGTCTGTGTGGACAGTCAGGAGCAGCACATGTCACATGTTTGTCTGTCTAATGCACATATGTTGTGAGTGACCTATTGAACGTGCTCCCATGTACCCCATAAGTTGATGTTGGCCACACATATCCACATGTGTTCGTGCCTAGTTTGTCTTCTCCAGCACTGTCTCTGGGACACATCCAACAGGGCTGCGTGTGTCTATAGGTCCTAGGTGTTCTGGTGGTGAGCCACACTTACACCATTCCCTGACATTGTAGCATCGGCCAACAGCAGTGTATCATCGCATTTACAAGGCCTTTATCTCCACTATTCACCAATTGTGCACATACAGGCTGTATGTTACTGGTGGCACGCTCACCTTCTCATACTGTGTGTGTGTGTTTGTGGGTGGCTCTGTTATGATACAGTGTGTATGCAGTTTTCATTATCATGTGGTGGGCAGGGTCTGCACACTTGTGGAGCAGTGGTGAGTGTGCTATCTCTACCTTTCTGGTGTTAACCTTGTGCACAGTGTGCTCATGTGTTGTGTGTTGTGGGTTGACCTATCTCATGTGCATTGACAGACCACTGCACAACAGCATTTATGTATCCAAGATATCACCATAATTTGGACATGCGGCAACAGCGGCTGGACATGGGGACATGGTTATTCTACCATTCAAATATCCCTGGGAGATGGTGCCATAGGATGTTTGACCTCTGCGAGTGGGACACATGCCTATGATGAACATTACTGCTGGACTTCTACTTTCCGCATAACAGGCCTGTCCAACACACCGTTGCTACCGTGATCTAGCTGGGTGTCCTGTTGATTGCGCAAGACACACATGACCATTCGAGTACTGTGGTACATTGAGATATCACACTTGACTATGCATGCCCAGTGATTCACAGACAGTCTTAACGGGACATGTGGGATTGCAGACGCCCTTTGCACTGTGGACACTGTGTACCAGTCCATATGTGTGCATCACGGACTGGAATAGTCGCTGTATGTTCTACATCCATCTGATGTTTTGTTAGTGTGTTTTGGCCATGTGTGTAACATGCACCGCAAGATATCCTCATCTGACATACAAACTGAGCAAAATGGGGAACAGAACGGAAAACGAGCATGAGAGACACGAACCTACAGACAGACATGGACCACATCAGATCAACAACAGCAATGCCAATCCCCCTAGCCGACATGGACAGTACAAGGAAAAAGCCATATGTCTGTCTTGGCTTAATGAGAAACAGCCAACATGGCTTTAGCCAAGAAAGTTCTTGTCTTACTAATCTGTTGTTTTTTTGAAGGTGTGAATAAACAGGTAGACAAAGGTGAGTCGGTTGATATACTGTATCTGGATTTTCAGAAAGCCTTTGAGAAGGTCCCTCATGAAAGATTTTTAGTGAAATTAAAAATTCATGGGATAGGAGGCAGTGTACTATTGTGGGTCAGGAACTGGTTAAAAGATAGAAAGCAGAGGGTAGGGCTAAATGGCCAATTTTCCCAGTGGAGAAAGGTGAATATTGGAGTACCCCAGGGATCTGTGCTGTGTCCGCTACTTTTTAACATAGTCATAAATGACCTGGAAATGGGATTAATGAATGAGGTAATCAAATTTGCAGATGACATAAAATATTCAAAGTTGTTAAAACCCCCTGAGAATTGTGAAAAATTCCAAGAGGACCTTGATAAATTGGAAGACTGGACATTCAACTAACAGATGAAATTTAATGTGGACAAGTGCAAAGTTATACACCTAGGAAAGAACAGCCCAAACTATGGTTCCCCATTGCAAGTTTCCACATTAGGAACCACCACCCAGGAAAAATATTTAGGCGTCATCATGGATAACAGATGGAAACCCTCCGCCCAGTGTGCAGTGGCGGCAAAGAGAGCAAATAAGTATCATAAGGAAAGGAATGGAGAATAAAACAAAGGATATTATAATGCCTCTGCATCATTCCATGTTGTGACTGCACCATGAATATTGTGTGCAATTCTGGTCGCCGTATCTTAAAAAGGATATAGCATTATTAGAAAAGGTACAGAGAAGAGCCACCAAAATGGTAAAGGGGATGGAAGGATACCCCTATGAAAAGAGGTTAAAAAGGTTAGGGCTCTTCAACCTGGAAAAGAGATGGCTGAGGGAAGATATGATAGAAGTCTATAAATTAATGAATGGAGTGGAATGGGTAAACGTAGATCGATTGTTTACGCCATAAAAATATAGAAAGACTAGGAAACATGCAATGAAGCTACAGGGTAACCTATTTAAGACTAATAAGAGAAAATATTTTTTCACTCAACGTGTAATCAAACTCTGGAATTCATTACCGGAGGATGTAGTAGAAGCTGTTAGTGTAGCCGGGTTTAAAAAAGGTTTGGCAAGTTCCTGGAGGAAAGGTTGACAAACCATTTGGGACCCAGAATATCCACTGCTTGTCCCAATACAAGCATTGTGGAACCTGTGTCTTTTAGGGAAACTGCTAAGTACTTGCAACCTAGATTGGCCACTTTTGGAAACAGGATACTGGGCCTGGTGGATCTTGGTCTGACCCAGTATGGCATATCTTATGTTCTTACTGTATGTTTTTATGGTATAGTATATAGCTGATTCAGTGAGGAAGGAATACGTTAGAGGCAAGTCCACTGATGCTCAACTTGTATCTTGGGAATCACGGGTATGTATGGCTGCCAGCTTGATAATTACTCTGCCTTAAGAACCATACATCCATGGAGGTAAAACCAGCCCAATTCTCTTTGCATCCCATGAGATACCAAAAACTCCTTAGCACTTATGTTTCCATGCATTCAAATATATTTAACTGTGTTTGAGTTTCTTCCCTATAATTTTTACCTATAAAAGAAGGGATAGAAAGCAGGAAGGACTTGTTCGTTGGCCCATCTAGCCTGCCCATATTGACTCACTCAATGATTAAAAATGAATCTCACTTAGGGCACAGAGCGATGGGTACATCCCTAAACAAAGGCATGGGGAGAGATGACCTGCACGGAGCAGCAGGCACATCTACGCTTGCCACCTTGCTGGGCAGACTAGAAGGACCATGCTGGTCTTTATCTGCCGTCATATACTATGTTACTATGTTACCAACAGGTTACATTTTTGCCATGGTAAGATCATCCAATCCTGGTTTTCCTGCCACTTGTAGTCCTGCTGCTTTTAGGGAAATCAGAACTACATGTCGGTGCCTGCAATGGGTGTAAAAGCAGTGTTGGATCAACCCATTCCACTATCTCAGGCCTGAATTTATGCCTGGCAGAAGTGTCTAGTTGGATAAATGATAATAGGCTAACGTTAAACCTTACATAGATGAAAGTACTTTGGGTGAGCAAGTTTGGTCATGAGTTACAGGTCTTCCCTGAAACAAGTGACGCCATGTATACCCAAGAAGGTAGTTCACATTCTGAGTGTCTTTCTAGACCCCATCTGGGGTGCAGGTATTATTTTCAAGTTTATCTCCTGGGACAAATTTGAAACTTTGAGGAACCTGACTACCTTGATGTGTTCTCTCATAACAACTACATTGGATGACCATAATCGTCTCTACAATATATTGGGTTACCCAAGAAATAGCTTCAAAGACTACAGTCAGTTTAGAATACGGCAGCCAGCTGATAAACACTTAAAAGGTCATTTAATAACAATCAACTGCACAAAACTGCAGTTGTGGCAAATGATATGTGTTAATGACATTAGTGTGCATTATCCATTAGTAAATGGCCTTCTTAAAAAGGTATGATCGTGTTCTTCGGAAACACCGCTGCTTACCCATAGAGTTCCAGCTACAGTTTAAAATTTCTTGTTTGCTGTTAAGGTCCTACATCAACAGGGTCCTTGCTGTTTGATTTCTAACAATGTTCCTTTCAGAGCTTGTGATCTTCTCATATGCTGTTGTTAGAGATCTCGAGCTTGCAGGAGATTAGATTTATGACCACCAGAAGGGCATTTGACTGTTTTGCTCCAAAACTGTGGAAAAAAGCAACTATTTCTTGTTTCATAAAAAAAAAAGCTAAAGCCTGGCTCTTTAGTAAGGCTTCTGACTGATTTTCTAATTGGTAACTACATCTTCATAATTTAGGGGAAGGGATTCTGTGTGGGGGAAGGATGGATAGTTGGGGCTGGATCCTTTTAGAGAACCTGGAGAATGAAAGACTAATGTATCAATATTCAAAAGCATCTATCTGGATAGTAGCAGCTGCTATGCAGATAACTGTCCTATCTGTGAATTTTCAGCAGCACTATCTGCATAGTGCTACTCAAATTAATACAGACCACCCCAGAAATATTCAGATAAAGGCACATTTTAGAAATGATGTCCAGGTGCAATCTGCGACATCCAGGTCAAAATATATGCAAAAAGGCCAACCATGTGCAAGTTTCAGCCCAATTTTAGAAATGTGTACGTGCTCAAAATGGACAGTGGCAGACACGGCCACAAAGACATCCACATGACAATAATTTAGGATGGGGACGTCTGTCCCATGCTACCTACACATCCTTGCTTGCTATTTTGCAAGTGGAGATGTGCATCAGCGCTTCAAACCCAAAACAAGTATCCTTGCCTCCCTTCATTTTTCTTTACGATACCGTCTTCTCTACTCCCTCCGGGTGTTTTTGTGGCAGAATGAGAGCTTTTTTGATGCCTGTTTGTTCCTTGGAGTAGGAAGAGACATGGGCGGCATCGCTGGTTGTGTTGAGATGTGCTAGCCGTTTCTGAAATTGGGCATACAAAGGTATCTTGTATGGAATTCCCTGGCTACCTCTCTGCCATGCCCCTGTACAACATGGATATATACCTGGCTTTCTAAAATGGCTCCGGGGACTTCTTTGTGATTTGCTTGTCTGAATGGCCATTTTCAGATGTCCGAATCACAAATAGATTTCTAAAATGACCACCATAGTGAATTGGGAAATGGATTTAGTTCACGCTTTTTAACAGAAGTTCAAGGCGAGTTACATTTAGGTACTGTAGGTATTTTTCTATCCCCTGAGGGCTTACAACCTAAATTTGTACCTGAGGCAATGGCGGTTTAAGAGACTTGTCCAAAATCACAGGGAGTGGCATTGGAATGTGACTTGGTTTCCCTTGTTCTCAGCCTGCTGAACTAATCACTAGGCTGCATTTCCGCCTGTGGGTCAGAGCGAACGTGGATAATATTCAGGTGCTAGGCGGATAAATTTAGGCCAGCAGAAAGAGGGCTATCTGGATAGCAGCGGAACATCGCTGCTCTCTGTAGAATACAAATAAACAGATTTAAAGGCTTCATTAAAAAACACCGAATGTGGCATTTGAATATTGAGCCATTATTTGCTATGTACAGTACAACTCCATTGCACGTGTCAGGTATCTGGGGTCGAAAATGGGTGAAGCATAAAAATAAATAATTAAATAAATAGATAAAGCAATAAATAAAAAATATAGAATCAGTAGGCAACCCTTATGTCACTGGGCTAGTTAAATCAGGCAGAAAGCAGTATGAGAAAAATCTTCTAATGCTTTTGTAGCGCCTCCTGGTGGTGGGGTGAGGTTTGCCTCAGAGGATAGACAAAAATAGTGGCTAAACATTAAAAATAGAGGGTTCTTGTGGGTGAGGGGAGACAGATGTCCCAAGTCCCTAACTGACTGACACCCAAGGAAATTCCAAAATCATCTGCACAGCCCTTACTCTCCAGGGAATACTTTTTGTAAGAGCGTGTTTATTAAGCGCATCCCCCAAAAGAAGGTATTTACAAAATTGAAAGCAAAAGACAACACACTAGAAATCAAATAGCTGCAGTTCAGGACTATAACTTACTAGAAAGACCATATCTTAAAAACTGATAGAAAGCAGAGAGTAGGGCTAAATGGCTAATTTTCTCAATGGAAAAAGAATAGTGCAGTACCCCAGAGAACTGTGTTGGGCCCACTTCTTTTTAACATACGTATTTATAAATGACATGGAAATAGGAATAACAAGTGAGGTGATCAAATTTGCAGATGACACAAAATTATTCAAAGCTGTTAAAACACAAGAAGATTGTAAAAAATTGGGAGACTCAAGTCTAAATAGATGAAATTTAATGTGGACAAGTGCAAACTTATGCACTTACGGGGTTATTCTGTCCCATGAATAGCGGGGAAGGACGTCCCAATGGATGTCCTTCCCCACTATTCGTGGGCCCCCGTCGGCATCTAGCTTCCCCGCTGGTTGCACGGGGAAGTTAGACAGGGGCGGGGCAGGGGCAGATTGGGGGTGGAGTTAGAGAGGGGTGGTCGCCGGCCCTGGATATACAGGGCTGATTCTAATGCCGGCCCTGTACATCCGGGGCCAGCAACTTGTACAGGGAAGTTATTCAACTTCCGAGATAAAATAACTTCCCTGGGACAACATGGATCGGCGGGCCCGGGGCAGGGATGGGGCGGTGGGGGGGATAGTCCCCGCAGCCCAACCCTGGCCTTAGGAGGCCAGATCGGGAGTCAGGCTGCAAGGAAACCAGCTCTGCAGCTGGTGGCCGGGGATCGCGGTTTTAAAATGGAGCCGCAGTGCCATGGCAACCGAACGCTATGGCGCCGCAGCTCCATTGTAAAACCCTGACTGAGTTAGTCGGGCATGTCCTGTATGTGCAGGCCGGGCTGAATCACAGTCCTGGCCTGCACTTATAGGACTGTTCGTGATTCTTGTCCCGTGGGGCTAGATATGCCCAGCAGGATCAGAATCGCAATGCCCTCTGCACGTCTGGTTCAGACTGGGCAATCAGAGGCTTGGACGTCCGGGACAGAACGAGCGTGTTATGTAAGGACTACCGAAACTCTGATTACACGATGCAAAGTTCCACATTAGGAAGCACTACCCAGGAAAAGAATTTAGGTGTGATTATGGACAATATGTTGAAACCTTCTACCTAGTATGCAGCAGCAGCCAAGAAGGCAAATAGAATGCTAGGAATTATAAGGAAAGGATAATGAATAAAACAAAGGATATTATAATGTCACTGTATTGCTTCATGGTGCAATCTCACTTTGAATATTGTGTGCAATTCTGGTTGCCATATCTTAAAAAGGATATAGCAGAATTAGAAAAGGTACAGAGAAGAGCCATCAAAATGGAAAAAGGGGATAGAAGGATACCCCTATGAGGAAAGACCTAAAAGGTTAGAGCTCTTCAGCTTGGAAAAGAAATGGCTGAGGGGGGATATGATAGAGGTCTATAAAATAATGAATGGAACTGAACAAGTAAATGTAGATTGGTCATTTACTCCTTCAAAAAGAAGAAAGATTAGGGGACAAGCAATTAAGCTACAATGTAGTACATTTAAGACTAATCTGAGATTTCCTCCAATTTCTAAGATCTACTATCTCCCTCTGGGGAAAAGGGAATGGAAAATTTCTGAAGGGGCCTTGGAAATGGATTCCCTTAACGTTTCAGCTTTATTGTTGACTCCCAAGGAAGAGGACTTAGCTGTTTCCACGTTACTTGTTACACTGGCTCTTCCCTCAGATAGAGAATGGCTATTGAAGTTATTTTATAAGAAACGTTCTGTTCTGTTCTATGGTAAAAAGGTGTTATTGTTCCCGGATGTGGCCCGGGAAACTCAGAAACGGAGAAGGGCTTTTCTTTTATTAAAACCTGGGGTGGTTTCTATAGGTGCTACGTTTGTCCTCCGTTTTCCTTGCAAATGTTTAATTACTTATAAAGCACAGAAGTATGTGTTTTTTTCTCCTTCTGATCTTTCTACTTTTTTGAGTTCTCATTTGCTGGGTGCTTCTACTCCGAAAACATGAGTCTATCGAAAGTTTTGTAGCCCTTGGAGCATTGCCTCCACCAATTTTTTCCTTGTTTTATTTCTTCTTAGATTTATTGTGAATTCCATTCCCCCTTATGTCTATGTTTGGGGACTACTTATGATCCTTGCATACTGTATTTTTCTATAGTAATCTACTCCATTGTTCCTTATTTGCAAGTGTCATTGTTCTGTACAAGTTTTCTGCTTGGTTTATTGCAAAATGCATAAATAAATAATAATAATAAAAAAAAAAAGACTAATCTGAGAAAATATTTTTTCACTCGCCAGGTAATCATACTCTGGAATTCGTTACCAGAGGATGTAGCTAAAGCTGTTAGTGTAGCTGGATTTAAAAGAGGTTTGGACGAGCTCTTGGAGGGATAAGCAGTATGGAATTTCATACCTTTTGGGAACCTGACAGGTACTTGTGACCTGGATTGGCCACTGTTGGAAACGAGATACTGGACTTGATGGATCCTTAGTCTGACACAGTATGGCTTATCTTATGTTCCTAATCCCCTGGCAACTCGTCTTTCTTTCCTCTTTGTGGTTCCTATCATCCTTTCTTCTGATGTCCATCTCCTCAACAGATCTCTCTTCTAGGGTCTTTGGGTGGACACTCCCTGTTTGTCATCATGGGCCCAGGGCTAGGTACCTAAAACTTCCCAATCTGCAAGACACTATTACAGGATCCACAACGCAATGCGTTCCATTGAGTCAATGCTGACTCCTAGCGAGATACAAGTTCCCAAAATCATATCTTTTCCAGTATTTAGGACAAGTGCCTTTCAAGGGTAATTTTATAAGGAGGTGCCTATGTGAAGCCTATTTTATTAAAACAAGTAGGTGCTTACTTTTCTTTATGAGCTAATAGCTTAAGTGGCAGAAATCGTGCCCTAGGTTAAGCACAGACATTTATGCCAGTCCTACAGCTGATTTAAATGCCCGTGCCTAGATTTTCAAAACTGACTATACTGACACCTCAGTAGGAAGTTCAAGTTCTACCATTCAAACACAAATTATCCTACTTCCTCTAAAATATTTTTTCAACAGATGTTTTGCCGCTGTTAGCCTGGTAGTAGCTGGAGAACCTTTTAGATCATTTTACTATTTTTTTTGCGATATCACAAAGTCCATAACATTTCAAATATATTATTCTCACTTTTTATCTTTTTTTGTTTTCAAACTCCATTGAGTCACTCTTTGAGATAATGCTGTTCAAACTCACAGTTCTCAATTGTACCCCCTACCCAAATTTGCCTTTCAAACTACCATAAAAAACTACCAGTTCTGCTTCAGGGGAAAAATTCACTTATCTTTGAATGACCATTTCTTTTTTGCTGATACCACCACAAAGCTTTCCTTCTGTTTCACAACTCCAAATCTTTCTTTTCAGCAGCTGACTTCACATAACTTTACCAGCGGCTTCATAAATATCCTCTACAGCTTCTCTAGCACTATTCAGGTGGGTAGGAATTTTAGAAGGGACGTCCAAGTGAAATCTGGGACTTCTAAGCCAGAATGTCTGAAAAAAAGCCAGCACATCCAGGTGCAGACATAGGGGTATGTTTACTAAACCGCGCAATTGTGTGGGGCGCACTTGAGCGTGCGATAAGGTACCTTAGCGCACGCTAATAGTGCGGTTTTGTGCCCCGCACATGTGCACGCTGCACTAACGGGCCCGCACAAGTGCGCAGCGCGCTGAAGTGCGATAGAGGCGTGGAAAGGCATTCTGAGGGCGGAGGAAGGCTCCGGAGGGGCGGAGGGACGGGGTCAATGGGTGGAGAGTGGGAGGGGAGAGGTTCCCCGCACAGGAGCGGGGCTAAAATTCAAGCTAAAAAATACCGTGAGTGAAAACCTCGCGTTAGAGGCGATTTAAAGGGAAGAGAAACCATTTCCGTCAGCAATGTACAGCAATACCGGGTAAACCTGAAAACGTGAGCAGTGTAATACATGTGCACAGAACAAAATAGCAAATAAAACATGAAAATGACCACAACAAAATTCTAAAAAATTATAATCCAGCTGGCCAATAGTGATATCAATGGGCAACATTAAAAAACACTCCCAGGAAAGCTCCAGAAAAAAGAAATGATTTTTGGAAGGGTCTACGCTCCGTAGACCCTTCCAAAAATCATTTCTTTTTTTTGGAGCTTTCCTGGGAGTGTTTTTTAATGTTGCCCATTGATATCACTATTGGCCAGCTTGGTTATGTTTCTTTACCCTTTTTTTTAGGTCATTTTTGAGGTTTATTTGCCCTTTTGTCACCATACAAGGTGAATGAGCCCACAGTCAAATTGTGCAGAGCAGGGTTTCTGACTCGTTCGGCCAGGTTTCCTATCTCCAGGGACTGCACTGTCTCTGTGGCCACAGTGTAGTGTAGTGCAGCGGACACAGCTAGTGCCTGTAGGACCAGAAGATCACAGGTTCAAATCCCAGCTGGGGCTCCTGCCAACCCAGTCCCCATATTTTACCCACCACTAAACAGAGATAGTAAAGACACTCCTTTATTGCAGAGAACATAAGCATGGTTCAAAAACCTATATTTTACCCTACACCGCACACAAACCATAACAATGGGCATTACCTACAGCCGAGTCCCCCAAATGCAGTCCTGGAGTGCCACAACTCAATCAGGTCATATGCTTTTTCCAAGATGAGGACATGTCAGCATGTGGGCGGAAGGGTACAGGTGGTGGAGGGGGCAGTGGCTGCTAGCCACAGCAGACAGTGGCCTAGTCGTGTGGAGGCTGGCACCGTCCACTGCAACAGACAGGCTCTGTCGGATGTACAGTCATGGGCTCCCCAGGGAATGCAGCCTATCAATGGCAACACGGTGGTGCAGTGCACACAGACAGTATGTGCAAGAACAGAAGGTCACAGGTTCAAAGCCCAGCTGGGGCTACTGCCAATCCAGTTCACATTTTTTTCTCACAACTAAACCGTGATAGTAAGGACAAACCTTTATTGCTGAGAACATACGCATGGTTAATACGCCTATATTTTACCCCACCGAGCACAGACACCATAAACAGGCGCATTACCTAGAGCAGAGTCTCACAATTGCAGTCCTGGAGGGCCACACACCATTCAGGTTCCATGCTGCCCCTAATAAAGATGCCTGTGCTGCATATCTATGCACCACCCCCATGGTATGCAGATGTAGCTCATGCATATTCATGAGGGACAGCATGAAAACCCGAACAGTGTTTGGCACACCAGGACTGGAGTTGGGAACCTCTGCCGTAAAGCAGCAGCCAACAGGGGCAGACATACCCACACCCACACCCACACCCACAGGCCCCATTGGCCAATGCCTCCTGGAGAGGCAGGACATTGGGCCCTGCGTGCATCTCCCAATACTAGCACTTGCATACCTTAGCAATGCCACCCTACATCTGGGTATACGGTACACAACTCTCAAACGTTGCTATGAATACTGGCAGATAGAAAATTCTACGTTAAGCACAGTTTGCTGATTGAGCTCCATCATAACAATCATTCTGATTTCTGCGGTGTGTGCTTCAGGTCTGGTCTCTGACAGTGTTTACCACCCTGGTGAGTGACCCCCAACAGTATTGCGTACCATATCCATGCCTGTACTGTGCCCAGGACTGGTGTGGTGGGCATGGCTGCTGAACTCCTCTATAGTAGCACAATGCTGGCATAGGTGTCGGAGTGTGTGTCTGTCTAGAGTCTAGACAGTGTGTGGTGTCTGCAAACACCTTCCACAGCCCACACTGCCAGCACTGTTGCCAGTATTGGCCTGCCAATGTGCATAATGAGGAGCAAGGTACCATGGGTATAGCCCGGACAGGGTGGCCTGGCCAGGGTGCATCTGCACAGGGCATAGGGCACTGACTGGGACATTTTAGTGTTCGGCCACCACCTACACAAACAGGGTGACCTCAGTATGTCCTGCTGGGAGATCACTCTCACCCTGACTGTGCAGTGACCACAGCATGGCTAGGCACCACCATAGTGCTATATAGTATTTCTCTCATGTGATGTTTATGGGATTTCTTTTGGGGCTCAGTCACTGATTTATCTGCTTGTTGTGTATGCTGACATCCCAGTTCTGGGTGCATGCATTTCCACCAGGAACATGCACTATGGACTAGTGAGCAGATTGTTTGCAGCTGGTATGTGTCTTGATGGAGTGGCTTGCAGGGTGCAGTGGCTGAAGGCTTGCTGCAGGACAATATCAGATAGTGGTGGGGTGCAACTTAGCATATCCAGGCCTAAAGTCTGTCTTCTATTGTGTTATGGATGTGTACAGAGCTGCATTGGCTGACCTATAGGGTGTCTGTTCCCCAGCAGGACTGGGGTTGATGGTTCCCTCTACTGCCACCATTGCAGGGAGGTAGAATGTGGATCTGTTGATGGGAGACCCTGTTTGGCCCTGGGGGTGGTGGTCCATGGGGGCTACACCTGACTGAGACAAACAGGGATATCCAGGGTGTTTCTGCAGAAACTACCTATCTCACAGTTTAACACTGCTTTGGACCTCTGGAATGGCCTCATTCAGCCATGGAAGGTGCTGTGGACCTGGTGCTGGGTGCCTCACCGCACCCTCAGGGTGAGCACAGTACCCGCACAATGTGACGGTGTGTAGCTACTCTGTGCCAGTAAAACACACGGTCAGTACCCCCCTACCAGGCCGAGGTGCTGTGGGGGTGCACATGGTCACTTCCCCCTACCAGGCCGAGGTGCTGTGGGGGTGCATTCCCCATCTTGTGTTTATCTGTGGACAGCTGATTTGCATGTGCAGTGCATCATGGGTACGGGTGTGCTAACCCTATCCTGGTGACCACAACAGACTGTCTGTGTGGTGACATGCAGGCTTTCTGCACCCAGCCAGGGGCTTGCTAGCAGTTATATAGCTGTAGCCCAATGGTTACTTCACTGCCTGTGAAGCCAGAGATCATGGGTTCAAACCCACAGTGGGGTTATTTGATAGGGCTGCCCAAAGCATTATCTCTTTTTAATGTACTTTTTTGCTGCCAGCAAAAACACCCTCAGCGTACTGTACCCATAAGGTGCCTCTGAGGGCGCTTTATAGGGCGCCCTATAGGGCACCTTATGGTTCCCTTCCATATAAGGTGCACTATACATTATCCTGTGACGCAACTTATAGGGTGCCCTATAGGGGACATTTTAGGGTGCCGTGGCGGACAGTGCACTTTATAATGTGCCCTATGGAGTGCCTTATAGGGTGCCTTACACGGCATTTTCAATTACGGCACGTGAGGGCGTGTTTGCTGGCAGCAATTAATCAAATAAAATAACGTGCTGCAGGAAACAAAATGTATATTGCAAAGCTGATGCCTCAGCCAGCCTTACGTATTGGGCACCCTGGGGAGCAAACTCATGACCCCTGTATCAGCAGTCAGTGCCTTAGCCATTGTGCTCCACTGCTGCTCCGCCTTGCATGTCAGAACACCTACTTATGCTTTTCATTCCTTACACTGCACAGTGCTGCCATCAAAACCAGTACTCTGACCTTGCGGTACCTCATACGGCACCCTATAAAGTGCCCTATAAGCAACATTCTAGGGTGCCTTGGCGGACAGTGCACTTTAAAATGTGCCTTATAGGGCGCCTTATGTTAGCACGTTTTGAGAGTGCGTTTGCTAGTAGTGATAATTAAAATAAAAATAAAATGCCTCCTAGAGCAATCTTCCCCATAATATGTAATGCCTCAGCCAGCCTTGTTCATTGGGCACTTTGGGGGATTGAACCCCTGATTGCTGCACCATTGGTTATTGTCTTAACCATTGTGCTGTGGTTCTGTTCCTGTGCTTATACATCAGCGCGCCGCCTTATGCTGCCCAATATTAAACTGGCTCCTAAAGTAATGCCTCAGCCATTTGTCTTCACTGGGCACTGTAACTCCTAATCCCTGCACCATTGGTAAGTGTTGTAACCATTGTGCTGTGGCTCTGCTCTTCTACTTGCACATCAGCGCGCCACTTATGCCTCCCGCGCAGCTTTCTCATGCACTAATGTGCGGGGCGCACATGGGCGCCGCGCACCTTAGCGCATATTTAAATCACGGGTTTCCTTTTTCAGAAAGAAACGCCCACTCCTTATATGGCACCCGCACACTAGCGCGGCCCGCACATTAGCGGGGTTTTAATAAACATGCCCCATAATTTCACAAACATGGACCTGCTCGATATGGGCATCTATGGGGGAGAGGGGGAGTGCTGCCCCCTAATGTTCGGATGCTAGGGGGCAGCACCACATGTTTGCTGCCATTTTGAAGAGTACGAAAATGGGGACAAGAACAAGACTGCTCCTGTCTCTGGTGGCCACTAAATTACCAGAGATTGAGAGGTAAGGGCCTGGGTGGGGGGTGGTCCCCTTTGACCGACTGGCTAGCTGGACTTTTACATTTTGAAGGGGCCCAACTGACTAGCCAATATGTTTGATGGTAGATCGGGTAGGTGGGCCCGATTGACTAGTGTGGAGTTTGTCTTGTGTTGGGAGTGCACCGATTTTCCCCGGACAGTTCCTTAAGGGAATTGAGAGCTGTCCGGGGGGATTGGTACTGAAAGGGGGGTACATAGTTTACATTGTAGGTACCGTGGATCAATAATATTGACAGGTCAGGGGGGGCCAATGGGAGCCTGGGGGGATCAGCTGCTGACATTGCTGCCACTGATTGACAGCAGCTGTGATGCAGCCAAGCTGCCAAGTGGCATTATCTGCAGCCATGGTTATCTGCAGCCGTGATTGGGCTGATTTTGGCAGCCATTGCGTGGAATTTTTTCTCATGGTGCGTGCCAAATATTAGCACGTCTGCTTGCCGTCCTCATTCTGCCTCCCCCTGACTACAACATACGAAATGCAGATATTGTAGAAAAGTGCCTGCAAAATCTGCATTTCCATCACTGGGTGATATTTCCACGTTAACCCCATGGTAGCAGCTAACACAATTTCGTAAACATGCCACTTAGAATTAAGTATCTGTCCCAGGTCAGTCAGTGAGTTTTAAGTCTTCTAATTACAGATTGACCTAGAAAATTTAAAAAAGGGCTAATATTCAGCCTGTGATGGTCAGCGCTTGTAAAAAGCCTGGTCGCTGCAGGCAGCAATGAAGCTAGATATTCAGCAGTAGATACCGGATATCCTCCACTGTATAGCCAAACTCAATTGCTATCTGGTTATCGGCAATAGTCAGCCACTAACAAGACTGCTCGACCACATAAAGCTAGGACGGCCATTGATCTGTCCTAGCTTTATGTAATTACCTATCTGGTTAGCAGGCTGAAAATTTCCACCAATCAGATAGGTAAAGTGCTGCCCAGCCCCGCCCACTGACCTCCCTGGCACTATCTGAATTATGCTAAAGGTGGTCTGGGGGGAGAGTCAGCAGCATTGGCTGGTTAATGCTGTTGAATATTGGGCTCAGCGGGGTTTACACGGTTTGCAGGTCCCGCGCATCACAAACGATTTTGAATATCAGGCCCAAAGACTTTTGAAAAGAAAACTTCCACTTTTCTCAGTCCTAATATAATTTCAAATGGCAAGCTTGAATCTTCTGGGGAAATAGCGGCCTAAAACTGTCTAGAAATAGTCTGAAGAATGTGGAACAACTTCGGTTCATTTCAAAATAAACTGGGAAATAGGTCTTTCTATTTATACAGAGAGAGAGAGAGATTCTATAAAATTGCCTGTTTCAGTTGTTGTGCAGGTAAATTAAGATTTATTTTTTATCCAACAAGTTCCTTCTGCGCCTTTATATGCCCAACTCAGGGGTTTGAAATGACGCCATGATCCTTCATTTATAACTATCTGGGGATCTTTTGCCTGTTGTATATATCAACCCCAGCATTCGTCATCGTGATTTCAATGATGGTCTTAGAACAAGGGTCATGCACCAGGGTCCCTTTCAGAACACTGCAGTCATGGGTCCTGAATCTTGCCGCTAGTGTCAACCATGATTTCTATACCCATCTCCATTGGGATCCCTCTGCAGTATCCCAGCTCCAGCTAACTCAGGAAGCAGAAAATTTGACTACTACTACTACTCCTAATACCACTAATCATTTGTATGGCACTACGAGGCGAACAGAGCATTGTACAGAGACAGGTAAGAGACAGTCCCAGTTCATCAGTGCTTACAGTCTAATCAAGATAGGCAGCACAACAACTGGGGAGTTGGATAAAGCTAGAGGAATGGTAAAATTTAAGCGTGGAGGAGTGGACTAGTGGTTAGAGCAGCAGCCTAAAACCAGACAAAACAGTGTTCAGATCCCACTAATGCTCCTTGTGGCTTTGGGCAAGCTCATTGCCTCAGGTACAAACTTAGATTGTGAGCCCTCTGGGAACAGGGGAGTACAGTACCTACTGCACCTGAATGTAACACACCTTGATCATGCAGAACAACATAAGCTTGATACTAATGAAGATGCATATAGGAGGTGAGCATGAAACTAAGGGGATTAGGATCCAAAAGCAGCCTTGATGTGAGCTTTCAGCCTGGATTTGAATAGGGTCAGTGATGTACTGGTTTAGGTAGTTTGTTCCAGGCAGAAGGATCAAAAAGGACCTTTTGTATGGTTGTGCATAGAACTGCCGATGACATACTGCGTTGACCCAAGATGTTGATATTAATGATATGCAGATTTTCCAGTAGGGATGTACACAGGCCAGAAAAATAAGTTTTGCTCTTTTCATGAATTTTTAGAACTAGCAAATCAAGGTGAATAGCCCTGTGCCAATCCAATGACCTAACATAATCTTTTTTGTCTTAGAAATGTAAGCCCCGATTTTTAAAAGGCAGTTACATGGTTTACAACCCTGTAAACCGTGTAACTGCCTTAGACAGAATAATCAACGGCGCCTACATGGTTAGTGCCACTGAATATTCCCGGCTATGTCCCCCACACGCCCAAATGCTATCTGGTTAGCATCGGAGTGTGTTGGGCTGGTCCGGAGCAGAGCGGAGGCGGAAAATGGTGCTAACCATGCAGCAGCGATATTGGAAGCTGCATGATTAGCGGTCAGTGCCTCAAAGATAGGCGAGGAAAACCCTTACCTATCTTTGAGGTGCTGCAGCTAACCGGGCAGCATCTAATATCGCTGCTGTACGATTAGCTTCAGCAGCTTCCGGCGTCGACAGTGATCACCAGATATTCAATGCCATAGCCACAGCATTGAATATCTGGCTTAGGGGTCGGCAGGGAGAGCTATGCATCCGTCGGCGCATAGCCCTTCCAAAAAACAGACAACTGAATATCAGGCTCGTAATTTTAGAATTTGTGATGAACAAGAGGCCTATCAGGTCTCAGAAGTGCAAATAGTGCAACCTCCATCTTTGTTGTTCTCTTAAAAAGTACAATCCAGAGAGAATCCAGGTTTCTCGTTAACCAATTTACAGCTATCAGTTGTCTACTTTACCTGTCTTTAAAAGAAAAGAAAAAAAAAACAGCCAGTCCAAGGAACATAAACTAGGATCTGCTAGCTGAAGGTTTGAGGGAATCTACCCGGAATGTCACAGGGCCAACTGTCCCGTGCATCAGAGAATTTCTATCACTTTGTGCACAATCAACTAGTGGGAAGAGAAGGAGTTGGCACCAGCTCTCAAAAGAATAAAAACATAAACAAATATCTATATTTCTGGGCCTAGACTATTTCACCTCTATTGTGCATCATTCCTGGAGAATGTGCAATACCAAGTTGATATGCAGAGTGGACATCTGCCTGTTTCAACAAAACAATTTATCATACATTCCCTAGATAAGGGACATATCATGTATCAAACCATAAGAACAGATGTCATACTTGATTTGAGCTAAAAGGCTGAGGAGTGATTTTGCCTTGTTTTTTTATAAAGAGAAAGGATGGCCAGACTTACAGCTAAGAACATGTCAATGGAGAACTCTTTTCCGGCCTAAGAAATCTGTTCAACTGACAGAGCGGTTCTGTATCTCATGACGGTTGCTTGGTACACTGAAATCCACCATGACATAATTACATATGCTTTAATTTCAGAAGCAGTGTTAGTTCTCTGGGAGAAAATGTGTAAAGTCTGTCAGTTTAAGTATATGGAAGCCTTGCTATTGTTCCTTGAAGCTTAGAAAGATAAGACAGTTTTTTTCTCTCTCTCTGGCATGATAACGAGGTATAATTTTGTAGTCAGTTATAACAAAGAATGCACCGCTCTCCGACCCCTTATTAACTACCATAAAATAAATGTTAAAATATACAAGATTTTATTCCCCCCCTCCCCAAATTAAAACATATGCCAAAGCTTTAAAAGAAATGTTTTACACTTTGGAATACTTGTGCTTATAGAAACAAATATAGAACAGACAAGCAAATACTTCAACGGTACAAATAATCTACCGGAAGTAAGTATTTATCAACAGAAAGAAAGTTCTGGAACAAGAGATAAAAAAAGGGCAGATCTCAAGAGTAACAGAAGGGAATATTTTGTCGAAGAGATGGTGGTGGACATATGGAACAGTGTCCTGATGAGAGGGAAAGAGTGTTGGCACTCTAGCATCAGGTAATCAAAAAGAAATTAAGACGTATGCAATTATGTCATGGTGAATTTCAGTGAAACCGTGCAACAGTTATGGGATACAAATCTACCCTGTCAGTTGTACAAAATTTCTTAGGCAGAAAAAGAGTTTGCCACTGAAATCTTCTTAGCTTTAAGTCTGGCCACCTTTTCTCTTTATAAAACAAGGCAAAATCATTCCTCAACCTTTTGGCTCAAATCAATTGTGACATCTGTTCTTATCGGTTTGTGGCATGATATGTCCCTTATCTAGGGAATGTATGATAAATTGTTTTGTTGCAACAGGCAGATGAAATGGGGGCTTTCTTTGTCCACTTTGCACATCAGCTTACAGTCTCTACACAATAGAGATGAAAAAAAATCCGGGTCCAGAAATAGAGACATCTGTTGCTTCTATTTTAATTCTGTTGCAAGCTGGTGACAACTCCCTCTCTTCCTATTGACTGTTTGTGCACCCACTGATAGAAGTCCTCTGATGCATGGGGCAGTTGGCTCTGTAGCTTTTTGAGGGTTTTCCCCAAAACCTTTTGCAAACAGTTTCCAATTGTATGCCTTTTGGACTGTCTTGCATTTCTTCTCTTTTAAAGACAAGAAGGGAAACTGGAGATGAAGTAGGCTCTTTACTATTGTAAAAGGAAAGGAAATGAGCAGACTAGATGAGGTCTAAAATCTTTATTCTATGCTGTGGAATGCTAGAATTTCTCTTTACCACAACCTTCCAAATAAGGTTTGCTCTGCCCAAAGATGTGGCATTGCCCACAGGTAAAGGGATGTATGAGCATATCCAGATGAAGAAGCTTTTGCTTGTACAAAGGTGCAGAATTATCCAGAAGCTGTAGAGATTTCTGCTCTGTGTACGAGATGGCAGAGCTCCCAGATAATGAACACATTTCTGCTCAGCCAAAAGACAACCTGAATTTCTCAGAAGAAGGGGAGAATGCTGTTTCTAAAGGTATTATGGACAATGTCTTGTGGTGACTGGGTCTTAACTCCAGGGGTCACTGGTGTTCAAAGGTCAGCTGTGGGAGAGAGATAAAGTTAGGGTTAATTGCAGATGTGCCTTGAGGCAGGGGTCTGAGTGATTGGGAGGTCAATGTTTTTTTCCTCTGAACCACTGAAAGGTACTGGTGAAAGTCAGCTGATACAAATGATGAGACATTATACTGGATCTATTGACAGAACTATTGATCCCACCTCAAAGGTACCAATTGGTCTTAAATACTAGAAATGCGATTTCTGGGAATGAAGAAGTTGTTCCCAGCAGTTAGAGGCCTGTTGTGTCTGGATACAGAGAGGTCCATGATACCTTTAGTTATCATTTGAACCAGTTTTTGACTATTGTTTTCTGAAAGTGAATTGCCTGAGTTTAGAATTAAATATTTCAGGAACTGCTTTAGGACTTGTATTTGTTGTAATCCCTGTCCTAGAAAAACTTGTGTCTAAGCTGAATTCTTGTAGTGCTGATAGTCTTTGTAGATGTATTGTAGGAGTGTACATTTGTCATGGTTTATCCATTTTGTTAGGGCGCCTAAAATATTTTTGTGTGTGCTTATCACTTGTGCATGCCTATACATATGAATTAACATGTGTACAACTGATCTGTGCAAGCAAAAAGGTTGTAGTGCGTACATAAGGTGTGTAATTAGGACTAATACTTTAAGCAGGGAGGGAGGAGTAGCCTAGTGGTTGGGACAAGTTACCTCCGGTCAGGGGTTCAAATCATGCTGGAGGACAGCAACCTTGGACCAGAAGGAATGGGGTTTCTAGTGCCACAGGTGCTCCTTGTGGCCTTGGGCAAGCCCTTAACCCTCTGTTGCCTCAGGTACAAAACATAGATTGTGATCCCTTTGGGGACAAGGGAAATATATTCCGTACCTGAATGTAAACTGCTTTGACCAGGTGAAAGCGGCATATAAGCATTGCTAAATAAATAAACAAAACTTACAAAAACCTTATGTCAAACAAAGACTAATCAAACTTTTTTTTGGCTGTGCGCATCCCTACTGTGCTATCACCGTGTTGTAATAAGTCAATCATACCAAGGCAATGCAACCCAGTGTTGTAAGGAAAGGCTAAGGATAGCCAGGTTCCTTTAAGCCTCTTTTGTTGGGAGCTACCTTAAATCAGTTGGCAGCAGATAGGCTGACGGTTGGCATAAAAGCTAGGTGGCTACAAAAGTTCAGGAAGGCCCCTGTAAGAAAGAAGCGGCACTTGCCCAAAATCTGTCTGGTAGCAACAGAAGACCTATTGCGTAGCATAGGTGAGGGAAGCTCATGCAGCAGGAAGCCCGTACGGCACATGCCAGGGGAATATTTGCAGAGAGTGGAAAGCTCACAATCTCTAGGTAAGAAGGGGGAGCCAAAGGGCTCAGAATCCCTGAGCTGAAGGAAGGAAACAGGCAAAAGGTAAGCCTGGGGTTCTGTAGTGGCTCAGGAAACTTTATCAACCAGGTGGGAGCTGAATTTAACTTCCAGGAATGGCACAAACCCTTGAGAAATGGGGATTTGGAAGTTGAGGTATAAGCGCTTGCGAAATGAGTATGTGGAATTTAGTCTGTTACTCAGGATAGCTGAGGGCAGGAGTGTGGTGAAGGAGGAAGGACTGGAAGCAAGCCAAAGAGATGAATTATTCAATATATGAAGCAAGTTTCCTTACCTGTAACTGAACTCATTCACTGCTAAAACAAGCACCTATAAACTGTGGAGGTGTTACAACCGCTGGCAATAGAGTGATAATCAAGGGTACCTGGGACCTGTCAGAAATCCTGGTCCGGAATCACAGGACTTTTTACAACAAGGAATGTGCTGCTAACTGGCATATTGACAAGAAGGAAGTGTGTTTAAAACCTTTTACTGAATACTGTGAAAGAAAGAAAGGGACTGTGGTGGGAATTTTCCCTGTTTGCTTTTAAAGACCCAAAAGCTGAGTAAAAGTTTCAGTGTGGCTTGGTCATAGCCACTTCTTACCAGCTGCATTGACTCGGACTGCTTTACCTAATCAGAGACTGAGAAGATAGAAAGCTTCCTGGAATTGGGTTGATAAAGTTGTGGCAGAGTATATGCCTGTTCTAAGTTTCTGTTTGGATGGGGGTCTTTTGTTCTAAGCCATCCTTATTTTTAAATATGTGTTTGTCTTAAGAGGCTGGAAAATAACGTTTTTACTAGGGGTGTGTAGGCAAAAAAATTGGGAGGAGATATTCAAAGGGATTACACGGTTTACAGATGGGATATTCAGCTGCATTAACACGGTTAGTACTACTGGATATCCATGAATGCTGTCATTACACGCCCAAAGCTATGCGGTTAGCATCGGAACCTGTGGTGGGCGTTCCAGGGCAGAGCGGACGTGGCACCCGTCACTAACTGGGCAGCGGCGATACTGACACATGGGTAAAGTAAGGTGCGGCAAAGGCTGGCCTAACTTCTCCCTATGGAAGCTAACCAGGCAATAGCTCAATATCGCCACTGCCAGGTTAGCGTCCGATTTCTGCCTGGATATTCAATGTCAGTGGCCGGATATGGCCCCGGCGTTGAATATGTGGGGTTAGTATTCAATGGCGATAGCTAGGCACTTTACAAGTGCTAGCCACAGTTGCTGAATATCCCCCCTTTGTTTCTTTTAGTTTTCCAACTTCAGTGTGCTTTAAATTTTTATTTTGTAGCACTTCCTATCTTTCATTAATGTGCTTACTATCACTTAATAACATGCACTATTAAGCAATAGTGCACACCATGGGCAAATATGCACACTACTGAGCCATAGTGCACCCTGTGATGCAATAGTGCACCCTGTGATGCAATAGTGCATGCGATTCACCATGCCACTTTAAACTGACTAGACATCTCTAATATCAACCAACATGTCTTTATCTATATATGACTGTGTGTCCTATTTTTGTATCATGATAATGTTGTCTGATGCTTACTGTAGAAACAGTAGTTGTCTTCCTATGTTAAAGATGTTATTTTTAGAAGTCTTCTTCATGATTTCCACATGTCACACTTGGAAGGGCTGAATTTACATATGGAGGTGTTTATTATATTGAAACTGCAAGGGGGCATATTGGCGGATGTGCTTATGGAATGGACTGGGAGGGTCAAAAATGTACACATGCATTCCCAAATTAGGAACATCAGATTTACGGCTGTTCCCTGGCATACTGAAGGGGGACAAAAATGCTTGGTTCGGCCAGTTCTTCCCAGGCCGGATTAAGAGGTTTCTTCTCCTTAATCCCCTATGCTTATTTCCTCCAGAAAAGTTAAATTAGATAGATATAGCGGTATCTGTTGCTAATTGGTCACATTTATATATGTGGACTTGCAAAACAGCTGCCATAGATGTGTATGTGCCAGCATTTACATGTGTAAGTTATGAACTCTGGCACTTCCATACGTATGGTGACCATATTTACCCCATTGATTTTTCTTACGTGCATCTTTGCAAAATGCTCCTCCAGCTCCATGTATTGGCACATAGACGTGCAGTCCTGCACCTCCTTATTCTGTATTCTAGAAAAGGCGCCATGTTTAGTAGAGCTTTTTCTAAAATTCTGCCAGAATTGCAAGTTGTGGCCTCGACATTTCAGTTGTGATCTCCATATCTTTTCTAAAATGTGCCTTCACATAAATATTTCTGGTATCAACAGGGTGCTGAGATACCTCTGTTCCCTCCAGTCATATCTCCCTGTTTGGAACAGGGAAATATGACTTAATAGGTTGTATCAAGATTTGCAACAGGGAGAGTTCATGTCAACCATTTGATTCCCTTTTAACTATTGAAAGCCACCAAATTGGTTTAAGAGCCACAGAATTAAAGAGGGTATTTGGCTGCTTGCCATCATTAATCTTTCAGTGCATTTCCAAGCAGCTTCTTTCAAGCAGAAATCTTAAAACTGAATGACTCAGGTGGAAATTTTAGAAGTTACATACCATTTATATATTTAACTAGCACGTTTATACATAGAAGGTGCTATTTATATACTGTGGTATGCAGAAATTTCAAGGAAGTGAACTCTGGCCGATTTTCAAACAATTAAGGGTGTGCGGGCAAAACATTTTTTTTTGGCGGAAATATTCAAAAGGGTTTAGCTGATTAGCAGGACCTGCTAACTGGCTTAACCCTGGCGATCCCAGTATTCAGCGGCATTATTTGGATAATGCTGCTGAATATCCCCGCAGATCGCAGAAAAAACACCCGGTTAAAACCAGGGTGGTCTGCAGGTGGAGCAGAGAAGGACCTAGCAGCTATCCGGTATCTGCTATCCGGTTGGTGGCTGAATATAACGGCTAATTGCATAGCAACAGAATTGCCTGGTAAAACTGGGTATTCGGCACCTGGACCCCAGATAAGTTCCAGGGCTGTATATCTGGTTTTAATTAAAGCAGCGGCAGACAGGTACTTTAAGAGCACTGACCGTCACCGCTGAATATTGGCACCTTTCAATTTTTTTTTTGTTTTTTTTGTTTGCTGTGTTGTTTCTCAGTATTTTGATTTGGGAGCAAAATTCAATGCACAGTAAGTACAAAAGCCTTACACGTTACACTTATCATGCAGAAACATCCCATACTGCGTATTCATTCACAGTTAGCGTGGATGCACTTAACACTGTGCGCTATGCTCATTCTCCAAACATGACCTGCCCAGACACTGCCCCCTCTCGAATCAAGCAGTTAAGGCAGGATTTTTACCATGCTGACTGCTTTTACCTTGCAGTAACCATTACTCTGGGTCTGTGCTAATTGTTACCATGAGGTAGAACACACAGTAACTGCTTAGTGCATTTAGAAATAGGGTCCCTATGTGCACTATTGAGGAATAGTTTGTGCTATGAAGAAATTGTGACCACCATTGGCGGCATAAATAAAAACAAATTTCAGGGTTTTTTCCTACAACTTTAATTGAAAATGACATCGGAAATATTGACATTTCAAATGAATGCACATCCCTACAAAGTACATGTGCTTTCCACAGTTTAAAACCTTGATCTCCCCACTCAGAATCCCTACTCAACAGCTCAATTCCCCACTTCAGCATCCCTACCCGATCCTCTGTTCCATTATTCCTATTCCCTCCCTACCCCAACCCTACAGTGACAAAGCAGGAGCGATCCCCAGATACAGTACCATGCCCCATTGCTAGCCAGGTTTAAAATAGCAGTTCTGACCCCCAAGTGGTAGTCCTGTGACTTTATCACTAGTAGTCAAGCTAGTGATAGTAGTATGAGACTATTGCTAGCTAGTGGATGAGATTGCCTTGTCCAGAATGACAGCAATAGGTTAGAAGTGTCCAGGAATAGCTTCTGCTCTCTATTAACTTTCCTGGGTACAACCAGTAAGTATCAGGGAGGGAGTCAGAGGTTGCGGAGTAGGGCAGGATGCTTTAACAGGAGACTGGGCTCCTGGATTGGGGATCAGACTCAAGAGCGGGCAGGGATGCTGGAGTAAAGGATGTGCTTTTTTAAATTGCAGTGGACATGTTATTGCATGCTGGAAGCCAAGATGGTATGCAGTAAAGTACCACACGTTAACTCACTGTGCAATCCATGCCCATTCGCCATTCCTAACCTGCCCATTTCCTGGTCTGTACCTTGGTATCCACTTAGAGGGTCATTCCGAGCTGCGTCCTGTTGAGATGTCCATCCTCGCTATTCAGCCCCTCTGCCGACCCCAACTAACTTCTCCATACATTGTATGGGGAGGTTAGACAGGAGTGGGATAGGGGCATTGTGGGGGCAGAGTTAGGGTGGGCAGTGGGTGGTTCACGGCCCCAGACATACAGGGCCAATTCCAATGTCAGCCCTGTAAGTTCCCCTAGTTGGCAGGGGACGGTAGGCCCTGGTGGCAGAGGAGGTAGGAGGAGGTAGAGGAGATTCCCCACAGCCCGACCCTGGCCTTGGGAGGCCAGATCGGGGTTAGGCTGTGGGGAATGCAAAATCTGTTTGGTGGCTGGGGATCGCAGCTCCTGAATGGAGCCACAGTGCCATGGCAACCAGACGCCAGGCATCGCGGCTCCATTCAGGAGCCTTGACTGAGTTAGCTGGGCTAGGCCTATACGTGAAGGCCGACCAGAATCGGGGTCTGGCCTGCATGTACAGGCCTGGACGAGATTCTGATCCCGTGGGGCTAGACACGCCCCCTCGGGATCAGAATACCGTCTAATTCTGAGTGTCCGGTTCCAACCGGGTGCACAGAGGACCGGGACGTCCAGAATAGAATCGGGCCCTTAGTGTTCATATTAGTGGCCATTGTCATGCCATCATGGTAACAGCAAGCAATATAAGAGCAATCAAAGACTTAAAAGAATTCAGAAAGAGGTTCAAACACACATATTCCAAGAATATTATGGTACAGTCACATAACGACAAGCATCCTCATCCACACACAGAACTAGACCCTTCTTGTTTCACACTGTAAATAATTTATCTGAATTCAGTATGTCCAACAATTGATTCTCACTGTAAATAAGTTACCTGTAATCATCATATCATACCCTCACCCTTCCTATTTTATTTATTTATTTAACAGTTTTTATATACCGCACTATTCATCATCAGTGCGGTTTACATTAAACAACAAATACCTATCAATATAAAACTGACATAGGTTTACAGATAACAGGGAAGGTAAACTGGGCATGAACCGGGGAGAACTATATCCAATTAAACAGGTAACATCATGGCTTGGTATTTGCAGAGATGCAGCACTTTCCACATTTTTAAAACCTTTGTTCTGGGTTGTTGCTATGTGGAAGGGAGTTAAGTGAGCCAGGCGGAAGGCAATTCTAAGGTATGTACGGTAGCTTGAAGTGCTATTATATGGATAGTTAAAAATAACTCTATTATCTTGTAGCTGTTACAATGTTCTATGAATGTTCTTTGTAACTTAAGTTCCGTTGTGTTCAATGTAAACCGCCTTGATAAACCAGAAAGGCAGTATATAAGAAATGTTAAATAAAGAAATAAATAACTGTGCGTGCTATTTTGCACATTAAATGCTAGCTCACTTTAGTAAATCTGCCCCTTAGTAAAATCTAGCGTTTTTCAAAATGCAAGGACCAAAACATCCATTTAACACTTGGACATCTTCTACAAAGTTATACTGTTATCCTCTTTGTTATGTTTATTTATTTATTTGAATCATTTTTATTCCGCTGACCTCAAATTCTGTATGAATTGCAACAAGCACAAGAAATAGGGATGTGCGCAGAAACATTTTCAGGTCATTTTTAGACTTTTGCTCTGATTTATGGATGCTTTCCCAGTTTGTTTCATATATTCATTTTTATTAAAATGCTTGTTTTAATGTGCTTTAGAACTTTTTAACATGCTTTAATAGACCTATCACACATGAAGCCCATTTTTTAAAGGGCCACTATTCAGGAAATAAGATGTTAAGCTCACAATGTTCATAATTACCCAAGGGGGTCATTCCGATCCTCGTTTAGTGGGTCTTGACATCCGATGCAGATGTCCAGACCTGCTAAATGCCCACATTGTGCAGCCAGGGACAGAGCTCCCCGCACCTATAGTCAAATTGCGCAGGGAGCTGTGTTCGTGGGCAGGAGGGATGGGCCGTGGGAGGAGCGAGGGCGGGCAGTGGGCGGCGACTGACCCCAGATGCACAGGGGGGTGGAATTAGTTCCCTTTGATGGCGGGGGATTGTAGTGCAGGATCCTGAGGACAAGATGAGGGGGTGCAGGGAGTTCCCCACAGCCCGACCCTGGTCTTGGAAGGCCCAATCGGGGTGTGGGGAAGCATAATTTTCCATTGGCTGGTGAATTCAGTTTTTATAACTAAGAAAAGGTATATGCAACCCCCCCCCCCCTAATTTATGTAGACAGGGGGGAATTTCATAAGGGGCATATACTTTAAGTCCCAACATATGTGCCGACTTTGCTGGTATTTTAGTCATTTATGCACATAAGTGGCCTACATATACATATTAATGGCCTCTTATAAAATACCGACCTGCGTAAAAGTAATGGTGGGTAGTGCTCCATATTGGGATAGGACCCGATATTCAACGCCGGCGGCTAGCACAATTACAGCAGCTAGCTGACACCACTGATCCCTAGACCTAGACCATATCCTACCACCAGCATTGAATATCTGGATCAGCCAGATAGCTAGGAATCTAACTGGGCAGTGGCGATATCCAGTTGCTACCTGGTTGGCTTCAGCAATGGACGTTAGGCCGGCATTTACTGCACCTGTCTTTCACCACTGGGAAATAACCAGGCAGCAGCTGAATATCACTGCTGCCTGGTTATCCCCATATACCACTCCCAGAGCACCCCAAAGCTAACCAGCACCTGCAGATGTTCAGTGGCACAGCTTCTGCCATTTACACCAGTGTTTTATGAAGACAAGTAGGCGCTTGCAAACTGTGCCTTCAAATCAATGCGGACTCCTGGCGACCCAGCAGCTCCTGGGTTTCCTTGGCAGTGTGACCAGAAGTAGATTGCCAGGTTTTTCTTCCAAGGCAATGGAGGGTTAATAACTTGCCCAAGGAGCGCCAGTTGGTAATGAACCCTGGTCTCTTGGTTCCCAAGCCAGCGCTCTAACCATGAGGCTGCTCCTCGACTCCAGTATGGGCTTAATTGACTTTATAAAAGTAAACTTAAAATAGACATGCTTTGGCTGCCTTAACCTAGGTACCCTGTTATTATCCTCAAAAAGTCAAATGATGAACATTATGAAATGAATCAAAATAAAGAAACAAATGAAAAACCTCTCAGTATAACAAAATGAAAAAAATTAGGGTGCTGCATACTCCTATGAAAGAAAATCTGCAGGTGTCTGGTCAACAATCCTGATGTGTTGGATCTTGGGTATGTCTTTTACCCCTCTAATTTGTCTTTGATTATTAACACATCAAAAAGAATTAGAACCCCTTAGCCACAAGCCAGCAAAAATTAGTGATTTTCACACTGCTCAAAGTGGTTCATACCTGTCATAATGTTTGTTGATCTCCTTGATTCAGATATTTCTGTATAAAACAGGGGTTCTCAGCCTACTCCTTGGGACACACCTAACCAGTAAGTTTTTCAGGCTAACCACAATGAATATGCATGAGATTGATTTGCATGCACTGCCTCCATTGCAGTCTCTGCATAATCATTGCGGATATCCTGTGTCCTGAGGATTAGGTTGAAAACTTCTGGTGTAGAAACATAGCTTTGTCAGGGTAGTGTGCCTTTTTTGCTTGATATATTTCACATAGGGGTATGTTTACTAAACTGCGGTAATGTCATTTGCATTAGGTTCTGCAGTAAAGGTACAGATGCCCATATAAAGGCGTGGGCGGTACATCGTTACAGCAAGCCGTATTAGCCAACGCATGTTACAAACTAACGCGCGTTACAAGGCGCTTCATAAGGCACCTAACAAGGCGCCTTGTAAGGTGCCTTGTAGGGTGCCTTGTAAGGTGCCTAGTAAGGTGCCTGATAAGGTACCTTGTGAGGTGCCTTGTAAGGTGCCTTGTTAGGTGCCCTATAAGGTGCCTTATGTGGTGCCTTGTTAGGTGCCCTATAAGGGGCCTTGTAAGGTGCCTCATAAGGCACATTGTAAGGTGCCCTATACAGTAGGGCTCCTTAGGCTAAGCGCCGTATTAGGCACCCCTGGACAAGGCACCTTAGAGGGCACCCTGGATTACAGAACCATAGGTTAAGGT